>CM055116.1:1294664114-1295264114 GCA_029206835.1 Rana muscosa | reverse complement strand
CAACGCATGCTTTGCCATAAGTTTCGGAAATGCGCAGCAGCCCTACGCTGTGCTTGTGTTGCCATTTAGCCTCCATTGACATCTGCACATTTCCGAACGCACGCCAACCTGCACAGAAAACACATTTTGGAAACACGCCGGTGTTGCTAATTTGGCGACACAAGTGTGATGCGTGTTTGCAATACATTTCCGAAATGCATGGCAAAGTGCGCACTTTCTGTGTGGGTGGTCATGCGTTTGGAAACGTGCAGATGTGATTGCAGCGTAATTGTTAATGATGCCCCATTCACAGTTAGTAGATGCATGTTTTTGCTGCACATCAAACTGTGTTACAAATGCGCCAAAATGCACCCTGAAAAAACATGTGACACTCCACGACCAAAAACATTCTAGAGCTACCTTGGGGCATTTGTCACATGTAGGGCAGCGGGTGTGAATGAGATGTGCTAGGGAGGAATTTTTCAGGCAGCATTGATGACCAGAGAAGAGAGGTGAGGGGGAAATAAAAAAACATTCATCCATCAAGGTTGCATAGGAATGCTTCTATTCTGATGCGACTTCTGTGAGTAAATTCGCATTGAAGTTGTATAAAAGTTGGAAGCAATTCACACTGGAAATGGCAGGACAATGGGGTCTCAGCAGTGTGATCCGAGGCTGAAGGTTCTGGAAGTTTATTTAGAAGAGAAGAGTTACAAAGTAAAAGTAAAGAGATGAAGGTGTGCGGAGATCCTTAGACATGGCAGGTGGACAAAGGATCTGACCTCTTCATCAAACGGGAGGCTTTTACCCTCAAATCCTGGACAGTTGTCATGGAGGATTGTCCCAAACATCAACATTTTACAGAGGGAATCATTTACTGAAGAATTTGTACAAGCAGCACATCATTAATTACAGGAGACATTCATTTCTGTTATCTCTGAACACCTTATCAGCTTGTCCCACCTCCAGACTCCCAAACCCCTCATTGTAGAAGAAGAAGACCAACTGTCTCTATGTTCCCCAACAAGACCTTCCAAGGATCCGGAGAACAACAATTTGTTCTAATAACATCTTTCTGTAAAGTCATTGTAGACAGAGAACCTGTCATTATATAAAGAACCTAACATTAGCATATAAGCACTTAGTCATGTCATTTCATCATTAGCAAAGCATAGCATTATTTTTTTTTATACAATGAATATGTCCATACAGGAAATGTAACAATTGTGCTGCCCCATAAGGATTATAGAGGTCCCGGGACTGAAGGGACAATACTGATTGTAGTGTAGCGCCCCTCAGTGGCCTACTAGTGTTAGGTAAATGTTGTTTTTAGCCTCCCTGTAATCAGGGGGAGCGGTGATCGTCTGTTAGTGCCTGTTCTAAGTTCTGCTGCCATAAATTTGAGGTGAAATATCTGCTACAGAAAAGAGGTTTCCCCCATTCAATGGGACTTTAAAGGCTCAGAGAGGAAACATAGATTTATAAACTGAAGTTTTAATAATAAAGAATTACATACAAAAGGTAGAAAAATATATCAGAAATAGTACACAGTAATAAGAAGGGGTACACAATAGCACAATGCAAAAATCACACAGTATCAGTATTGGTATCTACATGCAGAGGTTGCATATTCATATCCAACGCGTTTTAGAGTCACTTGGCTCCTTCCTCAGGGATATTTCTGCAGATAGTGCGGATATAGTTAAGTGTCCCCAAACTGTCACGTCAGTAAAAACATCAAAGTTGTTTAACTGCCATCACATCCATAACCCCCTCATATTCCCACCTGGATGTGGAGCAAGCAGGGTGGGTGGAAGCCTCAACCAAGCGGGGGTCAGTTCAGCATACACTGAGACCACCTAATGTGGATGTGCCTGTAGTATCCAGATAGGGAGCTGTTCAAGACAGGTGAGAAATACATAGGTGGCCACCAATAAACAGAGGTATAGAAGCACACCAGGGTTCATCTAACACAGTTCTATTTTTACACTTCTGCACCATGTCACACCGTACATCTAATGGTCAGCTGGTGCAGGATCAACTACTTTCCCCACATCCCACTGAATTCTGGGATATAGGGGGTGGTGGAGTTTTTACCCTGGCCGGCATATTTATGCCTCTTCAGCCAATCCCTGGTCAGGAGAGTGAGTGACCAGCAGGGGGCTGAGAGGGGTATAAATAGGCTGGGGCTTGGAATGGTTCTCTCTTGTTCCTGGAGGAGTAAGACCCATCCTGAGGGCTGTGGTATCTCTGGGAGAATACCTACAACACCAAGGATGTTCTTTGTGGGGTTCTGGCTCCTACTTGGGCAGGGGGACCTCTGGCCTAGCCTCCTGAAGACACACAGAAAGTACATCTAAAGATCCAAGACACAGACAACACGTACAGAAGCTGACTGATACTGCAGGTGGCAACACAACATACAGGACACCGTGAGGACCTACCATGTGGATTCCAGGGACAGGAGAGCTCCCAGCACTACGCTCAGGATTATACTTCTGCTGAAGAGTTCCTGTCTGGAATCTAGTTACCCTTCACATCCAAGAGGGAGGTTCTCACCCAGATTTAGCGTCCTCCATTACAGTTTGTTTAATGTTTTGGAGAATCCCAAGGCTCCCCTTCCACCATCCCAGTTCTTTAACCACTTCAATACAGGGCTTTTTGTACCACTTCAATACCGGGCCTATTCTGGCACTTCTCTCCTACATGTACAAATCATCATTCTTTTGCTAGAAAATTACTCAGAACCCCCAAACATTATATATGTTTTTTTTAGCAGACACCCTAGGGAATAAAATGACGGTCATTGCAACTTTTTTTCTTGCACGATATTTGCGCAATAATTTTTCAAACGCCTTTTTTTTTTTAAATGGTTTCATGAATTAAAAAATAACAAAACAGTAAAGTTAGCCCAATTTTTTGGGAAAATATGAAATATGATGTTACGCCGAGTAAATAGATACCTAACATGTCACGCTTTAAAATTGCGCACACTCATGGAATGGCGCCAAACTTCGGTACTTAAAAATCTCCATAGGCGACGCTTTAATTTTTTTTACAGGTTACAAGGTTAGAATTACAGAGGAGGTCTAGCGCTAGAATTGTTGCACGCGTTCTAACGCACGCGGCGATACCTCACATATGTGGTTTGAACGGCGTTTACATATGTGGGCGACTTACGTGTGCATTCGCTTCTGATCGCGAGCTACCTGGGGACAGGGGCGTTTTATTTTTTTATTTTTTTTTTACTTATTTATTTATTTTTTTACAATTATTTTACTTTTTTTTTTTTTATCACTTTTATTCCTATTACAAGGAATGTAAACATCCCTTGTAATAGGAATGTGTGTGACAGGTCCTCTTTATTGAGAGATGCGGGGTCAATAAGACCTCCCCCTCCCCCCCACATCTCTCCTCCAGGCTGGAAAGCATGAGATCGGTGACATTTTTTTCACTGATCTCATACTTACTAGCCGCAATGGCGGCTTTGTTTACATTTGAGGACCCGGGCGTGACGTCATCACATCGCGCCTGGGCCTCCGACGATCATAGAGATGACTGGTGACCATCTGGTCACCAGTCATCTCTATGCTCGTCACGTGACCCACCACCAGCGCCGGAAGATTCGCTCCGGGTCCCCGATTGCGCGGGAGAGCCCGGAGAAGCACCGGATGGCGGCGGGAGGGGGAGGATGTCCCCTCCCGCTGCCTATAAGAACGATCAAGTGGTGGAACCGCCGCTATGATCATTCTTATGGTGCACAAAATCGCCGGCACTTCAAAAGGATATCTGAATGATGCCTCTAGCTGCACCCATCATTCAGATATCCCCCTACAAAGCCGAGGACGTCATATGACGTCCACCCAGGATGGGAGATCCCATCTATGGACGTCATTTGACTATGGCTGGGTAGGGAAGTGGTTAAGCAAATAAACTGCAAAAGGACATTCAAGGTCTGATCTATGACTTGACATTGGAAATGCTGTGTGCCTGGCTGCTCTGGGCCTATCAGGGAATGGAACCTGGGATCAAGCATTATGCCGCGTACACACAACCGTTTTTCTCGTCGAGAAAAACTACATTTTTCCCATTCGACGAGAAAAACGATAGTCTGTGGGCTTTCTGTAGTTTTTTTCGACGAGAAAAACGGCATTAAAAACGACGAGAAAAATAAGAACATGTTCTAATTTTTCTCGTCGTTTTTTTCGACATGTTTTCCACGGCACTGTTTCCCATAGGGAAACACTGCCGCGGAGCCCACAGACGGTAGTTTTTCTCGACAAGAGAAAAAACGACGTGAAAAACGACCGTGTGTGGGGAACAAGCTGTTCCCTCGTTTTTAATGACATTATCCACGGCGGTTTTTTAACCGCCGTGAATAATGATCGTGTGTACGCGGCATTCGGCCCAGTCTCGGGTCTGTGCTATACTAGTAATAGTCCAATCCGTCTGATTGCTATATCTATATCCAATCATTGATCAATATTCCCATATACAGAGCCAAGGATTTCCACTTCCTGAGACTGTATACCCCTCCCCCGTCACCTGTCCACACTACCCCACCCACACCACAATCCCCGCCCCCTCTACAATATAACCAATAGTAACCTGACTATTACTGGCTGTATTCAAAGCGACAGTCATCACAGCCAATCACAGAGAGGGGGAGGAGCAATCACAGATCCATGGATTGGTCATGTAAAGGAACCTGTGAGGACAGAAATGTAGGAATTCTCATTGTGCATAGTGTGTGTCTAGACAAATCCTATTGTTCTAGATTTGTATGGAGTGGGGGAGGATTAGAACCCCTGTCAGGTCTCCATTAGAGAGATCTCCCCTCACTTCCTGTCCTGGTGACAACATTTTATCAGACAGGAAATGAAGGAAAATCTACAACAGGGACAGAAATAAAGATCTGACAGGGGTTCTAATCCTTCCCCTACTCTACTAAAGAAAGGGATTTTTATTTCTGTCTGTGTTGCTGTTGGGGAGTTCCCCTCACTTCCTGTCTGGGGAAATGTTGTCACCAGGACAGGAAGTGAGGGGAAATCTCTCTAATGGAGCCCCGGATAGCAGAAAAGAAATCTGACAGAGGTTCTAATCCTCCCCCACTCCATCCAAAGCTGAAAAAAATCATTTCTTCTATAGATACACAGTGATGGTGGAGACCCCAGGGCCGTCATCCTGATCATGGCTACACTATGTAGTGTGTCACTGACCCAGAACAAGCATGCAGCCAGTGCATAGTTGCCAACAGTCCCGAATTTCCCGGGACAAGCACGATTTTTGGACCCTTGTCCCGAATTGGGCTTGCCCCGATTCGGGACAAGCCCAATTCTTTTTGTCCCGTTTTGTCCCGGTAAATTCGGGAATGTTTAGGGCTTAAAACGGCGGCGGCTACACCAAAATGGCCGCCGTCGCCGCCACAAGTGTTATCTTCACTGACCTCTAGTGTGAGGAGAGGGGCAGCCAATCGCGTCTCTCTCTCTTTCGGTGGCCCCTCCCTTCACACAGAGTGATCCTTATCCCGCCGCTGCCGCCGATTGCTGGGAGGTGACCGATCAGGATGTAAAAGTTGTTTCTGGCTCTTCTTCCCCTCCCTCTTACTCTAAACATAACTAGCTAGCAATGCCTGCGCTGCACCCGCTCGCCATGGCTGCCTTTACCTTGCCGCCTGTGTCGGATGTCCTCAGAGTGGAATGAGCTCAGGTTAGGAGAGGAGGATCCCACACAAGCACACCACCACAGCACAAAGTAAGTCCAGCAGCAGTTCATCGCACATCTGGCTGCAGATCGCTCACTCGATAGTCCTGCAATGTATGTTGCCTGGAATGCTGTGTAGTGTAGAAATTAGTGTGGTGGGGTAATCAGTGTAGTGTAGTGTAGTGTTAGTGGGTGGCGGGGTAATCTGTGTAGTGTAGTGGGTGGTGGGGTAATCAGTGTAGTGGGTGGCGGGGTAATCTGTGTAGTGGGTGGTGGGGTAATCAGTGTAGTGTAGTGTAGTGGGTGGTGGGGTAATCGGTGTAGTGTAGTGGGTGGCGGGGTAATCGGTGTAGTGGGTGGCGGGGTAATCGGTGTAGTGTAGTGGGTGGCGGGGTAATCGGTGTAGTGTAGTGGGTGGTGGGGTAATCGGTGTAGTGGGTGGCGGGGTAATCTGTGTAGTGGGTGGCGGGGTAATCTGTGTAGTGGGTGGTGGGGTAATCAGTGTAGTGTAGTGTAGTGGGTGGTGGGGTAATCGGTGTAGTGTAGTGGGTGGCGGGGTAATCGGTGTAGTGGGTGGCGGGGTAATCGGTGTAGTGTAGTGGGTGGCGGGGTAATCGGTGTAGTGTAGTGGGTGGTGGGGTAATCGGTGTAGTGGGTGGCGGGGTAATCTGTGTAGTGGGTGGCGGGGTAATCTGTGTAGTGGGTGGCGGGGTAATCTGTGTAGTGGGTGGCGGGGTAATCAGTGTAGTGGGTGGTGGGGTAATCAGTGTAGTGTAGTGTAGTGGGTGGTGGGGTAATCGGTGTAGTGTAGTGGGTGGCGGGGTAATCGGTGTAGTGGGTGGCGGGGTAATCGGTGTAGTGTAGTGGGTGGCGGGGTAATCGGTGTAGTGTAGTGGGTGGTGGGGTAATCGGTGTAGTGGGTGGCGGGGTAATCTGTGTAGTGGGTGGCGGGGTAATCTGTGTAGTGGGTGGCGGGGTAATCTGTGTAGTGGGTGGCGGGGTAATCAGTGTAGTGGGTGGTGGGGTAATCAGTGTAGTGGGTGGTGGGGTAATCGGTGTAGTGGGTGGCGGGGTAATCGGTGTAGTGTAGTGGGTGGCGGGGTAATCGGTGTAGTGTAGTGGGTGGTGGGGTAATCGGTGTAGTGGGTGGCGGGGTAATCTGTGTAGTGGGTGGCGGGGTAATCTGTGTAGTGGGTGGCGGGGTAATCTGTGTAGTGGGTGGCGGGGTAATCAGTGTAGTGGGTGGTGGGGTAATCAGTGTAGTGGGTGGCGGGGTAATCAGTGTAGTGGGTGGCGGGGTAATCAGTGTAGTGGGTGGCGGGGTAATCAGTGTAGTGGGTGGCGGGGTAATCAGTGTAGTGCGTGGCGGGGTAATCAGTGTAGTGGGTGGCGGGGTAATCAGTGTAGTGGGTGGCGGGGTAATCAGTGTAGTGCATAGTTGCCAAACAGTCCCGAATTTCCCGGGACAATCATGATTTTTGGACCCTTGTCCACAAGTGTGGAGGGGGCTCTGCTGGGGAGGCACCTGATGCAAGGACGGACTGCTGGGGAGGCACCTGATGCAAGGACGGACTGCTGGGGAGGCACCTGATGCAAGGACGGACTGCTGGGGAGGCACCTGATGCAAGGACGGACTGCTGGGGAGGCACCTGATGCAAGGACGGACTGCTGGGGAGGCCATCTGGTGGCAGGCGACGTGGCAGGTAACACGCTCAGGGCTTCCACTGATTCGGCATTATGGTGAGTTGAATGATTTCATTTTATATTACAATGTAATAATAGAAATAATGCACTTCAATCATCCTGACACCGTAACAACCATGGTGCCGGGATGATTGAAGCGCCAACAGGTGTTTTGGAGTATCCTTATCTGCCAATTTTGTTACACATTACTGTTGTGGTGTAGGATCTGGCTTCTTTCTTTCTATTTCTTTCTCTCTCTTTCTCTCACCTCGGACTCTAGCCACACCCCTTTGAACCATGCCCATTTAAACCACACCCACTAACGTGCGTAAACCACGCCCATTTTTCGCCGCGGCGTGCGAAGCGCGCCGCATTTTTCACTCCAGCATGACATGTCTACAAACGAATGCCCCGCCCCCTGATTATAGCAAGGCTCCGCCTCAATACAAAAAAAGTGTCCCAGATGTTTTTTTTGCAATGTTGGCAACTATGCCAGTGAAGGCTGAACAATCTGACCTCCTGCATGCTTGTTCCTGGTCAGTGACACACGAGGTAGTGAAGTGAGGTTTAGGATGAAGATGACGGCCCCGGAACCTGCAGCTTTATAAATAAATCAGTCATGTTTCCTGTCCTCTGCTTCCTCCTATTGGATGAGTATTGCACCAATCACCAATCAGATAATCCACCTTCACTTCTGATTCCCCCCACATATCTTTATACAACCTATCCCTACAAATACCGCAGCATGGAGGGGCTCAGTGAAGGTGGTGGTGAAGGTGTGGAGATGTCAGATTGGGTCACACAGATCATAAAAGGAGATCCGCCCGGCCTCATAATCCAGATCTATCCTGACTCTCTTACTGGAGACACAGCCAGGTAATCGGATGGTATTACTGTCATGTATCACTGAGTACTGAATACCCCTTCCCCACCACTCCAAACCCCAGAACTTCTTATTACATCCAATCACTGACTGATCTCCTCTCCTGTCTATACTGGGGTAACACATCCCGACTCTCCAGCACAATGCCCCCCTGACATCCACTTCCCAGTAATGTCTTCCTGAGGAGAACCTCTGCTCTGACTGCTCATCACCTGAGGATAATACTGAAACCTTTCTGGTGTTTCTGGGCGATTCTGATGTGATGATGAGAAGGATGCAGTTTTCCTGTCATCTGATATATGGAGATAATTACCAGCTGTCCTCACATCCAGTAATATGTCTGTAACCCCCGACACCCCCAATGTTTGCTGTACAGCCCCAATATTTGGTCCTCCAGCCTGAGGGTGTGAGTGTTGTATGGTGGGGGAGGGTTGGGGGCGTGGCCTGGATAGTTCAGCATTGGTGTGACCTTTGCCCTTTGTAGTAGAATGTGGATAGACATGTGTGCCTGTACATTTCTCTACATTTACCCCAGACATGATATCAGATAAACCTGGGTGTAATGTGTGTGAGATCCCCGCCACATCCAGATCCCCTCCATCATGGGGGAGTTTATCATGTCTCTCTCTGTCCTCATCATCTCCATCCTCAGTATCACACAAGTCACCTGTGTCTGATTCCTGTAGGACAGTCAGTGGATCTGTCATGTTACACAGCTCCTCAATGTCCCCCATCTTCCTGGACAGTTCCTCCTTCTTTATTTCCAGATCCTGGAGCAGATCATTGATTATCACGGAGATCCGCTCTGCCTGCCCGGAGATGTTCCTCCAGACTCTATTCTCCAGGTCTTCCAGACGTCTCCTGAGGTCTCTGAACAGGACAGTGACTCTCTTTGTTTCATCATCTGCTTTTCCTTGTACTTTCCTCCTGTGTTCCTGCAGACTCTGGACCCTTTTCTCCATCTCCTCTCTCTCTCTCTCGTCAGTTTCTGCAGAACATTCCTCAGTTTCTTCTTCTTCATCTCAGAGGCCTCATCCAGAGTCTCCACCTGGTGTCCCCGATGTTCTCCATCCAGCCTGCAGGACATACAGATACAGGAGGAGTCCTCAGTGCAGTAATACTCCAGTATCTTCTTATGGACGGAGCATTTCCTGTTCTCCAGGGAAGTGGTGGGGTCACATAAGACGTGTTCTGGGGACTTGCTGTGGACTCTCAGGTGATTGTCACACAGAGAAGCTTCACAATGCAGACAGGATATCACAGCAGGTACAGGAGTGTGAATACAGTAAGTACAGAAGACCCCGGACTCCTCCTGATCTGGATGGGTGGACTGGAAATTCTCCACTATGTTACGTAGTGTTATGTTCCTGTGCAGTGCAGGCCGATCCTGGAACTCTTCTCTACAATCAGGACAGGAATAACCTCCAGATCCCTCCTGTGTATTCAACACACGACCAATACAGTCCCGGCAGAAGTTATGTCCACATTTCAGGTTCACAGGATCTGTATAAATGTCCAGACAGACAGAACATTCCAGCTCCTTCCTCAGATCAGCAGACGCCATCGCTGAGAGCAGAAGAGAGAAATGAAACTGAAAGTAACCAGTTCTGTACATTCCTACACAGGGAGGGACTGAGACACGTAGTCATAGGAATCATTATACAAAGGAACACAGATAATACATGGGAGCATTCCTGACAATAATTTCCCTATCTGGGGAAATGAAAGGACATGTAATCAGTGTTGCCAACCGTACGTAGATTTACGTACGGTACGTGAATTTAACCCCTTTTTTGGGGTGTACGTTAATGTCCGCTATGGGCACCGGCGCCCATAAAAAAAATGGCCACGAGCCGGCCATACAACTGCACATGCGCCGTTCCGAAGCCGGCCGAGCGCAGGGAAACGTATTCACGCTCGGCCGGGCGGCGCACGCGCAGTAACGTGATGGCGCCGCTGGCACCATTTTTGAATACACCGGCGTGACCACAGCGACTGGTGCGAGCCGCGCGACTCGAGTCCTCAGTCCTGCAGTAGCACTCATCATCATAGGTGCCGGTGGAGGAGCGAGCGGAGCACTGACAGGGTGGAGGACAGAGACAGACTCGAGGTGAGTGAAACTGGGGGGGGTCAGTGAGTGAGCCTGGAGCGTGAAGCCGTGCCAATGGTGCCATGCAGGGGACACAGAGACTGATGTGCTCTCTGTCTACCGGCACCATATTACTTCTCGAAATCATCAGTGTGCTGTGTCCTCCTCTGGCTCCTGTGCACCTTTCCACAGGTCAGGGCAGCACAGTGCTGCCCTGACCTGTGGAGAGGTGAAAGGGGCACAGGAGGAGGACACAGCACACTGATGATGTGGAGAAATAATATGGTGGTGGACAGAGGAGGAGGCTACTGTGAGGGGGTGAGGAGGACACCATCATGTCTGCAGAGTGTCTCCGGCACCTCCAGTAGTATGTCCGCAGTCTCTGTCCACCTCCTGTAGTATGTCCGCAGTCTCTCCAGTGTCCACCTCCCTGTAGTATGACCGCAGTCTCTCCAGTGTCCACCTCCCTGTAGTATGTCCGCAGTCTCTGTCCACCTCCTGTAGTATGTCCGCAGTCTCTGTCCAGTGTCCACCTCCCTGTAGTATGTCTGCAGTCTCTGTCCACCTCCTGTAGTATGTCCGCAGTCTCTGTCCACCTCCTGTAGTATGTCTGCAGTCTCTGTCCAGTGTCCTCCTCCCTGTAGTATGTCTGCAGTCTCTGTCCACCTCCCTGTAGTATGTCTGCAGTCTCTGTCCACCTCCTGTAGTATGTCCGCAGTCTCTGTCCAGTGTCCTCCTCCCTGTAGTATGTCTGCAGTCTCTGTCCACCTCCTGTAGTGTGTCCGCAGTCTCTGTCCACCTCCTATAGTGTGTCCGCAGTCTCTGTCCCCCTCCTGTAGTGTGTCCGCAGTCTCTGTCCCCCTCCTGTAGTGTGTCCACAGTCTCTGTCCCCCTCCTGTAGTATGTCCGCAGCCTCTGTCCACCTCCTGTATCGTGTCTGCAGTCTCTGTCTACTTCCTGTATCGTGTCCGCAGCCTCTGACCATCTCTTGTCATGTCTACAGTCTATGAGGGGATCCTAGAAAGGAGTCAAGAGTGGGAGTGCCGCCGGGATGGGGGTTACGGCCCAGGAAGAAACAGACGTGTGGACTGGGGAGAGGAGATCAGAGCCACCAAGCTGGAGCCGTCTGACTGAGCCCCACACTGTGCACCTGGGAGGAGGTAAGTGACAGTGCCGCCAGGCCATTCTGAGGGGGGGGGGGGTCACTGATGTAAGGAGGTGAATGAATACAATAATGTAAGGAGGCACTGATATAAAGGTTTCCCCCTTATATTAGTATATTAGTACCCCCCCCTTATCTTAGTGTATTCACTCTGTGGAAGGTGGTCTCTATTCACCAGAGCCCCCCTCCACATCAGAGTTCCCCCTTACATCATGATCTGCAGCATTCCCCTTTACATAAGAGTTCCCTTGCACTGTAAGGGGCATACTGCAGACTCTGATGTAAGAGGGAACTCTGTGCTGGCTGGGTTATAGTATCCTAACCTTCATGTGAATTGAGAAATATGTTTTTTTACTTTTGTTTAACTTAAACACATTGATATTAGCATTAGCTGTGTGTTTATAGTTGAAATGTTGATATTTGCACTGTTTAGCACTAAAAACAGTAATTTTAGGTACTGTTTTTGCAGCGTCAGTAAAAAATGCGGCTCTGCCAGTAATCTTCATTATTTTTGCCAGTAAGAAATTGGTGCCGTACAGAAATTTTGGCATCCTTGCCAGTAAATTTCACTTCAGGGGGTTGGCAACACTGCATGTAATAATGTGAGGAAACGTTGTGTCAGGAATTCTCCTTCATATCATTAGCACATTTCACATACAAAGGAACACAAAGTTGATGTATTTGGCTGCAATAACACAAGTCATATGAATAGAGCTGGTGTTCTGCCGAGCTGGTTCCACCTATCGATATGGTTCCGAGCTCGACTGCGCAGGCGGAATTCTCCAAGCGTGAACAGCTGTTCGGCAGCTGTAGACGCACTCGCTCCCGATGCTAGGGGAACCAGCTCGACAAGAAAGTTGATGGCCGGGTGACACGCCGCTCTGTACAGCAAGGGGCGGATGTTAGACGGCAAGCGTAGAGATTTATATGTACAACACTTGCGCCCGCTCATGAACATTTAAAAAAATACAGAGCGGCGTGTCACCCGGCCATCAACTTGTTTAATTCCGCCCTAGAGAGCGGCGTGTCCCAGTCTCCGCCCCCGCCGTTTTCTGCACAGCGTGTATCCTCGGGAGCGAGCGCGTCTACAGCTGACGAACAGCTGTAGATGTTCGTAGATTTCCGTGTGTTCCGAGTGCGCATGCGCAGACGCACTCGGAACCATATCGATAGGGGAACTAGGTCGACAAGACACCGGATTACCCACAAGGTGACCCAGGGGGGTGTCTAGGGGCTGGCAGCTTTCTCATTTCCCCCTTCACTATCACTCTCAGATAACATGAGTGTAAAACATTTCACACTTCAATCAGGGACTGCAGGAGATGACTTCAACTCAATCAGTAGACCTGCATTCCTGGCTTGGAGACCCTGCATGCTTGGCCAATCACAGCGCCGGCAGCTAGGAGAGCCATAATTGGCCACAGGCAGGTTGCCTGTGGCCAATTATAGCTCAGGGGGTTTAGCACACGCCCCACACTATAAAAGGCCGCCAGAGTGGCGGCCTTGTGTAGTGTGTTCCGGCTCAGGGAAAGAAAAGGATAGGCAGGGACAGTGTCATTGTGCTATTCTTTGTGCTATTCTTGTGTGTAGGGAGATAGAAGGATAGGCAGGGAGAGTGTGAGGCCTCGTACACACGACCGATTTTCTCGTCGTAAAAAACACGTCGTTTTTTTCGACGAGCTTCTTGTTAAGCTTGTCGATTTTCTCGTCAAGCTTTCTATGCGTACACACTGTCATTTTCCAATTTCCTCGTGGTTCTCTGCGCTCACGTCCAGCACGTACGACGGCACTATAAAGGGGAAGATCTTTTTTCTTGGCGCCACCCCTTGGGCTGCTTTTGCTGATCTCGTGTTACCGCGTGTGAAGTAAAAGTTTGGGAAGAGACGATTCGCGCTTTTCAGTCTTCGTGCTTTCAGTTCGTTTTAGCGTGACGAATGTGCTATTTCCATTACGAAGGCTTGTTTTACCAGAAGATGCGCTTCCGTCTCATACTTGATTCTGAGCATGCGCACTTTTTGAAGAGTCGTAAAAGCATACACACAAACCATTTTCTCGTCACAAAACAGGCCGACGAGAAACACGACGAGGAAATCTGGAATCCTGACGAGAAAATAGAGAGCAGGTTCTCTATTTTCTCGTCGAGATTCTCGTCAAGTTTCTCGTCGTAAAACCATACACACGAACGTTTTTCTAGACAAAAAACCTCTCGCTGCACTTTTCTTGACTGTTTTGGACGAGAAAATCGGTCGTGTGTACGAGGCCTCAGTGTCATATTCTTTGCTAAACCTTGTGTGCAGGGAGAGAGAAGGATAGGCAGGGGACAGTGTCAGTGTCATATTCTTTGCTAAACCTTGTGTGCAGGGAGAGAGAAGGATAGGCAGGGGACAGTGTCAGTGTCATATTCTTTGCTAAACCTTGTGTGTAGGGAGAGAGAAGGATAGGCAGGGAGAGTGTCAGTGTCATATTCTTTGCTAAACCTTGTGTGCAGGGAGAGAGAAGGATAGGCAGGGGACAGTGTCAGTGTCATATTCTTTGCTAAACCTTGTGTGCAGGGAGAGAGAAGGATAGGCAGGGGACAGTGTCAGTGTCATATTCTTTGCTAAACCTTGTGTGCAGGGAGAGAGAAGGATAGGCAGGGAGAGTGTCAGTGTCATATTCGTTGATAAACCTTGTGTGCAGGAAGAGAGAAGGATAGGCAGGGGACAGTGTCAGTGTCATTGTCGCTAAGCCTCCTGCACATTATACACCTGAAGCTAGCCCGTATTGCTGTGTTTTCCTGGTGTGTTACACTAACAGGCATTTGCAGCACTTACAGCGGGCGGAGTGTGCCTCCTGCACATTATACACCTGAAGCTAGCCCTTATTGCTGTTTTTTCCTGTTGTGTAACACAGGCAGTCATCTGCAGCACTTACAGCGGGCGTAGTGTGCTTCCTGCTAAATATACGACTGAAGCTACCCCTTATTGCTGGTTTTCCCATCTCCCTGCAGGCCATTAGAATGTCTGGAAGGCAAACAAGGAGAGGAAGACAGTCAGGAGACAATAAAAGAGGGCAAGCAGACTCTGTGTCTAGAGACAACAGTGCTGGTCGTGGACGCGGTGCATCGTCATCAGCACGTGGCCATGGGACACGCTTGTCCTTATTTTCGGCAGCTGGACGCGTTGAGCCGCATCATGCCGAAGACTTGGTAGAGTGGATAACCAAGCCCTCCTCATCCTCCTCATCCTCTCTCACCCAGGCTCAGGGTACTGGCAAAGCAGCTGCCAAAGCGTCCTCCTCCCTGATATCAATGTCATCATCAGTCACTCCTTCCCTAGACCCACCATCTCCTATTAAGGAGTCCCCCGAACTGTTTGAGCACAGTGTTGGGTACATGCTCCAGGAGGATGCCCAGCGTTTTGAAGGGTCTGATGATGATACCCAGCTAGAGGAAGGCAGTAGCGTGACAGCAGAGAGAGGGGATGCTCAAGAAGGACACCAATCTGGCAGTCATGTTCCAGCAGCTGCAGCATACTGCCAGATTGGCTCCAGTGATGAGGAGGGAGGGGATGATGAGGTCACTGACTCCACGTGGGTGCCTAATAGGAGAGAGGAGGAGGATGAGGAGGAGGCACATCTCCAACGAGGCAGGATGCCCTCGGGGGGCCAGCGTAAGGGCAGCACACTGACTGAATCACACCGCAGAGCTCCGCCTGTGCAGGGCGCTGCCTTTGCCCGTTATTCAAAAAGTTCTTTGGTGTGGGCCTTTTTTGAGTCGAGTGCATCAGATCGCACAGCTGCTGTTTGCAACACATGTCTCAAGCGTATATCGCTCGGCCAAAACATCAGCAGCTTGGGCACCACATGCTTGACCAGACATATGTTGACCTGCCATGCAGCTCATTGGCAAGCCTACCTTAAAGACCCACACCAAAGAACAAAGCTGACCTCTTCTTGCACCGCATCAGCTGGGATCTCCAATCCCACTATACCTTCAGTCCTCTCTGAAACCTGCTCTGAGAGGAATAAAGGTGTAGAATTAGGTGTGTCACAGCCAAGTACTTGCGGGCACTCTGCTAGCAGTACACCGATGTCCGATTCTAGCAGGCAAATTTCCCTGCCCCAGCTGCTGGACCGTCGAAAGAAGTTCACTCCCAGCCATCCACTTGCCCAGCGGTTGAATGCTAGCTTGGCTAAATTGCTAGCGCTTCAACTGCTGCCTTTTCAGTTGGTAGACTCTGCCCCCTTCCGTGAGTTTGTGCAATGTGCGGTTCCTCAGTGGCAGGTTCCCAAACGCCACTTTTTTTCACGGAAGGCGATTCCGGCTCTCTACCGGCATGTGGAAGGCAATGTCTTGGCCTCGCTGGACAGGGCGGTCAGCGGTAAGGTGCATATTACTGCTGACTCATGGTCCAGCAGGCATGGACAGGGACGTTACCTTTCTTTCACGGCCCATTGGGTCACTCTTTTGGCAGCTGGGAAGGATGCAGGACAAGGTGCAGTAGTGTTGGAGGTTGTTCCACCGCCACGCCTCCAAAATGCTACTACTGGTTGGGACACACCTCTCTCCTCCACCCCCTCCTCTTCTTCCTCCATGGCCTCTTCCTGTGCTTTGTCCTCAGAACCAGCGGTGCTCCGTAGGCGTTCAAGGGGCTACGCAAGTACGCAGGCAAAAAGATGCCATGCCGTGCTTGCGCTGGTGTGTTTGGGGGACAGGAGCCACACTGGGGCAGAGGTTCTGTCTGCTCTGCAGGGGCAGGCCGAGAGCTGGTTGACGCCACGCCAGCTTAAGCCAGGAATGGTGGTTTGCGACAATAGCACCAACCTCCTCTCCGCCCTCCGACAGGGACAACTGACCCATGTGCCCTGTGTGGCTCACATCCTTAAGCTGGTGGTGCAGCGGTTCTTGGGCAGGTACCCGGGCTTACAGGATGTCCTGAGGCAGGCCAGGAAAGTCTGTGTGCATTTACGCAGATCTTATAATGCCAGTGCTCGCCTGGCTGAGCTGCAAAACGAGTTGAACCTGCCCAAGAACCGCCTTATATGTGACATGCCCACCAGGTGGAACTCAACGTTGGCCATGCTGCAGCGGCTGCACACGCAGCAGAGGGCCATCAATGAGTACCTGTGCGACTACGGCACCAGGACAGGGTCAGGGGAGCTCGGGTTTTTTTCACCACGCCAGTGGGGCATGATCAGGGATGCATGCACTGTCCTGGCACCATTTGAGGAGGCCACGAGGATGGTGAGCAGTGACAGTGCATGCATCAGTGACACTGTACCTCTTGTCCACCTGTTGGAACATACGCTGCGTGGAATAATGGACAGGGCACTTGAGGCAGAACAGAGGCAGGAAGAGGAGGACTTCCTTGCCTCTTAAGGCCCCCTTTACCCAGACAGTGTTCATTCTGTGCCACCCATCGCACAGGAAGAGGAGGAGGAGGAGGATTGTGTCAGCATGGAGGTGGAGCCTGGCACTCAGCATTATCAGCAGCAGTCTTTTAGGGATGATTTACAGTCCCAAGAAACCCGTGGACTTGTACGTGGCTGGGAGGAGGTGGCTGCGGATCATGTCCTCCTTAGTGACCCAGAGGACTCCGGACCGAATGCCTCAGCTAACCTACGCTGCATGGCCTCCCTGATCCTGCAAAGTCTGCGGAAGGATCCTCATATTCTTCGGATCAAGGAGAGGGACCATTACTGGCTGGCCACTCTCCTTGATCCACGGTACAAGGGTAAGGTTGAGGACCTTATCTTACCGTCGCAGAGGGAGCAGAGGATGAGACAACTCCGGGAGGCCTTGCAGAAAGGTCTGTGCAACGCGTTCCCAGAGACTGGGAGGTTACAAACTCCTGGTCCTGGACAACGAGTTGCTGAGGCTTCGGTCAGTCAAAGAAGGAGTGGTGGGGAAGGTGGCTGTCTGACCGATGCGTTCAGACAATTCTTTAGTTTGCAGCCCCAAGGTATGATCGGTTCCAGCAACCATCGCCAGCGTCTGATATACATAGTGCAGGAATACCTAGGGGCAAGGTCAGACTTGGACACCTTCCCCACCGAAAATCCTCTGGCTTACTGGGTCTTGGAGGATGGATCACTGGCCAGAGCTTGCACAGTATGCAATTGAGCTACTGGCCTGTCCTGCATCCAGCGTTCTTTCAGAACGCACATTCAGTGCTGCTGGAGGATTTGTCACGGATCACAGGGTGCACCTGTCCACCGACTCGGTTGATCGACTGACCTTCATAAAGATGAACCAGTCTTGGATCACCACCAGCTACCAAACACCTGAAGCTGATATAACAGACTAATTTAGAGTGACTGTCCTGTTATGTTGTGGAGAATTGTGTGGAAAAAATGGACTTTATAGGCACTACTATAGAAAAATATATGTTGTTTTAATATAGTATAAAAATACATACATATGAAACACAGTTAATTAGAAAAACATATAAAGAAAGAAAAAAGGGAAAAGGACAATGAAAACTGGTAACCTGTGAGTACAACCACAGGGGAACACTCAATACTATTTGTCGCTGGATGCGGGGGTGAATATACTGGAATGCCCACACTGGACTTGTTAGGAGGTGTTTCCCAAGTAGGTGTTCACCGGATTCCTGAAAGAATTTTAAAAGATGCTCGACATGTTTTGCAATTTTGATAGGATCGCTTCTTCCGGAGCTTCTAAATTTTAATGAAAAAACATACATTATAGTACATAAAGAAATTATATATCAAAAGATATAAAAAAACATGTGTATATACATATGTATGATGTAATACAATGCAAATTTATATATTATACAGGACTGTCAAAGGTTGCAGCCTATGACACTCACCAGATAAATGTTTTGTGTTTCAAAATGTCGGGTACGCTTGCCTCACTTAGGGATGAGCTTCGTGTTCGACTCGAACATACGTTCGACTCGAGAATCGGCTGTTCGATCGTTCGACGAAGATCGAACGATTTGGGCCGTTCGCGCCAAATTCGAGTGACGCGAACGGCCCACAATGCACTACGCCATCGCAGTGTCATCCAGGCGCTGTGATTGGCCAAGCATGCACTGTGACCCCGCATGCTTGGCCAATCACAGCGCCGGCAGCGAGGAGAGCAATGATTGGCCACAGGCAGGATGCCTGTGGCCAATTATTGCTGAGGGTGTTTAGTACACGCCCCACACTATAAAAGGCCGCCAGCACGGCGGCCTAGTGTAGTGTGTTCCGGAGCAGGGATAGAGCAGCATAGGCAGGGACAGTGACTTTTATTTCTTTCTTGCTTAACCTGGATTCCTTTAGTTTAGGGAAAGAGAAGGATAGGTAGGGAGAGTGTCAGTGTGTTTTGTGCTTGTGCTATAGTGTGCTTAAAAAAAAACATTTTTTCTAGGGACAGAAAACTGTAGGTAGGGAGAGTGTCAGTTTCTTTCACTGTGAAAGTCCTTGTTTCCAGGGACCTGGAAGGACAGTGAGTGAATTCTCCTTGTGCTATATTGTGCTTAAAAAAAACATTTTTTCTAGGGACAGAAAACTGTAGGTAGGGAGAGTGTCAGTTTCTTTCACTGTGGAAGTCCTTGTTTCCAGGGACCTGGAAGGACAGTGAGTGAATTCTCCTTGTGCTATATTGTGCTTAAAAAAAACATTTTTTCTAGGGACAGAAAACTGTAGGTAGGGAGAGTGTCAGTTTCTTTCACTGTGAAAGTCCTTGTTTCCAGGGACCTGGAAGGACAGTGAGTGAATTCTCCTTGTGCTATATTGTGCTTAAAAAAAACATTTTTTCTAGGGACAGAAAACTGTAGGTAGGGAGAGTGTCAGTTTCTTTCACTGTGAAAGTCCTTGTTTCCAGGGACCTGGAAGGACAGTGAGTGAATTCTCCTTGTGCTATATTGTGCTTAAAAAAAACATTTTTTCTAGGGACAGAAAACTGTAGGTAGGGAGAGTGTCAGTTTCTTTCACTGTGAAAGTCCTTGTTTCCAGGGACCTGGAAGGACAGTGAGTGAATTCTCCTTGTGCTATATTGTGCTTAAAAAAAACATTTTTTTCTAGGGACAGAAAACTGTAGGTAGGGAGAGTGTCAGTTTCTTTCACTGTGCAAGTCCTTGTTTGTAGGGACCTGGAAGGACAGTGAGTGAATTCTCCTTGTGCTATATTGTGCTTAAAAAAAACATTTTTTCTAGGGACAGAAAACTGTAGGTAGGGAGAGTGTCAGTTTCTTTCACTGTGCAAGTCCTTGTTTCTAGGGACCTGGAAGGACAGTGAGTGAATTCTCCTTGTGCTATATTGTGCTTAAAAAAAACATTTTTTCTAGGGACAGAAAACTGTAGGTAGGGAGAGTGTCAGTTTCTTTCACTGTGAAAGTCCTTGTTTCCAGGGACCTGGAAGGACAGTGAGTGAATTCTCCTTGTGCTATATTGTGCTTAAAAAAAACATTTTTTCTAGGGACAGAAAACTGTAGGTAGGGAGAGTGTCAGTTTCTTTCACTGTGAAAGTCCTTGTTTCCAGGGACCTGGAAGGACAGTGAGTGAATTCTCCTTGTGCTTAAAAAAAACATTTTTTCTAGGGACAGAAAACTGTAGGTAGGGAGAGTGTCAGTTTCTTTCACTGTGCAAGTCCTTGTTTGTAGGGACCTGGAAGGACAGTGAGTGAATTCTCCTTGTGCTATATTGTGCTTAAAAAAAACATTTTTTCTAGGGACAGAAAACTGTAGGTAGGGAGAGTGTCAGTTTCTTTCACTGTGAAAGTCCTTGTTTCCAGGGACCTGGAAGGACAGTGAGTGAATTCTCCTTGTGCTATATTGTGCTTAAAAAAAACATTTTTTCTAGGGACAGAAAACTGTAGGTAGGGAGAGTGTCAGTTTCTTTCACTGTGAAAGTCCTTGTTTCCAGGGACCTGGAAGGACAGTGAGTGAATTCTCCTTGTGCTATATTGTGCTTAAAAAAAACATTTTTTCTAGGGACAGAAAACTGTAGGTAGGGAGAGTGTCAGTTTCTTTCACTGTGCAAGTCCTTGTTTGTAGGGACCTGGAAGGACAGTGAGTGAATTCTCCTTGTGCTATATTGTGCTTAAAAAAAACATTTTTTCTAGGGACAGAAAACTGTAGGTAGGGAGAGTGTCAGTTTCTTTCACTGTGAAAGTCCTTGTTTCCAGGGACCTGGAAGGACAGTGAGTGAATTCTCCTTGTGCTATATTGTGCTTAAAAAAAACATTTTTTCTAGGGACAGAAAACTGTAGGTAGGGAGAGTGTCAGTTTCTTTCACTGTGAAAGTCCTTGTTTCCAGGGACCTGGAAGGACAGTGAGTGAATTCTCCTTGTGCTATATTGTGCTTAAAAAAAACATTTTTTCTAGGGACAGAAAACTGTAGGTAGGGAGAGTGTCAGTTTCTTTCACTGTGAAAGTCCTTGTTTCCAGGGACCTGGAAGGACAGTGAGTGAATTCTCCTTGTGCTATATTGTGCTTAAAAAAAACATTTTTTCTAGGGACAGAAAACTGTAGGTAGGGAGAGTGTCAGTTTCTTTCACTGTGCAAGTCCTTGTTTCTAGGGACCTGGAAGGACAGTGAGTGAATTCTCCTTGTGCTATATTGTGCTTAAAAAAAACATTTTTTCTAGGGACAGAAAACTGTAGGTAGGGAGAGTGTCAGTTTCTTTCACTGTGAAAGTCCTTGTTTTCAGGGACCTGGAAGGACAGTGAGTGAATTCTCCTTGTGCTATATTGTGCTTAAAAAAAACATTTTTTCTAGGGACAGAAAACTGTAGGTAGGGAGAGTGTCAGTTTCTTTCACTGTGCAAGTCCTTGTTTCCAGGGACCTGGAAGGACAGTGAGTGAATTCTCCTTGTGCTATATTGTGCTTAAAAAAAACATTTTTTCTAGGGACAGAAAACTGTAGGTAGGGAGAGTGTCAGTTTCTTTCACTGTGAAAGTCCTTGTTTCCAGGGACCTGGAAGGACAGTGAGTGAATTCTCCTTGTGCTATATTGTTCTTAAAAAAAACATTTTTTCTAGGGACAGAAAACTGTAGGTAGGGAGAGTGTCAGTTTCTTTCACTGTGAAAGTCCTTGTTTCCAGGGACCTGGAAGGACAGTGAGTGAATTCTCCTTGTGCTATATTGTGCTTAAAAAAAACATTTTTTCTAGGGACAGAAAACTGTAGGTAGGGAGAGTGTCAGTTTCTTTCACTGTGCAAGTCCTTTTTGTAGGGACCTGGAAGGACAGTGAGTGAATTCTCCTTGTGCTATATTGTGCTTAAAAAAAACATTTTTTCTAGGGACAGAAAACTGTAGGTAGGGAGAGTGTCAGTTTCTTTCACTGTGAAAGTCCTTGTTTCCAGGGACCTGGAAGGACAGTGAGTGAATTCTCCTTGTGCTATATTGTGCTTAAAAAAAAACATTTTTTCTAGGGACAGAAAACTGTAGGTAGGGAGAGTGTCAGTTTCTTTCACTGTGAAAGTCCTTGTTTCCAGGGACCTGGAAGGACAGTGAGTGAATTCTCCTTGTGCTATATTGTGCTTAAAAAAAACATTTTTTCTAGGGACAGAAAACTGTAGGTAGGGAGAGTGTCAGTTTCTTTCACTGTGCAAGTCCTTGTTTCTAGGGACCTGGAAGGACAGTGAGTGAATTCTCCTTGTGCTATATTGTGCTTAAAAAAAACATTTTTTCTAGGGACAGAAAACTGTAGGTAGGGAGAGTGTCAGTTTCTTTCACTGTGCAAGTCCTTGTTTGTAGGGACCTGGAAGGACAGTGAGTGAATTCTCCTTGTGCTATATTGTGCTTAAAAAAAACATTTTTTCTAGGGACAGAAAACTGTAGGTAGGGAGAGTGTCAGTTTCTTTCACTGTGAAAGTCCTTGTTTCCAGGGACCTGGAAGGACAGTGAGTGAATTCTCCTTGTGCTATATTGTGCTTAAAAAAAACATTTTTTCTAGGGACAGAAAACTGTAGGTAGGGAGAGTGTCAGTTTCTTTCACTGTGCAAGTCCTTGTTTCTAGGGACCTGGAAGGACAGTGAGTGAATTCTCCTTGTGCTATATTGTGCTTAAAAAAAACATTTTTTCTAGGGACAGAAAACTGTAGGTAGGGAGAGTGTCAGTTTCTTTCACTGTGAAAGTCCTTGTTTCCAGGGACCTGGAAGGACACCTGAAGGTAGCCCTTATTGCTTTTTTCCCATCTCCCTGCAGGCCATCTATTAGAATGTCTGGAAGGCAAACAAGGAGAGGCAGACAGTCAGGAGGCAATAAAAGAGGGCAAGCAGGCTCTGTGTCTGGGGGCAACAGTGCTGGTCGTGGACGCGGTGCATTGTCATCAGCACATGGCCATGGGACACGCTTGTCCTTGTTTTCGGCAGCTGGACATGTTGAGCCACATCATGCCGAAGACTTGGTAGAGTGGATGACCAAGCCCTCCTCCTCCTCCTCATCCTCTCTCACCCAGGCTCAGGGTACTGGCAAAGCAGCTGCCAAAGCGTCCTCTTCCCTGGTATCAATGTCAGACTCATCATCAGTCACTCCTTCCCTAGACCATGTCCTCCTCCTGAGGAGTCCCCCGAACTGTTTGAGCACAGTGTTGGGTACATGCTCCAGGAGGATGCCCAGCGTTTCGAAGGGTCTGATGATGAAACCCAGCTACAGGAAGGCAGTAGGGTGAGAGCAGACAGAGGGGATGCTCAAGAAGGACACCAATCTGGCAGTCATGTTCCAGCAGCTGCAGCATACTGCCAGATTGGCTCCAGTGATGAGGAGGGAGGGGATGATGAGGTCACTGACTCCACGTGGGTGCCTAATAGGAGAGAGGAGGAGGAGGATGAGGAGGAGGCACATCTCCAACGAGACAGGATGCCCTTTGGTGGCCAGCGTAAGGGCAGTACACCGACGGAATCACACCGCAGAGCTCCGCCTGTGCAGGGCGCTGCCTCTGCCCGTCATTCAAAAAGTTCCTTGGTGTGGGCCTTTTTTGAGGCTAGTGCATCAGATCGCACAGCTGCTGTTTGCAACATATGTCTCAAGCGTATATCGCGTGGCCAAAACATCAGCCGCTTGGGTACCACATGCCTGACCAGACATATGTTGACCTGCCATGCAGCTCGTTGGCAAGCCTACCTCAAAGACCCACACCAAAGAACAAAGCGGACCTCTCCTTGCACCGCATCAGCTGGGATCTCCAACCCCACTATAACTTCAGTCCTCTCTGAAACATGCACTGAGAGGAATGAAGGTGTAGAATTAGGTGTGTCACAGCCAAGTACTTGCGGCCACTCTGCTAGCAGTACACCGACGTCCGATTCTAGCAGGCAAATTTCCCTGCCCCAGCTGCTGGACCGTCGAAAGAAGTTCACTCCCAGCCATCCACATGCCCAGCGGTTGAATGCTAGCTTGGCTAAATTGCTAGCGCTTCAACTGCTGCCTTTTCAGTTGGTAGACTCGGCCCCCTTCCGTGAGTTTGTGCAATGTGCGGTTCCTCAGTGGCAGGTTCCCAAACGCCACTTTTTCTCACGGAAGGCTATACCGGCTCTCTACCGGCATGTGGAAGGCAATGTCTTGGCCTCGCTGGACAGGGCGGTCAGCGGTAAGGTGCATATTACCGCTGACTCATGGTCCAGCAGGCATGGACAGGGACGTTACCTTTCTTTCACGGCCCATTGGGTCACTCTTTTGGCAGCTGGGAAGGATGCAGGACAAGGTGCAGTAGTGTTGGAGGTTGTCCCACCGCCACGCCTCCAAAATGCTACTACTGGTTGTGACAAACCTCTCTCCTCCACCTCCTCCTCTTCTTCTTCCTCCATGGCCTCTTCCTGTGGTTTGTCCTATGAACCAGCGGTGCTCCGTAGCCGTTCATGGGGCTACGCAAGTACGCAGGCAAAAAGATGCCATGCCGTGCTTGCGCTGGTGTGTTTGGGGGACAGAAGCCACACTGGGGCAGAGGTCCTGTCTGCTCTGCAGGGCCAGGCCGAGAGGTGGTTGACGCCACGCCAGCTTAAGCCAGGAATGGTGGTTTGCGACAATGGCACCAACCTCCTCTCCGCCCTCCGACAGGGACAACTGACCCATGTGCCCTGTGTGGCTCACGTCCTTAACCTGGTGGTGCAGCGGTTCTTGGGCAGGTACCCGGGCTTACAGGATGTCCTGAGGCAGGCCAGGAAAGTCTGTGTGCATTTCCGCAGATCTTATAATGCCAGTGCTCGCCTGGCTGAGCTGCAAAAGGAGTTGAACCTGCCCAAGAACCGCCTTATATGTGACATGCCCACCAGGTGGAACTCAACGTTGGCCATGCTGCAGCGGCTGCACACGCAGCAGAGGGCCATCAATGAGTACCTGTGCGACTACGGCACCAGGACAGGGTCAGGGGAGCTTGGTTTTTTTTCTCCACGCCAGTGGGGCATGATCAGGGATGCATGCACTGTCCTGGCACCATTTGAGGAGGCCACGAGGATGGTGAGCAGTGACAGTGCATGCATCAGTGACACTGTACCTCTTGTCCACCTGTTGGAGCACACGCTGCGTGGAATAATGGACAGGGCACTTGAGGCAGAACAGAGGCAGGAAGAGGAGGACTTCCTTGCCTCTCAAGGCCCCCTTTACCCAGACAGTGTTCCTTCTGTCCCACCCATCGCACAGGAAGAGGAAGAGGAGGAGGAGGAGGAGGAGGAGGAGGAGGATTGTGTCAGCATGGAGGTGGAGGCTGGCACTCAGCATCATCAGCAGCAGTCTTTTAGGGATGATTTACAGTCCCAAGAAACCAGTGGACTTGTACGTGGCTGGGAGGAGGTGACTGCGGATCATGTCGTCCTTAGTGACCCAGAGGACTCCGGAGCGAATGCCTCAGCAAACCTACGCTGCATGGCCTCCCTGATCCTGCAAAGTCTGCGGAAGGATCCTCGTATTCTTCGGATCAAGGAGAGGGACCATTACTGGCTGGCCACTCTCCTTGATCCACGGTACAAGGGTAAGGTTGCGGACCTTATGTTACCGTCGCAGAGGGAGCAGAGGATGAGACAACTCCGGGAGGCCTTGCAGAAAGGTCTGTGCAACGCGTTCCCAGAGACTGGGAGGTTACAAACTCCTGGTCCAGGACAACGAGTTGCTGAGGCTTCGGCCAGTCAAAGAAGGAGCGGTGGGGAAGGTGGCCGTCTGACCGATGCGTTCAGACAATTCTTTAGTCCGCAGCCCCAAAGTATGATTGGTTCCAGCAACCATCGCCAGCGTCTGATAAACATGGTGCAGGAATATCTAGGGGCAAGGTCAGACTTGGACACCTTCCCCACCGAAAATCCTCTGGCTTACTGGGTCTTGAGGATGGATCACTGGCCAGAGCTTGCACAGTATGCAATTGAGCTACTGGCCTGTCCTGCATCCAGCGTTCTTTCGGAACGCACATTCAGTGCTGCTGGAGGATTTGTCACGGATCACATGGTGCGCCTGTCCACCGACTCGGTTGATCGACTGACTTTCATCAAGATGAACCAGTCTTGGATCACCACCAGCTACCACACACCTGATGCTGATATAACAGACTAATTGATTTTAACATGTCACGTCCCTTCAAGACTGATGCTGATGCTGAGTGCCTGTGCTGTTATGTTGACTGGCTATCCTCCTCCTCCGAGTCCTCAATGATACGATTGATGATGATAGCTTGGAAGATCATTTTTGTTTATGGGTGCCGCCACCAGTGGCTAAGGCCCAATTTTTCAGCCCCTGTTTTACAGGGGCGTGTACTTACAATTTTTTTAGCAATAATTTGCCATAGGGCTCATTGCTGTGCTCCAAGTACAGTATCTGTGAGGGGTTGTAGTGTTGTGCCACCAGTGCCTAAGGCCCAATTTTTCAGCCCCTGTTTAACAGGGGCGTGTCATTACAATTTTTGAAGCAATACTTTGCAACAGGGCTCATTGCTGTGCTCCAAGTACAGTATCTGTGAGGGGTTGTAGTGTTGTGCCACCAGTGCCTAAGGCCCAATTTTTCAGCCCCTGTTCAACAGGGGCATGCAATTACAATTCTTGATGTAATAATTCACAGCAGGGCCCATTCCTGCACCCACCAAGAGTAAGTCTGAGGGCTTACAGTGTTGTGGCAACGCCACCACCACCACCACCACGAAAGGCCCAATTTTTCAGCCCCTGTTCAAAAGGGGCATGTAATTACAATTCTTGATCTAATAATTCACAGCAGGGCCCATTCCTGCACCCACCAAGAGTAACTCTGAGGGCTTACAGTGTTGTGGCAACACCACCACCACCACCACCACCACGAAAAGCCCAATTTTTCAGCCCCTGTTCAACAGGGGCATGCAATTACAATTCTTGATCTAATAATTCACAGCAGGGCCCATTGCTGCACCCACCAAGAGTAACTGTCAGGGCTTACAGTGTTGTGGCACCAGCACCACCATCAAAGCCCCAATTTTTACTACCACTGTTCAACAATTATATGTAATTAAAATTCCTGATATAATAGTTGACAGCAGGGCGTTCCAGCACCAACCAAGAGTAACTGTGAGTGCTTACAGTGTTGTGCCAACACCAACAACTAAGGGGCCTATTTCTGCAGAGTATATACGGCAGGTCCCTACTTTCAAACATCCAACTTACAAACGACTCCTACTTGCAAACGAAAGAAGACAACAGGAAGTGAGAGGAAATCTACCCCTAGAAAGGAAAATTCTCTCCTGTAAGAATAAATATGGGAGAAAGGTGTCTCATCTGTACTGATGCTTTATCAGCAATCCTTGTTTCAAGAAAAACACCACATTTCAAAAACAGTTGTCATTGGGACGGAAAGTGAGGTGAAATGTTCTGAACAGGGGCACAGACAGCAAAACAAATGTTACAGGGGTGATAACCCTTACCTATGTTTCCCAAAAAGTTTAAAAATAGATTTTTGGGCTGGAGCTACACTTCAACAATGTACCTGTTCAAAATTACAAACACATTCTACATAAGAACAAACCTACAGTCCCTGTCTTGTATGCACCGCCTGTATACGGCTGTTCAGAGTATATAGGGCCTTTTTTATTTTATGTGCGGGGTTCCCCTTAATATCCATACAAGACCCAAAGGGGCTGGTAATGGGCTGGGGTAGGGGGGGGGGGGGTCATGAGGTAGCTATGCCATTTTTCTTAAAGATTTTCATCCATATTACCGGGACCAGACATTACATTAAAGCCGCAAGAAGTTTTAAATGGCTTTTCTTTCTCGTACATCACGGGACACAGAGCGACATAGTCATTACTAATGGTTTATATAGATACCGTCAGGTGCTGGCACTGGCAACTTCCAAAACCGGAAGTACCCTCCCCTATATAAGCCCCTCCCATCCGGGAGCACCTCAGTTTTTTGCCAGTGTCTAAGGTGTTGGCCAAGAAGAAACATGTGTTTTTCACTGAGCTTGCGTACAGGTTCTTTTGGGCCTCAGTAAGCTATTCCGGATCCGACCAAAAAAGCTTCATAGCTAAACGGTCGGTACCCGGGCCTTGCAGAGAAGAGCAAGGTTTTGCCTGTAATGCTTCTCTTAGGAGAGCTGGACCCTGGGATCCAGAGCTCTGGTCATACCCACGACCAAGATGTTTTCTGTGCAGGGTGCTATACAGGTCCAGGGGAGTGGAATCCTTGGGAACCCGGTCCCTGAAGGTTTGATTACAATGCCTGCCGTGATAGGTGAAGTTTGGGCTTTTGTGGACCAAACAAAGTCCTGCGGCGGGGAACAGGTAAGTGGGGGCCCCCAGGAACTTGGTTCTATTGGGGGACCCCCAAGCCTAATTTGTCTTTCTGTCTGTTACCTAATGGTATTCCCGCAAAATTCTGTGCATGCCTGTAACTACTAAAAAAATGTAATAATTTTTAATGGTGGTCAAGAAAAAAAAAAAAAAAAAAAAATTTTTATATATATATTTAATATATTAGACTGCGGTACCTGTGTTTGTCCACTAGAGGCCGCTGTGGAATGTTTTCTTGTCATGTGGACTAGCTTCTTCTCAGCAGAGCAAAGTCCAGGCAGATGGTGAGTTCTCTTATAGGAAACTGCTTCCTCTGCCATGTTGCAGTGCTCGTCCATCCCCCGGCCTGCGGCAAAGAGGGGCCCTGGCTCCTGTCCCTTGTTACCATATTTGAAATTAGCGCCGAAGGCGCACGTGCCCGCGCGCGTGCCCGTGCACGCGCCTCTATATATAGAGGTGAGCCGGGAAAGGGGGCGGAGCCTGGGGGATGACGCTCTGTGCGCGCCGCAGCGCTTCTGCGCATGTGCGGGCGTCCCAGCAGTTTAAAAAAACCACAATATTGTAGTGAGCTGGCTATGAAGTACAGAGACAGAGCTGGCAACATTTAAAGGCATACAGCAAGCGGTTGATACAGGCATCCCCTAGAAAGGCACATTAGTAGACACCAACTGTGATATAGCAGCAATTGTGCTAGACTATTCTCAGTAAAAGTGGTGTATTACGGCTGGAATACCTCAGCTTTAGGCTTAGGAATATGCCGTCCAGAAGCTCCGGAACTGAATCTTCCAGGAAGCGAAGGGGGTCTCATCGGGCTCGGAGGATCTTGGGCATACTCCTGCTGCACCAGTCTCCCCTGAAGTTCAGAGGTAAGTGACCGTAGAGACCCCGCAGGGGTACTTGGTACTGTGGCTGTCCTCAGTTCACCTGCTCCTGTGTATGTAACAGAGGAGGTTTTTTCCTCAGCTCTGGGAGGATTAGAGAGAGATTGTCAACATTTATCGCTGCCTCCCTGTCAGGGAAAGCACGCCCGATCTCCGTCTCCTCCTTCAGAGTGTCTGTTAGCAGAGCAACAGTCCCATACAGGGATCGACCTGCCTGAAGGGGATCAGGATGAGGTTGATTCTGTTATAGAGGAATCAACAGTGGGGGAACCTTTTCTCAGCATCTCAAGCTGAAAGATTATGGGTTCAGTCTCTGACTAACATGGTCCGATCAGCATTTAAAAATGCACCTTGCGGAACCATCAACCACTACTGTATCCTCGTTGGGGTCGCTAGAAGCCCCCAGACTGTTTGTTTTTTTCCACTTCACCCTTTACTGAAAGGGCTCATTTACCAGGATTGGGAACGTCCTGAGAAAATATTTATTCCCCCAAGAGATTTCCGGTGGTCTATCCCATGGAGGATAAGTTCATCAAAAAAAAAAAAAAAAAAAATGGAAGGTCCCTACAGTGAACGCAGCCATCTCTTGTATGTATAAATCACTGACATGTCCAGTGGATAATGTCCAAATGTTCAAGAACCCAATAGATAAAAGATTGGAGTCCTTATGAAAATCTGCTTGGTGATACAACCAGCAGTAGCAGCTATTGGGGTCTGCTAAGCAGTGAAGGATCAGTTGAAACAGGTCTTGAGGGACTTGACAGATCAGCAGGCTTTGCCCTAGCTGATCTACCTAGAGCCGTAGGCTTTGCGGTTGACGCCATAGAGGATTCAGTCCATCAGGCCTCCCGCCTTACGCTGTCTATAGTACATATGCGTAGGCTCCTATGGCTCAAAAACTGGTCTGCTGAAGCTCCCTGTAAAGAATGGCTGGTTAGCGTCCCATTTCATGGTGAACGCTTATTCAGGGAAAACCTGGACAAATATATCCAGAAAATTTCCAGCGGTAAAAATACGCTCTTGCCGGTTAAAAGCAGAGTTAGAGGTCCCTCTTTAAGAGGCCTGCTTCTCCAGTCCCTGGGGCATCGGCTGTGTAACAGTTCCGACGGCCTCCTCGGTCAAATCCCGGGGGTAAAAAACAGGGACAGTAGCAGGGTAATGAGAAACCCTGGGTCAGGGGAGGTGCAAAACCTCCCCCAAAGTTAAATTCATTGAAGCCCCCACTCAGTCGGGTGGGGGGAGGACTCCAGTTGTTCGCAAGAGACCTGGCGGGACACGATCAAGACAGATAGGTGCTCTCCGCAGTAGGTTTGGGATACAGTTTGGAGTTAAAAGACTCTCCTCCTTCCCATTTTTGAGGTCAAACGTGCCAAGGGATCCCCGGAAGAGAGAGTCCCTCCTGTTGGCACTAGAACAACTATTGCTCCAAGGAGTAATTATGGAGGTTCCCCTGGAAGAATGAGGGTTCGGGTTTTACTCAAACCTCTTTACAGTCCCGAAGCAAACGCGGACGGGAGGCCCATATTTATTCTAAAAGGGCTATACAAATTCCTGTATATCAGGACTTTCCGATGGAGTCGATCCGATCGGTGGCCACTGCCCTACAAGGGGAGGATTGGTTAGCCACGATCGACATCAAAGATGCTTATTTGCACATTCCCATCTTTCCAGTCCACCAAACATTTCTACGCTTTGCAGTAGAAGGGCGCCATTTTCAGTTCAGAGCCTTACCCTTCGGTTTGGCCACAGCACCACGAGTGTTTACAAAAATTCTGGCCCTTTATTGGCCAATCTAAGAACACAAGGTGTAATGATAATGGCATATCTGGATGACTTGTTGCTGATAGACCACTCAGTGAAAAAACTAGACGTGGTCGTTCACAAGACAATCAAGTATCTGGAATCTCACGGTTGGATTATCAACCGAGACAAGTCAGCCCTAAAAACCAGTCAAAAGTTTGGAATACTTGGGGCTAAGGTTGGATTCAGGCCAGAGAAAAATATTCTTGCCTCGAGGAAAGGTGTTGTCTTTGAAAGATTTGATCCACTTAGTGGGTACAAAAAAGACAGCCGTCCATACGCCTGTATATGAGGCTGCTGGGAAAAATGGTGGCATCATTCGAAGCAGTACCCTACGGTCAATTCCATTCAAGGAATTTGCAAGGGGCCATACTGTCAGCCTGGAACAAAAAAGTTCAGGCCCTAGACTTACAATGTCCTTGTCCCCTTCCGTTCGCAAGAGCCTCCGTTGGTGGTTGGTTCCCCAGAATCTGGAAAAAAGGAAATCCTTCAGTCCGATTTCCTGGAAGGTGGTCACTACAGATGCCAGCCTTATAGGCTGGGGAGCAGTACTGGAGCAATAGTCTCTCCAGGGCAGATGGTCGGATGCAGAAAGGGCCCTGCCCATCAATCTCTTAGAGATACGAGCAGCCCGGTATGCCCTAGTAGCATGGACATCCAAACTCCAAGGGTCCCCTGTCAGAATTCAATCAGACAATGCCACAGCAGTGGCATATATCAATCATCAGGGGGGCACCAGGAGTCGTGCAGCCCAGAGGGAAGTAAATTACATCCTGAAATGGGCAGAAAAATATGTCCCAGCCATATCTGCGGTATTCATTCCAGGAGTGGAGAATTGGAAGGCGGACTTTCTAAGTCGCCAGCAATTAGGCCCAGAGGAAGGGTCCCTTCACCCCGAGGTTTTCTGGACAATATGTCAGCGGTGGGGAACATCGGATGTAGATCTTCTAGCATCCAGATTCAACGCAAAGGGGGACAGGTTTGTCTCTCGGACAAGGGATCCCCTAGCTTGCGGCTCGGATGCCCTAGTGTTCCCTTGGGATCAGTTCAAGCTGATATATGCATTCACACCGCCACAATGGTTACCTCGATTACTCCGCAGAATCAGGGTAGAAAAGAAACCAGTGATTCCGGTGGCTCCAGCGTGGCCCCGAAGAGCGTGGTACGCGGAGATTGTAAAATTTCAGTGGGGAGTCCTTGGACTCTCCCACGTCGTCCGGCTTTCGCAAGGACCGATATACCACCCTTCCTTACCAGCCCTAGGTTTGACGGCCTGGCTATTGAAGCCCACATTCTAAAAAAGAGAGGGCTCTCTAATGCTGTGGTATCTACCATGATCAATGCCAGGAAGCCGGTATCCAGGCAGATCTACTATAGAATTTGGAAGGCGTACATCGCGTGGTGTGAGGCCAAGAAATGGCATCCACATAAGTACGTAATAGGTAGGATTCTGGACTTCCTACAGTGGGCTGTAGATAGGAAGCTTGCCTTGAGTACTATCAAGGGTCAGATTTCGGCCTTGTCAATATTTTTTCAAAGGCCCTTGGCTTCGCATTCACTAGTCAAAGCCTTTATACAAGGAGTGATGCGTATTAGTCCTCCGGTTAATATTCCCATATGTCCATGGGATCTAAACTTGGTTCTGTCGGTTCTACAGAAACAACCATTTGAACCATTACAGCATATTTCCTTGTGCTTCTCACCAGGAAATAGATTTTTCTAGTAGCCATTTGTTCGGCTAAAAGAGTATCGGAATTAGCAGCTATGTCCTGTAAAGGAGCCATATCTGGTTATCCATAAGGACAGAGTAGTATTACGTCCTCATCCAGCCTTTCTTCCTAAGGTGGTATCGAGGTTTCATTTGAACCAAGATGTGGTTCTTCCTTCTTTTTTCCCCAAACCTACTTCGGTAGAGGAAAAGTTATTGCATTCTTTGGATGTAGTAAGAGCAGTTAAAGCTTATCTAAAAGCCACTGCTCAGATTCGCAGAACGGATACTTTGTTTATTCTGCCGGAAGGCCCCAGAAAGGGTCAGGCAGCGTCAAAATCTACTTTAGCCAAGTGGATTCGACAGGTCATTATGCAAGCTTATGGCTTGAGAAGTAGACCGCCTCCGTTCAAAGTTAGAGCGCACTCCACGAGAGCAGTTGGAACTTCATGGGCAGTGCATCACCAGGCCTCCCTGGCTCAAATCTGTAAGGCCGCAACATGGTCTTCAGTACACACGTTTACTAGGTCCTACCAGGTGGACGTTAGAAGTCAGGAGGATGTCGCCTTTGGGCGCAGTGTGTTGCAGGCCGCAAAAGATCCTCATGTCTGATAGCGCTCAGCTTATATATGGTGTATCCCCCCCCTCATTTGGCATTGCTTTAGGACATCCCATTAGTAATGACTATGTCGCTCTGTGTCCCGTGATGTACGAGAAAGAAAATAGGATTTTTATAACAGCTTACCTGTAAAATCCTTTTCTTGGAGTACATCACGGGACACAGAGCTCCCGCCCCTCTTTAGGGACACTTATTGCTTTGCTACAAAACTGAGGTGCTCCCGGATGGGAGGGGCTTATATAGGGGAGGGTACTTCCGGTTTTGGAAGTTGCCAGTGCCAGCACCTGACGGTATCTATATAACCCATTAGTAATGACTATGTCGCTCTGTGTCCCGTGATGTACTCCAAGAAAAGGATTTTACAGGTAAGCTGTTATAAAAATCCTATTTTTTTTCCTTTAGAAGTGTCATTTTGTGCAGGGACAGTTCTAAACACGGGAAACACGTGGCACTTCACAGGCATACTTTAGACACCCCCCAGGTACGATATTTAAAGGAATATTTGACTTTTTTTTTTTTCACTTTATGCATCATTAAAATGACTGCTCCCGAAAAACGACCGTTTTTAAAACTTCTTTTTGCATTGATACATGTCCCCTGGTGCAGAACCCGAGTTCCCAAACCCTTTTTAGGACAATAACATGCATAATAGTTGTTATAATTAGCACTTTAGAATTCGAACGTTCGCATCCATTGTATTTAATAGGGTTCTAATGTTCGTACGAACTTTCGGTCCGTTCGCGGGTTCTGGTGCGAACCGAACCCGAGGGTGTTCGGCTCATCACTAGCCTCACTGCCTAACAGCTCCTCTGGGAGACGTATCCACCCATTGGTAACTGTCAGAGGTCAAACAATCTTGTTCTGCTAGACTCGATCACAAGAGGTAGGTATGCAATTGAGCTACTGGCCTGTCCTGCATCCAGCGTTCTTTCGGAACGCACATTCAGTGCTGCTGGAGGATTTGTCACGGATCACAGGGTGCACCTGTCCACCGATTCGGTTGATCGACTGACCTTCATAAAGATGAACCAGTCTTGGATCACCACCAGCTACCAAGCACCTGAAGCTGATATAACAGAATATATTTTTTTCAAATGTCACATCCCTTCAAGACTGATGCTGATGCTGACTGAGTGACTGTCCTGTTATGTTGACTGACTATCCTCCTCCTCCTCAATGATCCGATTAATGATGATAGCTTGGAAGAACATTTTTGTTTCTGGGTGCCACCACCAGTGGCTAAGGCCCAATTTTTCAGCCCCTGTTTAACAGGGGCATGTAATTACAATTTTTTATGCAATGCTTTGCAGCAGGGCTCATTCCTGCACTCCAACTAGAGTATCTGGGAGAGGTTGTAGTGTCGTGGCACCAGCACCAGTGCCTAAGGCCCAATTTTTCAGCCGCTGTTTAACAGGGGCGTGTAATTACAATTTTTGATGCAATACTCTGCAACAGGGCTCATTGCTGTGCTCCAAGTACAGTATCTGTGGGGGGTTGCAGTGTTGTGGCACCAGTGCCTAAGGCCCAATTTTTCTGCCCCTGTTTAACAGGGGAGTGTAATTACAATTCTTGATCTAATAATTCACAGCAGGGCCCATTCCTGCGCCCACCAAGAGTAACTGTTAGGCCTTACAGTGTTGTGTCAACACCACCACCACCACCACCAAAGGCCCAATTTTTCAGCCCCTGTTCAACAGGGGCATGCAATTACAATTCTTGATCTAATAATTCACAGCAGGGCCCATTCATGTGCCCACCAAGAGTAACTGTGAGGGATTACAGTGTTGTGGCAACACCAACATGTAAGGGGCAAATTTCAGCAGAGTATATACGGCAGGCCCCTACTTTCAAACATCCAACATACAAACGACTCCTACTTGCAAACGAAAGGAGACAACAGGAAGTGAGAGGAAATCTACCCCTAGGAAGGGAAATTCTCTCCTGTAATGCCGCGTACACACGATCGTGATTCACGGCGGGAAAACTGCAGCGGAAAAAAATGACAGGAATCACGACGAGAAAAATTAGAGCATGTTCTAATTTTTCTCGTCGTGATTAATGCCATTTTTCCCGTCGGGAAAAACATCAAAAAGCCCACAGACGATCGTTTTTCTCGTCCAAAGGAAAAAATTTCATTTTTCCCGACGGGAAAAATGATCGTGTGTACGCGGCATAAGAGTTAATATGGGAAAAGGGTGTCTCCTCTCTACTGATGCTTTATCACCAATCCTCAGCTATGCCATTTTTCTCAAAGATTTTCATCCATATTACCGGGACCAGACATTACATTGAAGCTGCAAGCAGTTTTAAATGGCTTTTTTTTCCTTTAGAAATGTCATTTTGTGCAAGGACAGTTCTAAACACGGGAAACACGTGGCACTTCACAGGCATACTTTAGACACCCCCCAGGTACGATATTTAAAGGAATATTTGACTTTTTTTTTTCACTTTATGCATCATTAAAATGACTGCTCCCGAAAAACGGACGTTTTTAAAACTTATTTTTGCATTGATACATGTCCCCTGGTGCAGAACCCAGGTTCCCAAACCCTTTTTTGGACAATAACATGCATATTAGTCGTTATAATTAGCACTTTAGATTTCGAACGTTCGCATCCATTGTATTTAATAGGGTTCTAACGTTCGTGCGAACTTTCGGTCCGTTCACGGGTTCTGGTGCGAACCGAACCCGGGGGTGTTCAGCTCATCCCTAATCCTGACCAATAGATGTCCTCCTCCTCAGTTGTCTAGCCAATCTCCACTAGGGATGGGCCTAAAAAAAAACTGGTTCGGTTCGCATCCAGAACATGCGAACGGACCGAAAGTTTGTGCGAACATTCGAACACCGTTAAAGTCTATGGGACTCGAATGTGAGAAATCAAAAGTGCGAATTTTAAAGGCTAATATGCAAGTTATTGTCCTAAAAAGGGTTTGGGGCCCGGGTCCTGTCCCAGGGGACGTGTATCAATGCAAAAAAAGTTTTTAAAAATGTCAGTTTTTTCGAGGGCAGTGATTTTAATGATGCTTAAAGTGAAAAAAATAAAAGTAAAATATTCCTTTAAATATCGTACCTAGGGGGTGTGTTTAAAATGCCTGTGAAGTGGCACGTTTTTCCCATGTTTAGAACAGTCCCTACACACAATGACATTTCTAAAGGAATAAAAGTCATTTTAAACTGCTTGCGGCTTTAATGTAATGTCTGGTCCCGGCAATATAGATAAAAATTATTACCAGGCCCTTTGGGTCTTATATGGATATTAAGAAGAACCCCACACCCAAATTAAAAAAAGAAAAAGCATGGGGCCCCCAGGCCCTATATACTCTGAACAGCAGTATACAGGCTGTGCAAACAAGACAGGGACTGTTGGTTTGTTCTTAAGTTGAATCTGTTTGTAATTTGGAACAGGTACATTTTGTAAGTGTAGCTCCAGCCAAAAAATCTATTTTTAAGCTTTTTGGATAACATAGGGAAGGGTTATCACCCCTGTAGAATTTGTATTGCTGTCTGTGCCCCTGTTCAGAAGATTTCACCTCACTTTCTGTCCCAATGACAATTGGATTTTGAAAATTTGGGTTTTTTAGGGAAACAAGGATTGGGGATAAAAGCATCAGTTGGAGACACCTTTTTCCCATATTATCTCTTACAGGAGAGAATTTCCCTTCCCAGGGGTAGATTTCCTCTCACTTCCTGTTGTCTCCTTCCGTTTGTAAGTAGGAGTCGTTTGTAAGTCGGATGTTTGAAAGTAGGGGACCGCCTGTATATACTATACGGCCTGCCCTATATACTCTGCAGAAAATTGGGCCTTAGGTGTTGGTGGTACCAGAACACTGTAAGTCCTCACAGTTAGGCCTCGTACACACGACCGATTTTCTCGGCAAGAACCAGCAAGAAACTTGCTGGCAGAGAGGTCTTGCCGAGTAAATCGGTCGTGTGTACGCTGCTATCGGGTTTCTCTTCGAGAAAACCGACAAGAAACCTTGACGAGAAAATAGAGAACCTGCTCTCTATTTTCTCGTCGAGATTCTCCTCGGCATGTTTCTCGACGAGAAAAGTGAGTGTGTGTACACTTACCTGTCCTCCCGGAAGCCCGCGCATGTTCGAAATGAATTCGACGCATGCGCGGTAGCTTCCTAGGCATACGTAGGGTATACCAAGATGGCGGCGACGGCATCGAATGTGACGAGCGCATGCTCGTCGTAGTCGATGACGTCACCGCGTACGCTCCATTCAAAGAACCGCGGGTTCTTTGAATCGAGCGTGTGTACACTTGGCCGGGACAAGTTTCTTGTCCAAGAATCTCGTCGGAAAAAACGACATGTTTTTTTCGACGAGAATCTCGGCCGTGTGTACGAGGCCTTACTCTTGGTGGGTGCAGGAACGGGCCCTGCTGTGATTTATTAGGTCAAAAATTGTAATTACATGCCCCTGTTAAACAGGGGCAGAAAAATTGGGCCTTAGGCACTGGTGCTGGTGCCACAACACTGCAACCCCTCACAGATACTCTATTTGAGCGCAGGAATGAGCCCTGCTGCAAAATATTAGAGCAAAAATGTTAATTACACACGCCCCTGTTAAACAGGGGCATAAAAATTGGGCCTTAGCCACTGGTGGCGGTGCCCAGAACCAAAAATGTTCTTAGAAACTATCAACATGAACATTGAGGAGGAAGAGGATAGTCACTCAGCATAACAGGATAGTGACTCAGCATCAGCATAGGCAGTCTTGAAGGGATCTCACATTCATAAAAAATTAATCGGTTACATCAGCATCAGTTGCTTGGTAGCTGGTGATCCAAGACTGATTCATTTTTATGAAGGTGAGCCGATCAACCGACTCTGTGGACAGGCGCACTCTGTGATCAAAGCCTCCAGCAGCACTGAATGTGCGTTCCGAAAGAACGCTGGATGCAGGACAGGCCAGTAGCTCAATTGCATACTGTGCAAGCTCTGGCCAGTGATCCATCCTCAAGACCCAGTAAGCCAGTGGATTTTCGGTTGGAAAGGTCTCCAAGTCTGATCTTGCCCCTAGGTATTCCTGCATCATGTAAATCAGACGCTGGCTATGGTTGCTGGAACCGATCAGACCTTGGGGCTGCGGACTAAAAAATTGTCTGAACGCATCGGTCAGATGGCCACCTTCTCCACCGCTCCTTCTGTGACTGACCGAAGCCTCAGCAACACGTTGTCCAGGAGGACCAGGAAATTGTAACCTCCCAGGCTCTGGAAACGCATTGCACAAACCTTTCTGCAAGGCCTCCCGAAGATGTTTCATCCTCTGCTCCCTCTGCGAAGGCTGGATAAGTTCCGCAAACTTACCCTTGTAACGTGGATCAAGAAGGGTTGCCAGCCAGTAGTGATCCCTCTCCTTGATCACACAAATCCAAGGGTCCTTTCACATGCTTTGCAGGATCAGGGAGGCCATGCAGTGTAGGTTTGCTGAGGCACTAAAACCGGAATCCTCTGGGTCACTAAGGGTGACATGATCCGCAGCCACCTCCTTCCAGCCACCTACAAGTCCATGGGTTTCTGGGGACTGAAAACGATCCCTTGAAGACTGCTGCTGATGCTGAGTGCTAGGCTCCACCTCCATGCTGATACAATACTCCTCCTCTTCCTCCTCCTCCTCTTCCTGTGTGAGCGGTGGGCCCGCAGGAATACTGTCTGGATAAAGGGGGCCTTGAGAGGTAAGGAAGTCCTCTGCTTCCTCCCTCTGTTCTGCCTCAAGTGCCTTGTCCATTATTCCACGAAGCGTGTGCTCCAACAGGAAGACAAGAGGGACAGTATCATTGATGCATGCCCTGTCACTGCTCACCATCCTCGTGGCCTCCTCAAATGGTAACAGGACAGTGCATGCATCCTTGATCATTACCCACTGGCGTGGCAAAAAAAATCCAAGCTCCACTGAACTTGTCCTGTTGCCATAGTCGCACAGGTACTAATTGATGGCCCCCTGCTGCGTGTGCAGCTGCTGCAGCATTGTCAATGTTGAGTTCCACCTGGTGGGCATGTCACAGATGAGGCAGTTCTTGGGCAGGTTGCATTCCTTTTGGAGGTCAGCCAGCCGAGCACTGGCATTATATGACTGGCGGAAATGCCCACAGACTTTCCTGGCCTGCCTCAGGAGATCCTGTAAGCCCGGGTACCTGCACAAGAACTGCTGCTCTACCAAATTAAGGACGTGAGCCAAACAGGGCATGGGTCAAGTGTCCCTGTTGGAGGGCGGAGAGGAGGTTGGTGCCATTATCGCAAACCACCATTCCTGGCTGAAGCTGGCGTGGCGTCAACCACCTCTGAGCCTGCCCCTGCAGAGCTGACAGAATCTCTGCCCCAGTGTGGCTCCTGTCCCCTAAGCAGACCAACTCAAGCACTGCATGGCATCTTTTTGCCTGAGTGCTTGCGTAGCCCCTAGAACGCCTACGGAGCACCGCTGGTTCCGAGGACAAATCTGCACCCAGTGCGCCGTGAAAGAAGGGTAACGTCTCTGTCCTTGCCTGCTGGACCATGAGTCAGCGGTAATATGCACCTTACCACTGACCGCCCTGTCCAACGAGGCCAAGACATTGCCTTCCACATGTCGGTAGAGAGCCGGAATGGCCTTCCGAGAAAAAAATTGGCGTTTGGGAACCTGCCACTGAGGTACCGCACATTCAACAAATTCTCGAAAGCTGAAAAGGCAGCAGTTAGAGTGCTAGCAATTTAGCCAAACTAGCATTCAGAAGCTGAGCATGTGGATGGCTGGGACCAAATTTATTTTGCCGGTTTAGCAACTGGGGTAGGAAAATTTGTCTGCTACAATCGGATGTTGGTGTACCGATAGCAGATTGCCCGCAAGTGCTTGGGACACCTAATTCTACACCTTCATTCCTCTCAGTGCAGGTTTCTGAGAGGACTGAAGGTATAGTGGGGTTGGAGAGGCCAGCTGATGAGGAGCAAGGAGAGGTCCGCCTTGTTCTTTGGTGTGGGTTTTTTAAGTACTGTTGCCAACTGACTGCATGGCAGGTCAACATATGTCTGGTCAAGCATGTGGTGCCCAAGCGGCTGCTGTTTTAGCCACGCTTGATACGCTTCAGACATATGTTGCAAACAGCAACGGTGCGATCTGCTGCACACGTCTCAAAAAAGTCCCACACCAAAGAACTTTTGAAAAAACGCACAAAGTCAGCAGCGCCCTGCACATGCAGAGCTCCGCGGTTTGATGCAGTCAGTTGGCTGCCCTTAAGCTGGCACCTGGAGGGCATCCTGCCTCGTTGGAGATGTGCCTCCTCCTCCTCCATCCTATCAGGCACCCACATAGAGTCAGAGACCTCATCATCCCCTCCCTCCTCGCCACTGGAGCAAACCTGGCAGTATGCTGCAGCTGGGGAAACATGACTGCAAGTTTGTTGTCCTTCTTGGGCACCCCCTCTCTCTGGGCTCACGTTACTGCCTTCCTCAACCTGGGTACCTTTATCAGAGCCTTCAAAATGCTGCGCATCCTCCTGCAGCATGTACCCTAAACTGTGGTCAAACAGTTCGGGGGACTCCTCGGGGCATGATGGTGGGGCTAGGGAAGGAATAACTGATGACATTGAACCGATGGAAGAGGCTGCTTTGGCAGCTGCATTGCCAGGCAATACTCTGAGCCTGGGTGACAGAGGATGAGGAGGATGGGAATGGCTTTGTGATCCACTCTACCAACTCTTCTGCATGTTGTGGCTCAATGCAGCCAGCAGCCGAAAAAAAGGACAAGCATGCCCTACGGCCACGTGCTGAGGATGCACCATGTCCATGACCAGCACTGTTGGCTGTAGACACAGAGCCTGCTTGCCCTCTTTTAGTGGCCTGTGAGCGTCTGCCTCTCTATCGTGGCCTTCCAGACATACTGTACAATTAGATTAGCAAAACATCGCCTGAAGTTTACTAAAAACAGTACACCAGGAATGGCCTGCAGTCAGATATAGGCTTGGCTGGACTACTATGCAGTGGATATATATGTGTAGCAGGGTCTCCTTTAAGGCCCCTGGACTACGTTACCCAGAACCCCCGTTGGCACCCAGGGTGCATTGGGCCGCCGCAGAGACTCATGGGTGGGGCTATATAAGAAGAGGGCGAGGCTAGGCTCGGCCTCTTTGAACACCGCGCTGCAAGCAATAGGACTCCCTGTGCGGATCCGCTGCTGTGTAACGCCTGAAGCCTGGGCCTTGCATACCGACCAAAGAGCCTTCCACCCCACTGCGGAGCCTGGGTGGCATCTGTTCCTGCTCGAGTTTGCTGACGTCAGCTGGACCGGAGACCCGGCCGTTGGAGACACTGTGTGCGGATACACAGTGGTGGAAGCCCGGACTGGGATCGCGTCCGGAGTGGTGAGCGAGCACTTGCTCACTTCATTACCCTTTTACTTTGTTGGGCCTAGTGACTGCCTTGGCCCACCCTGTTATTTACTACCCCTTGGATTACAAATATTGTTTCCTAAAAGTGCACCACCGTTCAAGTTGCATGCGAATAATTGTTCTCATCAGGGACTGAGTTTTAATCTGGGTCAGGCCTGACCAGGGTGGGGGTTAAAACTTTGTTGCTGCGCCATATTGCGCATAGGGAAAGAAGATAGTTGCACGTGACGGGTGATCACTCTGCACTATCACTGAAGAATATGTTTATTGCTGCAGGGCTCTGCATGTATACTATGTAATGTGTTTAACTTTGAATCCTTATACCAAAGTAAATCCAGTTATATTTTTTCACATTGGTATTAGTGTCATCTTTGCAGATAGTGGTTATCTATCAATACTGCCAGATTGTGTATAAACAGGTATAGACCGTTACGAGGTAACAATCCCTAGACTAACTGTGCCAGTGTGGGTTGAGTAGATTGCCGGGGGTTGGTGGTGCTGTATACAGGGCCCGAAACAAAACTCAGCGGCTCTCTTAACTGGGGGTAGCGCTACACATGGGGGCTCTCGAGTCCGGGATCCTGATACAGCAAGCAACGCGCCAAAAGTACCGGCATGGACCCATTAGAAGTGGAACGGTGGTGCGCGGTGGCTGTCACCGATTCAGCCGCGGCAGTAGTTATTGAACTCCCGGGGATCTGGCAAGAAGTAGCGGTAAAGCAGCTAGTAATGTCACTGTCCCCACACCAGAAAGCATGGGTCATGGATGTCAGGTCGGATTCTTCACTGACCCACGCACTAATAGAATGGAAGAATGAAATCCCAGAGCATTTCAAAAGTCCAAGCATAAAAGCAATGGATGATCAGACCTATAGTTTGATACATGCGCTGCCAGTCAAGGAAGGATGGTTTCAGACACCAAATCCATCACCTCCACAGATATCTCCAGCGCAGTCCCCAAAAGCAGGAAGGCATAAGAAAGAGAGTCCTGGGTCACCACCGACCACCCTCAGCGCAGAATTATGCGCGGTCCTGGGGGAGATTGTAGCCCAGTGTAAGAAGGATCCTACAGACTACCCGATGTCGGGATACAGAAAACTTAGGATATTTTCTGGAAGGAAGCCTGTACCTTCGGGGGAAGAGGGATTTGAGGAGTGGCTAGACAGGGCCACTCAGGCTTTAGAAGAATGGGAAGTCCCAGAACATCGAAAGAAACAGAGAATCACAGAGAGTCTGAAAGGGCCTGCCTTGGAGGCCATACGCAACCTCAAGCTATGCAAGAAAGACTGTAATGCACAGGATTATCTGGACATTTTGCAGAATGTGTTCGGTGGAACAGAGAAAGTCACTGAGCTCACGTACCAGCTGGAACACTGCTACCAAAAGACAGGAGAGAAACTGTCAGAGTTTATGCGACGTCTGGATAAGATCCTGCATAAAATTATACTGAAGAAGGGAATCGATCCAAGGAAGGCGGATGAGGCCCGTGTTCAGCAGGTGTTGCGGGGAGCTCAGCCCCTGGACCCCATCGCATTGGTGTTACGCACTCGACAGGACGGGAAGAGCCTGGAGTACCCCGACTTAATCCGAGTGGTCAGAGAAGAAGAGGCTATGTTGGAAGACAAAAGAAGGAACCAACCAGTCGAGCCAACCAATCCTCCAGGGGTGATGGTCAGGATGGCCATGACCCTAGAGAGAGACTCAGAGGTGGATACCTTGAAGTCACAGATGTCCCAAGTGTTGGGGATACTGACCTCCCTGATGGCCAAGAATCAAGGGGCACCAGAGAGGGAAAGTCCGAGGAAGGAACTGTTTCTAGACACCTCAGCGCCCGGGGGGAATGCGATTTGTTTCAACTGTGGAGGGGCTGGTCATGTCGCCAAAGTGTGTTCCAGTCCAAAGAAAAGAAAGATGAATAACCGCAAGCCGGCGGAAAACTTCAGAGGGCCCCGGTGAAGGAGTCAACCGGGTGCCCATCATCTCCAGTGAGCTCCAAACTGAGTGAGAAATGTAGAAAGAGAGGGGACAACACCCCTCAGAAGAAACACAGTGTTCCTCAGCGGGAATATACACCAAAGAAAGAGAATAGTGTCCTTCAGCGGGTAGCTACACCCATTAAGAGGAGGGAGATCAATGCATACCAAGCCCAAGAGAGACTAAAGTCCAAGAGAAAATGGAAGAAAGAGAGTCCAAAATGGAAATGCAAAGATCAAAAGAAAGAGACCCCTTTGAAGCAATATCCAGAGAAGCTGGTAGGCCCCTCACCCCTAGTACCTGTCCAGCTGGAGGGAGTCTACACAAGAGCCATATTGGATACTGGGGCACAAGCGACCTTGTTATACAGAGACTTTTATGACAAGCATCTAAGCCACTTACCCATCCAGAAGATTGAAGAGTTGAAGATATGGGGGATTGGGACCAGGAGCTTCCCTTATAATGGCTATCTGTCCATAAAACTGACCTTTGACCCATCTGTGGCCGGGAAGGCTGAAGTGTTCGACACCCTGGCTGTGGTATGCCCCCGACCGCCAGGAGCTAGCAAGGGCTCCATAATAATAGGGACCAACACGGACCTGGTTCGGAGACTTTTGGCCCCTCTAGTACGAAAGAAGGACCCCACGGTCACCAAGATCCACCCGATGCTGAATACAGCCTACCAGCGACTGGTCTTAGAGCAGAAGGCCCTGGAAGAGGGGGTAGGAAAGGTGTGGAGGCTGGGAAGAAGAGGAATAGTGCTGCAACCTGGCAAAGTAACCTGTCTCAGAGCCACTGTGAAGCTCACTTGGGAGCAGCCTGGGCCCTTTGTCATGTTGGAACCTGACCCAAGGAAAGAACACTCGGGCTTAGAAGTAGTCCCAGAAGTGGTCCCCTTGAGGGCCTTGAAGAAGGCACACTGTAAAGTACCTGTGAGTGTCAAGAATACTACGGATGGTCCAATGGAAATCCCAGCCAGGATGTTACTGGGCCAGGTGAGCCCTGCTACCCCGGTTGTCTTGTCAAATGTGGAGAAGACAGATGGAGAAAGGACTATTTGGGAGAAGCTCTGCATGGAGAACCCGAACCTGCCAAGGGCTTGGAAAGAGAGAGCAAAGGCCCAGTTGACCAAGTGGAGAAGGATCTTTTCCCAAGATGAGTTCGATGTGGGGTGTGCAACGAGTGCCACCCACCGAATCTGCCTCCAGAAAGACAAGCCCTTCAGGGAGAGGGTCCGGGAGTCCCATTGGCGAACCTCGAAGATTTGAGGGAACAGCTCGCCGAGCTCAAGCGAACCGGTGTTATCCGGGAGTCCAGAAGCCCCTATGCCTCTCCGATAGTGGTGGTCAGGAAGAAGAATGAGATCCAAATTGAGGCTATGTATAGACTATGTATAGACTACAGGACCCTCAACCGGAGAACCATACCTGACCAGTATACCACCCCGAGAATAGAGGATGCCTTACAGAGCTTGTCCGGAGCAAGGTGGTTTAGTGTAATGGATCTCAAGAGCGGGTACTATCAGATCCCTATGCATCCAGAAGACAAGGAGAAGACAGCTTTCATAACTCCTGTGGGGTTCTTTGAGTTTGACAGGATGCCCCAAGGTCTGTCTGGAGCTCCAGCCACCTTTCAACGCCTTATGGAAAAGACTGTAGGAGACATGAACCTCATCGAAGTTCTTGTTTACTTGGATGACATCATTGTCTTTGGGAAAACCCTGGAAGAGCATGAGGAGAGACTGGAGAAGGTTCTGAGAAGGCTCAGTGAGGAGGGACTCAAGCTTTCACCCGAAAAATGCCAGTTCTATCAGTCATCCGTCAACTACCTGGGACACATAGTGTCCGAAGAAGGGGTAGCTACAGACCCTGAAAAGTTGTAGGCAGTCACCTCCTGGCTTAGGCCCACCACTGTGACAGAACTCCGATCCTTTTTGGGATTCTGTTTCTACTACAGGAGGTTTGTGGAAGGATTTGCCCGGATTGCAAAACCACTAAATGAGCTGCTCAAGACGGAAGGAGAAGAGGATGACTCGGGCCCCAGGAAGCCAGGGGAGTCAGTCAAGGACCAGTGGAACGAGAAGTGTGAAGAGGCCTTCCAGATGTTGAAGAAAAGCCTAACCACTGCCCCTGTCCTGGCTTACGCAGACCCAAAGAAACCCTATGAACTCCATGTGGATGCCAGTCATGATGGCTTGGGAGGAGTGCCCTATCATGCGCATTAAGGGCAACTGCGACCCGTTGCATATGTGAGCAGGAGTCTAACCCCCTCGGAAAATAACTACCCCTCCCACAAGTTGGAGTTCCTGGCCCTCAAATGGGTTGTAGTCGACAAGCTCAAAGACTACTTGTATGGGGCCGAATTCACCGTGAAGACTGATAACAACCCCCTCACTTATCTCTTCACCACAGCAAAGCTGGATGCCACAGGACACAGATGGCTGGCAGCCCTGTCTGCGTTCAACTTTAGCCTGAAATATAGACCTGGGGCTGGAAACCGAGATGCAGACGCCTTTTCAAGGAGATCCCATGCTCCCACCAGCAGTACAGAAGACTGGACCCAAGTGGCACCCGTTGGGGTGCGGGCCCTCTGTCAGGGGGCTGAACTCCAGGCCAGTGGCGGTTCAAGAGCAGAAGAGATAGGAGTCACTGTAGTAGGGGACCCCAAACAATACTGTGGGGTAACCCAGCTGGAGGAGGCTGACTTGCCAAAACTGTCAAAGAAGGAGTTGAGGTGCGACCAATTGGAAGACCCCATGGGGAGATTGGTTCTGGAAGCCCTGGAGAGTCAGGATCCAGATAAACTCTTACGCCACCCTTCAAAGGAAGCTCGCCTGCTGAGGAAGGAATGGGGCAGGCTGCAGGTACATCAGGGAGTGGTCTACCGAAGGGGCCCCTCTGATGACCTAGAAGACAAATGGCAACTGTTTCTGCCCGAGAAACATCGAGGGACCGTCCTGGTCGCCCTGCACGACAATCATGGCCACTTGGGAGCGGAAAGGACCTTCCAGCTCGTTAGGAACCGGTTCTATTGGCCCTGCATGAGGGCCGAAGTCGAGGAATACTGCCACTCCTGTGCACGCTGCATCCAGAGGAAGACTTTGCCCTACCAAGCTGCCCCAATGGGCCATCTACAAAGTCAAAGCCCACTGGATTTGGTATGCATTGATTTTCTCTGCCTCGAACCCGACTTGAGTGGACTAGGAAATGTTCTGGTGATAACCGACCATTTCACCCGGTATGCCCAGGCTTTTCCAACCAAAGACCAGAAGGCTTCCACTGTAGCTAAAGTACTTATGGAGAAATACTTTGTACACTACGGGCTACCACAACGACTCCACTCGGATCAAGGGAGAGACTTTGAAAGTCGGCTGATTCGGAAGCTCCTGGATTCTTTAGGGATCAAGAAGACCCGAACCACCCCCTATCATCCACAAGGTGATGCTCAGCCGGAGAGGTTCAACCGAACCCTGCTCAACATGCTGGGGACTTTGAGTAGTGAAAAGAAGCAGCATTGGAGCAAACATATAGCAGCAATTGTACATGCATACAACATGACATGTTAAGGACCGATCCTTCGCTTTGACTTACCCTCTATCCAACTTACCCACCCCCTTGTACAATTCTAATAAATAACGACTGACAAGGTTGTGGAGTAAAATTGGCCTTCCGGCCTATTTATTTTAACAACTTTTATATGAAATAAATAACCACTTAAATAACCGTTTAAATAACATTTTTCTTAACACTTAAAATACCCCTGGTGGTCTTATAGACCACCAACTCCAACTTGGGCACTGGGACTAACATATCCCTTAGGCCTCCAGTCGCAAGACACCGACTCGGAGACAGTACACCTGGCCGCAGTGCCCTACCATTTACCCCCCTTCCTGGTTAACCCTTGTTGACCAGAAGGTACTCAATAACCCCATACCACCTATGGGTACCACCTTTTTCTCCAGACTTCCCCTTTTACCTCCTCTTCCAGGAACCAAACCCCGCCACAGCTCGCAAGGGGTAACGCCTTACTCTTGCGAGCAACCCCACACCCTCAGGGCCTGCTGAATTCCCTCCTGCAAACCCAGTTCCACAGGTCAATGCCCACTGCATTCAGGTGGACCCCATCTCCCCTTAGGTACCTCCACGTATCGACGTCCAACTCACGGTGGCGCACCACCAGGCCACCATTCCTCACAAAAATTCTCCCCACTTCCTTATTGACTTTTATCCGGGCCTTATAAACTTTTTCCACCGACCATGCCCACCGCCAGGATGTCCTGCCTACCATGTCCGACCAAATAACCCCAATACCCGGGAATGTAGTGCACAACCTTAAAAATCATATTTAATCAGTTGGTGCATTGATCTGGCCCCCATGTCGTTACCTCCCGCATGCAGCACCAATACATCCAGTGCCCTTTCCCGACCTGCGAACCTCTGTATCTCCGGCATAACCCCACTCCACGTCATACCCGGCACCCCGATCCAACGGACCCGGGCTTCTTGTAAGGGAATTCCTAACTGCCTTCCATTGGGCCGAACATCGGCCCGTCTTGCCCCCCAGAACACGTACGAGTGACCCAAAAGTCCAAACTAGTCTGGGTTCACCACCGACCGTTTTATCCACTGCGCTGCGCTGTCAAGGCAATGTCCCACATCCAGTCGGGACAGGTAACCCTGCGTTGATCCGCTGCTGGCGCCAACTCCCGGAACCTGTCCCACTGAAAACGAGACAAAGCGTCAGCCAGGGTGTTATCCACCCCAGGAAGATGTACTGCGTACACAAATACATTGAACTGCAAGCAGCGCAAAACCAAATGTCTCAACAAACACACCACTGGCTGTGACGTGGCTGACAACCTATTCACTACCTGAACCACTCCCATGTTATCACCGTTTAGGCGCACCTTGCTATTCCGGAATGAATCCCCCCATAGTTCAAACGCCACCACAATTGGGAAAAGTTCCAATAGTACCAGGTTCTTCAAGAACCCCGCTTCCTCCCACTCCTTTGGCCATGGAGCCGCACTCCATTTTCCCTGACAGAACGCCCCATACCCCGTGGAGCCAGCCGCATCCGTAAACAAGTCCAGATCGAAATTGCTAACGGGCCCGGCCATCCACAACGCCCGCCCGTTGAAAGATTCCAGAAAACCGTGCCACACTTCCAAATCCTCACGAAGCTCTCTGGTTAGGCTTACAAAATGAGTAGGAACCCGCACCCCGGCTGTCGCAGCCGACAACCTGCGGATAAATACCCTGCCCATGGGCATTATCCTGCAAGCGAAACACAACTTACCCAACAATAGTGACTGCATCTGTTGCAGCTGAATCTTACGACGGCCGATAACACCGCGCACTTCCTTCTTCAACGCTTCCAGCTTATCCTCTGGCAGTCGGCATTCCATCTTCTCAGAATCCAGCTCTATGCCCAGAAAAACTAAAGACGACGTGGGGCCCTCCGTCTTCTCGGGGGCCAAAGGGACCCCAAAACGATCGGCCACGTATTGCAGCGTCCCCAGCAGGACCCTGCAAACGTTAGACCCCGGAGGGCCCACGCACAGAAAGTCATCCAGATAATGGATGATCGAACTGATCCCCGACACGTCCCGGACCACCCATTCTAGGAACGAACTAAAAGTCTCAAAGAGCGCGCAAGAGATGGAGCAACCCATGGGCAAACAACGGTCCACGTAGTAAGCCCCCTCCCACATGCAACCTAAGAAACGAAAGCTGTCCGGGTGTACTGGTAGCAACCGAAAAGCCGATTGAACATCGGCTTTTGCCAACAACGCTCCCCGTCCACACCTGCGCACCCATGCCACAGCCGCATCGAAGGAGGTGTACGATACCGTGCAGTCCTCCGGCGCAAGAGCATCATTCACCGACCCACCCCTGGGAAAGGACAGGTGATGAATCAATCGAAATTTTTGAGGTTCCCTCTTGGGGACCACCCCCAAGGGAGAAAACCACTAACTCAGGTATGGGCGCATCCGTGAACGGTCCGGCCATACGCCCCAACTGTACCTCCTTATCTAGCTTCTCCGAAACCACCAAGGGATGGAGCAAGGCAGACCGGATGTTCTTGGCTGCCGGGGGGACTGCAAAAGGCGCGCAAGGAATTCTGAAACCACCGGCGAAACCCTCCTCTAACAACTTGGCTGCACGCCTGTCGGGATACCTATTGAGAAAGGGAAGCATCCTTTCCACCCGGATTGGCGTCGTTCCCTTTTCCCCCAGAATCCCCGGGGCGACCCCTGCCTCGCGTAAAGCATTTGGAAAAGGCATGACTGCCCCCACATCCGGAACACACATGCTTGAAGCGACAGCTTGCTCCGTACTTGCACGTGCCCTCGTTGAACTGCCAGCAGTAGCCCCACCTTTTCTCGGTCGGTTGTCCTGAGGCCGCAGCACCTCCGACCCCCCCCCTGAAAAAAACTGATTGGAGGCCCGCGACGCTGTCATCAGCCGCATCCACAAGTTGATGTCCTTGTGATCCCATCGCAGTCCTGGTCTCATGGCCATCCTCTGCCGGAACTGTTCATCATACCTCAACCAGGCTACGCCACCATACGTCCTGTACGCTTCGCTAACCGCCTCCAAATAAATGAACAGCCCAGAACAATGTTCCGGGGCCCTCTGCCCTATCACACAAGCCATGATCGCAAACGCTTGCAACCAATTTGTGAAAGTACGGGGTATAAGACGATAACGCCTCTTTTCCTCATCCTCCTTCCTGCTCTCTTCCGGCTTCACCCTATCCAGGTTGAATTTGTCCAAGGGGAGCAACGTGAAGATTTCCACATACTCACCTTTCCACAGCTTTTCTCTGACCTCCGGCTTGAGGTGAGTTCCTAACGGTGCCTCAAAACAAATGTACATCTCATTCTTAGCGGCATCCGCCAGCCTGATCACCTCCTTGTTTTTCTCTCCCGCAGCAACTTGCCCACCTGCCGTGGCCGCCCCCCCTTCCAATGGGGCCTGCCCCTCCTCTGACACCTCTACCGCTTGCACGCCTGGGGCCACGGGTGCATCCGAAGGCCCCGCCACCTGCGATGAACCCCCTGTTTTCCCCCAAGCCGCCGCGGGCGACACCATGTCGCCCCCGCCCGGCTTAAAACGCCTGACCAAATCCTCCAACCCAGACCACAAGTCCTGCGTCTCCCCTGCCACTTTCCTCCCCGGTGGGGAAGAACGCGACCCAGGTGTCGCGCCTAAGCCCCCCCCAACACCCCCTTGACCCAATAAATCTTGTAATAAGGAACAAATAACCACAGAAGAGTGGGACTTACCGGGCTGCCTGAAACTGGGTCCACCAGCCGCCGAACTGTTCTCCATCGAAGCCAGTTGTCCCGAGTCCTCGCCACCGTCTGACTCGGACAGCTCCCCCCCAGACCTGTTGTCATCCGATTCTGCCGACACAAGCGCTGGCTGCACACCGTGCGGACGCGACCCACGTGGCAAGGGCTGTCGTGGCTGAGCATCACGCCCCCTCGATCCTGGCACACCCGACCCACTCGCCACCTCCACCGACGGACTCCGGGTCCACCCCCTGGCACGGGTGTCATCCGCTCTACTCCCATCCATCAGTCTTGGCGCCAAACCCCTCACCGCTCGTCCTGCTGGCTCCGCCGGACCCCTGACCGCAACCGCCTCCCAGCCACTGGCCCGCGAACTGGATTCTCCACGCTGGGCCGCACGGCTGTTCCGGGCATCACCCGCAGTCTCGACCGCGATGTCACCGCATCTCCGACGCGCGGGAGGGGGCGGGGCAAGAGGGCCACTCGTCTCCCCCACCGCCGAACTCCGTCCACGGCGCGGATTCCTCCCGGCCCCCCCCGCCGACACCGGCTGCGTGCGGTCAGGGGATGCGGCCGGAGGGCCCCCAACGGGTCTCCGGACGGAAGTAGATCCACTCGGGGATGCCTCCGGACTGTACCACTCAGGCGGCCTGGACCGCCTAGCGCGCCCCGGAGCGACCCCCCCCGGCGGGCGCCGCCGCCCGCTCATCTAACACTGCAGACACCTGTTCCTGCAGCCACTCTGCCCCCTGCGCGGCCACCGCGGCCCGCAATTGCGCCAATAGCTCAGCCACATCAGCCATAGCACTGGCTGTGAAGCTTTCTACCTCGTGAGTGAAATGGAGGAAGTGAGAAAACGTCACTTCCTCCCTAACTGACTGCGCTCCCCTCCCCTTTTTCCCCCACGGCCACCCCCCTTTTCTTTAAGGGAACCACAGCCCCTGCTAGGCTACTGCCTGTCCCACCTGTCATGCCGTCCCTCCGCTCATTTCTCTCTTTGTCATTGCTCCAGGACTCTCTGTACCACAAGTGACGCTACAGGGTACTCGCCCAATCGACTTATGTTCGGAAGAGAAGCAAGACTACCGGTAGACCTGGCCTTTGGTACCTCCATAGACCATTGCTCGGCCACTTCTCACAAGGGATATGTAGATAGGCTCAGACACAGTTTAAAATTGGCCTATGAGCAGGCACAAGCAGCCTCGGATCAAAGGGGAGCCTGCAACAAGAGAAACTTTGATCTAAAGGTCCGGATTCAGGATCTACAACCTGGGGACAGAGTGCTGCTGCGCAACTTGGGGGTCCCTAGAAAGCACAAGCTTGCAGACAGATGGAGACCTGAACCCTATGTTATTTGCAAGAAACTGTCTGGCCTACCTGTTTACAGACTAAAGCCAGAAGGGAAAGTGGGACCCTTAAAGACTTGGCACAGGAACCATTTACTCCCACTTGCTGAAGCAGATCGGATACCCCCAGCGAGGGATCCCCCTGAGTCAACTTCCATCCTGGATACTCCCAAGCCAAGCACTCGGTCCCAGACTCCTCAGATTGAAGAATCAGATGTCTCTGAATTGAGTGAGGATGAGAGAGAAGAACTTGATTGGCTATGGCCTTCCCAGGTCCCAGAAACTTCTGCTATAGATCTTCCACCTACTGAAGACGCCATAGACAGTACACTGAATGCAGAAGCTACTGAGTTCATCCCATCCAGTGCTTTGTCGGATTCCTGGGAAGACGCCTGCGACTTACTCCTAGAAAAGGATCCAAGAGATTCTATGTATCTCCCTGCTCCTGAGTCGAGTGTCCCAGAACCAGTGGAAACTCCCAAGTCAGTTGTGGAAGAGGAACCTGTATTACCAGAACCAGAAATCCCAAGAGAACGAAGGATGAGAAGGACCATAAGGCCTTCCCGAAAATTGACTTACCCACAAATGGGGGAGAGCTCAGAAGACACTGTGGTCACTGCCAGGAGGAGTGTGGAAGACCCTGATCCCTCCACTGTTTATTTAGTGGGGGGCAACCCCAACTCACCCGCTGGCACAGCTAGGCAGGCCACGAATGACAGTGTGACCTGTGGGCAAGGGAGTCCACCCCCTCGTTTTTTGGTGGGAACTCCCTCTGCCAACATCATACGCAGCTTTGTCAAATGTTGTGTGTAGTATGTGTTAACTTTTATCTTTGGGGACCAAAGAGTTTAAGTGGGGGGAGTGTGTAGCGGGGTCTCCTTTAAGGCCCCTTGACTACGTTACCCAGAACCCCGTTTGGTACCCAGGGTGCATTGGGCCGCCGCAGAGACTCATGTGTGGGGCTATATTAGAAGAGGGAGAGGCTAGGCCCGGCCTCTTTGGACACCGCACTGCAAGCAACAGGACTCCCTGTGCGGATCTGCTGCTGTGTAAGGCCTGGAGCCTGGGCCTTGCATACCGACCAAAGAGCCTTCCACCCCACTGCGGAGGCTGGGTGGCACCTGTTCCTGTTCGAGTTTGCTGACATCAGCTGGACCGGAGACCCGGCCGTTGGAGACAATGTGTGTGGATACACAGTGGTGGAAGCTCGGACTGGGATTGCGTCCGGAGTGGTGAACGAGCACTTGCTCACTTCATTATCCTTTTACTTTGTTGGGCCTAGTGACTGCCTTGGCCCACCCTGTTAGTTACTATCCCTTGGATTACAAATATTGTTTCCTGAAAGTGCACCACCGTTTAAGTTGCATGCGAAGAAGTGTTCTCATAAGGGACTGAGTTTTAATCTGGGTCAGGCCAGACCAGGGTGGGGGTTAAAAGTTTGTTGCTGCGCCATATCGCACATAGGGAAAGAAGATAGTTGCACGTGGCGGGTGATCACTCTGCACTATCACTGAAGAATATGTTTATTGCTGCAGGGCTCTGCATGTATACTATGTGATGTGTTTAACTTTGAATCCTTATACCAAAGTAAATCCAGTTATATTTTATCACATGGGTATTAGTGTCATCTTTGCAGATAGTGGTGATCTATCAATACTGCCAGATTGTGTATAATCAGGTATAGACCGTTACGAGGTAACAATCCCTAGACAAACTGTGCCAGTGTGGGTTGAGTAGATTGCCGGGGGTTGGCGGTGCTGTATGCAGGGCCCGAAACAAAACTCAGCGGCTCTCTTAACTGGGGGTAGCGCTACACAGGGCCCAGGCTTCAGGCCCTGTCTGGAACAGCAGACTCAGCAGAGAGTTCCACTTGCTGGGCGGGCGATGTCCAAAGAGACCGTACTCCGGTCTGCCCCCTTGTTAAATACCCCACCCCAGCAGTCCTTCCGTGGGGAAATGCATCCTGGGTATCGTAGTCTCTGGGCCTTAAAACAAACACCCGCTACACACTCCCCCCACGTAAAATCTTTGGTCCTCAAAGATAATATGAACATTAATTGCAAACAATACAATTTACAGTAGCAAAAGAACTGGACAGGGGAACCTTCCACCAAACTTGGTGAGGAAGATGGTCCTGCCCACAGGTCATACTAGTGGAAGTGACCTGCCTAACTGTGCCAGAGAGTGAGCTGGGGTTTCCTCCACCAAATGCACAGTGGAGGGGCCAGGTTTCTCTATTGTCCTTCTTGCAGTTGTCACAGTATCCTCAGAACATTCTCCCATCTGAGTGTAAGTTAACTTTCGGGGAGGGCGAATAGCCCTTTTCACTCTTTGTTCCCTGGGAACTGAGGTATCAGGCACACTGGGCTCTTCCATTCTTCCTTTCACTGGGTCAGGTGTAATGGTTACTGCTGCTTCAGGGGCATCCAATTCGGGGGCAGAGAGGTACAAAGAATCTCTTGGATCTTCCGCTGGGATCGACTCTAAGGCATCTTCCCATTCCTCAGTTAGAGTACACGATGGAATGAACTTAGCAGCTTCAGCATTTAAGGTGTCATTGATGGTAACTTCCCAGGGTGAAGGATCTATGACCATGGGTTCAGTTGTCTGAGTGGGCCACAGCCAGCTCAGTTCCATTTCCTCATCTCCACTCTGGTTTGAGGCATTCATCTCTCCTAACTGAGTGGTCTGAGATCTGGTGTTGGGCCTAGGGGTATTGGAGGTTGAAGGTGATTCAGGAGAATCCGGAGTAGAAGGTATCTGCTTCGGAGAGAGGCAGTAAGTGGTTCCTGTGCCAGGTTTTCAAAGGTCCCACTTGTCCTTCAGGTTTCAGCTGGTACACTGGCAGGCCAGGCAATTTTTTACAGATCACGTACAGCTGTGATTTCCATCTATCAGCAAGCTTTTGCTTCCTTGGAACACCAAGATTCCGCAACAACACTCTGTCTGCTGGTTGCAAGTCATGGATCCGAACTCTGAGGTCAAAATTCCGTTTGTTCCGGGCCCCTCTCTGATCAGAGGTGGCTTGTGCCTTCTCATAAGCCAGTCTTAAGCTTTTCGGCAGCCTGTCCACATATCCCTTGTGTGAAGCAGCGGATGTGTGGTCTATCGAGGTACCAAAGGCCAGATCAACAGGTAGTCTCGCTTCTCTGCCAAACATTAATCTGTAAGGGGAGTATCCGGTGACATCACTAGTTGTGCTATTATAGGCATGCATTATGGCAGCTATATGCTTGCCCCAATGTTGTTTTTCCTCACTGCTCAAGGTCCCCAGCATATTCAACAAAGTCCTGTTAAACCTTTCCGGTTGGGCATCTCCTTGTGGGTGATAGGGGGTTGTGCGGGTCTTCTTTATCCCTAGGGAATCCAGCAATTTCCGGATCAGTCGAAGTCCCTCCCCTGATCCGAGTGAAGGCGTTGAGGTAATCCGTAGTGTATGAAATACTTCTCTACAAGTACCTTGGCCACTGTGGAAGCCTTTTGGTCTTCAGTTGGAAAGGCCTGGGCGTAACAGGTGAAATGGTCGGTTATCACCAGAACATTTCCATGTCCCCTCAAATCAGGTTCCAGGCAAAGGAAATCAATGCATACCAAGTCCAAGGTTCCTTGGCTTTGCAGGTTGCCCATTGGGGCAGCTTGATGAGGCAATGTTTTCCTTTGTATGCAGCGAGCACATGAGTGACAGTATTCCTCCATTTCAACCCGCATACAGGGCCAATAGAATCTGCTCCTTATGAGCTGAAAAGTTCTCTCTGCTCCTAGGTGGCCATGGTTGTCATGTAGGGCATTCATAACAGTCTTTCTGTGTTTTTCTGGCAGGAATAGTTGCCACTTGTCTTCTAGGTCATCAGAGGGGCCACTTCGGTAGACCACCCCTTGATGCACCTGCAACCTGTCCCATTCCATGCGCAGTAAGCGGGCCTCCTTTGAGGGATCATGCAAAAGTCTATCCGGATCCTGGTCTTCTATGGCCTCCAAAGCCAATCTTCCCAATGGGTCTTCAGCTGGTCCCGTCTTATATCCTTCTTTGATAATTTGTCAAGTCCTCTTCACCAATCTGAGTGACATCACAATAATATTTGGGCACTCCAACAACTGAGACTCCAATTTCTTCTGCCCTGGATCCTCCACTAGCCTGGAGCTCTGCTCCCTGACACAAAGCTCGTACCCCCTCTGGGGTTATCTGGGTCCAATCTTCTGCCATGCAAGTGGGAGAATGAGATCTTCGGGAAAAAGCATCAGCATCTCGGTTTCCAGTCCCAGGCCTGTACTTCAGGCTGAAATTGAACCCTGAGAGGGCTGCCAACCAACGGTGTCCAGTGGCATCCAGTTTTGCTGTGGTTAGAAGGTAAGTGAGTGGGTTATTGTCTGTCTTAACCACAAAGTCAGCTCCATATAAGTAGTCCTTCAGTTTATCCACCACAGCCCACTTCAAGGCCAGGAACTCCAACTTGTGGGTGGGGTAATTCTTTTCAGCTGGTCTTAAACTCCTACTCACATAGGCGACGGGTCTTAGCTGCTCTTCATACTCCTGATATAATACTCCTCCCAAACCATCATGGCTGGCATCCATGTGCAATTCATAGGGCTTTTAAATGTCCGCATAGGCCAAAACAGGGGCAGTTGTCAAACTCTCCTTCAGCCCACTGAAAGCCTCTTCACACTTTCCAGTCCACTGATCTTCCACTGACTCTCCCGGTTTCCTGGGGCCTGAGTCATCCTCCTCTCCATCTGTCTTCAACAGCTCATTTAGAGGCTTGGCAATTTTTGCAAATCCCTCCACAAACCTGCGATAGTAGGAGCAGAACCCCAAGAATGACCTAAGTTTAGTCACTGTGGTGGGCCGGGGCCAGGAGGTGACTGCCTCCAATTTGTTGGGGTCTGTGGATACTCCTTCTTCGGACACTATGGGGTTGATTTACTAAAGGAAAATCCACTTTGCACTTGAAAGTGCACATGGAAGTGCAGTCGCTGTAGATCTGGGGGGAAGCTCTGAAATTAGGGGAAGCTCTGCTGATTTTATCATCCAATCATGTGCAAGCTAAAATGCTGTTTTTTATTTTCCTTGCATGTCCCCCTCAGATGTACAGCATCTGCACTTCCATGTGCACTTTCAAGTGCAAAGTGGATTTTCCTTTAGTAAATCAACCCCTATGTGTCCCAGGTAATCGACTGAAGACTGGTAGAACTGACACTTCTCCCTGGAGAGCTTGAGTCCCTCATCACTGAGTCTCTTCAAGACCTTCTCTAACCTCTCCTCATGCTCCTCCAGAGTCTTCCCAAAGATGATGATGTCATCCAGGTATACTAGGACTTCAATGAGGTTCATGTCTCCCACCGTCTTCTCCATCAACCGCTGGAAAGTGGCAGGGGCTCCTGACAGACCTTGAGGCATACGGTCAAATTCATAGAACCCCACTAGGGTGATGAAGGCAGTCTTCTCTCTGTCTTCTGGGTGCATTGGGATTTGATAGTACCCACTCTTCAGGTCCATTACACTGAACCATTTGGCTCCAGATAGACTCTGTAGGGCATCCTATATTCTTGGGGTGGTGTAATGGTCAGGTATTGTCCTCCTGTTGAGAGTCCTGTAGTCTATACAGAGTCTCAATGACCCATTCTTTTTCGTGACTACCACAATTGGGGAGGCCTATGGGCTCCTGGATTCCCGGATAACACCCATTCTCTTGAGCTCTGCAAGTTGCTCACGTAAGTCCTCCAGGTCAGCCAGTGGGACCCGCCGGACCCTTTCTCGAAAAGGTTTGTCTTCTTTCAGACGGATCTTGATGGTGGCACACCTCACACACCCTACGTCAAACTCATCTTTGGAGAAGATCTTCCTCCACCTGGCCAGCTGGGCCCTGGCCCTCTCTTTCCACACGAGTGGTAGGGTCGTGTTCTCCAGGCAGAGTTTCTCCAAAAAGGGTTCCCCTTCTTTCAGTCTGCTCCAAGTCAGACAGGGCTACTGGGGTAGCAGGGTTTACTTGGCCCAACAGCATCCGGGCCGGAATCCTCACAGGTGAGTCAGTGGTGTTTCTGATACTCACTGGCACCCTGCCATTTGCTTTCTTGAGGACTCTCAGTGGGACTACTTCGGGGATTACTTCCAGTCCTGAGTGTGCACCCAAAGGGTCTGGTTCCAGGACCACAAAGGGGCCAGACTGTTCCCAGGGGAGCTTCACAGTGGCTCTCAAGCAGGCCACTTCACCAGGCTGCAACACTCTCTCTCTCCTCTCCAGTCTCCAAACTTTCCCCACCCCCTCTTCCGGGGCCTTCTGCTCCAAGATCAATCGCTGATAAGCCAACTGCAACATGGGGTGGATTCTGGCTGTCGAGGCGCCCTGCTCTTGTACTAGAGGGGCCAGTAGTCTCTTGACCAGGTCAGTGTTGGTTCCTATTATCAGGGAACTTTTGTTGGCCCCTGGTGGGCAGACTACTGCCAAGGTGTCAAAGACCTCTGCCTCTCCTGCCACCGAGGGGGTCGAAAGCCAATCTGATCGGGAGATAACCGTCATAAGGAAAGCTCTGGGTGCCAATTCCCCATATTTCCAAGTCTTCCAACTTCTGCAAGGACAAATCCCTCAGATGCTTTTGATAGAAATCCCTATACAGGAGGGTTACATGAGCCCCTGTGTCCAGAATGGCCTTCGTGTAGACTCCCTCCACTTTAATGGGGACCACTGGGGAGGGTCCCACTAACTTGGCTGGAAACTTCTTTGGGGAGGCCTCTTTCCTTGGACTTATGGTTTTGGCCTTTTGTGTTTTTTTCTTTTTCCATCGTTTCCCTGTTGGGCCTGGTATGCATTGATTTCTCGTAACTTTTGGGGTGTTACCTCCAAGGGAGGTGTATTATGTGTTTTTGATGGGGAATTATTCCCCTCACTTCTTGGTTCTTCTTGCTTTCTTATTCCAATGGAGCTTGCTGGAGATGATGGGCATCCGGTTGACTCCTTCACCAGGGCCCTCTGGAGTTTTCCGCCGGCTGGCGGTAGTTGCCTCGGGTCTTCCTTGGACTGGGGCACACTCACCAAAAATGGCCACTTCCTCCACAGTTAAAGCAAACAGCTTCTCCTCTACCCCGCGGGGAGACTGGTGTTGAAACGCTTTGGTACAGCTCTTTCCTGACTTCTTCTTTTTCTCCAACTCCTGAGTTCTTGGCCATTAAAGAGGTCAGCATCTCTAATACTTGGGTCATCTGCGACTTTAAGACCTCCACTTCCAAGTCCCGCCCAGTGGCCATGGCGGATCTGACCCCAACTGAGGGGGGAGTAGTGGGCTTCTCGGTCACCTGTTGGTCTTTCAGCAGAGCCTCTTCATCCCTTATAATTCGCACAAGATCGAGGTAGTTCAGGGACATGACCCCTTCAGTGGTTTTCAGATGGAGCCAGACTGGATCAGAACGCAATGCTCCAACCTCCGCTCCACCCTCTGACAGGGACAACTGACCCATGTGCCCTGTTTGCCTCACGTCCCTAACTTGGTGATGCAGCGGTTCTTGGGCAGGTACCCGGGCTTACAGGAGGTCCTGAAGCAGGCCAGGAAATCCTGTGGGCATTTCCACCGGTCATATAATGCCAGTGCTTGGCTGGCTGACCTGCAAAAGGAATTCAACCTGCCCAAGGACCGCCTAATCTGTGGCATGCCCACCAGGTGGAACTCTACGTTGGCCATGCTGCAGCGGCTGCACACGCAGAAGAGGGCCATCAATGAGTATCTGTTGCAATATGGCACCAGGACAGGGTCAGGGGAGCTTGGATTTTTTTCCCCACGCCAGTGGGCCATGATCAGGGATGCATGCACTGTCCTGGCACCATTTGAAGAGGCCATGAGGATGGTGAGCAGTGACAGTGCATGCATCAGTGACACTGTCCCTCTTGTCCACCTGTTGGAGCACACGCTGCGTGGAATAATGGACAGGGCACTTGAGGCAGAACAGAGGCAGGAAGAGGAGGACTTCCTTACCTCTCAAGGCCCCCTTTATCCAGACAGTGTATATGCTGGCCCGCCTATCACACAGGAAGAGGACGAGGAGGAGGAGGAGGAGGAGGATTGTGTCAGCATGGAAGTGGAGCCTAGCACTCAGCATCAGCAGCAGTCTTCAAGGGATCAATTACAGTCCCAAGACACCTATGGACTTGTACGTGGCTGGGAGGAGGTGGTATGGACTTGTACGTGGCTGGGAGGAGGTGGCTGCGGATCATGTCGTCCTGAGTGACCCAGAGGACTTTGGACCAAATGCCTCAGCAAACCTACGCTGCATGGCCTCCCTGATCCTGCAAAGCCTGCGGAAGGATCCTTGTATTCGTGCTATCAAGGAGAGGGATCATTACTGGCTGGCAACCTTCCTTGATCCACGTTACAAGGGTAAGGTTGCGGACATTATCTTGCCGTCGCAGAGGGAGCAGAGGATGAAGCATCTTCGGGAGGCCTTGCAGAAAGGTCTGTGCAACGCGTTCCCAGAGACTGGGAGGTTACAAATTCCTGGTCCTGGACAACGTGTTGCTGAGGCTTCGGTCAGTCAAAGAAGGAGTGGTGGAGAAGGTGGCCGTCTGACCGATGCGTTCAGACAATGTTTTAGTCCACAGCCCCAAGGTATGATCGGTTCCAGCAACCATCGCCAGCGTCTGGTTTACATAGTGCAGGAATACCTAGGGGCAAGATCAGACTTGGACACCTTTCCCATCGAAAATCCTCTGGGTTACTGGGTCTTGAGGATGGATCACTGGCCAGAGCTTGCACAGTATGCAATTGAGCTACTGGCCTGTACTGCATCCAGCGTTCTTTTGGAATGCACATTCAGTGCTGCTGGAGGCTTTGTAACCGATCACAGGGTGCGCCTGTCCACCGACTCGGTCGATCAACTGACCTTCATAAAAATGAATCAGTCTTGGATCACCACCAGCTACCAAGCACCTGATGCTGATGTAACAGAATAATTTTCTTTGAAATGTCAGATCCCTTCAAGACTGCCTATGCTGATGCAGAGTGACTATCCTGTTATGCTGAGTGACTATCCTCTTCCTCCTCAATGATCATGCTGATAGCATGTAAGAACATTTTTGTTTCTGGGCACCGCCACCAGTGGCTAAGGCCCAATTTTGCTGCCCCTGTTTAATGCAATAATTTGCAACAGGGCTCATTGCTGCGCTCCAACTACAGTATATGTGAGGGGTTGCAGTGTTGTGGCACCAGCACCAGTGCCTAAGGCCCAATTTTCTGCCCATGTTTAACAGCGGCGTGTAATTAAAATTTTTGATGCAATACTTTGCAGCAGGGCTCATTCCTGCGCTCCAACTAGAGTATCTGTGAGGGCTTACAGTGTTGTGGCAACACCAACACCTAAGGGCCAAATTTCTGCAGAGTATATACGGCAGGCCCCTACTTTCAAACATCCAACTTACAAACGACTCCTACTTGCAAACGGAGGGAGACAACAGGAAGTGAGAGGAAATCTACCCCTAGGAAGGGAAATTCTCTCCTGTAAGAGTTAATATGTGAAAAAGGTGTCTCCTCTCTACTGATGCTTTATCACCAATCCTTGTTTCAATAAAAACCCCAAATTTTCTAAAAACATTTGTCATTGGGACGGAAAGTGAGGTGAAATGTTCTGAACAGGGGCACAGACAGCAAAACAAATGTTACAGGGGTGATAACCCTTACCTATGTTCTCCAAAAAGCTTAAAAATAGATTTTTGGGCTGGAGCTACACTTAAACAATGTACCAGTTCTAAATTACAAACAGATTCTATGTAACAACAAACCTACAGTCCCTGTCTTGTTTGCACTGCCTGTATACTGCTGTACAGAGTATATAGGGCCTGGGGGCCCCACGCCTTTCCTTTTTTTTTTTATTTGGGTACGGGATTCCCCTTAATATCCATACAAGACCCAATGGGGCTGGTAATGGGCTGGGGGGGTACACATGCCATTTTTCTTAAAGATTTTCATCCATATTACCGGGACCAGACATTACATTAAAGCCGCAAGCAGTTTTAAATGACTTTTTTTCCTTTAGAATTGTCATTTTGTGCAGGGACAGTTCTAAACACGGGAAACACGTGCCACTCCACAGTAGGGTGACCACATGTCCCGTATTGCCCGGGACAGTCCCGCATTTTGCAGGTCTGTCCCGGACACCTTCATTCCAGGACAAAACAGTGTCCCGGAATGAAACTGACACAGCCACCCCCTGGGCCAATCTGATGCCCACAAAAAAGGCCGCCACATCACCGCTTTACTCACTGACAGTACTTGTCCTGGCCGGGAATGCCTGGAGGAGCACAATCCCCGCCCCCTGCTTGTTATTGGAGAAATCATAAATCCCGCCTCTTGTGTTCAATCACTGTGCTGTGATTCGTTACAGCACAAGCTGATTTTTGGGAAGGGAGGGTGTCCCTGAATGGTAGTTTGGAAATGTGGTCACCCTACTTCACAGGCATACTATAGACACCCCCCAGGTACGATATTTAAAGGAATATTTCACTTTTTTTTTTTTTTCACTTTAAGCATCATTAAAATCACTGCTCCCGAAAAAACTCCTGTTTTTAAAACTTCTTTTTGCATTGATACATGTCCCCTGGGGCAGGACCCGGGTCCCCAAACACTTTTTAGGACAATAACTTACATATTAGCCTTCATAATTAGCACTTTTGATTTCAAACGTTCGAGTCCCATAGACTTTAATAGGGTTCTAAAGTTTGCACAAACTTTCGGTCCGTTCGCAGGTTCTGGTGCGAACCGAACCGGGGGGTGTTTGGCTCGTCCCTACTGCACACATGTAAAAAAAGGCTCACACAAAATAACTTTTCAAAATCAGTGAGGAATCAGGAGCGCCTTGCACCTGCAGAGGGCATCCTGCCTCATTGGAGATGTGCCTCCTCCTCCTCCTCCTCCTCCTCTCAGGCACCCAAGTAGAGTCAGTGACCTCATCATCCCCTCCCTCCGCGTCACTGGAGCAAATTGGCAGTATGCTGCAGCTGGGGGAACATGACTGCCAATTTCTTGTCCTTCTTGGGCATCCCCTCTCTCTAGGCTCACGTTACTCCCTTTCTTAACCTGGGAACCAACATCGGAGCCTTCAAATCGCTGCGCATCCTCCAGCAGCATGTACCCGACACTGTGGTCGAATAGTTTGGGGGACTCCTCCGTGCATGATGGTGGGGCTACAGAAGAAGTGACTGTGGCCAAGGAGCTGATGGAATAGGCCGCTTTGGCAGTTGCATTGGAAGGCAGACTACTCTGAGCCTGGGTGACAGAGGATGAGGATGGCTTTGTTATCCACTCCACCAACTCTTCTGCATGTTGTGGCTCAATAACACGGCCTGCAGGTCATGGTGCATGCTTTGGCCAATCATCATACAGCAATGCACTGCGATCTCACAGTGCATTATGGGGCGTTACACGGCGCTCAAATTTTCCGCGAACGCCCCATAATGTTCGTTCTTCGGCGAACACCCGATGTTCGAGTGGAACTTATGTTCGACCTGAACATCGAGCTCATCCCTAGTCAAATACAGGATTTAGAAATCCCTCACACTATTTTGATGTTGAATTATAAAATCAGCAGAAATCCTGCAGATCTGACAGGTTTGCTAATCTGACAGAACATCGCCACTTTTATAATTCAACATGAAGAGTGTGAAGGATTAGAAAATCCTCTATTTCTCTATATAAGTGGAGTTTAGTGCTAAAAATAAGTGTGACATGCAAGACTCAGGTGGGTGTACAAAGATGGGCGTCGGTTAAAAAATTTGACATGCAGTGTCCTGACGCTAGGGATTCACCCGGACACTTTGGGCTTGGAATCATGCGTCTGGGTTTCAGACTGTCTGAGACCCGGACACATTATTCAGACTGGACTATGACTTCCCAGCAGGGTTGCTGGCTGCAGTTGTCTAAGCTGAGAGTGTCTGTTGAGCCTCGTACACACAATCGGATTTTCCGCGGACAAAGCGTAGGACTTTTGTCCGAAGGGTGTTGGCTGTGGACTTGACTTGCATTTAAACGGCACACAATTGACGGCCAACAAACACGAACACAGCTTTTTAGCGCCACCCTTTGGGCACCTTCTGCTAATGTCGTGTTTGGTGAGCATTGCTTCCGAGCATGCGTGTTTGTACTTTGGACTTTTATCCGAACTTGTGTACACACAATCGGAAAATCCCACAACAGAACGTTGTCCACGGAAATTTTTAAAGCCTGCCATCCAACATTTGTCTGCGGAAAATCCGACAACAATTGTCCGATGGAGCGTCCAAACGGTCGTATTCTCCGCCACCAGCCTGTCATCACACAATTCCTGTCCGAAAAATCTGATCGTGTGTACGAGGCTTTCCACTCTCCTTCACACTTCCCAAAGCAAACATTAACACCCTCCCCCCCCAACACACATACAGATGGGAGAGGAGAGAGGGATCGATCTGCACCTCTTCCCCCCACCCCTCTGTGTCTGCCCCACACTCCAATCCCCAGCGCTGTGCCTCAGAAAAGGAAAGTGGGGGAGGGAAATTTGAAGTCCAGCCGCCTCAGATAGATCTGGATGAGAGGTTCCGACTGCCAAGGGGTGAGTGAGCTCACCATCCATCCCTGTCTGTGACTGAAGTCTCCCCCTTCTCTCTCCTGAGTGAGTACACCAAGGTAAATCAGAGTCCTCCAGAGCACCCCTTACATCAGAGCTCCCCTTTACACCAGAGGACACAGTGTTCCCCCCTTACACCAGAGTCCTCTCCGAGTGTAGCGGGTATGTACTTTCCCGGGTGTAATTTGAACTTGGCAGAGACATCAGTGATGTGTAATTCCCTGCGGCCCAGTGGGTGGCGCTGTCGCCCTGGGTTGGGGTTGAATCATTGCTGTGTGTCGTGCCTCCTTTTTGTCCTCCCTCTGCAGCGGTGTGGTGGGGCGGGGAACCCGCCGTGCTTGCTAGGAGAGGGTATAAAGGGGCCGGCCATCTTTGTCACGGGGTCGAGTCCCAGGCACCTTCAGCTTGTGGACGGTGGTTCGTGTCGGTCTTCTGGGTGGCCTAGGCCTAGAGGACAACCTGAGGTCGTGTTCCATCCCAGGCACCTTTAGCCTGGGGTGAGGTACTTGAATGGAGGTCCGGAGCTCAGTGCCCAACACTGAGTTCCGCGAGGGAAGGAGATCCTAGGGAACCCCGGGAGTGGGAACCCGAATCTGGAAGGCGCAATGGACCGGGGGGAGCTCCTCACTTGAAGACCCGGTGCAGCATATTGCCGGTGACAGGTGAGTCTCTCACCGGAGACCGCCTGGAAGGAAATTCCTCCTCGCTCGGAGACCGCAACCCACTTTCAGGAAGGAAAGTGGAGAACACATTGTGTCTGGGCCTATTCACATCCACACCTCCTTTCCTGTTCTGTTTCTATCAAGGGAGTTCAACTGATTGTGTTCATTCGAGAAGAATAAAGGAGTGTTGAACTTTAATGGTGTGGGGCTCATTTCCTAACAGACATTGTTCAAGGTGACTCTTGGAGGGAGGATCCAGGTGCACAACACTGACCCGAAGGTAATACAAGATTGTTGCTTATACCGCACTGACACATGTGGTGGAGGCCAGGCGTGGTGTTCCCGCTCCCTCCCCTCTAAGATACCCCTAGACAAGAGAAAGACGAGACGAGAGAAAGAGGGGAATGAGGAGGGCGCTACATATACATCAGAGTTCTCAGTGTTCCCCCCTTAGATCCGGGTTTCCAGAGCATCCCTTATGTTAGAGTCCCCAGAGTTCTCCCTTACATCAGAGTCTGCAGAGTCCCCCCTTACAGTGTAAGGGAACTCTGCGAGTTCAGATGTAAAAGGGGAACTCTGTGGACTCTGATGTAAGAGGGGAGCAGTGGCGGCTGGTGCTCAAAATTTTTTGGGGGGGCGCAAACAAACTAAAAAAAAAAAAACATCAATTGCCGCCACTGTGCCCATTAAACGCAGCCACTGTGCCCAACCGCCACCAGTTTCCCCCTAAATACAGCCAGTTTGTCCCCAAATGCAGCCAGTTTCCCCCCAAATGCAGCCAGTTTCCCCCCAATTACAGCCAGTTTCCCCCCAAATGCAGCCAGTTTCCCCCCAATTACAGCCAGTTTCCCCCCAGCCCTGCACTTACCTTCCTCGGGTCAGCGCCGTCCTTCTTCCGTCCTCAATGTCTTCTCCCGCCCTTGATGTCGCTTCAGCCAATCAGGTTACCGGTAACAAGACCCGGTGAACCTGATTGGCTGAGACACCTGTCAGTGTTAACCAAGGAATGCACAGCCCGTGCGTCCCCTGGTTAACTCTGATAGGCACTTCCAAACACCAACCAGCCGCTGTTATTCAGATGGCCGGCGCTCACCAGGGGGCCGGCCATCTGAATAGTGGGCGGCAGCAATACATAGGTTCATGCAATGCATGAACCTAGGTATTGTTGTGAGTGACAGGCGCAGGAGAGAGAGGGGGCGGCGCTCCTGCACCCACTATGGATGAACCACCACTGGGCGGGGGGGGGGGGGTCTTCTTATTAACGTCATATAATTAGAAATGTTATTTGATATCAAATGGAAATGAATTGCCTTGTAGATTAAACAAGAGTAGGGGTGGGTGCCATCATCCTAAATATGGAATTAGAAAGAAGGGGAGGAGATACATCAAGGGGGGGAAAAGGAAAGAATGAAAGGTGAGAGGGAAGGGGGGGGGAGTGGAAAAAGAAAACGGGGGGGGGGGGGTGGGAAAGGGGAATAAGGATAGTGCGGGGACAAGAGGAATAACGCCCACATGTGAAGGGCGAGGAAAAGGCAAAAAATAAAAGAAAGCAGAATCCCAAGGTTGTGCTTTGAATGAAGACGATGTGAGGACACCCACACCCCTCCTAACACCAGAGACAGCTTGGAAATATAAAATAACCCGCCCTCTGCTGCAATCACTATACTTGAATGACACCGGGATCAAAGGGCCGGTTAGTGGCCGGGAATGTCCCACAGGCTCAGCACTCACTGGATCAGTGGGTCAGCTTAAGCATTCCAGGAAACATATGGACTTCAAATTGACAAATCTATAATGAAAATATAGCATCCATTAAGAAAGGACTGTCCCACTGTGAGCAGGGTGACCACGTGTCCCGGATTGCCCGGGACAGTCCCGCATTTTGCAGGTCTGTCCCGGGCACATTCATTCCAGGACAATACAGTGTCCCAGAATGAAACTGACACAGCCACCCCCCCGGGCCAATCTGATGCCCCCAAAAAAAGCCGCCACATCACCGCTTTACTCACTGACAGTACTTGTCCTGGCCGGGAATGGCTGGAGGAGCACAATCCCGCCCCCTGCTTGTGATTGGAGAAATCATAAATCCCGCCTCTTGTGTCCAATCACTGTGCTGTGATTCGTTACAGTACAAGCTGATTTTTGGGAAGGGGGGGGGGGTGTCCCTGAATAGTAGTTTAAAAATGTGGTCACCCCAACTGTGAGGTACGCGCATCCCCAGGGTATGGGGTTGGGCATCAGAAGTAAAAACAGTGTGAAATCAATGGGGTAAAAATCGGAGTGCATGGTAGAGAATGCATACCTGGTCATTAGCTGGGTCTCGTATGATCCCGGGTGTCCGCCGTCCACACAAGGGGCAGTCTGAGGCCGTTTATTATTTTTTTGGGGGTGTCCCAATTAGCCGCATATTTCCCAACAGGCAAACCTTGGTAAGTCATGTTTCTCTCTTACCCTTACTCCACCAATAACTGTATTACCTGTAGCTGGGCTACAACCGACTATATTTTGTTGACATTCTGATGAGATTAAATATCGTTCCAGATGTCAAAGCTAGACACGCCTCCTGAAGAAGTGACTTCCGTCACGAAACATGTCGAGGAAATGTCATTAGTCACATCAATGTTGTTCTCTTCATACCTGTTGAGTCTGTAATGATTTTAATTGATGGTGTACGGTCACCATGGTGACTGTCAACTGTATAGCTTTGTATTTTTCTCTTTTTTTTTCTCAACCTTTGTAATAAATACTAACATTTTACCAAGTCAACGTCTCTTGTTTGGGTGCCGTAACAGTCCACCCACCAATGGCGATCATTAGGGCCTTATGTTGGAGTGACCCTTAATGACCCTTAATGACCCTTGATGACCCTTAATGACCCTTAATGCATCTCCTCCCCTTCTTTCTTATTTAACCACTTCTCCACTGAGGACATCATATGACGTCCTGGGCTTTGTGGGGGGATATCTGAGTGATGGGGGCAGCTAGAAGCATCATTCAGATATCCTTTTGTTCTGCCGGCGATTCTGCGCACCATAAGAACGATCATAGCAGCAGTTCCGCCGCTTGATCGTTCTTATTGGCGGCGGGAGGGGACACCCCCCCCCCCTCCCGCCGCCATCCGGTGCTTCTCCGGGCTCTCCCGTGCCATCGGGGGCCTGGAAAACGAATCGGCCGGCGCCGGCTCACGACGATAGAGATTTCCGGTCATCTCTATGATCGTCGAAAGCCCGGGCGCGACGTTGTGACATCACGCCCGGGTACCCGGAAGTAAACAAAGCCGCAATCGCGGCTGTCAGCATGAGATCGGTGAATTTCTTTTCATGATCTCATGCTTTCCAGCCTGGAGGAGAGATGTGGGGGGAGGGGGAGGTCTTATTGACCCCGCCTCTCTCCATAAAGAGGACCCGTCACACACCATTCCTATTACAAGGGATGTTTACATTCCTTGTAATAGGAATAAAAGTGATCAAAAGAAAAAATGTGAGAAAAAGTGTAAAAAAAAAAAAAATTAAGTAAAATAAAAAAAAATTCTAAAAAAATGTAAAATGTAAACGCCCTTGTCCCCGGTAGCTCGCGCTCAGAAGCGAACGCGCACGTAAGTCCCGCCCACATATGTAAACGCTGTTCAAACCCCACATGTGAGGTATCGCCGCATGCGTTAGAGCGAGAGCAACAATTCTAGCACTAGACCTCCTCTGTAACTCTAACCTGGTAACCTGTAAAAAAAAATTAAAGCGTCGCCTATGGAGATTTTTAAGTACCGAAGTTTGGCGCCATTCCATGAGTGTGCGCAATTTTAAAGCATGACATGTTGGGTATCTATTTACTCGGCATAACATCGTCTTTCACATTATATAAAAAAAATTGGCTAACTTTACGGTTTTGTTATTTTTTAATTCATGAAACCATTTTTTTTCCCAAAAAAAAAGGCTTTTGAAAGATTATTGCGCAAATACCGAGCGAGATAAAAAGTTGCAATGACCGCCATTTTATTCCCTAGGGTGTCTGCTAAAAAACATATATATAATGTTTGGGGGTTCTGCTTAATTTTCCAGCAAAATAATGATGATTTTTACATGAAGGAGAGAAGTGCCAGAATAGGCCCAGTGCTGAAGTGATTAATATCAAAACATATGTATAGTTTATACTATAAAAAAAGATTGCTGTGCGCCGCTAAAGTGTTTCCAGTTTGACGTGAAGAAAAAGTGGCAACCCTACCTGACTCATAGCTCCCAACTGTCCCGGATTTGTAAGGGGACTGTCCCGGAATTGAAAGGGACTGTGCCGAAATCGAAAGGGGCTGTCCCGGAATCGAAAGGGGCTGTCCCGGATTCGAAAGGGGCTGTCCCGGATTCGAAAGGGGCTGTCCCGATTTTGGAAGGGGACTGTCCCGGATCTGAAAGGGACTGTCCCGAAATCGTAAGGGACTGTCCCGGATTCGAAAGGGACTGTCCCGGATTCGAAAGGGACTGTCCTGTGTTTCGAAAGGGACTGTCCCGGGTTTGGAAGGGACTGCCCCGGATTTGGAGGGACTGCCCCGGATTTGGAGGGACTGCCCCGGGTTTGGAGGGACTGTCCTGGAATTTGCAAGGGACTGTCCCGGTTTGCAAGGGACTGTCCCGGTTTCGGAAGGGGAGCTGTCCCGGTTTCGGAAGGGGAGCTGTCCCGGTTTCGGAAGGGGACTGCCCCGGATTTGAAAAGGGTCTGTCCCAAAATTGAAAGGGACTGTCCCGAAATTGAAAGGGAATGCCCCGGTTCCGAAAGGGACTGTCCCGGATCCGAAAGGGACTGCCCCGGGTTTGGAAGGACTGCCCCGGGTTTGGAAGGACTGCCCCGGGTTTAGAGGGACTGTCCCGGATTTGGAGCAACGTCCCTCTGTCCCCCTCATTTGTCCCTAATTTTGGTCCGATCTTTATACAGTGGAATCTCGGTTTATGAGCAACGCGGTTAACAAGCATTTTTAAAGACATGCAACTTTTTTTTTTGTAAATCCTGACTCGGTTTGCGAGTGTTGTCTCACAAAAGGAGCAGAATTCAAGCTAATGGGGCCTGAGATGCGGGGGCGCCGGTGACACTCGGAACAGTTTGGAAATACTCGGAATCACTCGGAAATACTGTTTCCGAACCTTTCCGAGATCAGCCGAGCTGTCTCCGAGTATTTCCGAGTCTCTCCGGCGCGCCCCCCCCACCTCTGGCCACATGCGGTATTGCACACCAGAGAAGTCAATCTGGAACAAATTACCTTTGTTTCCATTGACTTCTATGGGGAAACTCGCTTTGATATGCGAGTGGTTTGGATTACAAGCTTTCTCCTGGAACAGATTATCCTCGTAATCCGAGGTTCCCCTGGATTGTATAGAAAATGCACTTTTTATCTTTCAAGAAGTGTTTCCCCGGTGCTAAACCTTTCATCTGATCTCTAATTTGCTGTATTTGTACATTTCAAAAGCCAATAGAAAGGAAGAGTAGTGCTTAAGAAAAAGCACTTGTGGGTTAAACTTAATATTTATTTTTTGTATAATTCTCCTTTAAGGGGGCGTGACGGGGGGGTGTGTCCTATGTTTGTCTACTTTTTCTAACAGGTGTCCCTCGTTCCCATCTCAAAAAGTTGGGAGGTGTCCTGACGTCAGCGAGGACGCGGTGCGCAGTGCGTGTGTTTTTCTGCAACAGCTGGTTCCACGTCACAGGAAGAGACGAGGTTCGATATTTTCCCGGGTTCCACATTTTGTCAGAACAGCGGCAGCAGACATCTTGGTACACCCAGACAAGCTTTGAATGTCACACTGATTTTATCAGAAAAACTCTGCTTAGTGAGTGAGTGACTTGTATAGCGCTACAAATGCGAATGCTTACATATACTGAAATACACGACATCAACGCCACCAACTGAGGGTGTTAAAAAAAAAAAAAATGTCCTCGGGCCCCTTATGGCGTTTGGCGGTGAGCAGTGCGGGGTGTACCAAGATGGCCGTCACCACTTTCTCACGGCAGTCTTGCCGGTTGGTTTTCAAATGTAACATGAAAACATTATCACCGATTTACAATACTGAATTCCACTACATAAGATGACTTTACTGATGACATTCCAGACTTGGTGGGTGTACCAAGATGGCCGTTGCCACCTTCCTGTTCTGTCACATTAGGAAACCTATTGGAACACACAGCGGCCATTCTGGAACACACAGCGGCCATTCTGGAACACAGCGGCCATTCTGGAACACACAGCGGCCATTCTGGAACACACAGCGGCCATTCTGGAACACACAGCAGCCATTCTGGAACACACAGCGGCCATTCTGGAACACACAGCGGCCATTCTGGAACACACAGCGGCCATTCTGGAACACACAGCGGCCATTCTGGAACACACAGCGGCCATTCTGGAACACAGCGGCCATTCTGGAACACACAGCAGCCATTCTGGAACACACAGCGGCCATTCTGGAACACAGAGGCCATTCTGGAACACACAGCGGCCATTCTGGAACACAGCGGCCATTCTGGAACACACAGCGGCCATTCTGCAACACAGCGGCCATTCTGGAACACATTGCGCAGTGTGTTGGTAACGTCACTTCTATTACTGATAGATTTGCCACCTCATCCCTTTAAACCCCAGAAATCACATATGAATTACACAGGTTCTGTGACTGATTAACCACTTGAGGACCAGCCGCTGCAATTATACTGCGACAGGTCGGCTCCTCTGGGCAAATCGCCGTAGCTGCACGTCGGCCACTTTAAGACCACTAGGGGGCGTGTCACCAGTGGAGCGACGCCTGAGCCGATGTGCATGTCCCGGTGGCTGCGATGTCCCCCGGCGTCCCGCGATCGCTCCTCAGAGAGATAGAATGGAGATCCGTCAATGTAAACAAACAGATCCCCGTTCTGTCAGGGAGAGGAGAGAGATCTGTTGTTCCCAGTGATCAGGAACAGCGATCTCTCTGTTCTCCCAGTCAGTCCCCTCCCCCCATACAGTTAGAAACTCCTCCCAGGGAACACTTCGCCCCTTGATCGCCCCCTAGTGTTACCCCCTTCCCTGCCAGTGACATTTATACAGTAATCAGGGGATATTTGTAGCACTGATCGCTGTATAAATGTCAATGGTCCCAAAAATGTGTCAAAATTGTCCGATGTGTCCGCCGCAATGTTGCTGTCCCAATAAAAATCACAGATCGCCGCCATTACTAGTAAAAAATAAATAATGAAAATTCCATAAATCTATCTCCTATTTTGTAGACGCTATAACTTTTGCGCAAACCAATCAATAAACGCTTATTGTGATTTTTATTACCAAAAATATGTAGAAGAATACGTATCGGCCTAAACTGAGGAAAAAAAATTATAAAAAAAATTTGGGGGATATTTATTATAGCAAAAAGTAAAAAAATATATTTTTATTTTTTTCAAAATTGTCGCTCTATTTTTGGTTTATAGCACAAAAAATAAAAACCGCAGAGGTGATCAAATACCACCAAAAGAAATCTCTATTTGTGGGGAAAAAAAGGACGTCAATTTTATTTGTGTACAGCGTCGCCCAACCGCGCAATTGTCAGTTAAAGCGACACAGTGCCGGATCGCAAAAAATGGCCTGGTCATTAAGGGGGGTAAATCATTCCAGGGCTGAAGGGGTTAAAAAAAAAATATTATATAAAAATATTTTTTTTTATACTTTAGAAAATGATATTATCATTTTTATTTATTTAACAAAACAATTAAAAAAGGCCTAAAAAAAATAATAAAATAATAATAATAATAAAATGAATAAAATAATAATAAAAATAATAAATAAAATAAAATAAAATAAATGAATAAAATAATAATAATAATAATAAAAATGAATAAAATAATAATCAAGAAAAGGCAGGTGATCCATTGAGACCCATAAATGCCATACCCATGCCTCCATCCCTGGTACATTGAAAATGAAAAGAGAAAATGGGCTGTGGGACTTTAAATGAGGCATGGATGGGCGTAGGAAAAAGTCTAGGATATCAAGAATGAGTAGACATCACTGTCCCGTTGGGGAATAGTCTGTAGCCATATATACATGCTGCATAGTCAGTCTAAAGAATGGAGATCAAGGCATGGATATAAATATAAAAATGTATTGTATCATGGTAAAAGTACACATGGATCATGCAAACAAAGGCATAGTATAAATAGGGGTTATCACAAAAACATGATCAAAATTCACTGTTGAGACATGGCTGAAGCAAGTAATGACAGTTAAATGGACATACAGAAACAGTGAAAATGATTATCCGGTTAAAAAGTCAAGAATACACTTAATAGATTCATAGTTGGGCAAGCTTTACTTGACATGCCAGAGCATGGACTCATGGATGGGCATGGGGGAAAAGGGTCTAAGATATCAAAAATTGGTAAACAACAGCCCAGTTCCCCCTCCCCACCTGCCTTCCTTGGCGGGGGGGGCGGGGCATTATCCTTGGCGCATCGGCATCATGTCAGTATGTTGCACGCACGGCACCCATAGGGACGCCTGCGTTTTCATCATAGTTTTTTCCATCTCGCATGACCCAGGGGGATGGGAGGGACCCCTCCGAGATCATTTGCATCTCGGGCGTGGCTCTTTCCATCCCCACACCTGGCTCATGCGTCACATGATGCTGGCGGAGATACGCCCCTCACTGTGGACATTTATCCGGTAGCCACCTGGGGAGCTTCACTTCACAGACATCCATCTGACGAGAGGTTCCAGTTTCTCTCTTTCTCTACACTTCAAGGTAATTTCCAATCCTTATTTCAGGATTCACATAGTATTCTTTACATATATACTCTTTTTACCTGCTTTTTTACATTTTGCCTTACACTCTGCTCACACTGCTTCAAACATACATTTAATTTCATCGCTATTTAGCATTTTTGGGGATCTGGTTTGGCTTTTTTTCCAAACCAGATTTATTTACACCAACACTCAGTTGATTTGCCAACTTTGGCTGTTAACCCTTTCAGTCATGTTATATCATTAACCCCCTTTTTTGTTCAATTTCTCCCAGTACCCATTACACATCATTCCCATCAGGCATCCACCAGCACATCATTTACATATTCACTCCCCTCTTCCTTTGCTCCCTTTTTGTTTTTTGTTTTTTGTTTTTCCTTCCCCTCCCTTCCCCCAATCACATTCTAATTTTGGTTCTCAAACCATTCAACCTTCTTTTTCACTCATTGCTCATTTTCATTTCTCCATCCCTTCACCAGCATTCTGCCCTTGCACCCTGTCTGTGCCTCTCCGTCAGTTTGGTGCTGTGCCGTGGCTGTCCGGGTTTCTCCTTGATGGATGTCCCATGCCATCTTCTCTTTGACTCTCCTCTTGATCGAGTGGCCGTTGAAGTGTTTATTGGGGGGCCTTCCCCGCCTCAGCCCCGGGTGAGACACTGTATCCAGGACCACCACTCTACGCCATATTTCAAATGCTTGGGACAACCCCATTCCGGGTTTTGCCATTGGTAACGTATCAGACTACCTTATTCTGTTTCAAATATGACATAATTTTTTCAAGACTTTATTTGATCTGTCTATCCATCTCCCCTTGTAGTCAAATGACATGCACCCCACTCCTGATGACTGGCTTTAAACGCCAAGAAACGCGTCGAGTCCATGCTCAGGGATGCCAAGTAAAGCCTGCCCAACTACGAATCTACAAAGTGTATTCTTGACATTTCAATTGGATAATTAATTTCACTGTTTCTGTATGTCCATTTAACTGTCACTACTTGCTCCAGCCATGTCTCAACAATGAATTGCGATTATGTCTATGTGATAACTTCTATTTACATTATGCCTTTGTTTGCATGATCTATGTGTACTTTTACCATGATACAGATCTCCATTCTTTAGACTGACTATGCAGCATGTATACCTGGCTACAGACCACTCCCCAACGGGACAGTGATGTTTACCAATTTTTGATATCTTAGACCCTTTTCCCCATGCCCATCCATGAGTCCATGCTCTGGCATGTCAAGTAAAGCTTGCCCAACTATGAATCTATTAAGTGTATTCTTGACTTTTTAACCGGATAATCATTTTCACTGTTTCTGTATGTCCATTTAACTGTCATTACTTGCTTCAGCCATGTCTCAACAGTGAATTTTGATCATGTTTTTGTGATAACCCCTATTTATACTATGCCTTTGTTTGCATGATCCATGTGTACTTTTACCATGATACAATACATTTTTATATTTATATCCATGCCTTGATCTCCATTCTTTAGACTGACTATGCAGCATGTATATATGGCTACAGACTATTCCCCAACGGGACAGTGATGTCTACTCATTCTTGATATCCTAGACTTTTTCCTACGCCCATCCATGCCTCATTTAAAGTCCCACAGCCCATTTTCTCTTTTCATTTTCAATAAAATAATAATAATAATAATAAAATAATAATAATGAATAAAATAATAATATTAATAAAATAAATAAAATGAATAAAATAATAATGTGAATGTCTCTATGGTAAAGCACACATTATAGTGCGGGGGGCGGGGATTAAGGGAAGCTCCACCCCCCTATACCGTATAATCAGCTCTCAGACAGGAGGGCGGGGCCTTAACTAGCTGCTTCTCTTTCACTCCTCCCTCTTGGTTTTCATCAGAGGACCCCGCCCCCTTCTCTAACTGTGAAAGAAAAAGCAGCCAATGGAATCTCTTCTTACTGGTGACGTCACTGGTTGCCCGGCAGACGCACACACTACAAGCGGCGTCGGTCAGGTCTCCATGGTGACGGAAAATGGTGGTTCCCAGCTCTCCAGCCAGTGAAAAAAATAAAATAAAAAAGTAGGAGGACCTTCTGCCAATCATCTCTGTCACGCTCAGACTCCAGCCAATAGCAGACCGCCTCTTCCCTCTTCGCAATCCAATAACGTCTCGTTCTTAAAGAATTTCCCAAAAAGAAGATAAAACATTCCGCCAATCATATCTCCGCAAGTCCAGACTCCAGCCAATAGCAGATCACCACCTGACGTCAGGCTTTTCTCCAATGAGCTCTCCGTTTCCAATGACTGCAGCCAATAGCAGACCGCCTTTTCCCTCCGCTCTAGCCAATAACGTTTCGTTCTTTCGCGCTGCAGCGTTCCTCCAATGATCTCTCGCCTTTCAATGACACGCTCACACTCGAGCCAATAGCAGAGAACTTCTTATTTCTGCGTTATCCGGACGTCACTCGTACTAAGGGATTTCCATCCAATGAGCTCTCACCTCTCCAGTGACGTGGTCAGACTGCAGCCAATCAGCTCTCTCCCCGGGCGGTGACGCGCCCCGGTTGCCGTGGAGACGCGTAGTTCCGGTCAGCCGTGTTTCGGTGTCCATGGTGACGGAGAAGGCCTCAGTAAAGATGGCGGCGGTGGATCTGAGCGAGGCGCACCGGGCGGAGGTGATGAGTTATATTCGCTTCGCTCAGGGGAAGCGGCAGCTCCGGTTGAAGAGTGTCCGGTCGTGCTTCCAGGACGTGGTGGAGGGGCGCCTGACGGAGGACACGTACACGGCGGAGGAGGTGACGGATCTGCTGAGCGGCCTGCAGGCGGCGGTACTGAGCGAGGTGGAGCTAGAGCTGCTAAACTCCGCCCACACCAACGTGCTCCTCCTCCAGCAGCTGTTCCTCCAATCACAGCACTGGCACCTGACCCTCCACACCGACGTCTCCGAGCTGGAGAACCGACAACTGCTGGAGAGGGTGGCCGAGCTGGAGAAAGGCCAGGACCCCGCCCCTTCCTCCGCCCACTCCTCCAAACCCCGCCTCACCCCCATCGAAGGCCCCGCCCAGCTCCTCCACGCCGAGATCTCCCGCCTCCAGGAGGAGAACGACAAGCTGAGGGGGCGGCTCCGGACCCTGGAGGGGCGGGTCACTTCCGCCTTAGAGGACAAGAACCACGCCCTCCAGGAGCTCCGCCGCACTGCCCACCAGCAGGAGAAAGAGGCCCCGCCCCCGAGGGACGTCTCCCAGCTGGAGGACGCCCTGAGCAGCCTGAAGGTGGAGCTGCAGAAGACGGTGGGGGAGCACAGCGCCACCCAGAGGAAGATGGAGGAGGACCTGACCGGCACCAAACACCAACTCCTCCGCGTGCGGGAACAGCTGGCCCTCGCCGAGAGAGAGCTGGACAGGAAGTTCCAGGAGACAGCCGCCTACCGAAACATGAAGGACATCCTCGGCAAGAAGAACGAGCAGATCAAGGAGCTCCGACGGAAGCTGTCTGGCTACGAGCCGCAGGACTGAGGGCCCCGGGATACACTATGAGACAACAGGGGCCACACAGCTGGGGGGATACGGGGCCACAGGATACACCACAAAATAGAGACTCCCAACAAGGGCCACACACGAGGCCCGAGGGTACACCACAAGATAGACACCCAACAGGGGCCACACAGTTTAATCAGGGGCCCCAGGATACACTACAAGATAGAGACACCACCCAGGGGCTATGCCGGGGAATACGGGGCCCCCCCAGATACACTACAAGATACAGAAACCCATGTCGGGTGTCTCATCCTGTAATGTAACTCTGTGGCCCTTGTTGGGGTTGTATGATTAAAGTGCCCGGGGGGTTCACAAATCACAACAACTCAAACAAGGGCCACAGAGCTACATTATAACACTTAGACACCCAATGGGGGGAGCCACAGAACTGCACTACAGGACTGAGACACCCAATAGGGGGCCACAGGGCTGAGACACCCAATAGGGGGCCACAGGGCTGAGACACCCAATAGGGGGCCACAGGGCTACACTACAGGACAGACAATCAATAGGAGCCAGAGAATTGCTCTACAGGTATGAGACACCCAACAGGGGCCACAGAACGGCACTACAGGACTGATACATACAATAGGGGCCACAGGACTGAGCCTTCTGCCAACCCAACAGGGGCCAAAGAGCTAAATTACAGGACTGAGACAGCCTACAAGGGCCACAGACCTACAATACATGACTTAGCCAACAGAGGCCACAGAGCTGCATCATGGGACCTAAACTCCCAACAGGGGCCACATATCTCCACCCACCAATCCAACAGGGGCCACAGAGAGAGATCCAGGACCCCAGCCTGTGATATATGTCCTTCACCCCATAGTGTCTATGCAATGCCAACCCCCCCCCCCCCCCATCTGTATGACCCTCCCCAGCCATCAGAGGTCATGACTCCCCCAATATTTCTTCTTTTGCACCAGAACTTCATCTGATTCCGGACAATCTCAGGCACATCCGGGGAGGACTTGGAGGTCTTCTCCAACACCTCCACCTACCCTTACCCCTCCCCCCTCTTCGCCACCTACCCATACCCCTCCTCTTCTCCTCCACTTACCATTCTTCCAAACCCTGGGCTGGGCGGTGTAAGAGACTGTCCAGGGCCAATGACTTCCTTCTTCTCTCATGGGACCATGTCCAGGCCTGCTGATTGGCTGCATCGTGGGTGGAAGGAAGTCACATGGAGGAGTACAAGGAATATCTCAGAGGCTTCCAAAGGAGTGATGGGGGTGGGGGGGAGAGCGGTGAAGATATCAGATGGAGTCACTTTGAGGGTCACCCACCCCTAACAGATCAGACGGCTTCATCACCCCAGATGGTGGTCAGCCATGTTTATACCTTCAGTGGTTGTTTCTTCATGGTCCCACCTTCCAAATGTCCTAATACTCCTGAGATCAGAGGACACCAATCCCGGAGTGCTGGACAATCCCGAGAGGGAGGACAGAGAACTCTGCGATCCCACCATCTGAGAACTCTACGATCCCCCCACCACCTGAGAACTCTACGATCCCCCCCCACCTGAGAACTCTACGATCCCCCCCCACCTGAGAACTCTACGATCCCCCCCCCACCTGAGAACTCTACGATCCCCCCCCACCTGAGAACTCTATGATCCCCCCACCTGAGAACTCTATGATCCCCCCACCTGAGAACTCTATGATCCCCCCACCTGAGAACTCTATGATCCCCCCACCTGAGAACTCTACGATCCCCCCCACCTGAGAACTCTACGATCCCACCACCTGAGAACTCTACGATCCCACCACCTGAGAACTCTACGATCCCACCACCTGAGAACTCTATGATCCCACCACCTGAGAACTCTACGATCCCACCACCTGAGAACTCTACGATCCCCCCCCACCTGAGAACTCTACGATCCCCCCCACCTGAGAACTCTACGATCCCCCCACCTGAGAACTCTACGATCCCCCCACCTGAGAACTCTATGATCCCCCCACCTGAGAACTCTATGATCCCCCCACCTGAGAACTCTATGATCCCCCCACCTGAGAACTCTATGATCCCCCCACCTGAGAACTCTACGATCCCCCCCACCTGAGAACTCTACGATCCCACCACCTGAGAACTCTACGATCCCACCACCTGAGAACTCTACAATCCCACCACCTGAGAACTCTACAATCCCACCACCTGAGAACTCTACAATCCCACCACCTGAGAACTCTATGATCCCACCACCTGAGAACTCTATGATCCCACCACCTGAGAACTCTATGATCCCCCCCACCACCTGAGAACTCTATGATCCCCCCCACCACCTGAGAACTCTGATCCCCCCCACCACCTGAGAACTCTACGATCCCCCCACCTGAGAACTCTATGATCCCCCCACCTGAGAACTCTATGATCCCCCCACCTGAGAACTCTATGATCCCCCCCACCTGAGAACTCTATGATCCCCCCACCTGAGAACTCTATGATCCCCCCCACCTGAGAACTCTATGATCCCCCCACCTGAGAACTCTATGATCCCCCCACCTGAGAACTCTATGATCCCCCCCCCCACCTGAGAACTCTATGAGAACTCTACGATCCCACCACCTGAGAACTCTATGATCCCACCACCTGAGAACTCTATGATCCCCCCCACCACCTGAGAACTCTATGATCCCCCCCACCACCTGAGAACTCTGATCCCCCCCACCACCTGAGAACTCTACGATCCCACCACCTGAGAACTCTATGATCCCCCCACCTGAGAACTCTATGATCCCCCCACCTGAGAACTCTATGATCCCCCCACCTGAGAACTCTATGATCCCCCCACCTGAGAACTCTATGATCCCCCCACCTGAGAACTCTATGATCCCCCCCACCTGAGAACTCTATGATCCCCCCACCTGAGAACTCTATGATCCCCCCACCTGAGAACTCTATGATCCCCCCCCCACCTGAGAACTCTATGAGAACTCTACGATCCCAGCACCTGAGAACTCTATGATCCCCCCCCACCTGAGAACTCTATGATCCCCCCACCTGAGAACTCTATGATCCCCCCACCTGAGAACTCTATGATCCCACCACCTGAGAACTCTACGATCCCACCACCTGAGAACTCTACGATCCCCCCCACCACCTGAGAACTCTACGATCCCTCCACCACCTGAGAACTCTACGATCCCCCCCCACCTGAGAACTCTACGATCCCACCACCTGAGAACTCTACGATCCCCCCCACCACCTGAGAACTCTACGATCCCTCCACCACCTGAGAACTCTACGATCCCCTCCACCACCTGAGAACTCTACGATCCCCCCCACCACCTGAGAACTCTACGATCCCCCCCCCACCACCACCTGAGAACTCTACGATCCCCCCCCCCACCACCTGAGAACTCTACGATCCCCCCCCACCACCTGAGAACTCTACGATTCCCCCCCCCACCACCTGAGAACTCTACGATCCCCCCCACCACCACCTGAGAACTCTACGATTCCCCCCCCCCACCACCTGAGAACTCTACGATCCCCCCCACCACCACCTGAGAACTCTACGATCCCCCCCACCACCACCTGAGAACTCTACGATCCCACCACCTGAGAACTCTATGATCCCCCCCCACCTGAGAACTCTATGATCCCCCCCCACCTGAGAACTCTACGATCCCACCACCTGAGAACTCTATGATCCCACCACCTGAGACGTCTGGAGGTCTCAAAATTACATGAGAAGTAAGGTCCAAGACCTCTGCTACCTCTCTTCTGTCACCGGAGTCCCAGGAGGAATTGACCATCTGACCCCAAACCTTTATGCTCCTTCTTAAAACCGGTGTGATTTGTCCTCTGCTCAGTGATTGGTGGCAATAATTATATCTGTGCTGGGTCTAAACATTTCCCCCCCCCCTGGTACTGCAGGTCACATGGTCTGTACTCATTATGAGGGGGGGGGGGGGATTTAGGTTGTATCTGTGAACACTTCCAGGTGAGGATTACCCCCCCCCTCCTCTCTATGGACAGTGTGGATGATATATACGAGTTTACAGAAAATCTTTGTTGTGTTGTTTCTCTGGAGAGCAGCTCAGTGACACCGGGACTGTCTATATACACCAAGTGACACCGGGACTGTCTGTACATACCGGGACTGTCTATACATACCTGGACTGTCTATATACACCAAGTGACATCAGGACTGTCTATATACATCGAGCGACACCGGGACTGCTGTGTACATACACTCAGAGGTCTATGTACCACAACCATTGTGAATAACCCCCATAATATGTCTAATATATGTATATCCTATGAGCGTCTGCTCCATCTAGTGGTCATAATCTGATATTTTCCTGAAATACATCAATACTACTTTATGACTACCAGATGGAGCTGACGATCATATTGGATACATCATGGGGATTATTTGCGATAGTCGGGGGAATTCTGAGACATTCACACAGCAAATTTTTTATACCTAACCCCCCCCCCCCCAGGATTGTCTGCTCACACGCTGGGGCTGGGGTGTTGTGTGGTACTGCTGTGTATATACTCTGAGGGATGGGACTGCTGTGTATATACTCTGAGGGATGGGACTGCTGTGTATATACACTGGGGAGGGGAAGGGGGTAAATAATCCCCATGGTGTGTCTAAATGGTTAATTTCCTATGATCACCAGCTCCATCTAGTGCCCATAATGTGGCATTTTCCTGATTAAGTCATTTCAGGAAAATACTGCTTTATGGCCACTAGATGGAGCTGACACTCATATTAAATACACCTATTAGACACATCACGGGGATTATTCATGCTGGTTGGGGGAATGCTGAGACACCCACACAGCTACATTATTATTTTTTTTATATATACATAGAACCCCCCCCCCCGAGGGTTGTCTTCTCACATGCTGGGACTGTATATATACAGCGAGGGGGTTTGTGTATATAAAATCTGTCTCTGTCAATCTCGGTTGTCGCACATCCATCACATAAAATAAACATGTCAGATATGTTTATTACCCGTTATCATCAGCGCCATCTAGTGGTCAGGCAGTATTTTAGTTATTTTTTAATCTGAAAAATACCACCTTTTGGCCACTAGATGGAGCTGACGATCAGAAGACATAAACATATTTATTATTTGCAAATAGGCGAATGCTGAGACACCCACACAGCAAATGTTTTATAAATTGACCCCCCCCCCCCCAGGGTTAAATGTCGGGACTGTGTATATACACTGAGGGGGGGGGGCTGCTGTGTATATACACTGAGGGGTCTATGTATATAATATCTGCCTCTATAAGTCTTGGTCGCCGCACATCCGTCTTGTATAATAACGTGTCAGATATGTTTATTCCCTGTGATCATCAGCGCCATCTAGTGGCCATGCAGTATTTTTTTTCAAATCTGTAAAGTACTACCGTATGGCCACTAGATGGCGATCATAGTCAATAAACACAGACTATTTAGGGGATTGTTTTTTTTTTATAATGGCTATTGTCTGCTCACAGTTATCTGTTGCTCTTCCTCTTGTGATGTCAATAAAGTTTCTGTTCCTGATTTGTACTCCTGGCGTCCTGTAGATTGTTCCTCTCTCTACATCCTCCATGTGGTCGCCTGTCCTCCTCCTCTGTACTGTGTAAGACACGAGTTTCTCAGCCTGTGGCCCCTCCAGCTGTTGTGGAACCACAAGTCCCATCATGCCTCTTGCCTTTAGGAGTCATGCTTGTAACTGTCAGTCATGCAATGCCTCATGGGACTTGTAGTTCTACATCAGCTGGAGGGGCCCCAGGCTGAGCACCCATGGTGTGAGGTCACCTGAGAGGTCTTCACCTGTCCCCCCTCCTCTATACTGTGTGAGGTGTCTGAGCTCACCTGAGAGGTCTTCACCTGTCCCCCCTCCCCTGTACTGTGTGAGGTGTCTGAGCTCACCTGAGAGGTCTTCACCTGTCCCCCCTCCTCTATACTGTGTGAGGTGTCTGAGCTCACCTGAGAGGTCTTCACCTGCCCCCCTCCCCTGTACTGTGTGAGGTGTCTGAGCTCACCTGAGAGGTCTTCACCTGTCCCCCCTCCCCTGTACTGTGTGAGGTGTCTGAGCTCACCTGAGAGGTCTTCACCTGTCCCCCCCTCCCCTGTACTGTGTGAGGTGTCTGAGCTCACCTGAGAGGTCTTCACCTGTCCCCCCTCCTCTATACTGTGTGAGGTGTCTGAGCCCACCTGAGAGGTCTTCACCTGTCCCCCCTCCCCTGTACTGTGTGAGGTGTCTGAGCTCACCTGAGAGGTCTTTACCTGTCCCCCCTCCCCTGTACTGTGTGAGGTGTCTGATCTCACCTGAAAGGTCTTCACCTGTCCCCCCTCCCCTGTACTGTGTGAGGTGTCTGAGCTCACCTGAGAGGTCTTCACCTGCCCCCCTCCCCTGTACTGTGTGAGGTGTCTGAGCTCACCTGAGAGGTCTTCACCTGCCCCCTCCCCTGTACTGTGTGAGGTGTCTGAGCTCACCTGAGAGGTCTTCACCTACCCCCTCCCCTGTACTGTGTGAGGTGTCTGAGCTCACCTGAGAGGTCTTCACCTGTCCCCCTCCCCTGTACTGTGTGAGGTGTCTGAGCTCACCTGAGAGGTCTTCACCTGTCCCCCCTCCCCTGTACTGTGTGAGGTGTCTGAGCTCACCTGAGAGGTCTTCACCTGTCCCCCCTCCCCTGTACTGTGTGAGGTGTCTGAGCCCACCTGAGAGGTCTTCACCTGTCCCCCCTCCCCTGTACTGTGTGAGGTGTCTGATCTCACCTGAAAGGTCTTCACCTGTCCCCCCTCCCCTGTACTGTGTGAGGTGTCTGAGCTCACCTGAGAGGTCTTCACCTGTCCCCCCTCCCCTGTACTGTGTAAGGTGTCTGAGCTCACCTGAGAGGTCTTCACCTGTCCCCCCTCCCCTGTACTGTGTGAGGTGTCTGAGCTCACCTGAGAGGTCTTCACCTGTCCCCCCTCCCCTGTACTGTGTGAGGTGTCTGAGCTCACCTGAGAGGTCTTCACCTGTCCCCCCTCCCCTGTACTGTGTGAGGTGTCTGATCTCACCTGAAAGGTCTTCACCTGTCCCCCCTCCCCTGTACTGTGTGAGGTGTCTGAGCCCACCTGAGAGGTCTTCACCTGTCCCCCCTCCCCTGTACTGTGTGAGGTCTCTGAGCTCACCTGAGAGGTCTTCACCTGTCCCCCCTCCCCTGTACTGTGTGAGGTGTCTGAGCTCACCTGAGAGGTCTTCACCTGTCCCCCCTCCCCTGTACTGTGTAAGGTGTCTGATCTCACCTGAGAGGTCTTCACCTGTCCCCCCTCCCCTGTACTGTGTGAGGTGTCTGAGCTCACCTGAGAGGTCTTCACCTGTCCCCCCCCTCCCCTGTACTGTGTGAGGTGTCTGAGCTCACCTGAGAGGTCTTCACCTGTCCCCCCTCCTCTATACTGTGTGAGGTGTCTGAGCCCACCTGAGAGGTCTTCACCTGTCCCCCCTCCCCTGTACTGTGTGAGGTGTCTGAGCTCACCTGAGAGGTCTTTACCTGTCCCCCCTCCCCTGTACTGTGTGAGGTGTCTGATCTCACCTGAAAGGTCTTCACCTGTCCCCCCTCCCCTGTACTGTGTGAGGTGTCTGAGCTCACCTGAGAGGTCTTCACCTGCCCCCCTCCCCTGTACTGTGTGAGGTGTCTGAGCTCACCTGAGAGGTCTTCACCTGCCCCCTCCCCTGTACTGTGTGAGGTGTCTGAGCTCACCTGAGAGGTCTTCACCTACCCCCTCCCCTGTACTGTGTGAGGTGTCTGAGCTCACCTGAGAGGTCTTCACCTGTCCCCTGTACTGTGTGAGGTGTCTGAGCTCACCTGAGAGGTCTTCACCTGTCCCCCCTCCCCTGTACTGTGTGAGGTGTCTGATCTCACCTGAGAGGTCTTCACCTGTCCCCCCCTCCCATGTACTGTGTGAGGTGTCTGAGCTCACCTGAGAGGTCTTCACCTGTCCCCCCTCCTCTATACTGTGTGAGGTGTCTGAGCTCACCTGAGAGGTCTTCACCTGTCCCCCTCCTCTATTCTGTGTGAGGTGTCTGAACTCACCTGAGAGGTCTTCACCTGTCCCACTCCCCTGTACTGTGTGAGGTGTCTGAGCTCACCTGAGAGGTCTTCACCTGTCCCCCTCCTCTGTACTGTGTGAGGTGTCTGAGCTCACCTGAGAGGTCTTCACCTGTCCCCCCTCCCCTGTACTGTGTGAGGTGTCTGAGCTCACCTGAGAAATCTTCACCTGTCCCCCTCCCCTGTACTGTGTGAGGTGTCTGAGCTCACCTGAGAGGTCTTCACCTGTCCCCCCTCCCCTGTACTGTGTGAGGTGTCTGAGCTCACCTGAGAGGTCTTCACCTGTCCCCCTCCCCTGTACTGTGTGAGGTGTCTGAGCTCACCTGAGAGGTCTTCACCTGTCCCCCTCCCTTGTACTTTATGAGGTGTCTGAGCTCACCTGAGAGGTCTTCACCTGTCCCCCTCCTCTGTACTGTGTGAGGTGTCTGAGCTCACCTGAGAGGTCTTCACCTGTCCCCCCTCCCCTGTACTGTGTGAGGTGTCTGAGCTCACCTGAGAAATCTTCACCTGTCCCCCTCCCCTGTACTGTGTGAGGTGTCTGAGCTCACCTGAGAGGTCTTCACCTGTCCCCCCTCCCCTGTACTGTGTGAGGTGTCTGAGCTCACCTGAGAGGTCTTCACCTGTCCCCCTCCCCTGTACTGTGTGAGGTGTCTGAGCTCACCTGAGAGGTCTTCACCTGTCCCCCCTCCTCTATACTGTGTGAGGTGTCTGAGCCCACCTGAGAGGTCTTCACCTGTCCCCCCTCCCCTGTACTGTGTGAGGTGTCTGAGCTCACCTGAGAGGTCTTTACCTGTCCCCCCTCCCCTGTACTGTGTGAGGTGTCTGATCTCACCTGAAAGGTCTTCACCTGTCCCCCCTCCCCTGTACTGTGTGAGGTGTCTGAGCTCACCTGAGAGGTCTTCACCTGCCCCCCTCCCCTGTACTGTGTGAGGTGTCTGAGCTCACCTGAGAGGTCTTCACCTGCCCCCTCCCCTGTACTGTGTGAGGTGTCTGAGCTCACCTGAGAGGTCTTCACCTACCCCCTCCCCTGTACTGTGTGAGGTGTCTGAGCTCACCTGAGAGGTCTTCACCTGTCCCCCTCCCCTGTACTGTGTGAGGTGTCTGAGCTCACCTGAGAGGTCTTCACCTGTCCCCCCTCCCCTGTACTGTGTGAGGTGTCTGAGCTCACCTGAGAGGTCTTCACCTGTCCCCCCTCCCCTGTACTGTGTGAGGTGTCTGAGCCCACCTGAGAGGTCTTCACCTGTCCCCCCTCCCCTGTACTGTGTGAGGTGTCTGATCTCACCTGAAAGGTCTTCACCTGTCCCCCCTCCCCTGTACTGTGTGAGGTGTCTGAGCTCACCTGAGAGGTCTTCACCTGTCCCCCCTCCCCTGTACTGTGTAAGGTGTCTGAGCTCACCTGAGAGGTCTTCACCTGTCCCCCCTCCCCTGTACTGTGTGAGGTGTCTGAGCTCACCTGAGAGGTCTTCACCTGTCCCCCCTCCCCTGTACTGTGTGAGGTGTCTGAGCTCACCTGAGAGGTCTTCACCTGTCCCCCCTCCCCTGTACTGTGTGAGGTGTCTGAGCTCACCTGAGAGGTCTTCACCTGTCCCCCCTCCCCTGTACTGTGTGAGGTGTCTGAGCCCACCTGAGAGGTCTTCACCTGTCCCCCCTCCCCTGTACTGTGTGAGGTCTCTGAGCTCACCTGAGAGGTCTTCACCTGTCCCCCCTCCCCTGTACTGTGTGAGGTGTCTGAGCTCACCTGAGAGGTCTTCACCTGTCCCCCCTCCCCTGTACTGTGTAAGGTGTCTGATCTCACCTGAGAGGTCTTCACCTGTCCCCCCTCCCCTGTACTGTGTGAGGTGTCTGAGCTCACCTGAGAGGTCTTCACCTGTCCCCCCCTCCCCTGTACTGTGTGAGGTGTCTGAGCTCACCTGAGAGGTCTTCACCTGTCCCCCCTCCTCTATACTGTGTGAGGTGTCTGAGCCCACCTGAGAGGTCTTCACCTGTCCCCCCTCCCCTGTACTGTGTGAGGTGTCTGAGCTCACCTGAGAGGTCTTTACCTGTCCCCCCTCCCCTGTACTGTGTGAGGTGTCTGATCTCACCTGAAAGGTCTTCACCTGTCCCCCCTCCCCTGTACTGTGTGAGGTGTCTGAGCTCACCTGAGAGGTCTTCACCTGCCCCCCTCCCCTGTACTGTGTGAGGTGTCTGAGCTCACCTGAGAGGTCTTCACCTGCCCCCTCCCCTGTACTGTGTGAGGTGTCTGAGCTCACCTGAGAGGTCTTCACCTACCCCCTCCCCTGTACTGTGTGAGGTGTCTGAGCTCACCTGAGAGGTCTTCACCTGTCCCCTGTACTGTGTGAGGTGTCTGAGCTCACCTGAGAGGTCTTCACCTGTCCCCCCTCCCCTGTACTGTGTGAGGTGTCTGATCTCACCTGAGAGGTCTTCACCTGTCCCCCCCTCCCATGTACTGTGTGAGGTGTCTGAGCTCACCTGAGAGGTCTTCACCTGTCCCCCCTCCTCTATACTGTGTGAGGTGTCTGAGCTCACCTGAGAGGTCTTCACCTGTCCCCCTCCTCTATTCTGTGTGAGGTGTCTGAACTCACCTGAGAGGTCTTCACCTGTCCCACTCCCCTGTACTGTGTGAGGTGTCTGAGCTCACCTGAGAGGTCTTCACCTGTCCCCCTCCTCTGTACTGTGTGAGGTGTCTGAGCTCACCTGAGAGGTCTTCACCTGTCCCCCCTCCCCTGTACTGTGTGAGGTGTCTGAGCTCACCTGAGAAATCTTCACCTGTCCCCCTCCCCTGTACTGTGTGAGGTGTCTGAGCTCACCTGAGAGGTCTTCACCTGTCCCCCCTCCCCTGTACTGTGTGAGGTGTCTGAGCTCACCTGAGAGGTCTTCACCTGTCCCCCTCCCCTGTACTGTGTGAGGTGTCTGAGCTCACCTGAGAGGTCTTCACCTGTCCCCCTCCCTTGTACTTTATGAGGTGTCTGAGCTCACCTGAGAGGTCTTCACCTGTCCCCCTCCTCTGTACTGTGTGAGGTGTCTGAGCTCACCTGAGAGGTCTTCACCTGTCCCCCCTCCCCTGTACTGTGTGAGGTGTCTGAGCTCACCTGAGAAATCTTCACCTGTCCCCCTCCCCTGTACTGTGTGAGGTGTCTGAGCTCACCTGAGAGGTCTTCACCTGTCCCCCCTCCCCTGTACTGTGTGAGGTGTCTGAGCTCACCTGAGAGGTCTTCACCTGTCCCCCTCCCCTGTACTGTGTGAGGTGTCTGAGCTCACCTGAGAGGTCTTCACCTGTCCCCCTCCCTTGTACTTTATGAGGTGTCTGAGCTCACCTGAGAGGTCTTCACCTGTCTCCCCCTCCCCTGTACTGTGTGAGGTGTCTGAGCTCACCTGAGAGGTCTTCACCTGTCCCCCTCCCTAGTACTTTATAAGGTGTCTGAGCTCACCTGAGAGGTCTTCACCTGTCCCCCCTCCCCTGTACTGTGTGAGGTGTCTGAGCTCACCTGAGAGGTCTTCACCTGTCCCCCCTCCCCTGTACTGTGTGAGGTGTCTGAGCTCACCTGAGAGGTCTTCACCTGTCCCCCCTCCCCTGTACTGTGTGAGGTGTCTGAGCTCACCTGAGAGGTCTTTACCTGTCCCCCCCCCTGTACTGTGTGAGGTGTCTGAGCTCACCTGAGAGGTCTTCACCTGTCCCCCTCCCCTGTACTGGTATGAGGTGTCTGAGCTCACCTGAGAGGTTTTCACCTGTCCCTCTCCCCTGTACTGTGTGAGGTGTCTGAGCTCACCTGAGAGGTCTTCACCTGTCCCCCTCCCCTGTACTGGTATGAGGTGTCTGAGCTCACCTGAGAGGTCTTCACCTGTCCCCCTCCCCTGTACTGGTATGAGGTGTCTGAGCTCACCTGAGAGGTCTTCACCTGTCCCCCTCCCCTGTACTGTGTGAGGTGTCTGAGCTCACCTGAGAGGTCTTCACCTGTCCCCCCTCCCCTGTACTGTGTGAGGTGTCTGAGCTCACCTGAGAGGTCTTCACCTGTCCCCCCTCCCTTGTACTGTGTGAGGTGTCTGATCTCACCTGAGAGGTCTTCACCTGCTCCCCTCCCCTGTACTGGTATGAGGTGTCTGAGCTCACCTGTCCCCCCTCCCCTGTACTGTGTGAGGTGTCTGAGCTCACCTGAGAGGTCTTCACCTGTCCCCCTCCCCTGTACTGTGTGAGGTGTCTAAGCTCACCTGAGAGGTCTTCACCTGTCCCCCTCCCCTGTACTGTGTGAGGTGTCTGAGCTCACCTGAGAGGTCCTCACCTGTCCCCCCTCCCCTGTACTGTATGAGGTGTCTGAGCTCACCTGAGAGGTCTTCACCTGCCCCCCTCCCCTGTACTGTGTGAGGTGTCTGAGCTCACCTGAGAGGTCTTCACCTGTCCCCCCTCCCCTGTACTGTATGAGGTGTCTGAGCTCACCTGAGAGGTCTTCACCTGCCCCCTCCCCTGTACTGTGTGAGGTGTCTGAGCTCACCTGAGAGGTCTTCACCTGTCCCCCCTCCCCTGTACTGTGTGAGGTGTCTGAGCTCACCTGAGAGGTCTTCACCTGTCCCCCTCCCCTGTACTGTGTGAGGTGTCTGAGCTCACCTGAGAGGTCTTTACCTGTCCCCCCTCTCTTGTACTGTGTGAGGTGTCTGAGCTCACCTGAGAGGTCTTCACCTGTCCCCCCTCCCCTGTACTGTGTGAGGTGTCTGATCTCACCTGAGAGGTCTTCACCTGTCCCCCCTCCCCTGTACTGTGTGAGGTGTCTGAGCCCACCTGAGAGGTCTTCACCTGTCCCCCCTCCCCTGTACTGTGTGAGGTCTCTGAGCTCACCTGAGAGGTCTTCACCTGTCCCCCCTCCCCTGTACTGTGTGAGGTGTCTGAGCTCACCTGAGAGGTCTTCACTTGTCCCCCCTCCCCTGTACTGTATGAGGTGTCTGAGCTCACCTGAGAGGTCTTCACCTGCCCCCTCCCCTGTACTGTGTGAGGTGTCTGAGCTCACCTGAGAGGTCTTCACCTGTCCCCCCTCCCCTGTACTGGTATGAGGTGTCTGAGCTCACCTGAGAGGTCTTCACCTGTCCCCCCTCCCCTGTACTATGTGAGGTGTCTGAGCTCACCTGAGAGGTCTTCACCTGTCCCCCTCACCTGTACTGTGTGAGGTGTCTGAGCTCACCTGAGAGGTCTTCACCTGTCCCCCCTCCCCATGTACTGTGTGAGGTGTCTGAGCTCACCTGAGAGGTCTTCACTTGCCCCCCTCCCCTGTACTGTGTGAGGTGTCTGAGCTCACCTGAGAGGTCTTCACCTGTCCCCCTCCCCTGTACTGTGTGAGGTGTCTGAGCTCACCTGAGAGGTCTTCACCTGTCCTTCTCCCCTGTACTGTGTGAGGTGTCTGAGCTCACCTGAGAGGTCTTCATCTGTCCCCCCTCCCCTGTACTATATGAGGTGTCTGAGCTCACCTGAGAGGTCTTCACCTGTCCCCCCTCCCCTGTACTGTGTGAGGTGTCTGAGCTCACCTGAGAGGTTTTCACCTGTCCCCCCTCCCCTGTACTGTGTGAAGTGTCTAAGCTCACCTGAGAGGTCTTCACCTGTCCCCCCTCCCCTGTACTGTGTGAGGTGTCTGAGCTCACCTGAGAGGTCTTCACCTGTCCCCCCTCCCCTGTACTGTGTGAGGTGTCTGGGCTCACCTGAGAGGTCTTCACCTGCCCCCCTCCTCTGTACTATATGAGGTGTCTGAGCTCACCTGAGAGGTCTTTACCTGTCCCCCCTCTCTTGTACTGTGTGAGGTCTCTGAGCTCACCTGAGATGTCTTCACCTGTCCCCCTCCCCTGTACTGTGTGAGGTGTCTGAGCTCACCTGAGAGGTCTTCACCTGCCCCTCCCCTGTACTGTGTGAGGTGTCTGAGCTCACCTGAGAGGTCTTCACCTGTCCCCCCTCCCCTGTACTGGTATGAGGTGTCTGAGCTCACCTGAGAGGTCTTCATCTGTCCCCCCTCCCCTGTACTATGTGAGGTGTCTGAGCTCACCTGAGAGGTCTTCACCTGTCCCCCTCCCCATGTACTGTGTGAGGTGTCTGAGCTCACCTGAGAGGTCTTCACCTGTCCCCCCTCCCCTGTACTGTGTGAGGTGTCTGAGCTCACCTGAGAGGTCTTCACCTGTCCCCCTCCCCTGTACTGTGTGAGGTGTCTGAGCTCACCTGAGAGGTCTTCACCTGTCCCCCTCCCCTGTACTGTGTGAGGTGTCTGAGCTCACCTGAGAGGTCTTCACCTGTCCCCCTCCCCTGTACTGTGTGAGGTGTCTGAGCTCACCTCAGAGGTCTTCACCTGTCCCTCCTCCCCTGTACTGGTATGAGGTGTCTGAGCTCACCTGAGAGGTCTTCACCTGTCCCCCCTCCCCTGTACTGTGTGAGGTGTCTGAGCTCACCGAGAGGTCTTCACCTGTCCCCCCTCCCCTGTACTGTGTGAGGTGTCTGAGCTCACCTGAGAGGTCTTCACCTGTCCCCCTCCCCTGTACTGTGTGAGGTGTCTGAGCTCACCTGAGAGGTCTTCACCTGTCCCCCTCCCCTGTACTGTGTGAGGTGTCTGAGCTCACCTGAGAGGTCTTCACCTGTCCCCCTCCCCTGTACTGTGTGAGGTGTCTGAGCTCACCTGAGAGGTCTTCACCTGTCCCCCTCCCCTGTACTGTGTGAGGTGTCTGAGCTCACCTGAGAGGTCTTCACCTGTCCCCCTCCCCTGTACTGTGTGAGGTGTCTGAGCTCACCTGAGAGGTCTTCACCTGTCCCCCTCCCCTGTACTGTGTGAGGTGTCTGAGCTCACCTGAGAGGTCTTCACCTGTCCCCCTCCCCTGTACTGTGTGAGGTGTCTGAGCTCACCTGAGAGGTCTTCACCTGTCCCCCCTCCCCTGTACTGTGTGAGGTGTCTGAGCTCACCTGAGAGGTCTTCACCTGTCCCCCCTCCCCTGTACTGTGTGAGGTGTACTGAGCTCACCTGAGAGGTCTTCACCTGTCCCCCTCCCCTGTACTGTGTGAGGTGTCTGAGCTCACCTGAGAGGTCTTCACCTGTCCCCCTCCCCTGTACTGTGTGAGGTGTCTGAGCTCACCTGAGAGGTCTTCACCTGTCCCCCTCCCCTGTACTGTGTGAGGTGTCTGAGCTCACCTGAGAGGTCTTCACCTGTCCCCCCTCCCCTGTACTGTGTGAGGTGTCTGAGCTCACCTGAGAGGTCTTCACCTGTCCCCCCTCCCCTGTACTGTGTGAGGTGTACTGAGCTCACCTGAGAGGTCTTCACCTGTCCCCCCTCCCCTGTACTGTGTGAGGTGTCTGAGCTCACCTGAGAGGTCTTCACCTGTCCCCCCTCCCCTGTACTGTGTGAGGTGTCTGAGCTCACCTGAGAGGTCTTCACCTGTCCCCCTCCCCTGTACTGTGTGAGGTGTCTGAGCTCACCTGAGAGGTCTTCACCTGTCCCCTCACACCTGGCAGTAATAGGGGGTGATCATCAGGTAATCTTCTCCATAAAGAGGTCATTGGTACTTACCTCCAAATGTTGGTAGTCCAGACTGCTAATAAATGTTCCTTCCCAACTGCAATTTTAGTTCACATCTAACTAGCATTAAAAATGTCCCCACCACCCACCCCAACACCTATACTAACTAACCTGTGTATACCTACCTGTAACGACAGGGGTTAACGTCGTTTAAGTATATTCCATTCCTAAACACACAGCAGCTACCAGACACTCCAACCAGCCGAATAAGACCCCCATACAAATAATTCTCCCCGCACTAAGGTTCCAAAACAGGAAATGAATCTTTATTACAAGCACATGGTAACACACTTCCCTTCAAAACACTTCCCTCCCATCCTTGGGGAACAGGGCGGGTTAAACTGTCCAATGACAATGGTGATACAGGTCAGGTGTGTTCAAACTTCTCCTTCAGTAAACAGTCTTAGCAGGAGGGGTTGCTGGAGTGATCCCCCCCCCCTTTCTTCACAGCAAGACACTTAAACATCCCATAATAGGCAGCCAGACGGTCTACCAGCTCCAATCCACATCATCACAAACAACAATGATAAGGCCTTTGGAAGCTAGTCTGGATTCATTAACATTACACAGGCAGCCAGGTGGATTAATATTACAGACCCATATTAAAGCAATCCAAGACATATTCTCAATGTCCATTATTTTCTGGCTCATACTTTCTAAGAACTTCTGGGTTCCACGGGCCCACCCGTTACACTACCTATTCTCAACCCGGTTCGGTCACGTGACCCCCCCCACACACACTCTCTCCGTGTCAGCCAGAGGCAGCTACAGGGGAGAGGAGAGAGAGCGCTCTAACAACAGCTGGAAGCAGTGACATCGCCCATAGGCTCATATGGCTCAATCGCTCTCATCACTCCCTCTTCTCCCCTGCAGCTGCTGTTTCCTGACACACGGGACCCGGATCACATGATCGCAGTGACCTAAAAATAGGTATGTGTATCTTCTTTTTTTTTTTTGAGGGGGGCATTTTTAAGACTAGTTAGGCTTTACCTGGAGTTCTACTTTAAGTGCTCGTTGGGCTGGAGGGGTGAGACATGAGTACAAACTCCTTATTCCTCGCTCCCGCGGACTTCTCCTCTTCCTGTGCCCGGCCCCCCAAAGCTGATTTACTTCACTGTCTGGCCTGCTGTATTGATCGGACATCCTTCTGTACAGTGCAGGACCAGCAGTCCTACGTTGTATAATGAGGACCCGCCCACAGCCCAGAGTGCCGGACAGCGTAGGAGGGTGCCAAGGGACGGGGGAGTGAGAAAAAAGGTTCCTCTTCAATGTGCACTTATCTCCCCCTACCAAAAGGGTATTTAACCCATGGAGGGGGAGGGGGGACTGCATTGGGCACATATAAAGCAGCCTGGATTTGGGATTTAACCAGTCCAGGCCCAGGGCTGATCTTACATATGTCTATGTTGTGCAGCATGCTCCCAACTGTTTAGTAAAAGTGATCTGAGCAGATATAGAGATACCGGATCCCTGTTATGTGATTTGTGGTTTAACTCCAGCCCAAAGGTTCTCCCTCTGTGGTTCCCAAGCTCCCCCGCACCTCCTGGGTGCCCGTAGGTGCCGGGTTGACATTAAACAACATTGTTCCCCCAGTGTGTGAACCTGAAAGTGTTCAGGTCTAAGCACTTCCAGGTTCAGAGCAGATTGATCACAGTCTGTGCTTCATTGGCTGGAGCAGAGGGCAGGAGAGACACTAGAGGTTTGGTAGACTCCCTATTGTCTCAATTAAGAGTACCTGTCACCTGCTCAATGCCATCTCATTGGGGGGCTGCAGAGTGCGAACCTGGCAGCATTCAGCTCTGAGCAATTCCAGGTTCCCAGCCATCAAAATGGTGGTTAAACAGCCAATTGAACACAGTCTGTGCTTTATTGGCTGGAGAAGAGGATAGGAGCGACATTAAAGGTGTGATAGACCCCTGATGTCTCAATTAAGAGTACCTGTCACCTGCCCAAGGCTGTCACATAGGAAGCATTTAGAGGGTGAACTTGAAAGTTTTCAGCTCTGAGCACTTCCAGGTTCAGAGCAGATTGATCAGGGTCTTTGCTTCATTGGCTGAAGCAGAGGGCAGGAGAGACGCTAGATTCCCTAATGTCTCAATTAAGAGTACCTGTAACCTGCCCAATGCCATCCTATTGGGGGGCTTTCAGAGTGTGAACCTGGAAGCATTCAGCTCTGAGCACTTCCAGGTTCAGAGCCATCAAAATGGTGGTAAAACAGCCAATTGGACACAGTCTGTGCTTTATTGGCTGGGGAAGAGGGCAGGAGAGACATTAAAGGTGTGATAGACCCCTGATGTCTTAATTAAGAGTACCTGTCACCTGCCCAAGGCTATCACATAGGAGACATGTAGAAGATGAACCTGAAAGTTTTCAGCTCTGAGCACTTCCAGGTTCAGAGCAGATTGATCAGGGTCTTTGCTTCATTGGCTGGAGCAGAGGGCTGGAGAGACGCTAGAGGTTTGATAGATTCCCTAATGTCTCAATTAAGAGTACCTGTAACCTGCCCAATGCCATCCCATTGGGGGGGCTTTCAGAGTGTGAACCTGGAAGCATTCAGCTCTGAGCACTTCCAGGTTCAGAGCCATCAAAATGGTGGTTAAACAGCCAATTGAACACAGTCTGTGCTTTATTGGCTAGAGAAGAGGGTAGGAGAGACATTAAAGGTGTGATAGACCCCTGATGTCTCAATTAAGAGTACCTGTCACCTGCCCAAGGCTATCACATAGGAGGCATGTAGAGGATGAACCTGAAAGTTTTCAGCTCTGAGGACTTCCAGGTTCAGAGCCATCAAAATGCTGGTAAAGCAGCCAATTAATCATGGTCTGTCCTCCATTGGCTGTAGCAGAAGGCAGGAGAGACATTAGAGGTCTGATGTCTCCATTAAGAGTACCTGTCACCTGCCCAGTGCTATCACATAGTGGGCTTGTGTATGTAAACAACAACTATACTCATTAGATATGGCGCCGTTCAAAGCCTCCTGCATACTGTCCCACCGGCTCTTTCTCTGCTCCGGGGGGGGGGGGTGGTCCCTCAAGGGGCACGTCCTGCTCCCTCCTTCCACGGAAATGCAAAGCCACAGGCTGCAATGTGTGCATCAACCATGTGAAAGCTTCAGCTATAATTCCCACACCATTGGCCACGCCCCTCTACGCATTTCACCCTAAACGTATGGTCAATTGTAAGTTGATGAGCTGTGAAGGCATTTCACCTATGGATAATTTTGGGTCATTTTTTGAAGTTTTTCGGGACTTGACATGTTTGGTATCTATCTTCTCGGCACAGCCTCATCTTTTATGTTTTATGTTACCAGTTGTGTGTGCGCCCAAATTACCTTTGTTGTATTTTTACTGAAAATATTGTGCGACATAAAAAAATTGCAGCTACCTTCATTTTATTACCCAGAAAATATATAATGTATGGGGGGAGGAGGGGGTAATTAATTTTATAGCCAAAAATTCTGATTTTAATGTGTGCAAAAATTTTAAATATATATATTTCAGTAGTAAAAGGGTTAATAAATAAACTTTTTTAAAATTGACTTGCATTGTGTCTGTGAACTTATTAAAAAATGTGTCTATTCCAGGAGGAGTCGGTTCCCCTAGAACAGCCCCCCCGGTCCTCACACGTCATAGCCCTCTTCAAGGAGTGTCTCATCACTGTAGTGCTGGCCCAGCTCCTCCACCCATCCCCCTCCTTATGTAACATTCTGTGCAGCTGCCAGGGGCAGAGCGGAGGGGAATGCTGGAATTACAGCTCTGGGGCTGCTGACGTCACATCCAAAATGGCGGCCTCCAGTAGCAGTCTCAGGGCTTTTGGATGTCTAAAAAAACCTGTCAATAAATGCTGCATTACATTCTGTTTATCCTCATTCATCCACTACATCATTTTTTGTAGCCTGCAAAAATCCTGTCCCTCCTTCCTTGCCTGTGTCCCCGCTGAGGCCTGAGATTATGTGGACCAGCTGTTGACATCTACTGAGCATGCTCCAGTTTCAGTTCCCTTCTAACCTCTTCATTTACGCCATTTTCTTATCAGTGCAGAGTCATACATGTGGCCGTATGCACAGTGGTAAACGACACCCCCTCCCACTGGGGGCGGAATATAGGATGGTGATTGGTGGAGGCTTTGCCTCCCTGTTAGTCCCAGCCCATAGACAAAGGTTGGATGGGTGTGATCCAGCCTGTGATTGGCAGATACTCCCCAGTGTGACCGGCACAGCACCAATCAGCAGCACTTCGCAGACACAGATTCATAAATCAGTACTAGAAACTCCTCCCTCAGAACTTCCCCTGAGGACAGGAAAGACCTGGGAGACGTCACGTGACCTCTGAACACCAATGATTAAATAAAAGGCTCAGATGATTTTTTATATTGAATTAAATATGGCGGCCTGGTCCTTATACGTAGATAGAAGGGATGATGGCAATTCAAAGTTTTTTGGTTTGTATAGCTTTAACCACTTCAGCCCCGGACCAATATGCAGCTTAAAGACCAGGCCACTTTTTGCAATTCGGCACTGCGTCGCTTTAACTGACAATTGCGCGGCCTTGCGACTTGGCTCACAAACAAAATTGACGTCCTTTTTTCCCCACAAATAGAGATTTCTTTTTTTTGCGCTATGAACAAAAATAGAGCGAAAATTTTGAAAAAAATGCAATATTTTTTTATATTTTCTATAAAAAAAATCCCCAAAAAATATAAAAAAAAACATTTTTTTCCTCAGTTTAGGCCGGTACGTATTCTTCTACATATTTTTGGTAAAAAAAATCGCAATAAGCGTTTATTGATTGGTTTGCGCAAAAGTTATAGTGTCTACAAAATAGGGGATAGATTTATGGAATTTTTATAATTTTTTTTACTAGTAATGGCGGCGATCAGCGATTTTTATCGTGACTGCGACATTATGGCGGACACATCGGACACTTTTGGCACATTTTTGGGACCATTGTAATTTTCACAGCGATCAGTGCTATAAAAATGCACCGATTACTGTGAAAATGACACTGGCGAATGGGGTTAACCAGGAGGGGGCGCTGTATGGGGTTAAGTGTGTCCTGATGTGTTTTACTTACGGTGGGGGGGCGTGGCTTAGCATGTGACGTCACTGATCGTCGTTCCTTATGACACGGAACAGACGATCAGTGACAGGCACACTAGGAAGCACGGTGAGAGGTTTGTTTACACTTACCTCTCCCCGTTCTTCCTCTCTGTGACCCGATCGCGGGACACCAGTGGCGATCGGGTCCGCTGTTCCCACGGGGACGGTCACAGAGAAGAGGCAAGGGCGCTCGCGACCCACGGCTGGGCTCTTAAAGGAGACGTACCTGTACGCCCATGTGCCCAGCCGTGCCATTCTGCCGACGTACATCGGCGTGCGGCGGTCCTCAAGTGGTTAAATGCACATATAATCTTATGGGGAGTTGATATGAAGGGTCATTGTTGACATGAAGGGTCTGGTGACAGGGTCTCTTTAAAATAATCCCCGGTGATCCCCCCATAGAGGTTCTTGTTCAGTCTATTTTTGTTATAGGGTGACAACGCTCGGTCCCCGTCTCCCAATTGTGCTCCTGTGTTGTCATCCTGCCACTAGGGTGACCACGTGTCCCGGATTGCCCGGGACAGTCCCGCATTTTGCAGGTCTGTCCCGGGCACCTTCATTCCAGGACAATACAGTGTCCCGGAATGAAACTGACACAGCCACCCCCCGGGCCAATCTGATGCCCCCAAAAAAGGCCGCCACATCACCGCTTTACTCACCAACAGTACTTGTCCTGGCCGGGAATGCCTGGAGGAGCACAATCCCCGCCCCCTGCTTGTGATTGGAGAAATCATAAATCCCGCCTCTTGTGTCCAATCACTGTGCTGTGATTCGTTACAGCACAAGCTGATTTTTGGGAAGGGAGGGTGTCCCTGAATGGTAGTTTGGAAATGTGGTTACCCTACCTGCCACATGCTCCTCTTGTGGAGACTACAAGCCGTGGTCCTGACGCCCAGTCCTCAGACACAGTCCAACGTTGTCATAGTCAGGAAGTCGGTCAGGAGCAATGGTCTGCAGCCAATGCTGGAGAGAGTGAATGTAAACGGGTGTAGCTGGAGGAGATCAGCAGCACCAAATTGGGTAAAGGATGAAATAAAGGTGACAGCAGACCTTTATTTTTATTTCTTTATTAAACTCTGTGCACAGAAAAAAGTAAAAGCCAATAAACGAGGGTTCATGTGTATTGCAACGGCCTGCCCATTGTGTCCAACAACCAATGGCTGGGCCCCAGGCAGGGGCGGGGGGAGGACCAGCCGTTCTGTTTCAAATGCCGCCTCAGATGTTGACATCCCTTTTGAAGTGTAAAAAGACAATGAGTTTGCTGAGCCCCATCTTTGCAAAGAACACAGACTGAGGAAACATGAAGGCAACAGGGAGGGTCTAGCTCTGGAGTGATGTCATCCGGCTGGCCTGGGCTTACAATTCTACAACATGGAACATGGCTGACTCATCATTATATGAGCATTAGGGATGAGCCTAACACCCGCCCCCCCCCTGTTTGGTTCGCATCCAGAACATCCGAACCCCGTTAAAGTCTATGGGACACGAACATGAAAAATCAAAAGTGCTCATTTTAAAGGCTAATATGCAAGTTATTGTCATAAATAGTGTTTGGGGACCCGGGTCCTGCCCCAGGGGACATGTATCAATGCAAAAAAAAGTTGTTTTTTCGGGAGCAGTGATTTTAATAATGCATAAAGTTAAACAATAAAAGTGAAATATTCCTTTAAATATCGTACCTGGGGGGTGTGTATGATATGCCTGTAAAGTAGCGCATGTTTCCCGTGTTTAGAACTGTCCCTGCATAAAGTGTCATTTCTAAAGCAAAAAAAGTCATTTAAAACCCACTCGCTGCTATTAATGAATTGTCGGGTCCCGGCAATACAGATAAAAGTCATTGAAAAAAACGGCAGGGGTTCCCCCTTAGTCTATTACCAGGCCCTTTGGGTCTGGTATGAATATTAAGGGGAACCCCGAACCAAAATTTAAAAAAAAGCGTGCCCCCCCCCCCCCAAATTCCATATCAGGCCCTTCAGCCTCCTTTTCCAGTGGACGCCTCGTACGACGAAACACAGCATTGGGTGGAGCTGTTGATTGCGACGTTACTACGCTACAGCTGACTGGTTCACACTGCAGCTGAAGTACTGTTTGTTTTAGCTTGCCACTTCCTGTGAACTTACTTGATGTCATTTTACCTAGGATCAATAAAGGGTATCCTACTTTTAACAAGAAGTATTGCACCATGAGGTTTTTCTTTTTCTTTATTTCATTTTCAACATTTTATACCGCTGTGTGAGAGATCTTGTGCAAGCAGACACCTGGAGGGAGTTCCCTCCCAGAAATCCTCTTTGGAAGATTCCTGAGGACTGAGATACTAGCTGAATCCAGTGTTCTGTTGCAGACTGCCTGTGGGATTGCTACATGAGTCTGAGCCCCTATAGATCTCCGTGATAGAGATCCATCTGATCCGGTAAGCTGCCATTTCTTCTATTCCCTACCTGAACAAGTTGGATGTAGATTTCTGCTTATAGCTGTCTAGAGGAGTTGTAACACACCTATACCATCAGATGTGGCTACCCTTCCTGCTCATGAACTAAATTAATTGGAATTTTTTGGTTTTGTCATTTTCTTTCTTATATATATATATATATATATGTTTTACTATTGGCACCTACATATATATATATATATATATATTTTTTTTTTCTTTAAGACAAATATTATTGTCATTTGATCTTCTACACAGGACATTATTAGTTTTTCTAGCACAGGACGTTGTTCCAGTTTTTTTACACGTGTGTGTACATACATATGAACCTATTAGCACTGTGATTGCTTCTTTAAGGGTCGCGCATTTATATTTCACCTGTTGCACATATCTATTTAGCTGTTATTCCAGCCATTCCTTATTTGCAGCACCCAACAATTTTTCATCTTTTCGCATATGTAACATATATTTTTATATATAACAGTTTACTGCTTATTATTTATTTTTATGTTTAATCGCGGTTAGCGCGGATTCTTTATGCCTTTTATATGTGACATCATCAGACAGAAGGTGAAGAACATGGGACATCACCGGACAGAAGATGAAGAACATGGGACATCGCCAGACAGAAGATGAAGAGCATGGGACATCACCAGACAGAAGATGAAGAACATGGGACATCATCAGACAGAAGGTGAAGAACATGGGACATCACCGGACAGAAGATGAAGAACATGGGACATCGCCAGACAGAAGATGAAGAACATGGGACATCACCAGACGGAAGATGAAGAACATGGGACATCACCGGACAGAAGATGAGGAACATGGGACATCACCGGACAGAAGATGAGGAACATGGGACATCACCGCACAGAAGATGAAGAACATGGGACATCAATCATCAGACAGAAGGTGAAGAACATGGGACATCACCGGACAGAAGATGAGGAACATGGGACATCACCAGACAGAAGATGAAGAACATGGGACATCACCGGACAGAAGATGAAGAACATGGGACATCACCGGACAGAAGATGAAGAACATGGGACATCACCGGACAGAAGATGAAGAACATGGGACATCACCGCACAGAAGATGAAGAACATGGGACATCAATCATCAGACAGAAGGTGAAGAACATGGGACATCACCGGACAGAAGATGAAGAACATGTGACATCACCAGACAGAAGATGAAGAACATGGGACATCACCGGACAGAAGATGAAGAACATGGGACATCGCCAGACAGAAGATGAAGAACATGGGACATCACCAGACAGAAGATGAAGAACATGAGACATCACCGGACAGAAGATGAAGAACATGGGACATCACCGGACAGAAGATGAGGAACATGGGACATCACCGCACAGAAGATGAAGAACATGGGACATCATCAGACAGAAGGTGAAGAACATGGGACATCACCGGGCAGAAGATGAAGAACATGTGACATCACCAGACAGAAGATGAAGAACATGGGACATCACCGGACAGAAGATCAAGAACATGGGACATCACCGGACAGAAGATGAAGAACATGGGACATCACCGGACAGAAGATCAAGAACATGGGACATCACCGGACAGAAGATGAAGAACATGTGACATCACCAGACAGAAGATGAAGAACATGGGACATCACCAGACAGAAGATGAAGAACATGGGACATCACCAGACAGAAGATGAATAACATGGGACATCACCGGACAGAAGAGGAAGAACATGGGACATCACCAGACAGAAGATGAAGATCATGGGACATCACCAGACAGAAGATGAAGAACATGGGACATCACCGGACAGAAGATGAAGAACATGGGACATCACCAGACAGAAGATGAAGAACATGGAACATCATCAGACAGACGGTGAAGAACATGTGACATCACCGGACAGAAGATGAAGAGCATGTGACATCACCGGACAGAAGGTGAAGAACATGGGACATCACCAGACAGAAGATGAAGAGCATGTGACATCACCGGACAGAAGGTGAAGAACATGGGACATCACCAGACAGAAGATGAAGAACATGGGACATCACCAGACAGAAGATGAAGAACATGGGACATCACCAGACAGAAGGTGAAGAACATGTGACATCACCGGACAGAAGATGAAGAGCATGTGACATCACCAGACAGAAGGTGAAGAACATGGGACATCACCAGACAGAAGATGAAGAACATGGGACATCACCAGACAGAAGATGAAGAACATGGGACATCACCAGACAGAAGATGAGGAACATGGGACATCACCAGACAGAAGATGAAGAGCATGGGACATCACTGGACAGAAGATGAAGAACATGGGACATCACCAGACAGAAGATGAAGAACATGGGACATCACCAGACAGAAGATGAGGAACATGGGACATCACCGGACAGAAGATGAAGAACATGGGACATCACCGGACAGAAGATGAAGAACATGGGACATCACCAGACAGAAGATGAAGAACATGGGACATCACCGGACAGAAGATGAAGAACATGGGACATCACCGGACAGAAGGTGAAGAACATGGGACATCACCGGACAGAAGGTGAAGAACATGGGACATCACCAGACAGAAGATGAAGAACATGGGACATCACCGGACAGAAGGTGAAGAACATGGGACATCACCAGACAGAAGGTGAAGAACATGGGACATCACCAGACAGAAGATGAAGAACATGGGACATCACCGGACAGAAGATGAAGAACATGGGACATCACCAGACAGAAGATGAGGAACATGGGACATCACCAGACAGAAGATGAAGAACATGGGACATCACCAGACAGAAGATGAGGAGCATGGGACATCACCGGACAGAAGGTGAAGAACATGGGACATCACCGGACAGAAGGTGAAGAACATGGGACATCACCGGACAGAAGGTGAAGAACATGGGACATCATCAGACAGAAGATGAAGAGCATGTGACATCACCGGACAGAAGATGAAGAACATGGGACATCACCGGACAGAAGATGAAGATCATGGGACATCACCGGACAGAAGATGTAGAACATGGGACATCACCAGACAGAAGGTGAAGAACATGGGACATCACCGGACAGAAGATGAAGAACATGGGACATCACCGGACAGAAGATGAAGAACATGGGACATCACCGGACAGAAGATGAAGAACATGGGACATCACCGGACAGAAGGTGAAGAACATGGGACATCACCGGACAGAAGATGAAGAACATGGGACATCACCAGACAGAAGATGAAGAGCATGGGGCATCACCGGACAGAAGATGAAGAACATGGGACATTATCGGACAGAAGAAGAAGAACATGGGACATCACCGGACAGAAGATGAAGAACATGGGACATCATCAGACAGAAGATGAAGATCATGGGACATCACCAGACAGAAGGTGAAGAACATGGGACATCACCGGACAGAAGATGAAGAGCATTGGACATCACCGGACAGAAGATGAAGAACATGGGACATCACCGGACAGAAGATGAAGAACATGGGACATCACCGGACAGAAGATGAGGAACAGGGGACATCACCGGACAGAAGGTGAAGAACATGGGACATCACCAGACAGAAGATGAAGAGCATGTGACATCACCGGACAGAAGATGAAGAACATGGGACATCACCGGACAGAAGATGAAGATCATGGGACATCACCGGACAGAAGATGAAGATCATGGGACATCACCGGACAGAAGATGAAGAACATGGGACATCACCAGACAGAAGATGAAGAACATGGGACATCACCAGACAGAAGATGAAGATCATGGGACATCACCAGACAGAAGATGAAGAACATGGGACATCACCAGACAGAAGATGAAGAACATGGGACATCACCGGACAGAAGATGAAGATCATGGGACATCACCGGACAGAAGGTGAAGAACATGGGACATCACCAGACAGAAGATGAAGAACATGGGACATCACCGGACAGATGATACCTGGATCTCAGGTATGTAGCTCAGGAATTTTTCTTTAAAGTAAGTGGGGGTTTTGCTTTAAAGTGTTGAAATACATTGTAAGTGTAATAATAAATAGGAGAACTTTACATTTTCATTTCCAGTTTTTCCTTTCAGTTGTCATGTGACATCCAATCCCCGCACACGGCTGACCATAGTCTGCAGACACGGAGGAGCTCTCAGGTCTCACTTCCTCTTCTCCTCCAGCTGGAGAGACCACAGACCATCATATGAGAACAGAGACACCATGGAGGAGAACACAGCGCCCAGCCGGAGGAGACCTCAGAAATCAGGTAATCCGGGATGGGGGTGGGGGGGGGGGGTGATTGTATTCTGGTTTATCACTGTGATAAAGGCAGAGGTCTCTGTTGCATACATCCAGATGCGGCACACCAACCCGGGGTACCTCTATACAGTTCGGTCACCTCTCTCTTTATACTGCACCCACCCCATCCACATGTACTACTATGGTGACAACAGAGTGCAGGAACAAGCAATCCACCTCACTTTCTGCTCTCAGGTTATTTATGTGACATGGAATATTGTTGTTACCCATAGCAACCACATATCTGGACACTCATCTGTCTAATACTCCCCTGTGATTGGTGGTTGCGGCGTATTGGTTACTGTATGAGGTTACTCCATCGGGAGTGTCCAATCCATGTCTGGTATATACAGCCAGTATGTTGTTGGGCCTCATTGGCTCCCCAGGAGCCGATACTGGAGCACCATATCAAAAAAAGTGACCTCTGTGAAGTCCCATCACTCCACCCACAACTGACCGACTGGCCGTACAGCTTGGCGTGTTGGAGGTGTCATATCTCCCGGATATAGCAGGGGAGGGAGGGGGGAAGGTTAGAGCAACTTTTTAGTTATTGCTATTTCCCATTTAGAGGAACGAATCCTATTGCCATGGTGACAACTGACACTAAGACATGAAGACCATTCTAATCAACCCAACAACAGCCTATGAGAGTGGGTAACCTTCCCAGGTGGAGATTGGCACCCTACTTGGCAACAAAGGAAATTACCAGCGCTCTCTGAATATATGTGGTTGACATGGAATCCTCAGGATGAATAGCACCAAGCCAATGATAAAGGCTAATGAGATGATGTATTGTTCACAGTAAGTAGAAAGTTCACATAAAAATGTATAAAATCAAAAATGGTTAGTACGATACCAAGCCGGTATGCCACGTTTAGATGGGTTAGCAACCACTGGGTCCGGTGGACATTAGGGATGAGCCCGATGTTCGACTCGAACGTAAGTTCGAGTCGAACATTGGGTGTTCGCCTGTTCGCCGAATAGCAAACAATTTGGGGTGTTCATGGCAAATTCGAAAGCCGCGGAACACCCTTTAAAAGTCTATGGGAGAAATGAAAAGTCCTAATTTTAAAGGCTTATATGCAAGTTATTGTCATAAAAAGTGTTTGGGGACCCGGGTCCTGCCCCAGGGGACATGTATCAATGCAAAAAAAAGTTTTAAAAACTGCAGTTTTTCGGGAGCAGTGATTTTAATAATGCTTAAAGTGAAATATTCCTTTAAATTTCGTGCCTGGGGGGTGTGTATAGTATGCCTGTAAACTAGCGCATTTTTCCTGTGTTTAGAACAGTCGCTGCACAAAATTACATTTCTAAAGGAAAAAAAGGCATTTAAAACTGATCGCGGCTGTAATGAATTGTCGGGTCCCGGCAATACAGATAAAAATCATTGAAAAAAACGGCATGGGTTCCACCCCAGTTCATTACCAGTCCCTTTGGGTCTGGTATGAATATTAAGGGGAACCCCGAACCAAAATGAAAAATAAATTGCATGGGGGTCCCCCCAAATTCCATACCAGGCCCTTCAGGTCTGGTATGGATTTTAAGGGGAATCCTGCGCCAAAATTAAAAAGAAAATGGCGTAGGGCTGCCCCCAAAAATCCATACCAGACCCTTATCCGAGAACACAACAACGCAGGCCGCAGGAAAAGAGGGGGGACGAGAGAGCGCCCCCCCTCCTGAACCGTACCAGGCCACATGCCCTCAACATGGGGAGGATGCTTTGGGGGTCTGTGATCCCAAAGCACCTTGTCTCCATGTTGATGGGGACAAGGGCCTCATCCCCACAACCCTTGCCCGGTGGTTGTGGGGGTATGCGGGCGGGGGGCTTAGCAGAATCTGGAAGCCCCCTTTAACAAGGGGACTCCCAGAAACCCGCCCCCCCCATGTGAATTGGTAACAAGGAACATTGTCAAAAATGAAAAAAAAGACAAGAGACAGCTTGGGACAAGTCCTTTATTAAAAAATAATCCATCTCGCGACGATGATCGGAAAAAAAAACAAAAAAACAAAAAAGAAACGGAACAGTTCCGCCTCCATGGGAGGTGGCCACCGAGTGACGCTACTCCCGCTGTGACAGCTGTTATATAGCTGAGGGCGGGGCCACCCGGTGACATGTACGGGTGGCCCCGCCCCCTCTGACGCCACTGATGCCACTGGGTTTCCCTGTGGCGTCAGAGGGGGGCAGGTCACTCGTATACGTCACCGGGTGGCCCCGCTGCGTTTCCCCGTGGCGTTAGAGGGCGGCAGGGTCACCCGTACACATCATCAGTGGCCCCCGCCGTCAGCTATATAACAGCTGTCACGGCGGGAGTAGCGTCACTCGGCAGCCACCTCCTGTTCCCCTTTGCTCTTGTCTCTGCCTTGGTTATTTTATGTTTGTTTCCTTTGCTTGTGTATATATATTAGTTAGGTGTTTGACGGGTTTGCTGTCTCATTTCTTGTTTATGGTTTGCTGGTGTTGCACATGTCTCTTTACCTTAATAAATATACCTTTTTTCACTTACACTTGTGTTCCTGATTCCTTAAGTGCAGCCCAACGATCTGACCACCCCGTGTTGGATGTCTGTGTATGGCATCCCTGACACCTTCCCTCCATATGGTGCTGTTGCCATTTCAATCATAGACAACCTACCTGAAAGGGAACAGCTTCTTCTACCTCTTGTCTTTATAGATGACACAGAGTGCTCAGGGGATCCTTGGTTATGGAGAGCTCTGATGTCTCTCCCCCCCCCCCCCCGCCAGGACCATACAGCCAGTGCTTCCTCCCTCCATGTGGTGCTGTTTCAGTTTCAATCAGGGATAGCCTGCCTGAAAGGGAACAGCTTCTGCTCCCTCGTCTCTCATTAGATGACACAGAGTGCTCAGGGGATCCTTTGTCATAGAGAGCTCTGATGTCTCCCACCTGGGGCCAAGGTACACATATAATATTGATGTTCTCTTTTTTCATAGAGTCCGGCTTTGGGCTATGGGCAGACCCGGGACCTCCCCGCTATGAGCGTGTGGCGCTGGCACTGCTGCTGGTTCTTTTGTCTGTCTGTGTCGTTCTGCAGTCAGTAATAATCACTCTCCGCATGGCAGGTAAGTACACTGTGTGTATGTGGACAGGTAACTATGCTGTGCTCAGCTGTATCCTTATTTCCTGATCCCTGGAGGCTCTGCACAGTACCAGGCTGCTCCTCATGGGCTGGACTGCTATGAATAAGCACAGCCATTGGCTGGATGGAGCCCTTCCATAAGAAGCACAGAGGGTATGCCTTGGTTTTATTGCTGTGCTTTGCAGGTCTCCAGAGTGTCTGCCCATACTAAGGAATAAAAGATGTGGGATTCTGATTCCGGGAGTAAGGTTATCATTATGGGCAGATGGGAATGACATCATCCTGGAGACATTATTATGATGACATCATTGTGGGAACATTGCAATGGCAATATTGTAGGTGAATGAACTGACCTCATAGTAGGAGCATTGAATTCAAAAACAGTGCTGGACATGGTGATGACCTCAACATGACATCATTATTATGCCTTCATTGTGCCGATATTAAATGGTCAAACCTCCTAGTAGTAGGGTGACCACGTGTCCCGGATTGCCCAGGACAGTCCTGAATTTTGCAGGTCTGTCCCAGGTCACGGGCACCTTCATTCCAGGACAATACGGTGTCCCGGAATTAGGCTGACACAGTTACACCCCCCCCCTCCCCATTACCTGATGCCCCCCAAAAAGGCCACCACATCGCCGCTTTACTCACTGACAGTACTTGTCCTGGCCGGGAATGTCTGGAGAGGCACAATCCCCGCCCCCTGCTTGTGAATGGAGAAATCATAAATCCCGCCTCTTGTGTCTAATCACAGCAGGGCAGTGTAAGGCCAGCGTTGGAACAAGGTAAAACGGGTCTAGGCCAGTCAGGACAAGTGCTGTCAGTGAGTAAAATGGCGATGCCACTTTTGGGGGGCGTGATCAGTTCTTCTGGGTAGAGCGCGCATCCGCTGCCCCAGCTGTGCTGTGATTCATTAAAGCACAAGCTGATTGTTGGAAGGGGGTCCCTGAATGGCCGTTTGGAAATGTGGTCACCCTACCTAATAGGTGCACTGAATTTGAAAATAGCCCTGGTCATGGTGAGGATATCAATATGACATCACTGTTATGACATCATTGTGGTCACATTATTCTGACATCACTGTGCACACATAATGGTGACAAAATCTGGTTGGGTTATGGGTTGTGGGGGCATTATATTGACATCATTCTGGACATAATGTGAGGGCATCCTTGTGGGAGTATGGTGAGAGTGCCATGATGGCATCATATTGTAGTACAACATGGCTTGGATACCGGCTCTGACTGTTCCTGGAGCTGGTGCTTGGAAAGATCTGAGATCACATTCAGAACACAGATCTACCGACACGAGGACCATTACAGGTTGTGTGTTCTGAACCAGCATAGATAGGAACGGTGAAGCTGACTCCTGCTGTCCATAGATAGGGACGGTGAAGCTGACTCCTGCTGTCCATAGATAGGGACGGTGAAGCTGACTCCTGCTGTCCATAGATAGGGACGGTGAAGCTGACTCCTGCTGTCCATAGATAGAGACGGTGAAGCTGACTCCTGCTGTCCATAGATAGAGACGGTGAAGCTGACTCCTGCTGTCCATAGATAGGGACGGTGAAGCTGACTTCTGCTGTCCATAGATAGGGACGGTAAAGCTGACTTCTGCTGTCCATACATAGGGACGGTGAAGCTGACTCCTGCTGTCCATAGATAGGGACGGTGAAGCTGACTCCTGCTGTCCATAGATAGAGACGGTGAAGCTGACTCCTGCTGTCCATACATAGGGACGGTGAAGCTGACTTCTGCTGTCCATAGATAGAGACGGTGAAGCTGACTCCTGCTGTCCATACATAGGGACGGTGAAGCTGACTCCTGCTGTCCATAGTGTGAGGGGGTTAGCTCGGCAGCGGGTGTGTGTGACCCCCGGGATGGGCTCCCCACACAAAAACAGGCCCAGCAGACGGAGGTTGTGGTTTTCAAAATCAAAAAGGTGCAGTTTATTTTCTATTTACAGTGACAAAAACACAGCAAAGCAAAAGAAACATAAACAAAATAAATCCTGGTCAATTTGACCTCTGACTAAACATACAGGTTTCCTAACTAACAACTGGGATCAGCCTAGTGCTGTCCTAGTCCCTAAGTCCCTGGTTTTAAATGTCCAAGCAAATAGCCACACAGGCTTTGTCTCACCGCACAGGGGTTCACTCTCCCTAGACAGTCCACACAGGTCTGCTTCCAGGCATGAGCTAACCCCTAATGAAGCTGGGAGTTCTTATAGGGGCCTAAATGAGCTGACAAGCTTCAGCTGGTCTCATCAACTCCCTGTCTGCACGACGCCCCACACTCTCCCTAGAGGTATGAGTCATCCATGAGCCCACTATCCTCAGCTGGGCTTATACAACTCTCCACCTAGTTGTATAAGTCGGCGTAAAGCCTGAATCTGGGCGAAATATATCTACCCCCCTGGATGCAACCAGGTGACTTTACCTTCCTGCTGTCACAATAGATAGAGACGGTGAAGCTGACTCCTGCTGTCCATAGATAGGGACGGTAAAGCTGACTTCTGCTGTCCATAGATAGGGACGGTAAAGCTGACTTCTGCTGTCCATACATAGGGACGGTGAAGCTGACTTCTGCTGTCCATAGATAGGGACGGTGAAGCTGACTCCTGCTGTCCATAGATAGGGACGGTGAAGCTGACTTCTGCTGTCCATAGATAGGGACGGTAAAGCTGACTTCTGCTGTCCATACATAGGGACGGTGAAGCTGACTTCTGCTGTCCATAGATAGGGACGGTGAAGCTGACTCCTGCTGTCCATAGATAGGGACGGTGAAGCTGACTCCTGCTGTCCATAGATAGGGACGGTGAAGCTGACTCCGACTCCGTCGGAAAAAAAGAGAACATGTTCTCTACCTAAGTCCATCGGAATTTCCGACAGAAAAAGTCAGATGGGGCATACACATGGTTGGAATATCCGATGTAAAAATCCCGTCTGACTTTTTCCATCGAAAATTCCGACCGTGTGTACGTGGCATTAGGAGGTGGTTATCAGTTTATGCATCAGGGAGATGGTACAGGTGACGATGTCTCCACCATGCTGGCCTTTCCGATAAGCAGGAGGTGGTCATCGGTTTATGTGTCGGGTAAAATGGTTGTATTTTATGAAGGAGATTGAATGGTGACAATGTTTTCCCTGTGCTGCCCATTCTGGTAATTTCGTGGAGGTCATTAGCTTTCTGTGTTAGGTAGAATAGTTGTACCTTATCAAGGAGATGGTATAGGTGAAGATGTCTGCACCATGCCAGCCTTCTTAAAAATGGTAGCCTTCCAGAGATTTAGGAAGTGGTCATTGGTTTATGTGCCAGGTAGACTGGTTCTATCTTATGAAGGACATGGTACAGGTCTCCACCATGATGGCTTTCCCAGTAATTCGGTGGAGGTCATTGGTTTATGTGCCGGGTAAAATATATTTATTTTATGAAGGAGATTGAATAAGTGACAATGTCATTCCTATATTGGTCTTTCCGGTAATTCGATGGAAGTCATTGTTCTTTGTGTCAGATAGACTGGTTGTATTTTATAAAGGAGATGGTACGGGTGAAGTTGTCTCCACCAATAGGCCTTCCCAATAATCAGGAGGTTTTCATTGGCTTATATATCAGGTAGACCAGAGATGTGCATGAAGGAAAAATTTGTTTCATTTCGTTTTGTATTTGTTCATTCATCTTATGAAGGAGATGGTAAGGGTGAAGACGTCTACACAATGGTGGCCTTCAAGAGAATCAAGATGTGGTCATCAGTTTATGGGTCAGGTAGGCCTGGGTGTATCTTATGAAGGAAATGGTAAGGGTGAAGATGTCCCCACTATGGTGGCCTTCAAGAGAATCAGGAGGTGGTCTTCGGTTTATGGGTCAGGTAGGCCTGGGTGTATCTTATGAAGGAAATGGTAAGGGTGAAGATGTCTCCACCATGGTGGCCTTCAAGAGAATCAAGATATGGTCATCAGTTTATGGGTCAGATAGGCCTGGGTGTATCTTATGAAGGAAATGGTAAGGGTGAAGATGTCTCCACCATGGTGGCCTTCAAGAGAATCAGGAGGTGGTCTTCGGTTTATGGGTCAGGTACGCTGGTTGTATCTCATGTCGGAGATGGTGCGAAGGCTCTGGTCCTCACCTTACACTTCTCCCGTCCTTCTCAGGTTCTCCAGCCACATCAGATCCATGTCCTGTGGAACCGACAGAAGCAGTACGTCAAACGGGACAACAGGAGGAGGAGAAGTCTGTTTCTATGATCAGCCATGGGTCAGGTGGGACTGGTATGTATGGAAGAAGATGAGTCACATTTAGGGTGATGGGAAGGGAGAGGCTCATGGGATAAATTTGAGAGCGGGACTCACATGGAGCTTATTTAGAGAATACATTTTATGTAGATGTAGCGCTACCCCCAGTTAAGAGAGCCGCTGGTTTGATTTCGGGCCCTGCACACAGTACCGCCAACCCCCGGCAATCTTACTCGACCAACTCTGGCACAGTCAGTCTAGGGTTAAACTCCTATCACTCTCAGGTGTATTGTACTTAATAATCTCTAAACAGTCAGACAACACGCTGAGGCAAGAATATAAATATATATCAGCTTTACTGGTAACGAAGGATTCAAGGTATAACATGCAACATATACATGGGCCTGCAGAGCCCTGCATCAATCAATGTACTAGATGCAGCACAATAATATGGCGCCGCGCAGTGTCCACCACGCGGAGCTATTATGGCGTGCGCTCTCCTATGGCGTAGTAACACAAACTTTCTAACTCCCCGCCTAAGTCAGCCCTGACATGGGATGGAACTGAGTCTCTTTTCCCTAAGGAAGGAAGGTTTCTTCACCGGCCAGCTTTCGTTGGTGCACTTGAAGAAATAACCATTTGTAATCCACATTGGGTGGTAACTTGAAATAACAGGGTAAAACGGGGGGGTAGGTACTTCAACTCTGTCCTGCTACTGGACCCCCCAAGAAACGCTGGTGAGCGAACAGTGGGCCTAGGCAGTCTACAGGCCTGAACACAACTCAGTCTATTGATATGGGCAGGTGCCCGCTCACCACTCCAGGCGCGATCCCAGCCTGGGACTTCCACAGCATGTGTGTCGCACACAGCGTCTGCTCCGATCGAGTCTCCGATCCAACTCACGTCCTATCACGACGGGTCAGGATCCACCCAGGCTCCGCAGTATGGTGGAAGGCTCTTCGGACTTCAAGCAAGGCCTCAGGCTTCAGGCCTTGCCCCACAGCCGATCCGCACAGGATGACTTGTTGCTTGAAGCGCCGTGTCCCAAAAGAGCGAGCTCCGCCTCGCCTCTCACTTAAGTAACCCCTCCCATGAGTCTCTGCGGTGGAACCTCCGCCCTGGGGCCGAATGGGGTTCTGGGTAACGTAGTCCTGGGGCCCCAAAAGAGACCCCGCTACATAGAGAAATAGGAGGAGTTCTATTGAGTAATGGGAGGACTTATATGCGGTACTAGAAAGACCTGGGGGGGGGTGGGGGTTCTATGAAGTAATAGCACCCACAGTAAAAAAAAAAGCTAAAAGTTCCCCCCCGATGAGTTGTGAGTTCCCTCCAATTTTTTTCCTTTGCTCCACCCCCTGCTTGGGAGGAGCATTATGGAGTTATAGGAGGAGTTATAAGGATTAAAGGAAGAATTATGTTGGGGGGGTTCTATATTGCAATGGGAGGGGGGAGTCATTATAAAGGGTGGAGCTAAAGGATTGATGAATTTATATGTAGAAATAAGTGGTACTATGAAGTAGAAGGCGGGGCTTTTCCTAGCAATGGGCGGAGAGATATCAAACAGCACTACAAAAATAAAACAAGGGATCTTATTGGTTACTTTTGAACCACATGGGCGTGTCTTCTTTCAGTAAAGGGGGCTATTAATGTTATCACCTTTCCCTGATTGGCAGATGAAGACCCCTCCAACCTGTGCCCCCTGGACTGGGTCTACATATATCAGAAATGTTACTATTTCTCATCAAGGAAGACGTCTCAGGCAGAGAGTGACCGGACCTGCATCACCTATGGCTCCAAATTAGCCTCCGTACCAGAGACTCTCATCAGCCTCCGGGTAAGAGTACTACACCCTTCATTTCACTACGGTCATACATTATACTACACCCCCCATCATACATTATACTACACCCCTTATCAAACATTATACTACACCCCCCATCATACATTATACTACACCCCTTATCAAACATTATACTACACCCCCCATCATACATTATATTTCACCCCCATCATACATTATACTACACCCCCCATCATACATTATACTACACCCCCCATCATACATTATACTACACCCCACATCATACATTATACTACACCCCCCATAATACATTATATTTCACCCCCATCATACATTATACTACACCCCCCATCATACATTATACTACACCCCCCATCATACATTATACTACACCCCCCATCATACATTATACTACACCCCTTATCAAACATTATACTACACCCCCCATCATACATTATATTTCACCCCCATCATACATTATATTTCACCCCCATCATACATTATACTACACCCCCCATCATACATTATACTACACCCCCCATCATACATTATACTACACCCCACATCATACATTATACTACACCCCCCATAATACATTATATTTCACCCCCATCATACATTATACTACACCCCCCATCATACATTATACTACACCCCCCATCATACATTATACTACACCCCTTATCATACATTATACTACACCCCCCATAATACATTATATTTCACCCCCATCATACATTATACTACACCCCCCATCATACATTATACTACACGCCCCATCATACATTATACTACACCCCTTATCATACATTATATTTCACCCCCATCATACATTATACTACACCCCCCATCATACATTATACTACACCCCTTATCATACATTATACTACACCCCCCATAATACATTATATTTCACCCCCATCATACATTATACTACACCCCCCATCATACATTATACTACACCCCACATCATACTTTATACTACACCCCCCATCATACATTATACTACACCCCTTATCAAACATTATACTACACCCCCCATCATACATTATATTTCACCCCCATCATACATTATACTACACCCCCCATCATACATTATACTACACCCCTTATCATACATTATACTACACCCCTTATCATACATTATATTTCACCCCCATCATACATTATACTACACCCCCCATCATACATTATACTACACCCCCCATCATACATTATACTACACCCCCCATCATACATTATACTACACCCCCCATCATACATTATACTACACCCCCCATCATACATTATACTACACCCCTTATCATACATTATACTACACCCCCCATCATACATTATATTTCACCCCCATCATACATTATACTACACCCCCCATCATACATTATACTACACCCCACATCATACATTATACTACACCCCACATCATACATTATACTACACCCCCCATCATACATTATACTACACCCCCCATCATACATTATATTTCACCCCCATCATACATTATACTACACCCCCCATCATACATTATACTACACCCCTTATCATACATTATACTACACCCCCCATCATACATTATATTTCACCCCCATCATACATTATACTACACCCCCCATCATACATTATACTACACCCCACATCATACATTATACTACACCCCCCATCATACATTATACTACACCCCTTATCAAACATTATACTACACCCCCCATCATACATTATATTTCACCCCCATCATACATTATACTACACCCCCCATCATACATTATACTACACCCCTTATCATACATTATACTACACCCCCCATCATACATTATATTTCACCCCCATCATACATTATACTACACCCCACATCATACATTATACTACACCCCCATCATACATTATACTACACCCCACATCATACATTATACTACACCCCCCATCATACATTATACTACACCCCTTATCATACATTATACTACACCCCCCATCATACATTATATTTCACCCCCATCATACATTATACTACACCCCACATCATACATTATACTACACCCCCATCATACATTTTTAATGGTTATGTTGCAGAGAATTATCACACGGCTCGGTCAGGAATTTTGGGTGAGAATTCAGAAGCCGGACAGCAGTTGGAGCCCCGACACCCAGAAAGGGAAATGGCCGGACGGCAGCATGGAGTGAGTTTAAGAACTCTGTATGATAATTATAATATTGCAGCAGTGTCTGCACTTCATAGAGATATGTCAGCTATCACAGTGTACAGACCCAGGAACTCAGCACAGGGATGGTGGGAACCCCTCATAATGGGCACAGTGGGTGTACAGATCCGGGAACTCAGCACAGGGATGGTGCAGACCCCTCATCATGGGCACAGCAGGTGTTCAGACCTAGGAACTCAGCACAGGGATGGTGGGAACCCCCATAATGGGCACATCAGGTTACAGACCCGGGAACTCAGCACAGGGATGGTGGGAAACTGCCATTCTACTCCTTGTCAGTGAGGTGTGTGGTTGCTGGTTCCTTTGCTCCTGTACTTCCAGAGACCAGGGGCTAGAGTTGCTTCTCTGCCCCAGGAAGGATGCTGGATCCTGGGGAGGACCCTGGCGGGGGCCCCCTGGATAGGCCTGTGGAGGATTCTGGGCCTGGCCAAAGGAGAGATGAATCCCTGTCTGCCTTTAGATAGAGGACTGTCAGCAAGCTGAAGAAGATTGAGAAGGAAGAGGAGAAATTGATGGTCTTGATGGCTGAGTTCAGGAAGAAAAAGCAGATTTGTGCAAAAGTGTACAGTAAGAAAAGACCGGCTCTGAGGCCTGAGTTGAAGGACCTGGAACAAGCTGTGAAGAAACAGAAGGATTTGGTGAGTTCTCTGAAGGAGAATAGTGGAATATTTAAAGAAAAATATAGGAATGAGGAGCGTTTTAATCACATGAGGAGAGGAGCCGCTTCCTGCATGGAGGGTGAGGAGACCAGTGAGGAGATGCAGGAACAGACAGACTCAGCACAGAGTGAGAAAGTGGCCCGGAAGATGAGCCCAGCTGTTCAACACCTCAGACATCTGCTGAGCCCTCAATGGCAGAGGCCTCTGTCCCCTTCCCACCCCGGCAATGTGGAACATCTCAGGAGGTTAAAGGTACTGGTATACTGGAGGTTATCATTAAGCTGGAATCCCCTCTGGATGTGGCTTCCCCAGATGGTAATGATGAGATGGTGTCAGGAATCAGATATGATCAGAACTGTGTGGACTGCAACAGAGGAAACCGCAAACAGAAATAGGTGAAGTAAATAGTTTCTTAAGATAAGTAAATATAAAAGTGAACACACCAACAGTACAAAGTGAACAAACAACCAAACAGTGACGATAACCAACCAGCATCAGTAGTAAAGGGGGAACCAGAATCGAAGTCAAGCCAGGCCAGAGTCATTAACGGGAGATCAGCAGATGGGGGGGCCAGGAGAGGACAGAAAGGGACAAGCAGGGGGAAATCAGGCTGCAGAGCAAGGATCCAGGGAAAAGGGACAGAGACAACTGGTTCAGGTTCAGGTTCCAGGAGTCAGGGTTTAGATAGACAGGCTGCAGGTCAGGGCACGAGGACGATACCAGGGCGTTGTGTGTATGCACCTGCTGTGTATTTATACCTGCTAACAGGCTCAGGTGATTCCTAATTGCAGGAGGAGTTACCTGCTCCATCCTGCCAGGATCCACCCGCTGGTGGATGCCAGTACTGCGGCCCAAGGATCACATAACACCAGCAGGGAAAGGCTCTCCTGACCGTTCCAAACTGCCAGGAGACACCTGCTGGTGGACATCAGTACTGTACGCCAAATATCAGATGGTATTACCAGCGAGTGGAACCTTTCCTGACAGTAACCCCCCTTAAAGGAGTGACCTCCGGACGCTCCAACTAGCCTTTGCTGGGGCAAGTCCATGATATCAAGTCGAGCAGCAGACAAAGTCACATGAGGAATTCCATGGCTCCAAGCCGGGCAAGGTGCAGCTCGAGCTGAGCAGCGGGTACAGACACATCAGGCAGGGTAAAAAGTATGTCAGGCTGGGTAGCAGGTACAGGAACCTCAAGCAGAGTAGCAGGTACAGGTGCATCAGGCTGGGCAGCAGGTAAGTCAAGCTGGGCAGCAAGTATGGGTACATCAAGCTGGGCAGCAGACACATCAAACTGGGCAGCAGGAACAGGCACATCAAGCTGGGCAGTGGGCACGGGCACATCAAGCTGAGCAGCAGACAGTGGCACATCAAGTTGGGCAGCAGACAAGAACATCTCAGGCTGGGCAGTGGACAGGAACACATCAGGCTGGGCAGCAGGCTCCGGGACATCGAGCTGGGCAGCAAGCTCCGGGTCATCGAGCTGGGCAGCAGACAGGAACACCTCAGGCTGAGCAGCCGACAGGAATACCTCAAGCTGGGCAGCAGACCGGAACACCTTAGGCTGGGCAGCAGACCGGAACACCTCAGGCTGGGCAGCAGGCATGAACTCATTAGGCTGGGCAGCAGACAGGGACACATCAGACTGGGCCACGGGCTCCTCAGGCCGGGAAACGGGCACCACATCCTCAGGCCGGGACATGGGTATCACAACCTCAAGCCGGGAAACGGGCACCACAACCTCAAGCCAGGAAACGGGCACCACATCCTCAGGCCGGGAAACGGGCACCACATCCTCAGGCCGGGAAACAGGCACCACATCCTCAGGCCGGGAAACGGGCACCACACCCTCAAGCCAGGAAACGGGCACCACACCCTCAGGCCAGGAAACGGGCACCACATCCTCAGGCCGGGAAACGGGCACCACATCCTCAGGCCGGGAAACGGGCACCACATCCTCAGGCCGGGAAACGGGCACCACATCCTCAAGCTAGGAAACGGGCACCATAACCTCAAGCCGGGAAACGGGCACCGGGTCTTTAGGTCGGGTCACCGGCACCGAATCTTCAGGCGGGGTCACAGGCACCAAATCTTCAGGCGGGGTCACAGGCACCGAATCTTCAGGCGGGGTCACAGGCACCGAATCTTCAGGCGGGGTCACAGGCACGAATCTTCAGGTGGGGTAACAGGCACTGAATCTTCAGGCGGGGTCACAGGCACCGAATCTTCAGGCGGGGTTACCGGATCTTCAGACTGGGACACCGAACCTTCAGACTGGGACACCGGATCTTCAGACTGGGACACCGGATCTTCAGACTGGGACACCGGCATCAGGACTTCTGGTTAAAAGGCAGGCACCGGAACATCGGGCTGGAAGACAGGCATCGGGACATCAGGCCGGAACACTGGCTCTGGCACTTCAGGCTGGAAGACTGGCTCTGGCGCTTCAGGCTGGAAGACTGGCTCTGGCGCTTCAGGCTGGAAGACTGGCTCTGGCGCTTCATGCTGGCAGGCTGGTACAGGAACTTCAGGCTGGCAAGCTGGCACAGGAACTTCAGGCTGGTACAGGAACTTCAGGCTGACAGGCTGGTACAGGAACTTCAGGCTGGCAGGCTGGTACAGGAACTTCAGACTGGCAGGCTGGCACAGGAACTTCAGGCTGGCAAGCTGGTATAGGAACTTCAGGCTGGTACAGGAACTTCAGGCTGGCAGGCTGGCACAGGAACTTCAGGCTGGCAGGCTGGCACAGGAACTTCAGACTGGCAGGCTGGCACAGGAACTTCAGACTGGCAGGCTGGCACAGGAACTTCAGACTGGCAGGCTGGTACAGGAACTTCAGACGGAGACACTGGCTGGATAGCAGGCAGAGGTTTGGTAGAGTCAGGTGGGTTGTCAGGTTCAGCTGGCATGCAAGTAGGCTGGAGGAGATTGGTTGGTGTGAAGGCAGGTTGGGTTACTGGCAGGATCGTATGGGTTGGAAAGAATTTCCATTTCTTCTTTGGCTTAACTGCTGTAGATCTGTAGGTAACTGCAGGACTGTAGGTAGGAGGTGAGACATACTGAAGAGAAGGGCTGGGATATGACAAGGAAGAGGGAACAGTGGCCAGAGGAAAATCTTGTGGGGAAGCTGTAGGTAGCAGAGAAGAGACAGGTGAGTTAAATGCAGGATAGGTACAGGGAGAAGAGACTGGATGTTGGTATCTGGTGGAAAGCAGTGTGTACTGAACTGCGACTGGGGTTGCCATGGGTGATGGAGAAACATGCTTTTGGGTCGGCTGGTGTCTGATGGAAGAGGCGGTTTGTCTGGCCGGGGCTGATTGCACCATGCCAGACCATGCTGAGAGTATAGTCTGTACAAACTGTAACTTTAAATCTCCCTGTCTAACCCAAGACTGAGCAGACTCAATGCACTCAGCAATCACCTGTGGGGAGCAGGCTGAGTAGTGCTCACAAAAATCGGCAGGATCGTCTTCAAACAGCCAAACTAAGGAAACAACCTGATTCACATTAAAATGAGAAGTGAAATCATCATGGCCCTCTGGAATACAGGGCAGGGCCAGCTCAGTACAAATTTTAATTAAAGGTTGCACCTTCCCAAACGGCATATAACCCTGATCGACCAGGGAGTGAGCCGATCGGATGGCTGTAAACAACTGGGCACTAGACCACTCTTTCAAAGCCTGGCGACAATGATCATTGCTTTCAGATGCCAGCCGAGATAAATAAACAATTATATCAGCATTCATGTTTGCAAATTATCAAAATGGTTCCCCTGTGCAGCCACTTCTGATCAGGGATGGCCCTGGTATTCTGCCAGGAATCAGATATGATCAGAACTGTGTGGACTGCAGCAGAGGAAACCGCAAACAGAAATAGGTGAAGTAAATAGTTTATTAAGATAAGTAAATATAAAAGTGAACACACCACCAGTACAAAGTGAACAAACAACCAAACAGTGACGATAACCAACCAGCATCAGTAGTAAAGGGGGAACCAGAATCGAAGTCAAGCCAGGCCAGAGTCATTAACGGGAGATCAGCAGATGGGGGGGCCAGGAGAGGACAGAAAGGGACAAGCAGGGGGAAATCAGGCTGCAAAGCAAGGATCCAGGGAAAAGGGACAGAGACAACAGGTTCAGGTTCAGGTTCAGGTTCCAGGAGTCAGGGTTCAGATAGACAGGCTGCAGGTCAGGGCACGAGGACGATACCAGGGCGGTGTGTGTATGCACCTGCCGGGTATTTATACCTGCTAACAGGCTCAGGTGATTCCTAATTGCAGGAGGAGATACCTGCTCCATCCTGCCAGGATCCACCCGCTGGTGGATGCCAGTACTGCGGCCCAAGGATCACATAACACCAGCAGGGAAAGGCTCTCCTGACAGTTCCAAACTGCCAGGAGACACCTGCTGGTGGACATCAGTACTGCACGCCAAATATCAGATGGTATTACCAGCGAGTGGAACCTTTCCTGACAGATGGACACCATTCCTCACCCTGTGAAAGACAAACCTATGGAGAAAGCAGGATCCGCCATGAAGTCTGCAGCAGCTGGGGGGAAGTCCGATCCCATTGTCAGCCAAGCTGGAATCCCCTCCGGATGGACACCGTTCCTCGCCCTGTGGAAGAAAGACCTGTGGACACCGTTCCTCGCCCTGTGGAAGAAAGACCTGTGGAGAGAGCAGGATCCACCATTAAGTCTGCAACAACTGGGAAGAAATCTGACCCCACCATCAGCCATGACATCGCAGAGGTAACAACAAAGCAAGCAGGTACAGTGTGTGTGCAAGATGGTGTGAACTTTATTAGTGACAATGGGCTTGCTGAGGGTTGTAGTGCTGCAAGCAGTCAGCCCAGACCCATAGACAATATACAGCATGCAATAACATCTAATAACTGTCATCTTCAGTCTGCAGAGAGGTCCATGGATAATACAGAGACTTTGCCTGGACCAGGCACAGCGGCTCTTCCTGTGAATGGTGGAGGAGATGCTGGGTGCAGTAGTGCCAAAACTCTCCAGGAGTCTGCAGTGGACAGGATTGGAGCTGAGTGTTCAGAGCAGATGGAGAGGGCGGGTCCTGCCTCTGCTAATCAGAAGACTGCTATCCCAGCTGATTCAGACTCTCTGCCAGCAGCTTTGAATGTGTCTAAGGACAAGACTGCAAATGCTGGTGGTGTTAAGAAAACTTATGCTGGTGTTGCTGCTACAGGATCTGGGAAGGGGGAGCAAACAGGGAAGGAGCATGAAAATGTTTTATCTTCCTCCCTGTTTAAAAGGAGGAATGTTGTGCAGTTAAAATGGGAAGGCGGTGGAATTCCCCCACATAGGAGGGCGGTGGTGGATAAAATTTTACAGATGGGGTTTACGCCCGCAGATATCTTCCCCTTGATCAGTCCGGCAGGTTCCTATGAATACGATTTGTCCTTTGTCCGTCCGGAGTCTTTGGACATATTTTGTGAAAAATATGAGCACGTGTGTAGGGGCCTGCCGGACTGGAAAGGGCTCATCCCCAAGCTTGTTTCACGTCAGCCACTCATTAAAATGGTCACAATTTTGGTCCGTAATGAGTCCATACCCCAAGGGGATTTAACTGTATGGTTGAGGAGGTATGGAGACGTCCTGAGCCCCCTAAAAAAGATTTTGGATGATCGGGGAATATGGTCAGGAGGGTGGTCTGTACAGTTAAAATTAAAAGTCGTTGATAATGTTGTCCAGCATCTGCCGTCCTCAGCATTCCTGGGGAGGGACAGGCTGACCATCTTCTATCCGGGCCAGCCAAAGCTGTGTAACAAATGTGGGGATAAAGGTCATCTTGCATCCTCCTGTCCAGTGATGAAGTGCTCTCTGTGTCAGGGTATAGGACATTTGGCTAAGGACTGTAATATCATCAGGTGCAATCTGTGCAATGCGGTGGGACATCCTTACAGTCAGTGTCCTGAGACAATGCACAACAAGCCCGAGCTCATGAGAGAGTTCTCCCACCTGGACATGGAGGATGTTCAGAGCTCAGCAGCTGGAGTGCCTGTGAGTCCATCTGAGTCTGTGCCAATACCCAATGTGTCTGTGTCTTCCCAGTCTGTGGTGCCCCAGTCTGTGCGTTTACCTAGTGTGCCAGTGTCTTCCCAGTCTGTGGTGCCCCAGTCCGTGCGTTTACCTAGTGTGCCAGTGTCTTCCCAGTAGACTTGTGCACAACGGAAAAATTCGTTCCGTTTCGGTTCGTTTCTTTCCGGTCCTGTTGATTCGTAATCATTCGTAATTTTGCTAGACGGGATTTTTCGTGTTCGGACTCATTCGTATTTTTGCAAGCGACATTTTTCGTTGAATTTTTTGTTGCTTTATAATTCGTACTTTCGGTAGAGTACGTTGTTTTTCGTTGATTCTGGACACAACTCCTACTTTCGTAACTTTTTTTGGGTTCGTACTTTCGGTAGAGTACGTTGTTTTTCGTTGATTCTGGACACAACTCCTACTTTCGTAACTTTTTTTGGGTTCGTTGATTCGTAATTTTCCGTGTCTCTCTCACAACGACGCTGCCTATTATGCCTAATGTGCTTCGAATGGATTTGTACTTTTCTAAATACATTGCGGTTATTTGTAACGATTCGAAATCTCGTATTTTACTTTCGTTTTTAACATGCGGCTATAGGCTCCGCCCCTGTACACCATTTTGAGAGGGTTCAGCACGGTGAGGGAGAAGCAGAGAGCAGAGCAGAGTGTTATTGTGCTTCGAATGGATTCGAAATCTCGTATTTTACTTTCGTTTTTTACATGCGGCTATAGCCTCCGCCCCAGTACACCATTTTGAGAGGGAGTTCAGCACGGTGTGGGAGAAGCAGAGAGCAGAGCAGAGTGAGTGTTATTGTGCTTCGTATGGATTCGTACATTCGTAACTTTTTCATAACGAATTATGCCGAAGACATTCGGGCATTCGCTATTTGCGGTATAATTTATTTCGGATTCGGTCTTATTCGTAATTGCTTTGTTCGGAAATTCGAATGCTTCCGAATGTCCGAAAGTTGCTAAATTCAGACGAATTTCAATTCGTTACGAAACGAATTGCACAAGCCTACTTCCCAGTCTGTGGTGCCCCAGTCTGTGCGTTTACCTAGTGTGCCCATGTCTTCCCAGTCTGTGCATTTACCTAGTGTTTCAGTGTCTTCCCAGTCTGTAGGTAAGGTATCAGTTGCCGAGAATGTGTCCAATCCTTCTGTGTCTTCTAAAATTGCAGAGGCAGCAAGAGGTGCTGAGGCTGGTGCATCAGGTGTGGTGCCAGTCCCCCTGCCCCGATGCTGCAGGGTTTCTTTGGTTGATTGTGGGGTGCAGAGGAGTGGGGAAAATGGTGGAGAGGCTGGCCTGGTGGTAGATAAGGAAAGGGAGAGTGGGGGGGGAGGAGGGTGAAGGGGAGGATAGGAGTGGGGAGGCTGTTGATTCTGGTTTGGAGGGGTAAAAGAAGGAAAAAAAGGAGTTCAGTTACCTTAAATCCTAAAGTTTTGCCTTTGGAAAATAAGTTTGGGGTCCTGCCAGATGATGATGATGATGATGAATGGGACTCGTTCAGTTCTGCATCCTCTATGGATGATGAGTGCCAGGGTGCAATGAAGGGCGCTGGTTCTCCAGGGAGAGGGAGTAGTCAGGCTAAGAAACGGTTGCCTCAACTACCCTAATGGCAGTTCCCACTCCATTAAAAGTGGCAACCATTAATGTTGCCAGCTTAAGATCAGTAAGTGCTCGTCATATGGCCTTATTTTTGCTCAGCGAGTTTGATGCTGACATTTTGTTTTTGCAAGAGACCCATATGAGTTGTCTGGCCGATATACATCTGGCAAAGAAGGAGTGGAGACGTGGTCCCTCATTTTGGTCTCTTGCGGCTGAGCCTTACAGCGGGGTTGCAGTCCTTTTTTCTGGTATGGTAACGTACCGGCGGGTAATTGAGGTAGAGATAGGGAGATGCATGGTCTTGGATGTCTCTGTGAAGGGGCAGGACCTGCGTCTGATTAACATCTATGGTCCCCAGACGAAGTGGGACAGGAAATGCCTCTTTACAAAGATTAAGCCTTTTCTTTTTACCGCCCAGCAGGTTATCTTTGGAGGTGATTTCAACACCATTACTAGGTCTAAAGACAGGAGAGGTGTCAGAGATAAGCTGGGCTATGACACCCTTTTTCTCAATGCGATAGTTAGGGAAGCAGGTCTGGTAGATGCGCACATTAAGCGCTGCCCAGACAGCACAGGGTTCACTTTTCAGCGAGGTAGTAGTCAGAGTAGGATAGATAGGTTTTTTTTTTAAAGGGAGACTCCATTTTTTCGGCACCTGTGTGTCGGGCAGTGGAGTTTACTGATCACTGTATTCTATCTGTGAGTCTGAATGCCTCAGACATGCCGCCTAGGGGGAGGGGTATCTGGAGATTGAATTTGGCCCTCCTGGAAGACGAGAGAGTAAGACAATCCTTTAAGGATTTTTTTCAAGCACAGGTAACTATCCTAGACTTTTGCAACAGCAAGTCAGAATGGTGGGAGCTTGTAAAACAGCGGACTGTTGGGCTTTTCAAGGTCATAGGAAGAAAGAAGCAGCAGGATAAGTATGCCACCTACCAGCGTTTGCGGAGGAAACTTGACCGCCTTGTTTCGAATGGAGGAGATTCTGGGGCGATCTCTGAGGTGAAGCTCCTCCTTAGGAGACATCAATATGACCGGCACGCCTCTTTGGTTCAGGAGAGGGATTACGGGAAATACCATTCGCCTGACCCTTACCAGAACTGTAAACAGAGCGTAGCAGTTAAGACGGTCAATGGCCTGAAGGACAGTACGGGCTCTCTGACGAAGTCTAGGTCAGGGATCCTGGAGGTTGTCAGGTCATACCATGCCGATCTCCTGGGAGGAAGGAACCTTGATTGGACAAGGATGTTGTTGTTTTTTTTTCTGTTAAGGATTTTGGGGTGCAGAGGAGTGGGGAGGATGGTGAAGAGGCTGGCCTGGTGGTAGATAAGGGAAGGGAGTGTGTGGGGGGGAGGGGGTGGAGGGGAGGATAGGTGTGGGGAGGCTGTTGACTCTGGTTTGTCCAAGTATGATATGGAGTGGTTGGAGGATAAAAGGAGGAGGGGCAAAAGGAAGGGAAAAAAAGGAGGTACAGTTACCTTAAGTCCTAAGGTTTTGCCTTTGGCAAATAAATTTAAGGTACTGTCTGATGATGATGATGATGATGATGAATGGGACTCGTTCAGTTCAGCATCCTCTATGGATGATGAGTGCCAGGATGCAACGAAGCGCGCTGGTTCTCCAGGAAGAGGGAGTAGCCAGGCTAGGAAACGGCTGCCCCAACTACCCTAATGGCAGTTCCCAGTCATTTTATATAAAAGGCTCCATGCATGGTGACGGTGATGTACTTTAGTCTGTCTCTCCTGTAGGGATTATGTTGTGCGCAATTTAGTTTGCACCGTTTATTATGTTCTTGTGTTCTTTTTTTTGTTTTGTTTTGTATAGTCATATTCAATTATTTTGTAAATATGTTTTATTTATTTATTATGGTTTTATTGTATATAAGTTGTTGTTTGTAATATTTTTCAATAAACAAAATTAACCCCTCATAATGGGCACAGCAGGTATACGGATCCGGGAACTCAGCACAGGGATGGTGGGAACTCCTCATAATGGGCACAGCAGGTATACGGATCCGGGAACTCAGCACAGGGATGGTGGGAACTCCTCATAATGGGCACACCAGGTGGTTATCTAATTATGGGATTTGTGCTGCACTGAGACATGGAGATCTCTTTTCTCTTTATATGAGGAAAGGGAAGGCAGTGTACAACACACAGCACTGTGTTAGGGGTCCCCGACGGTGTGGACTCTCTTAGGGGCCAATTTGTAAGAATCACTAAAGGGAATGGAAATAATACATGATTTTTTTTAAATTATAATAAATCCTCAGCAAGCATTAAAAAGCAGATTGGCGTTGTCCCCCGCATACTTCTTTTTCACCACAAGATGGCCTCAGTCTTCCATCAGGAATTACCTGGTTTTCTTTATTCATTCTGGAAGACTGAGGACATCTTGTGGTGAAATGAAAGTACTGCAGGGACAGCTCTGTGCAATGCGGAAGACAGAGGACACCTTGTGGTGAAAAATAAGTACTGCGGGGACACCTCTGCTCAACCCAGAAGACATATTATGAGTGCACAGAGTCCTGCCCCATCCCTTCACCACAGCACCCTTCATTTACAGTGTGATGATGTCATCACCATAGAGTTCCACCACCCAAACCCTATAATTAAAGTTAGGAGGGCTCAGTGCAGGTCGGTAAGGAATAAGGTTGCCGGCTTTTGGTTGGGACTTGCTGAATTCTTTGTTGGAGTCACCTGGTTTGTATCCAGAGTCCCCTTGTTTCTCTATGGATCTCGTGTCCTCCAGTGATTCTCCGGCACTGATGGGGGTCTCTTGTCTCTGTTTTTCTTGTAGGGACATCATTGTGGGTGGAGCCGGGAGCTGCGTCAAGCTGGGACAACATCTGAAAATGGAGAATTGTTACAGCGAGCTGCCGTGGATCTGTGAACGGGACGTGGCGGAGAGGCGGGACTAATGTGTGTAGACGTTCCGGTACAGGAGATACACAAAGATTTGCATTTTCTCTGAGCCCAGAGAAAAATGATAGTGTGACCCCCCCCCAGCCCCCCCCCCCCCAAGTGAAGGGACTCTATGTCACTCTCCTTGTGCATGGACTGCCCACATGACATCACACCTGTCCCCAGAATGAGAACCACAGTGACACCAGGAGCAGGAGATGCTCATAGCTATGTAAGTGGAATGATGGTGGTCACCCTCTGCCAAAGTTTCTGCTATCCTTCAGGCTAAACGTGAGTCTAATCCTCCTCCACAAGGTGTCCCCATCTGTCCATCAGATGCTCCCGACCCCAAAGTACAAACCAGAATTTGTCATGACTGCTTCACCCTACGAGGGAGGCGGAGCTTCATCCGAGAGCCGCTCAGTCACCAGCTGGAAATTTCCAGGACAAGGCCAGGAAACTTCCAGGATGAGAGATGGAAACTTCCAGGGCAAGGCAGGAAACTTACAGGATGAGAGATGGAAACTTCCAAGACAAGGCCAGGAAACTTCCAGGATGAGAGATGGAAAATTCCAGGATGAGAGATGGAAACTTCCAGGACAAGGCCAGGAAACTTCCAGGATGAGAGATGGAAACTTCCAGGATGAGAGATGGAAACTTCCAGGACAAGGCCAGGAAACTTCCAGGATGAGAGATGGAAACTTCCAGGATGAGAGATGGAAACTTCCAGGACAAGGCCAGGAAACTTCAAGGATGAGAGATGGAAACTTCCAGGACAAGGCCAGGAAACTTCCAGGATGAGAGATGGAAACTTCAAGGATGAGAGATGGAAACTTCCAGGATGAGAGATGGAAACTTCCAGGACAAGGCCAGGAAACTTCAAGGATGAGAGATGGAAACTTCCAGGACAAGGCCAGGAAACTTCCAGGATGAGAGATGGAAACTTCCAGGATGAGAGATGGAAACTTCAAGGATGAGAGATGGAAACTTCCAAGACAAGGCAGGAAACTTCCAGGATGAGAGATGGAAACTTCCAAGACAAGGCAGGAAACTTCCAGGATGAGAGATGGAAACTTCCAAGACAAGGCCAGGAAACTTCCAGGATGAGAGATGGAAACTTCCAAGACAAGGCAGGAAACTTCCAGGATGAGAGATGGAAACTTCCAAGACAAGGCCAGGAAACTTCCAGGATGAGAGATGGAAACTTCCAAGACAAGCCCAGGATACTCAAGGATGAGAGATGGAAACTTCCAGGACAAGGCCAGGAAACTTCAAGGATGAGAGATGGAAACTTCCAGGACAAGGCCAGGAAACTTCAAGGATGAGATAAGAAAACTTCCAGGACAAGGCAGGAAACTTCCAGGATGAGAGATAGAAACTTCCAAGACAAGGCCAGGAAACTTCCAGGATGAGAGATGGAAACTTCCAGGACAAGGCCAGGAAACTTCAATGATGAGAGATGGAAACTTCCAGGACAAGGCCAGGAAACTTCAAGGATGAGATAAGAAAACTTCCAGGACAAGGCAGGAAACTTCCAGGATGAGAGATGGAAACTTCCAGGACAAGGCCAGGAAACTTCAAGGATGAGAGATGGAAACTTCCAGGACAAGGCCAGGAAACTTCAAGGATGAGATAAGAAAACTTCCAGGACAAGGCAGGAAACTTCCAGAATGAGAGATGGAAACTTCCAGGACAAGGCCAGGAAACTTCTAGGATGAGAGATGGAAACTTCCAGGACAAAGCCAGGAAACTTCAAGGATGAGAGATGGAAACTTCCAAGACAAGGCAGGAAACTTCCAGGATGAGAGATGGAAACTTCCAAGACAAGGCCAGGAAACTTCCAGGATGAGAGATGGAAACTTCCAGAACAAGGCCAGGAAACTTCAAGGATGAGAGATGGAAACTTCCAGGACAAGGCAGGAAACTTCCAGGATGAGAGATGGAAACTTCCAGGACAAGGCAGGAAACTTCCAGGATGAGAGATGGAAACTTCCAGGACAAGGCAGGAAACTTCCAGGATGAGAGATGGAAACTTCCAAGACAAGGCCAGGAAACTTCCAGGATGAGAGATGGAAACTTCCAAGACAAGGCCAGGAAACTTCAAGGATGAGAGATGGAAACTTCCAGGACAAGGCCAGGAAACTTCAAGGATGAGAGATGGAAACTTCCAGGACAAGGCCAGGAAACTTCAAGGATGAGATAAGAAAACTTCCAGGACAAGGCAGGAAACTTCCAGGATGAGAGATGGAAACTTCCAGGACAAGGCAGGAAACTTCCAGGATGAGAGATGGAAACTTCCAGGACAAGGCAGGAAACTTTAAGGATGATGCCTCGTACACACGACTGTTTTTCCCATCTGGAAAACTGCCATGAGAGCTTTGGCCGGGAAACCCGTCAGAAAAATAGAGAACCTGCTCTCAATCTTTTGTTGGTGGAAATTTAGACAGCAAAAGTCCTAAGGAGCCTGAATTTCTGACCAAAAGCTCACATCAGACTTTTCTTGTCGGAATTTCCGATCGTGTGTACTGGACATTAGAGTGACTAGGCCCTGGATAAGTTGTAGAGGCTGCTACATGTACAGGGAGAATCATATAGAGAGGATCACCCATGGAGGATCATATAGTTACATAGGAGGTGAGGTTGAAAAAAGACACAAGTCCATCAAGTCCCTCCTCTGTGTGTGATGAGATGTCAGTATTACATTGTATATCCCTGTATGTTGTGGTCGTTCAGGTGCTTATCTAATAGTTTTTTGAAATGATCGATGTCCCCCCCCCCCCCCCCCGCTGAGACCACCGCCTGTGGAAGGGAATTCCACATCCTCGCCGCTCTTACAGTAAAGAACCCTCTACATAGTTTAAAGGTAAACCTCTTTTCTTCTTATTGTAATGAGTGGCCACGTGTCTTATTAAACTCCCTTCCGTGAAAAAGTTTTCTCCCTATTGTGGGGTCACCAGTACGGTATTTGTACATTGAAATCATCTCCCCTCTCAAGCGTCTCTTCTCCAGAGAGAATAAGTTCAGAGCTCCCAACCTTTCCTCATAACTAATATTCTCCAGATCCTTTATTAGCTTTGTTGCCCTTCTTTGTACTCGCTTCATTTCCAGTACATCCTTCCTGAGGACTGGTGCCCAGAACTGGACGGCATACTCCAGGTGCAGCTGGACCAGAGTCTTGTAGAGCTGGAGAATTATCGCTTTATCTCTGGAGTTATTCTCCTTTTTAATGCCAATATTCTGTTTGCTTTGTTAGCAGCAGCTTGGCATTGCTAAACCTATCATCTACTAGGACCCCCAGGTCCTTTTCCATCCTAGATTCCCCCAGAGGTTCTCCCCCCAGTGTATAGATTGCATTGTTATTTTTTCCACCCAAATGCATTATTTAAAATTTTTCTACATTAAACCTCATTTGCCATGTAGTTCCCAACCCATTAATTAGTTCAGATCTTCTTGCAAGGTTTCCACATCCTGCAGAGAAGTTATTGCCCTGCTTAGCTTAGTATCGTCCACAAATACAGAGATTGCACTGCTTACCCCGTCCTCCAGGTCATTTATGAATAAACTAAACAGGATTGGTCCCAGCACAGAACCCTGGGGGACCCCACTACCCACCCCCGACCATTCCGAGTACCCCCCATTTATCACACCCTCTGAACTCGCCCTTGTAGCCAGATTTCAATCCATGTACTCACCCTATGGTCCATGCCAACGGACCTTACTTTGTACAGTAAACGTTTATGGGGACCTGTGTCAAATGCTTTTGTAAATCCAGATACACCACGTCTATGGGCCTTCCTTCATCCAGATACACCACGTCTACGGGCCTTCCTTTATCCAGATACACCACGTCTACGGACCTTCCTTTATCTAGATACACCACATCTACGGGCCTTCCTTTATCCAGATACACCACGTCTACGGGCCTTCCTTTATCCAGATACACCACGTCTACGGGCCTTCCTTTATCCAGATACACCACGTCTACGGGCCTTCCTTTATCCAGATACACCACGTCTACGGACCTTCCTTTATCTAGATACACCACGTCTACGGGCCTTCCTTTATCTAGATACACCACGTCTACGGGCCTTCCTTTATCCAGATACACCACGTCTACGGGCCTTCCTTTATCCAGATACACCACGTCTACGGGCCTTCCTTTATCAAGATACACCATGTCTACGGACCTTCCATTATCCAGATACACCACGTCTACGGACCTTCCTTTATCCAGATACACCACGTCTACGGGCCTTCCTTTATCTAGATGCACCACGTCTACGGGCCTTCCTTTATCCAGATACACCACGTCTACAGGCCTTCCTTTATCCAGATACACCACGTCTACGGGCCTTCCTTTATCCAGATACACCACGTCTATGGACCTTCCTTTATCCAGATACACCACGTCTACAGGCCTTCCTTTATCCAGATACACCACGTCTACGGACCTTCCTTTATCCAGATACACCACGTCTACGGGCCTTCCTTTATCCAGATACACCACGTCTACGGGCCTTCCTTTATCTAGATACACCACGTCTATGGGCCTTCCTTTATCCAGATACACCACATCTACGGGTCTTCCTTTATCCAGATACACCACGTCTACGGGCCTTCCTTTATCCAGATACACCACGTCTACGGGCCTTCCTTTATCCAGATACACCACGTCTACGGGCCTTCCTTTATCTAGATACACCACGTCTATGGGCCTTCCTTTATCCAGATACACCACGTCTACGGGCCTTCCTTTATCCAGATACACCACGTATACGGGCCTTCCTTTACCCAGATACACCACGTCTACGGGCCTTCCTTTATCTAGATACACCACGTCTACAGACCTTCCTTTATCCAGATACACCACGTCTACGGGTCTTCCTTTATCCAGATACACCACGTCTACGGGCCTTCCTTTATCCAGATACACCACGTCTACGGGCCTTCCTTTATCTAGATACACCACGTCTATGGGCCTTCCTTTATCCAGATACACCACATCTACGGGCCTTACTTTATCCAGATACACCACGTCTACGGGCCTTCCTTTATCTAGGTGGCAACTCACCTCCTCATAGAAGGGTAATAGATTGGTTTGGGAAGAACGATTCTTCATGAATCCATGCTGATTACTGCTAATGATACCGTCCTCATTACTAAAATCTTGTATATAGTCTCTTATCATCCCCTCCAAAAGCTTACATACTATTGATGTTAGGCTGACTGGTCTGTAATTCCCAGGGATGTATTTTGGCTCTTTTTTAAATATTGGTGCTACATTGGCTTTTCTCCAATCAGCTGGTACCATTCCAGTCAGTAGACTGAGAGTAAAAATTAGGAACAATGGTCTGGCAATTACTCGACTGAGTTCCCTAAGTACCCTCGGGTGCAAACCATCTGATCCCAGTGATTTATTAATGTTAAGTTTCTCAAGTCTAATTCTAATTCTGTCCTCTGTTAGCCACAGAGGTGCTTCCTGTGATGTGTTATGAGAATAAACACTGCAGTTATAGTTACTGAAGCCCCCCGATTCCCTCGTGAAGACTGAGGAGATGAAGAAATTCAATACCTTTGCCATCTCCCCATCCTTATAAACAGATTCCCTTCCTCATTCTTTATGGGACCAATATGGTCTGACCTCCCTTTTTTACTGTTTATATACTCCACATGGAGGATCATATAGAGAGGATCACACGTGGAGGATCATATAGAGGATCATATAGAGAGGATCACATGGAAGATCATATAGAGGGTCACACATGGAGGATCATATAGAGAGGATCACACATAGAGGATCATATAGAGAGGATCACACATGGAGGATCATATAGAGGATCATATAGGGAGGATCATATAGCGGATCATATATGGAGGATCACACATGGAGGATCATATAGAGAGGATCACACATGGAGGATCATATAGAGAGGATCACACGTGGAGGATCATATAGGGAGGATCACACATGGAGGATCATATAGAGAGGATCACACATGGAGGATCATATAGAGGATCATATAGGGAGGATCATATAGCGGATCATATAGGGATGATCACACATGGAGGATCATATAGAGAGGATCACACATGGAGGATCATATAGAGAGGATCACACGTGGAGGATCATATAGAGGATCATATAGGGAGGATCACACATGGAGGATCATATAGAGGATCACACATGGAGGATCATATAGAGGATCATATAGGGAGGATCATATAGCGGATCATATAGGGAGAATCACACATGGAGGATCATATAGAGAGGATCAGACATGGAGGATCATATAGAGAGGATCACACGTGGAGGATCATATAGAGGATCATATAGGAAGGATCACACATGGAGGATCATATAGAGAGGATCACACATGGAGGATCATATAGAGAGGATTATACAGAGGATCATATAGAGAGGATCACATGTGGAGGATCATATAGAGGATCATATAGAGAGGATCACATGTGGAGGATCATATAGAGGATCAAATAGAGGATCACACATGGAGGATCATATAGAGGATCATGTAGAGAGGATCACACATGGAGGATCATATAGAGGATCATATAGAGAGGATCACACATGGAGGATCATATAGAGGATCATATAGAGAGGATCACACATGGAGGATCATATAGAGAGGATCACACATGGAGGATCATATAGAGAGGATCACACATGGAGGATCATATAGAGAGGATCACACATGGAGGATCATATAGAGAGGATCACACGTGGAGGATCATATAGAGGATCATATAGGGAGGATCACACATGGAGGATCATATAGAGAGGATCACACATGGAGGATCATATAGAGAGGAATATACAGAGGATCATATAGAGAGGATCACACGTGGAGGATCATATAGAGGATCAAATAGAGGATCACACATGGAGGATCATATAGAGGATCATATAGAGAGGATCACACATGGAGGATCATATAGAGGATCATATAGAGAGGATCACACATGGAGGATCATATAGAGGATCATATAGAGAGGATCACACATGGAGGATCATATAGAGGATCATATAGAGAGGATCACACATGGAGGATCATATAGAGGATCATATAGAGAGGATCACACGTGGAGGATCATATAGAGGATAATATAGGGAGGATCACACATGGAGGATCATATAGAGATGATCACACATGGAGGATCATATAGAGAGGATCACACATGGAAGATCATATAGAGGATCATATAGAGAGGATCACACATGGAGGATCATATAGAGGATCATATAGAGAGGATCACACATGGAGGATCATATAGAGAGGATCACACATGGAGGATCATATAGAGAGGATCACACATGGAGGATCATATAGAGAGGATCACACATGGAGGATCATATAGAGGATCATATAGAGAGGATCACACATGGAGGATCATATAGAGAGGATTACACATGGAGGATCATATAGAGAGGATCACACGTGGAGGATCATATAGGGAGGATCACATAGAGAGGATCACACATGGAGGATCATATAGAGGATCATATAGGGAGGATCATATAGCGGATCATATAGGGAGGATCACACATGGAGGATCATATAGAGAGGATCACACATGGAGGATCATATAGAGAGGATCACACGTGGAGGATCATATAGAGGATCATATAGGGAGGATCACACATGGAGGATCATATAGAGAGGATCACACATGGAGGATCATATAGAGAGGATTATACAGAGGATCATATAGAGAGGATCACACGTGGAGGATCATATAGAGGATCAAATAGAGGATCACACATGGAGGATCATATAGAGGATCATATAGAGAGGATCACACATGGAGGTTCATATAGAGGATCATATAGAGAGGATCACACATGGAGGTTCATATAGAGGATCATATAGAGAGGATCACACATGGAGGATCATATAGAGAGGATCACACATGGAGGATCATATAGAGAGGATCACACATGGAGGATCATATAGAGAGCAGGGATGAGCCGAACACCCCCCTGTTCGGTTCGCACCAGAACCTGCGAACAGCCAGAATGTTCGCGTGAACTTTAGAACCCTATTAAATACAATGGACTCGAACGTTCAAAATCTAAAGTGCTAATTATAAAGGCTTATATGCAAGTTATTGTCCTAAAAAGTGTTTGGGGACCCGGGTCCTGCCCCAGGGGACATGTATCAATGCAAAAAAAAGTTTAAAAAACGGCCGTTTTTTCGGGAGCAGTGATTCTAATAATGCGTAAAATGAAAAAATAAAAGTGAAATATTCCTTTAAATTTCGTACCTGGGGGGTGTGTATGATATGCATGTAAAGTGGCGCATGTTTCCCGTGCTTAGAACTGTCCCTGCAAAAAATGTCATTTCTGAAGGAAAAAAAGTCATTTAAAACTCACTCGCGGCTATTAATGAATTGTCGGCTCCCGGCAATACATACAAAAGTCATTGATAAAAAAAAAAAAAAAGCGTGGGGGTTCCCCAGAATTCAATTACCAGGCCCTTCAGGTCTGGAATGGATATTTTTTTTTTTTTTTTTTTAACAAGTTTTTATTGGAATAATGAAAGACACTTGAACAGGTGTAAAGATAAGTACACAAGTACAAAAGAGAACATAAGAGAACATAAGGCTGTTAGTCAGGTTTAAAACAATGGTACATAGGAATATCGGTGTAGCTAGATGGGTACAACAGGTAGGGCAAAACAAAATGTAGCACATGACACTAGCTCACTTGAAGACTAACCTTATGGGGTCATGAAGTTATGAAGATATGAGGATATGAAGATATGAAGAGAGGGTGCTGTGTACACAAAATTCTCACCTAGTGAGGGTACAGCAGGTCATCCTAGATAACTACCTAAAAAGCAATGCAACCGGAAGGTGGGAGACTGGATGGATCTGTCTACGTGCCCCTATGTTTAGAATCAGGAATAGGGGAAAAATCAATACAAACGGGGGGGGGGGGGGGAGAGAGCTCCAGAGACAGTGGTGTGCTGTTCATTCCATTACATGAATGGTCCCGAGAAAAGAACAGCCCTGGTGGGCCATCCGGAATGTATAGACTGTGCAATGTCATCAAGATTTACAGCCCAATTGGGATAGGGTCAGCGTACGAGAAAGAGAGTTGTTCCAGAGCTGCCTGATCCACTGCCGAGAGGGTTGTTATGATGAAGGATTCCCATCTGTAGAGAAAGCGAGCTCTAGATCTGGGTTCTTTAAAGTCCGTAAGAAGTCGTTCTTTGTAGAAGAGGTTGAGGCAGTCCTTTTCGAGTTGGATGAGAGAAGGGCTTTGGGGAGAGATCCAGTGCCTAAGAATGAGTCTCCTCGCGAGAAGCAAACAAAGTAAAATCCAGTCTTTCGAGGAGGGACGTTTGGTAGTCCCTGAGGGGATCGATGCAGCCGGCGATAGAGACCAAGGTAACAATAGAGGGTCCCAATAACCAAATATTAGAAGTAAAGGGTCTTTGGGGAGTTTCAGCAGAGTGATTTTGAATATATAGGATAGGACTTGATCCCAAAATGAGGAAATGAAGGAGCAGAACCAGAAGCGGTGGGAGAGAGAAGGTCTGGGTGCCTTGCAGAGAGGGCAGGAGGCGCCATCTCTATTGGAGTTAGGAGAGATAAATGGGATATAAGCCCGGTGAGCGATCTTGAGTTGGGTTTCTCTCCAAATTTCGTTGGGTGTCAGTCGAAGGGTTTTCTGCAGGCCAGATAGGATTTTTTTCGTTAAATCTGGAACTGGGAAATCCCTAGCCCAGTTCGCAATAGTGGAGAAGGACATAGACGGGGAAGATTCTTGCAGGAGAGGTCTGTAGATGTCGTGATTTTATAACGTCCACTTCGCAGTAAACGTTCAGAAAAGCTGTTTTCGAATCTCCGGAGGTTGTCTTTACACGTGTTAGATAAGAAACAAATGCATTGGTTGTAATGAAATACGTGAGAGGGGGGCAGAGAAAAAGACAAGAATAAATTTGTGGAAAAGGGCAGTGGTTTTCCAGTGTTGCCATCGCACAGTGAGGAGAAGTGTGACAGTCCTTGAGCCTGCCAGACCGAAAAGGCTTTGTAGTGGAGACCAGGGATGAAGTCAGGATTGCCTTGGATTGGTAAATGGGGAGAGATGAAAGGAGATAACTTGAGTGTTTTTCTGATTTCTCTCCAAGCTATAGCTGTGTTCCTTAGCAGGAGATTGTGTTGATAAGGTGGGGGGACAGTTTTCCATCTGCAGTGTAGAAGGGCCACCAGAGAGTGCGGGTGAGCCATTTCGGATTCCAGGACGTAATTAGAATATTGGGATGATTGAGCTATCCAATCTAAGCTGGTCCTGAACAGACATGCTAAATTATACAATCTAATATGAGGTAGACCGATACCCCCGTCGCTTCTAGGAAGGTGTCGTTTTTTAAAGGCTATCCGAGGTCTTTTGCCGTGCCAGATGAACTGAGAAATTTTGGAGTTTAGGAGTTTGATATCTTTATGTTTCAAAAGCAAGGGAATGGTTTGCAAAGGATAAAGCAGTCTGGCGAAGCTAATCATTTTGATAAGGTGACACCTTCTTAGGAGCGAGAGGGGAAGATCCATCCAGTTCGACAGTTCCTGATAGAGTTTTGTGAAGAGGGGGGGGGGTAATTGAGGTGATAGATGGAAGAGGGCAATTTCCCAATCTTTATACCTAGGTAGGTGATGTGAGAAGATACAACCTTAAACAGAGAGTGGTGAGCCCAGGGAGGTGTGGAGTGTGTCCCTATAGGGAGAATCTCGCTCTTGGAATAATTGATGCGGAGGCCGGAGCACAGTCGAAATTCGTCAAAGGTAGTTCTAATGGTCGACATGACGTTGCTGGGGTTGCCCGTGAATATGAGGACGTCGTCGGCGAATAGTGAGGTGTGAAGTTCCGCTTTGCCTATTTTGATGCCTCGTAAAGGGGCTATCTGGGAAAGGTATCTAGACAAAGGTTCTAAGGCTAAGTTGAACAGGAGGGGGGGAGAGAGGACAACCCTGTCTGGTCCCTTTATGGAGGCGGAAATCCTCTGAGAGGAGTCCAGCCGCAACAAGTCTAGCTGAGGGCGCTGTATACATGGCATTGATAAGGTGGCAGAAAGGGCCTGTGAATCCCATTTTAGACAGAGTGAGGGAAAGCCAGTCAAAGCTTACATTGTCAAAAGCTTTTTCAGCGTCTAACGTTATGATGGCATAATCTCCTGTGGGGTCCTGTTTGGCTCGTTCAAGGGCCAGGAGAACCTTACGTATGTTAAGGGTGGCCGTCCGCCCTTTCACGAATCCTGATTGGGCCGGGTGAATGAGGTCCGGGAGGATGACTGCTAGTCTGGAGGCCACAATCTTCGAGAGGATTTTGACATCCAGGTTGAGTAGTGAAATAGGCCTGTAGGAGCCCGGATCCAGAGGATCTTTGCCCTTTTTAGAAAGTAGCTTAATGATGGCCTGGTTGCCTGTCGGTAGATAGGGACCTCCCGCCCAGATGTTGGAATTGACCGAGTGGAGCATGGGTGCAGTTATATTTTGGAGAGTTTTAAAAAATTCACTTGTGAAGCCGTCCGGGCCAGGGGCTTTAGAGGGGCGGAGAGCATGTATAGTGCCTTCTATTTCAACGAGGGAGATAGGGGCATTCAGGGAATCTAGAAGGGCAGTTGAGATAGTTGGTAGATTCATTTTTTCAAGGAAGGCTTGGGCTATTTTATGGTCAATGGGATCGGGTGCATAAAGGGCTGTGTAATATTCCAGCATGGTTTTATTTATGCAAAGTGGGGTAGAGTGTGTAGTTCCCGTGCGGTCCCGCAGTGAGGTGATGTGCGTCGGGCGGTGGGCACCCTTACAGAATCTGGATAGGAGTTTGCCAGCTTTGTTACCAAATTTATGAAGGGAGGCATCTAGGTGAGATTTTTTTGTGATTTCCAGGGTGTCCGCCCAGGTGTCAAAGGCAGTTTTAGCCGCGGACCACTCCGCCTTGTTTGCCGGTGACGTCGAGGTGGCTAGATTGCGTTGTGCGAGGTGAAGTCTGTCGCTGGCCAGCTTGAATTTCGATAGTGCGTTTCTTTTAAAGGAAGTGGCATATGAGATGATCCGACCCCTCAAGTATGCTTTTCCAGCATCCCAGAGAAGGTTCGGGTCCCCTGCATGTGGAGCATTCGCGGAGGAAAACTCCTCCCATGCTCGTTCCATGTAAGCGCGAAAATCAGCATTATTGTGGAGGAAGGAAGGGAAGCGCCAGATGTTAGGGTGGGGGGGGGTCTAGATTGTCTAGGGTAAGGAGTATTGGGGCATGATCCGAAATGGCTATGTCTCCGATCTCTGCGTCTGAAACCAGGGGGATGATACTGTCGGTCCCAAAAAAATAGTCGATCCTAGTGAGGATCTTGTGAGGATTAGAATAGAAGGTGAATTCCCTGTCTACCGGGTGTGTTAAGCGCCAGATGTCTGTAAGATGGAGGGAGTCCATAGTGGAGGCAAATAGGGTGGGAGCAATTCCAGCAGGCGCCGGTATGGTTTGTTTTGGAGAGGATCTATCGTCTGTAGGATGCATGAGGTCATTAAAATCTCCCCCAACTAGGTGAGGTAAGTGAGAAGTGTTGAGGAGCCAAGTGGAGAGCTGAGAGTAAAATGTCTTTGTGGGACTGTTGGGGGCGTATACATTGGAAATCACTATTTCTTTTGTCCCAATTCTAACCCTGGAGGAGATGAAGCGTCCTTGGTTGTCTGTATGCGTGGATAGAACAGTACAAGGGAGGTTTTTGTTGAAGAGAAGGAGGACACCAGCCTTCCGTCCAACCGATTCTGAACCCAAGACTGTTCCAACCCAGAGTTTCTGCAATCGACTGAAGTCAGATGCCGAAAGGTGGGATTCCTGAAGTAATGCTATGTCTGCTTTTAGCCTTTTGAGGTGGCGAAGAATCTTCATTCTCTTGTTAGGAGAACGGAGACCCCTCACATTCCATGAGATTACCTTAAGATATCGTGGATGATAAGGTGTAGAGGCGGCGCTTTAGTAGCTGTAAGATTATAGGCAGGGATCAAGAGGTAAAGTTTAGGCGCGTTAGTGATGTGAGCATCTGTGTGTGGAGCCCTCGGGTAAGGAGTTCATGTTGAAAAGTGGAGTGGGGAGAGGGGGGATGAGGGGGGGTAGAAGAAAAGAGAACAAAGTAAAACAAAACAACAAATTAACGTGAGCATCATAAAGAACTTCGCTTTTTTTCCGCATGAGTTCGCTGTGCAAGGTAGCTCCCCATACATGACCCGTCTTGGAAAAAAAAGACCAGTTATTGTGCCTGAGCGCCCCGGGGACCTCGATAACGTGCGAGGGACCCCTGGAATGGAGTTATGGCAGGGAGCCTAAAAGAAAAAATCACACAGCGGAGTCAGGGAGGGCAAGTACAGTACAAATGAACTAGTGTGCAGTGCGGCCTGTAGGCATGTGCACACGCATTACCACCCTGGTAGGGGGAAAAAGAGAAAAAAGAATGGTTTTAGGCATAACATATGAAACAATATATTGATTGAACCACATAAGATGGGAAAAAAAAAAAAAAAAAATAATAAAATGGAATGGATGGAACGGCACACGGATTCAGAGCCGTTGTGGGAAAGATCACTGGGTGATCTCTCGGGTGACAGTGCCTGATTGAGGGATTGAGGATTAATGGAGAGCACGATAAGTAGATCGTGTATCCCCGACACTCGAGTTGACAAAAAAAAAAAAGATAATACGACCTGTAATGGTGAGGAAGGAAGTTCATGACGGTGTAAGGCAGTCCATCAACGGGAGTTTTGGTAGCGCTGTTCTGGACCAGAAAGTCTAAAACGTTTTGGAGAGTCCTTGCGAGGGCTTCTCTGTTCCAACGCTCGTGGACTGGAATTCGACTTGGAGGGCGTGTGAGGGTGTGCTTCACCCCTTAGGGAGCGGAGAAAAGATTCTGCTTCCGCCGGATCCTGGAAGGAAAGTTGATCCCCTTTCGGCGATTTGAGGCGTAGAGTTGCAGGAAATGCCAGGGTAAATTTTATGTGTTGCTTGAAGAGTTCAGTACATATCGGTTGAAAAGCTTTTCTTTTCTTGGTGACTTCAATCGAGTAGTCCGCAAAAATTAGGATTTTTACCCCGTCTATTTGGAGAGAAGGGGACTGTCTGAATGTCTGAAGAATGATGGATTTGTCGGCATAATTGAGATACTTGGCAATAATAGGTCGGGGTGTTTTACGTTCGGGATTGAAGGACCCTATACGGTGTGCGCGTTCCACTGTGAACAGGCCTGAAAGGCCTAAAGCCTCCGGGATGCGTTTTGAGCAGAATTCTGCTGTAGCTGCTGAGGGAAGCGATTCGGGGACGCCTACAAATCGCAAGTTGCTCCTTCTCGACCTATTTTCCAAATCTTCTAATTTTTGAATGATGTACTGATTTGTTTTGTCCTGCGACTGTTCTGTGGCTTGCGCTTGATAGAGTTCATCTTCAACCTCAGAGAGGCGATGTTCCATTTCATTGAGCCTAGTGGAGTGTTCAGCAAGTTGGGCTTTAATTTGTTGCATGCCTGTGTTGACTGCCTTTTCCACCGAGGCAGAGATCATGGGGGAGAGAAGAGCTGCTACAGCAGCAGCAATTCGGTGGGTGCTATCAGCAGCATCCCCGGGGGGTGGGGAGCTGGAAATGTCCCCTGGTGTGGCTGGCTGTGAAGATAGCATAGAGGGACCCTGAGATGCAGTGGCAGGGGGTGTGATGATCTGCAGGGAGGGATGAGCACTCACCTCCATGTCGGCTGCCTGTGCTTCTACCGCGGCGTGGGAGTAGGCTGAAGCCGGGGCCTCGATTTGCGGCTGGCCCGGCGGCCCCGCCGCGGCCGCGAACGAGCGAGCGCCGCTTTTTTCCAGGAAGAGGTCCATGTTAGTGAGGGGGTAGCCCGGGTGAAGAGGATGGCTACGAGGGGCCGCTCTGGCTGGCTTTATAAGCAGTTTTTGGGTCCTGGTGCGGGAGCTGTGAGGAGGTACAGTTACCTCATGCGGCGCCGGAACCGGAAGTCGGAATGGATATTAAGGGGAACCCCGCCGCAAATTAAAAAAATGCGTGCGGTTCCCCCCAAAAATCCATACCAGACCCTTATCTGAGCACGCAACCTGGCCGGCCGCAGGGGAAGAGGGGGGGGACGAGAGAGCGGCCACCCCCTCCTGAACCGTACCAGGCCACATGCCCTCAACATGGGGAGGATGTCCCCATGTTGATGGGGACAAGGGCCTCATCCCCACAACCCTTGCCCGGTGGTTGTGGGGGTCTGCGGGCGGGGGGCTTATCGGAATCTGGAAAACCCCTTTAACAAAGGAGACCCCCAGATCCCGCCCCCCCCATGTGAATTGGTAAGGGGTACATTGTACCCCTACCATTTCACGAAGAAAGCGTAAAAAAATAAAAAAAAAACACACAAACACCTTGAAAAAGTCCTTTATTAAAAAAAAATAAAAAAAAAACATTCCAGCGGTGAAATCCAGTGTCCCGCGGCGATCCCGATGTCCAGCGCTGTCCGTCATTGGCTGAGCGGACCTGATGGGGAATTTTAGAAGGGGCGGGTCTATACATTTAATAGACTGCAGAGGAAGTTACCCATCAGGTCCGCTCAGCCAATGACTAGGTGTAGGCTGAGGACCTGATGCGGAACGTGAGAAGGGGCGGGTCTATACTTGTATTACACAGTGAAGGAAGTTCCCCATCAGGTCCGCCCCCTCGTATGTCTGACCCCGCCTACGTCATTGGCCTGAGCGGGGAACTTCCTTCACTGTGTAATACATGAATAGACCCGCCCCTTCTCACGTTCCACATCAGGTCCTCAGCCTTACACCGAGTCATTGGCTCAGCGGACCAGATGCGGAACGTGAGAAGGGGCGGGTCTATACATTTAATACACTGCGGAGGAAGTTCCCCATCAGGTCCGCTGAGGCTCAGCCAATGACGGACAGCGCTGGACATCGGGATCGCCGCGGGACACTGGATTTCATCGCTGGAATGTTTTTTTTTTTCTTAAATAAAGGACTTTTTCAAGGTGTTTGTGTGTTTTTTTTAAACATTTTTTTACGCTTTCTTCGTGAAATGGTAGGGGTACAATGTACCCCTTACCAATTCACATGGGGGGGGCCGGGATCTGGGGGTCTCCTTTGTTAAAGGGGTCTTCCAGATTCCGATAAGCCCCCCGCCCGCAGACCCCCACAACCACCGGGCAAGGGTTGTGGGGATGAGGCCCTTGTCCCCATCAACATGGGGACATCCTCCCCATGTTGAGGGCATGTGGCTTGGTACGGTTCAGGAGGGAGGGGGGGCCGCTCTCTCGTCCCCCCCTCTTCCCCAGCGGCCGGCCAGGTTGCGTGCTCGGATAAGGGGTCTGGTATGGATTTTTTGGGGGACTCCACGCCATTTTTTTTTATTTGGGGTGGAGTTCCCCTTTAAAATCCATGCCAGATCTGAAAGGCTTGGTATGGATTTTTGGGGGGACTCCACGCCATTTTTTTTTACATTTGCGGCGGGGTTCCCCTTAATATCCATTCCAGACCTGAAGGGCCTGGTAATTGAATTCTGGGGAACCCCCACACTTTTTTTTTTTTTTTTATCAATGACTTTTGTATGTATTGCCGGGACCCGACAATTCATTAATAGCCGCGAGTCAGTTTTAAACGCATTTTTTTCTTTCAAAAATGACATTTTTTGCAGGGACAGTTCTAAGCACGGGAAACATGCGCCACTTTACATGCATATCATACACACCCCCCAGGTACGAAATTTAAAGGAATATTTCACTTTTATTGTTTCATTTTAAGCATTATTAAAATCACTGCTCCCGAAAAAACGTCTATTTTTAAAACTTCTTTTTGCATTGATACATGTCCCCTGGGGCAGGACCCGGGTCCCCAAACACTTTTTAGGACAATAACTTGCATATAAGCCTTTATAATTAGCACTTTAGATTTCTCCCATAGACTTTTCGAATTTGCCGCGAACACCCCAAATTGTTCGCTGTTCGGCGAACGGGCGAACAGGCAATGTTCGAGTCGAACTCGAAGCTCATCCCTAATAGAGAGGATCACACATGGAGGACTCTGTAGGGAGGTCACCGGCTCCAAGTCTCGATGTCGGGGACCCCCAGAGGTGAAGGTATTTGGGGGTTTTGCTCTGTCTCCTTATTGGGGAGATTCACCATCATTTCTACTCAGGACAGGAAGTGATGTGAAATCTCCCCGGAAGGGACACAAAACACATTTTTAGGTCAGTAGAGAACGGGGGAGAACCTCAGATCTTTATTGCTTTCTCCACATTTCTGGTCCCGGTGACAACATGGATGAGTGACTTGTATAGCGCTCCACATGTGAACTGAATCGCCTCAAGGCACTTTTTGTAGCCAGTGTCTGCCTGGCTGGTGCGATCATTTTACCCCATAGGATCTCGACACGCTTGGGACACACATTTGTACACATACATATATACGGGACCAATTTGGAGAAGATCCAATTAACCTACCAGAATGTCTTCGGAGTGTGGGAGGAAACCGGAGTACCCGGAGGAAACCCACACAGACACAGCGAGAACATGCAAACTCCAGGCAGATGGTGTCGAGGCTGAGATTCAAACCAACGACCCTTTTGCTGCGAGGTGAAAGTGCTAACCACTACACCACTGTGCTGAACCCTAAATTTCCTGTATGGGTGTCACCGGGACAGGAAGTGAGGGAGAGTCTCCCCAGGAATGGACACCCAGGCAGACATGTGACCTCTTGGAGGCGGCCTTCATAGAAGATGTTCCGTGACTAGCAGAGCTCCTCACAGTGACCACCCCTCCCCCAACATCTGATCCCCCCAATACTCATCTCTCTTCTGGTTTGGTCTAAAGAACTCCTCCCCCTCTATGATAATGAGATGAGGAGAGGGGGGAGGTTTTCTGTAGTCCTACCACACTTCCTATCCCGGGGTGACAACACTGCTCCTCCATACAGAATGGGGATTGGGTGTTGTCACCCGAGGACAGGAAGTGGGGTATTTACTAAAAAAATAAAAAAATTGTCAAAGCTATTCATCCTGCAAAGCTGAACGGCAAAATTAGATTTTCTCTCCAGGTCGAATGTCACAAAAAAAATTGCATGAAGGCCACTAGATGGAGCTGACGATCATCATACATGCATTTTTATTTACGTATTCTCATCAGCTCCATCTAGTGGCCATAACATGGTGTTTTCCTGATCCACTCATATTATATATGAATGAATAACATTCGACGTGGAGAGAAAATAGCCCAATATTTCACAAGACAAATAGCTCTGATTTTTTTTTTTTAAATATAACACCCTGAAGAATGTTAATGTCAGGATTTTGGGGTGAAAATAAAAGTCAGAAAAGGAATGCAGTCCCCTCGTGTCAGGACCGGTCCTCCGCAATAGACAATGATTTCTTTATTCGGTTCGGATCTATTAGGGAATCACTATTTATTTCTGGTCTCCGGAAGTTTTCTTAGACATTCATTGCTGTCAGAATTTCACATTTTTATCAGCACTTTTTAGTACCAGCGAGTTCATTAAAAAAAAAGTCATAAATCCCACCAATCCCAACAATTCCCTCATAATTACTTGGGAGCGTATTAAAATATATATATATATATATATATATATATATATATATATATATATATTCTTCCATTGAAACTGCAAGCAAATTAATTCTGTGTGAATGGTGCCAGATCGAATGTTCTCCGGCTATATTCCCGGAAGGATCGAATGTTAAACTGTTAAAAAAAAACACTGTGAATGGGGAAAATACTGCATTATGACCACTAGATGGAGCTGAGTATTATAGGAGGTAAGTGTGCTCTTCAGCTCCATCTAGTGGCGCTGTATTTTCCATGATCAGGGAATGTTCTCAGGCTATATTCTCTGAAGGTCGAATGTTAAACTGTTAAAAAAAAAACACTGTGAATGGGGAAAATACTGCAATATGACCACTAGATGGAGCTGAGTATTATAGGAAATAAGTGTGCTCCTCAGCTCCATCTAGTGGCGCTGAATTTTCCTTATGCAGGGAATATTCTCAGGCTATAGTCTCTGTAGATCGAATGTTAAACTTAAAAAAAAAAAGCACTATGAATGGGGAAAGTACTGGTTTATGACCACTAGATGGAGCTGAGTATCATAAAAAAAATAAGTGTGCTCCTTAGCTCCATCTAGTGGTGCTGTATTTTCCTTATTCAGGGAATGTTCTCAGGCTATTTTCTCGGAAGGTCGAATGTTAAACGTTAAAAAAAAGCACCATGAATGGGGAAAGTACTGCATTATGACCAATAGAGGGAGCTGAATATTATAATAAATAAGTGTGCTCCTCAGCGCCACCTAGTGGCACTGTATTTTCCCAATTCAGGGTTAGCGAATGTTCTCAGGCTATATTCTCTGCAGATCAAATGTTAAACTGTTACAAATGCAGTGAATAGGGAAAATACTGTATTAGGACCACCAGATGGAGCTGAATATCATAGGAAATATGTGTGCTTCTGAGCTCCATCTAGTGGCGCTGTATTTTCCTTATTCAGGGAATGTTCTCAGTCTATATTCTCGAAAGGTCGAATGTTAAACATTAAAAAAAAAGCACTATGAATGGGGAAAATACTGCATTATGACCACTAGATGGAGCTGAATATCATAAAAAAATAAGTGTGCTCCTCAGCTCCATCTAGTGGCGCTGTATTTTCCTTATTCACTGAAGGCTCTCAGGCTATATTCTCTGAAGATCGAATGTTCTCAGTCTATAGTCTCTGCAGATCGAATGTTAAACTTAAAAACATTTAAAAAAGCACTATGAATGGGGAAAATACTGCATTATGACCACTAGATGGAGCTGAATACCATGAAAAAATAAGTGTGCTCCTCAGCTCCATCTAGTGGAGCTGAATTTTGCTTATTCGGGGAATGTTCTCAGGCTAAAGTCTCTGCAGATCGAATATTAAACTGTAAAAAAAAATAACACTGGGAATGGGGAAAATACTGCATTATGACCACTAGATGGAGCTGAGTATTATAGGAGGTACGTGTGCTCCTCAGCTCCATCTAGTGGCGCTATATTTTCCCTATTGAGGGTTAGGGAATGTTCTCAGGCTATATTCTCTGCAGGTCGAATGTTAAACGTTAAAAAAACACAGTGAATAGGGAAAATACTGCATTATGACCACTAGATGGAGCTGAGTATTATAGGAGGTATGTATGCTCTTCAGCTCCATCTAGTGGCGCTGTGTTTTCCTTATTCAGGGAATGTTCTCAGGCTATATTCTCTGCAGATCGAATGTTAAACTTAAAAAAAAAAAAAGCACTATGAATGGGGAAAATACTGCATTATGACCACCAGATGGAGCTGAGTATTATAGGAGGTACGTGTGCTCCTCAGCTCCATCTAGTGGCGCTATATTTTCCCTATTGAGGGTTAGGGAATGTTCTCAGGCTATATTCTCTGCAGGTCGAATGTTAAACGTTAAAAAAAACACAGTGAATAGGGAAAATACTGCATTATGACCACTAGATGGAGCTAAATACCATAAAAAAATAAGTGTGCTCCTCAGCTCCATCTAGTGGCGCTGTGTTTTCCTTATTCAGGGAATGTTCTCAGGCTATATTCTCTGCAGATCGAATGTTAAACTTAAAAAAAAAAAAAACACTATGAATGGGGAAAATACTGCATTATGACCACCAGATGGAGCTGAATATCATAAAAAAATAAGTGTGCTCCTCAGCTCCATCTAAGCTCCAGCTGCATAAGGAAAATTTAGCACCACTAGATGGAGCTGAGGAGCACACTTATTTCCTATGATATTCAGCTCCATCTAGTGGTCATAATGTAGTATGTTCCCCATTTCCAGTGTTTCTAACAGATTTACATTCGATCTACAGAGAATATAGCCTGAGAACATTCCCCAAATAAGCAAAATACAGGACCACCAGATGGAGCTGAATATCATAAAAAAATAAGTGTGCTCCTCAGCTCCATCTAGTGGTCCTGTATTTTGCTTATTTGGGGAATGTTCTCAGGCTATATTCTCTGTAGATCGAATGTAAATCTGTTAGAAACACTGGAAATGGGGAACATACTACATTATGACCACTAGATGGAGCTGAATATCATAGGAAATAAGTGTGCTCCTCAGCTCCATCTAGTGGTGCTAAATTTTCCTTATGCAGGGAATGTTCTCAGGCTATAGTCTGTAGATCGAATGTTAATCTGCTAGAAACACTGTGAATGTGGAAAATACTGCATTACAACCACTAGATGGAGCTGAATATTATAAGGAATAAGTGTGCTTCTCAGCTCCATCTATTGTTTCTAGCAGATTAACATTCGATCTACAGAGACTATAGCCTGAGAACATTCCCTGCATAAGGAAAATTTAGCACCACTAGATGGAGCTGAGGAGTATCATAAGGAATAAGTGTGCTTCTCAGCTCCATCTGGTAGAGCTGTATTTTCCCTATTCACCGTTTTTTTTCATGAATAACATTCGATCTGCAGAGAATATAACCTGAGAACATTCGATTTTGCAGTTTTGATGAACAAACAGCTATGCAATTTATATTTTTCTATACCCCTCACACCAGAGAAGACGTTGGTTGTGTTTGGCAGTTGTCCAGAATGAGGATTATTCTGAGTTCCTCCACAGCCACCGATCCTACTGACCTGCAGTGGAAGATGGCAGCTAGAGGACGAGAGTCTGAATGGTGCCTGAATGGTGGGATTGGGGGTGACAGAACACAAATCCAACGATTGGTGGCTTCCCTCGTCACCTCCAGTGTGCCACCTCCGCGCTGTGGTTGCAGGACGTCCTGGTCCTTTGAAGGTTCTCCAGTGCCAAGGCCTGGTCCTCCGGAGAGAGTCCGTGGATCACCATGAGGAACCGGTAGTTGCAGACGCTCCATTTTAGATTGTGTTTGGCAAACCTGGTGCTGGTAAGAAGCCTGACCTTGGCCCTCTCCGCCAGAATCCCGACATAGGCATCCTCCATGGGGATCGGCTGAACGGTCCTTGCGGCACGTAGGATGGACTTGGCCGTGTAGAAGGACACAATGTACCCGATTCCGTTGGCGTACGCCGGGTACACGTTGGGCTCGTACTCCCGGTACGAAACGTACCATTTGCTGAGTGGATCCCGAATAACGACTCTCTTCTGCTCCGGGACGGCTGAGCCCACGTAGAGGTGGCCAGTACCGGAGCCGCGATCCCTCAGGAAGGACGGAAGATAGTGCGTGTTGACGAAGCAGTCATCGTCCGTTTTCAGAATGTACCGCGGCCGGCACCTATCCACCGCCCACTTCATGCCATGCATGACCTTCAGGGTTAGGTTACGGTAAGAGTCCAGGTAGTCACCCATGAGAATATCATAATTGGCCTTCTGCTCATTGTGGATACGCCAATCGAGTTCTACATCCAACGTCCGTCCGACTAAAAAGATTACCTGCCATTTGCCAGCAGTCCTTCCGGCTGGAGAGGCCCACGTCCTTCGTATGGCCTTCCGGGAGTCGCGATGGTCGGGCTTTGAGGTCACCAAGATAAGAAAGAGAAGCTCTGTCTGGCATTTCGGTTCTTGAAGCTCCTCCGAGAAGAGAGATGGGAAATTGATACCTTTTCTTCCAGACGGTGCAAAGTCAAAAAACCAAAACCATCGTCCTCTCGCGTCTTCCAGAACCTGGGACCACGAATTCCAGAGCAGGAGGAAGGAGAAGAAGACTGTGACACCGAGGAGAACCTTCAAACACCAAGCCCGTCTGATGGCCATCAAAGGGGGTCTACGTCTTCCAGAAATTGTGACCTTGAATTCCAGAGCAGGAGGAAGGAGAAGAAGAAGACGGTGACACAGAGGGGAACCTTCAAACACCAAGCCCGTCTGATGGCCTTCGAAGGGGGTCTACCTCTTCCAGAAATTGTGACCTCGAATTCCGGAGCAGGAGGAAGGAGAAGAAGACGGTGATACAGAGGAGAACCTTCAAACACCAAGCCCGTCTGATGGCCATCAAAGGGGATCTACGTCTTCCAGAAATTGTGACCTTGAATTCCAGAGCAGGAGGAAGGAGAAGAAGACGGTGACACAGAGGAGAACCTTCAAACACCAAGCCCGTCTGATGGCCTTCGAAGGGGGTCTACATCTTCCAGAAATTGGGACCACGAATTCCAGAACAGGAGGAAGTAGAATAAGAAGGCGGTGACACAGAGGAGAACCTTCAAACACCAAGCCCGTCTGATGGCCTTCGAAGGGGGTCTACATCTTCCGGAGAGTAGAGTAGACTCTCTGATGAGATTGGACGGGCAGATACACAAAATGTTTGCAGACTCTAAGGGTCAGGGTACAACGCACGGCGTGTCACAATGTTGCCTGGCCAAAGTTTGTATTCCTGCCTCCCTCCGGATTCAGCCAATGGGAAAAGCCTTCTGTTCCTGGAGGATGAATCTTCTTACGAGGTCCTCAGAGAGGAGAGACAGGAAATTGATACCTTTTCTTTCAGACGTTGCAAAGTCAAAAAACCAAAACTATCGTCCTCTCGCGTCTTCCAGAACCTTGGACCTCTAATTCCAGAGCAGGAGGAATTAGAAGAAGACGACGACGTTGACACAGAGGGGAACCTTCAAACACCAAGCCCGTCTGATGGCCTTCAAAGGGGGTCTACATCTTCCAGAAATTGGGACCTCGAATTCCAGAGCAGGAGGAAGGAGAAGAAGATGGTGACACTGAGGAGAACCTTCAAACACCAAGCCCGTCTTATGGCCATCGAAGGGGGTCTACATCTTCCTGAGCGTAGAGTAGACTCTCTGATGAGAGTGAACGGGCAGATACACAAAATGATCACCAATTCCAAGGGTCAGGGTACAACACACGGCGTGTCACAACCTCGCCGCCTGGCATCCAGAGTTTTGTATTCCTGCCTCCCTCCGGATTCCGCCAATGGGAAAAGCTTTCTGTTCCTGGAGGATGAATCTTCTACGAGGTCCCTTTAGAAAGCATTGCAGGAATTCCTCCCAACCTTCAGCATGTAAACAGAGGCCATGTGATCGGAGAGGAGCCAAGCCCGGCCTCCAGTCCTTTATCAAACAAATCGGTGAAAGGCCATGCCAGATTGTGGTTGGACATTGTCCTGGGAATGGAGAATAAAAGGGACAAGGAGGGGGAGGGAGAGGCTGGTTGGAGGGAAGGGTGGGGGGGGGTGGTTGCAGGAGGGATGAATAGGACAAGTCTTCCTCTGTAATCCAATATAATAGACTCTCAAGTTACAGCAAACAAGGGAGGCCAAGCAACTGAGACCAGCAAAGAGGAGATAGAGGCTGAGAACACATCTGAGCTGATTCAGGAGCCACACCTCTGTGGAGGATAGAGGGACATGGGGATCTGAGGGGCCACTTCGGAGGACAGACCAGGAAGATAGATTTGAGGGGCCCCTGTGGAGGATAGAAGGTTGGAGAGATATAAGGGGCCCCTGTGGAGGATAGAAGGACGGAGAGATTTGAGGGTCCCCTATGGAGGATAGAAGAACGGAGAGATTTGAGGGTCCCCTATGGAGGATAGAAGGACAGAGAGATGTGAGAATCCCCTGTGGAGGATAGAAGGACAGAGAGAATTGAGAATCCCCTGTGGAGGATAGAAGGACAGAGAGATTTGAGAATCCCCTGTGGAGGATAGAAGGACAGAGAGATTTGAGAATCCCGTGTGGAGGATAGAAGGACGGAGAGATTTCAGGGTCCCCTGTGGAGGATAGAAGGAAAGAGAGATTTGAGGGAACCCAGTGGAGGATAGAAGAACGGGGAGATATGAGGGTCCCCTGTGGAGGATAGAAGGATGGAGAGATTTGAGAATCCCCTGTGGAGGATAGGAGGACGGAGAGATTTGAGGGTCCCCTGTGGAGGATAGAAGGACGGAGAGATTGGAGGGTCCCCTGTGGAGGATAGAAGGACGGGGAGATATTAGGGTCCCCTGTGGGGGATAGAAGGACGGAGAGATTTGAGGGTCCCCTGTGGAGGATAGAAGGACGGAGAGATTTGAGGGTCCCCTGTGGAGGATAGAAGGACGGAGAGATTTCAGGACCCCTGTGGAGGATAGAAGGATGGAGAGATTTGAGGGTCCCCTGTGGAGGATAGAAGGATGGAGAGATTGGAGGGTCCCCTGTGGAGGATAGAAGGACAGAGAGATTTGAGGGACCCCTGTGGAGGATAGAAGGATGGAGAGATTTGAGGGTCCCTGTGGAGGATAGAAGGATGGAGAGATTTGAGGGTCTCCTGTGGAGGATAGAAGGACAGAGAGATATGAGAATCCCCTGTGGAGGATAGGAGGACGGAGAGATTTGAGGGTCCCCTGTGGAGGATAGAAGGATGGAGAGATTTGAGGGTCCCCTATGGAGGATAGAAGGACGGAGAGATTTGAGGGTCCCCTGTGGAGGATAGAAGGATGGAGAGATTTGAGGGTCCCCTGTAGAGGATAGAAGGATGGAGAGATATGAGGGTCCCCTGTGGAGGATAGAAGGATGGAGAGATTTGAGGGTCCCCTATGGAGGATAGAAGGACGGAGAGATTTGAGGGTCCCCTGTGGAGGATAGAAGGATGGAGAGATTTGAGGGTCCCCTGTAGAGGATAGAAGGATGGAGAGATATGAGGGTCCCCTGTGGAGGATAGAAGGACGGAGAGATTTGAGGGTCCCCTGTGGAGGATAGAAGGACAGAGAGATATGAGGGACCCCTGTGGAGGATAGAAGGACAGAGAGATTTGAGTGTCTCCTGTGGAGGATAGAAGGACGGAGAGATATGAGGGTCCCCTGTGGAGGATAGAAGGACAGAGAGATTTGAGGGTCTCCTGTGGAGGATAGAAGGACGGAGAGATATGAGAATCCCCTGTGGAGGATAGAAGGACGGAGAGATTTGAGGGTCCCCTGTGGAGGATAGAAGAACGGAGAGATATGAGGGTCCCCTGTGGAGGATAGAAGGATGGAGAGATATGAGGGTCCCCTGTGGAGGATAGAAGGACAGAGAGATTTGAGGGTCCCCTGTGGAGGATAGAAGGATGGAGAGATATGAGGGTCCCCTGTGGAGGATAGAAGGACGGAGAGATATGAGGGTCCCCTGTGGAGGATAGAAGGATGGAGAGATATGAGGGTCCCCTGTGGAGGATAGAAGGACAGAGAGATTTGAGGGTCCCCTGTGGAGGATAGAAGGATGGAGAGATATGAGGGTCCCCTGTGGAGGATAGAAGGACAGAGAGATTTGAGGGTCCCCTGTGGAGGATAGAAGGACGGAGAGATTTGAGGGTCCCCTGTGGAGGATAGAAGGACAGAGAGATATGAGGGACCCCTGTGGAGGATAGAAGGACAGAGAGATTTGAGGGTCTCCTGTGGAGGATAGAAGGACGGAGAGATATGAGGGTCCCCTGTGGAGGATAGAAGGACAGAGAGATTTGAGGGTCTCCTGTGGAGGATAGAAGGACAGAGAGATATGAGAATCCCCTGTGGAGGATAGAAGGACGGAGAGATTTGAGGGTCCCCTGTGGAGGATAGAAGGATGGAGAGATTTGAGGGTCTCCTGTGGAGGATAGAAGGACGGAGAGATTTGAGGGTCCCCTGTGGAGGATAGAAGGACGGAGAGATTTGAGGGTCCCCTGTGGAGGATAGAAGGACAAAGAGATTTCAGGACCCCTGTGGAGGATAGAAGGACGGAGAGATATGAGGGTCCCCTGTGGAGGATAGAAGGATGGAGATATTTAAGGGACCCCCGTGGAGGATAGAAGGAAAGAGAGATTTGAGGGTCCCCTGTGGAGGATAGAAGGACGGAGAGATATGAGGGTCCCCTGTGGAGGATAGAAGGACGGAGAGATATGAGGATCCCCTGTGGAGGATAGAAGGACGGAGAGATATGAGAATCCCCTGTGGAGGATAGAAGGATGGAGAGATTTGAGGGTCCCTGTGTAGGATAGAAGGATGGACAGATTTGAGGGTCCCCTGTGGAGGATAGAAGGACAGAGAGATTTCAGGACCCCTGTGGAGGATAGAAGGACGGAGAGATATGAGGGTCCCCTGTGGAGGATAGAAGGATGGAGAGATATGAGGGACCCCTGTGGAGGATAGAAGGATGGAGAGATATGAGGGACCCCTGTGGAGGATAGAAGGACGGAGAGATATGAGGGTCCCCTGTGGAGGATAGAAGGATGGAGAGATATGAGGGACCCCTGTGGAGGATAGAAGGATGGAGAGATATGAGGGTCCCCTGTGGAGGATAGAAGGACGGAGAGATTTGAGGGTCCCCTGTGGAGGATAGAAGGATGGAGAGATTTGAGGGTGCCCTGTGGAGGATAGAAGGACGGAGAGATTTGAGGGTCCCCTGTGGAGGATAGAAGGATGGAGAGATTTGAGGGTCCCCTGTGGAGGATAGAAGGACAGAGAGATTTCAGGACCCCTGTGGAGGATAGAAGGATGGAGAGATTTGAGGGTGCCCTGTGGAGGATAGAAGGACGGAGAGATTGGAGGGTCCCCTGTGGAGGATAGAAGGATGGAGAGATTTAAGGGACCCCCGTGGAGGATAGAAAGACAGAGAGATTTGAGAATCCCCTGTGGAGGATAGAAGGACAGAGAGATTTAAGGGTCCCCTGTGGAGGATAGAAGGACAGAGAGATTTGAGGGTCCCCTGTGGAGGATAGAAGGACAGAGAGATTTGAGGGTCCCCTGTGGAGGATAGAAGGACAGAGAGATTTGAGGGTCTCCTGTGGAGGATAGAAGGACAGAGAGATTTGAGGGTCTCCTGTGGAGGATAGAAGATCAGAGAGATTTGAGGGACCCCTGTGGAGGATAGAAGGACGAGGAGATTGGAGGGTTCCCTGTAGAGGATAGAAGGATGGAGAGATTGGAGGGTCCCCTGTGGAGGATAGAAGGATGGAGAGATTTGAGGGTCCCCTGTGGAGGATAGAAGGACAGAGAGATTTGAGGGACCCCTGTGGAGGATAGAAGGACGAGGAGATTTGAGGGTCCCCTGTGGAGGATAGAAGGATGGAGAGATTTGAGGGTCCCCTGTGGAGGATAGAAGGATGGAGAGATATGAGGGTCCCCTGTGGAGGATAGAAGGACAGAGAGATTTGAGGGTCCCCTGTGGAGGATAGAAGGACGGATAGATATGAGGGTCCCCTGTGGAGGATAGAAGGACGGAGAGATTGGAGGGTCCCCTGTGGAGGATAGAAGGAAGGAGAGATTTGAGGGTCCCCTGTGGAGGATAGAAGGATGGAGATATATGAGGGTCTCCTGTGGAGGATAGAAGGACGGAGAGATTTGAGGGTCCCCTGTGGAGGATAGAAGGACAGAGAGATTTGAGGGTCCCCTGTGGAGGATAGAAGGACGGATAGATATGAGGGTCCCCTGTGGAGGATAGAAGGACAGAGAGATTGGAGGGTCCCCTGTGGAGGATAGAAGGAAGGAGAGATTTGAGGGTCCCCTGTGGAGGATAGAAGGATGGAGATATATGAGGGTCTCCTGTGGAGGATAGAAGGACGGAGAGATTTGAGGGTCCCCTGTGGAGGATAGAAGGATGGAGATATATGAGGGTCCCCTGTGGAGGATAGAAGGACGGAGAGATTTGAGGGTCCCCTGTGGAGGATAGAAGGATGGAGAGATATGAGGGTCCCCTGTGGAGGATAGAAGGACGGAGAGATTTGAGGGTCCCCTGTGGAGGATAGAAGGATGGAGAGATATGAGGGTCTCCTGTGGAGGATAGAAGGACGGAGAGATTTGAGGGTCCCCTGTGGAGGATAGAAGGATGGAGAGATTTGAGGGTCCCCTGTGGAGGATAGAAGGATGGAGAGATTTGAGGGTCCCCTGTGGAGGATGGATGGACGGAGAGATATGAGGGTCCCCTGTGGAGGATAGAAGGATGGAGAGATTTGAGGGTCCCCTGTGGAGGATGGATGGACGGAGAGATATGAGGGACCCCTGTGGAGGATAGAAGGATGGAGAGATATGAGGGTCCCCTGTGGAGGATAGAAGGACGGAGAGATTTGAGGGTCCCCTGTGGAAGATAGAAGGATGGAGAGATATGAGGGTCCCCTGTGGAGGATAGAAGGATGGAGAGATATGAGGGACCCCTGTGGAGGATAGAAGGACTGAGAGATATGAGGGACCCCTGTGGAGGATAGAAGGATGGAGAGATATGAGGGACCCCTGTGGAGGATAGAAGGATGGAGAGATTTGAGGGTCCCCTGTGGAGGATAATAGAATGGAGAGATTTGAGAATCCCCTGTGGAGGATAGAAGGATGGAGAGATATGAGGGTCCCCTGTGGAGGATAGAAGGATGGAGAGATATGAGGGACCCCTGTGGAGGATAGAAGGACTGAGAGATATGAGGGTCCCCTGTGGAGGATAGAAGGATGGAGAGATATGAGGGACCCCTGTGGAGGATAGAAGGATGGAGAGATATGAGGGACCCCTGTGGAGGATAGAAGGACTGAGAGATATGAGGGTCCCCTGTGGAGAATAGAAGGATGGAGAGATATGAGGGACCCCTGTGGAGGATAGAAGGACAGAGAGATTTGAGGGTCCCCTGTGGAGGATAATAGAATGGAGAGATTTGAGAATCCCCTGTGGAGGATAGAAGGATGGAGAGATATGAGGGACCCCTGTGGAGGATAGAAGGACTGAGAGATATGAGGGTCCCCTGTGGAGAATAGAAGGATGGAGAGATATGAGGGACCCCTGTGGAGGATAGAAGGACGGAGAGATATGAGGGACCCTTGCCGGGGGGGGGGGGGTGGTTACCTTGGGTTGGAGCTCGGGCGTCTGGCATGGAAGGATTCTACCACAGGAGGCAGTTGGAAGGAGGCTTTCTGGGGAAGCAGCAGGAGCAAAGAGAGTGAGTAGATCAGATCAGTGCCAGACAGACAAGGGGAGAGACTGCCAGCTGTAGCAGGTCTCTCTTGTAGACAGCAGTCTGTCAAGTCTTCATTCCACCTTGCCCTCGGGAATCTCCAGTATGTGCAGTCAGGAGGACTGGGAAGAGGAAGCAGATGGTGGGAAGTAAAGCTGGGACGAGGGTCTACAGGGAAGCAGATGGTGGGAAGTAGAGCTGGGACCCGGGTCTACAGGGAAGCAGATGGTGGGAAGTAGAGCTGGGATCAGGGTCTACAGGGAAGCAGATGGTGGGAAGTAGAGCTGGGACCCGGGTCTACAGGGAAGCAGATGGTGGGAAGTAGAGCTGGGATCAGGGTCTACAGGGAAGCAGATGGTGGGAAGTAGAGCTGGGACTCGGGTCTACAGGGAAGCAGATGGTGGGAAGTAGAGCTGGGACCCGGGTCTACAGGGAAGCAGATGGTGGGAAGTAGAGCTGGGATCAGGGTCTACAGGGAAGCAGATGGTGGGAAGTAGAGCTGGGATCGGGGTCTACAGGGAAGCAGATCGTGGGAAGTAGAGCTGGGACCGGAGTCTACAGGGAAGCAGATAGTGGGAAGTAGAGCTGGGATCAGGGTCTACAGGGAAGCAGATGGTGGGAAGTAGAGCTGGGACGAGGGTCTACAGGGAAGCAGATGGTGGGAAGTAGAGCTGGGACGAGGGTCTACAGGGAAGCAGATGGTGGGAAGTAGAGCTGGGACCCGGGTCTACAGGGAAGCAGATGGTGGGAAGTAGAGCTGGGATCAGGGTCTACAGGGAAGCAGATGGTGGGAAGTAGAGCTGGGACCCAGGTCTACAGGGAAGCAGATGGTGGGAAGTAGAGCTGGGATCAGGGTCTACAGGGAAGCAGATGGTGGGAAGTAGAGCTGGGACTCGGGTCTACAGGGAAGCAGATGGTGGGAAGTAGAGCTGGGACCCGGGTCTACAGGGAAGCAGATGGTGGGAAGTAGAGCTGGGATCAGGGTCTACAGGGAAGCAGATGGTGGGAAGTAGAGCTGGGATCGGGGTCTACAGGGAAGCAGATGGTGGGAAGTAGAGCTGGGACCGGGGTCTACAGGGAAGCAGATAGTGGGAAGTAGAGCTGGGATCAGGGTCTACAGGGAAGCAGATGTTGGGAAGTAGAGCTGGGACCCGGGTCTACAGGGAAGCAGATAGTGGGAAGTAGAGCTGGGATCAGGGTCTACAGGGAAGCAGATGGTGGGAAGTAGAGCTGGGATCAGGTCTACAGGGAAGCAGATCGTGGGAAGTAGAGCTGGGACCGGGGTCTACAGGGAAGCAGATCGTGGGAAGTAGAGCTGGGACCAGGGTCTACAGGGAAGCAGATGGTGGGAAGTAGAGCTGGGATCAGGGTCTACAGGGAATCAGATGGTGGGAAGTAGAGCTGGGATCAGGGTCTACAGGGAAGCAGATCGTGGGAAGTAGAGCTGGGACCAGGGTCTACAGGGAAGCAGATGGTGGGAAGTAGAGCTGGGATCGGGGTCTACAGGGAAGCAGATCGTGGGAATTAGAGCTGGGACCGGGGTCTACAGGGAAGCAGATGGTGGAAAGTAGAGCTGGGACCCGGGTCTACAGGGAAGCAGATAGTGGGAAGTAGAGCTGGGACCAGGGTCTACAGGGAAGCAGATGTGGAAAGTAGAGCTGGGACCCGGGTCTACAGGGAAGCAGATGGTGGAAAGTAGAGCTGGGACCCGGGTCTACAGGGAAGCAGACGGTGTGAAGTAGAGCTGGGATCAGGGTCTACAGGGAAGCAGATGGTGGGAAGTAGAGCTGGGACCCGGGTCTACAGGGAAGCAGACGGTGTGAAGTAGAGCTGGGACCCGGGTCTACAGGGAAGCAGATGGTGGGAAGTAGAGCTGGGACCCGGGTCTACAGGGAAGCAGATGGTGGGAAGTAGAGCTGGGACCCGGGTCTACAGGGAAGCAGATGGTGGGAAGTAGAGCTGGGACTCGGGTCTACAGGGAAGCAGATGGTGGGAAGTAGAGCTGGGACCCGGGTCTACAGGGAAGCAGATGGTGGGAAGTAGAGCTGGGATCAGGGTCTACAGGGAAGCAGATGGTGGGAAGTAGAGCTGGGATCGGGGTCTACAGGGAAGCAGATCGTGGGAAGTAGAGCTGGGACCGGGGTCTACAGGGAAGCAGATGGTGGAAAGTAGAGCTGGGATTAGGGTCTACAGGGAAGCAGACGGTGTGAAGTAGAGCTGGGATCAGGGTCTACAGGGAAGCAGATGGTGGGAAGTAGAGCTGGGACCTGGGTCTACAGGGAAGCAGATGGTGGGAAGTAGAGCTGGGACCAGGGTCTACAGGGAAGCAGATGGTGGGAAGTAGAGCTGGGATCAGGCTCTACAGGGAAGCAGATGGTGGGAAGTAGAGCTGGGACCAGGGTCTACAGGGAAGCAGATGGTGGGAAGTAGAGCTGGGACCCGGGTCTACAGGGAAGCAGATGGTGGGAAGTAGAGCTGGGATCAGGGTCTACAGGGAAGCAGATGGTGGGAGGTAGAGCTGGGACGAGGGTGTACAGGGAAGCAGATGGTGGGAAGTAGAGCTGGGATCAGGGTCTACAGGGAAGCAGATAGTGGGAAGTAGAGCTGGGATTAGGGTCTACAGGGAAGCAGATGGTGGGAAGTAGAGCTGGGACCCGGGTCTACAGGGAAGCAGATAGTGGGAAGTAGAGCTGGGACCAGGGTCTACAGGGAAGCAGATGGTGGGAAGTAGAGCTGGGACCCGGGTCTACAGGGAAGCAGATAGTGGGAAGTAGAGCTGGGATCAGGGTCTACAGGGAAGCAGATAGTGGGAAGTAGAGCTGGGATCAGGGTCTACAGGGAAGCAGATGTTGGGAAGTAGAGCTGGGACCCGGGTCTACAGGGAAGCAGATAGTGGGAAGTAGAGCTGGGATCAGGGTCTACAGGGAAGCAGATGGTGGGAAGTAGAGCTGGGACCCGGGTCTACAGGGAAGCAGATAGTGGGAAGTAGAGCTGGGACCAGGGTCTACAGGGAAGCATATAGTGGGAAGTAGAGCTGGGACCAGGGTCTACAGGGAAGCAGATGGTGGGAAGTAGAGCTGGGACCCGGGTCTACAGGGAAGCAGATAGTGGGAAGTAGAGCTGGGATCAGGGTCTACAGGGAAGCAGATGGTGGGAAGTAGAGCTGGGATCAGGGTCTACAGGGAAGCAGATGGTGGGATTTAGAGCTGGGATCAGGGTCTACAGGGAAGCAGATGATGGTAAGTAGAGCTGGGACCCGGGTCTACAGGGAAGCAGATGATGGTAAGTAGAGCTGGGACCCGGGTCTACAGGGAAGCAGATGGTGGGAAGTAGAGCTGGGACCGGGATCTACAGGGAAGCAGATGGTGGGAAGTAGAGCTGGGACCGGGATCTACAGGGAAGCAGATGGTGGGAAGTAGAGCATGGCCTGGGGTCTACAGGGAAGCAGATGGTGTTGCAGGAAGCAGCTCACTCCATATTTTCTACAAGGGACTTGCTAGTTCCCAGCCTGTAAGGGGCTGTTGCTGAGTGGAAGACTGTTCGTTCCTCCAGGAGTGACCCAGCAGAGACATGCAAAGGAGGAGGAAGTGGAAGCTGTAAATATGGAGGAAGTTGTCCCTGGTAATGTTGTTACTGTCAACTTGGCCATCCCATAATCCCCAACCCCATCCACATTATTATCCGCTAAATAAAACAACAGAACCAACCAAGCTCAAGGACTGTTTTCTGGAGTCTGGATGCAAGAAGGAAATGCGGTGTGACTGGCTGTGTAGCAGTGGGGAACCCAGACCTCTGCAACTCCTACGGGGGTATTGCTGCATTTATATTATAAATCTCCCCCCCCCCCCATACAGCGCTGGCTCTTCTCTCTGGTGAGGCTGTCGGCTCTTTTGGGTCACCCCCCAGCTTTGCCAGCACTACAACCAGTCAGCTCCTGGGCACTGGCTTTAAGTTATAGGCAGTGAGTTGCTTACCGCTCATCACTACGCCTATGTCTACCCCTCTACCCCTCCCCCCCAACCCCCATGTCTCCAGTGTGCACTCCTGTTACTCCCTTCCCTTTAGAGTCTCTGACCTCTATACAATCCTGTGACCCCAGTGTCCTCAATCTCCACAGTGACCCCAGTGTATCCAGTATACCCAGTGTCCTTACTGTCCCCAGTGTCCTTACTGTCCCCAGTGATCCCAGTGTCTCCAATATACCCAGTGACCACAGTGTCTCCAGTGACCCTAGTGACCCAGTGTCTACAGTATCCCCAGTGTTTCCAGTGGCCCCTTATGTCTCCAGTGATCCCAGTGTCTCGAGTGACCCCAGTGTTCTTTCTGTCTCCAGTGATCCCAGTGTCCCCAGTGACCCATGTCTCCACTATCCCTAGTGATCCCAGTGACCCCAATGTCTCCAGTGTCCCCAAATGTCTCATGTGACCCCAGTGTCCTTAGTGTCTCCAGTGTCCCCTGTGTATCAAGTAACCCCAGTATCTCCAGTGACCCCAGTGTCTTCAGTGACCCCAGTATCTCCAGTGACCCCAGTGTCTTCAGTGACCCCAGTATCTCCAGTGTCCCCAGTCTCTCCAGTGACTGCTGTATCTATAGTGATTTTATTGTCCCCCAGTCTCTCCAGTGACCCCAGTGTCCTTAATATCTCCAGTGTCCCCAGTGATCCCAGTGACCCCAGTGCCCTCAGGGTCTCCAGTGTCCCCAGTATCTCCAGTGATACCAGTGACCATATTGTCTCCAGTGACTGCAGTGGCTTTAGTGTCTCCAGTGAATGAATGAATGAGTAACTTGTATAGCGCTAACAAACGCGAACTAAATCGCCTCAAGGCTTAGTGTCTCCAGGGATCCCAGTGTCCCCAGAATCCCCAGTGTCTCCATTATCCCCAGTCTCTCCAGTGATCCCAGTGTCTCCAGTGACTGTGGTATCTCCCGTGATTTTATTGTCTCTAGTGCCCCCGGGCTCTCCAGTGACCCCAGTGTCTCCAGGTTACTCCAATGTGCCTAGTGACCCCAATGTTTCCAGTATCTCCATTGGCCCCAGTGTGCCTAGTGACCCCAGTGTCTTCAGTGGCCCCAGTGTGCCCTGTGACCCCAGTGTCTCCAGTGTGTCTAATGTCTCCAGTGACCCCAATGTGCCTAGTGACCCCAGTATCTCCAGTGGCCCTAATGCACCCAGTGACCCCAGTGTCTCCAGTAACCCCAGTGTCCCTAGTGTCCCCAGTTATCCCAGTGTCTCCAGTGACCCCAGTGTCTCCAGTAACTCCAGTGTCCTTAGTGTCCCCAGTTATCCCAGTGTCTCCAGTGACCCCAGTGTCTCCAGTAACTCCAGTGTCCCCAGTTATCCCAGTGTCTCCAGTGACCCCAGTATCTCCAGTGATCCCAGTGACCCCAGTATCTCCATTTAAATCTTTTCTTTATTTCAACAAAACAAAAAAGAAGGTGAGTCTCAAGACATCTTCCGTACATCCTCAGCATAACAAAGTAGCATAGTAACATAATTAACTTATTCCTCCATCGGGATAATGGTTACATTTCAGACTTGACATACATTTTATTTCATTCAAGATCACAAAAATAACCAAAAAGAAAACGCTTATCTAACTCTCCAAGTTTCCATCTCCATTTGGTCATGCATTTATTGACTCAGTCTAGTCCAGTATTCTTAATACAGTATCTGTCTCTGTCCCTCCCTCCCTCCCTCCCAACAACAAACACACAACGAAACAAGACAAAAAAAAGGGAAAGAAAAGAAATACGGGGAGCCCCCTCTCCCTTCCCACTCCACCACGTCCTCCCACTTCCTCCCCAACCTCCTTCGTCAAGAATATACTGATCCTCTATGCTACTCCCCTAAGCCTCTCCCCCTCCTTTGACCCAATAAAGAGATTCCATGCGGACCATGTTTTCCAATAGGTCTCTCTTTTCTGTCGTGCTCTCCATATCAGTTCTTCCATTTGATTAATTTCCTCTACTTTCTTAAGCCAAAGTCCTATTGATGGGGGTTGCCTTTGCTTCCAAGTGCCAGGTATACAAGCTTTGGAGATGGCATACTATCAGGATTCCTGGCATTCAGGAGATGGCATACTATCGTTTCTTTATATCTCTTAACTGGGATTTTTGTTTCATGTAATACAAAGAAGACCGGGTCTTCGGGTATCTCTTCTTCCCAGAACTGCTGACTAATTCTCCGAACCTCCCCCCAAAAACCTTTCTTTCTAGGACATGACCAAAAAATTTGCAATAACGTCCCAGATTCCTCACAGAATCTCCAGCAGGTATCAGTAACCTCTGGAAAAAATCTATGAAGAAGAACTGGGGTTCGGTAAAATTGGGAAACAATTTTATAATTAGTTTCCTGTATCTTCGTACACATTGAAGGTTCAAATATGTTATTTATTATACTGGTTCGTTGTTCCTCTGAAAAAAATATGCCTAGTTCCAGTTCCCATTTACATAAAAATGGCAATTGGAAATCCTCTGGTGGCCTAATCAGCAGATCATACATCCTCGAGAGAACATGGGGAAGTAATCCTTTCTCATTACAGTATTCTTCAAATCTCGTTAACTTCCGCTTGAAGTTATCGGTTGGAGGTAAAGACTGCAGAAAATGTCTCAATTGTGCCGCCCGCCAGAAGTCTAGGGGGTATAGGTTAGAACTAGATGTCAATGTTTGCCAGTTGGGCCATGATCCTGTTTCTAGGAAATGGGAGGCCTGGTATAGCCCCTTTTCTAGTAGTACCCCAAAAGATTCTTTCCTCAGTCCTAGTGCAAATTGTGGATTCCCCAAAATGGGGAATAATGGGGACTCTAGTGTTGATAACTTCCCTTTAGAAATAAGTCCATGGCACATTGTTACCGTCGGGCCTATTAATGGATGTGTCTTGACCGTGGATGGAAGTTCTCTAAAGCACCAAGGTGCTCTATGTAATAAAACTCTACTCTGTGCTTGTTCCAAATTAGGCCAAGTCTTTAGGTCTCTATGTCGGCACCAGTCAATTATTCAACTTAATATGGCTGTTTGGTAGTATTTATAAACGTCAGGTATAGCCAATCCACCATATTGCTTGGGGAGAGTTAACAAGGATCTTCTGATCCTTGGACGTTTCTGTGCCCAAATAAAACCAGTAAAGAGTGTATCGATCTGTTTAAAATAATGCCTAGGGATAGCTATGGGTAATGCCTGAAATAAATAAAAGGAACATTTTACCAAAGTTTTTATAAGTATATTTCCTGTAGCAAGCCAAGAATGGAATCCCTTGTGCCACCTATCCAGGAGACTCCGAACCCTTTGTAGACGTGGTGGAAAGTTAAGGTTAAAAGTATGTGAAAGATCTGCTGGGATCCTTGTTCCCAAATAATTCAAAGCTTGATCCATTTAAATTTATAATTGGATTTCAATGATCCCAGCATATCCTTAGACATTGCAATCCCCATGGCCTGACCCCAGTATCATCCGTGACTTCAGTATTTCCAGTGTCCCCTGTGTATCCAGTCAGCACAGTGACCACAATATCTCCAGTATCACCCAAATATCCAGTGATCCCAGTATCTCCAGTGACCTCAGTGTTTTTAGTGACCCCAGTATTTCCACTGACCCCAGGTACCCCAGTATCCCCTGTGTATCCAGTGACCACAATATCCCCAGTGACCCCAGTGTCTCCAGTGTCAACCATGTATCCAGTGACCCCAGTATCTCTAGTGACCTCAGTGCCCCCTGTGTCTCCAGTCTCTCCAGTGACCCCAGTATCTCCAGTGATTTCAGTGTCTCCAGTGTCCCCAGTATCTCCATTGATCCCAGTGTGCCTAGTGACCACACTGTCTTCAGTGGCCCCAGGGTGCCTAGTGACCACAGTGTCTTCAGTGTATCTAATGTCCCCAAAGTCTCCAGTGTGTCTAATGTACCCAGTGTCTCCAGTGACCCCAGTATCTCTAGTGGTCCTAGTGTTCCCAGTGTCTCCAGTAACCCCAGTGTCCTTAGTGTCTCCAGTGTCCCCAGTGATCCCAGTGTCTCCAGTAACCCCAGTGTCCTTAGTGTCTCCAGTGTCCCCAGTGATCCCAGTGTCTCCAGTAACCCCAGTGTCTTTAGTGTCTCCAGTGTCCCCAGTGATCCCAGTGTCTTCAGTGACCCCAGTATCTCCAGTGTCCCCAGTCTCTCCAGTGACCCCAGTTCTCCAGTGACCCCAGTATCTCCATTGGTCCCAGTGTGCCTAGTGACCACAGTGTCTTCAGTGGCCCCAGTGTGCCTAGTGACCCCAGTGTCTCCAGTGTGTCTAATGTCCCCAGTGTCTCGTGACCCCAATGTGCCTAGTGACCCCAGTGTCTACAGTGACCCCAGTATCTCTAGTGGCCCTAGGGTGCTCAGTGTCTCCAGTAACCCCACTGTCCTTAGTGTCCCCAGTGCTTCCTGTGATCCAAGTGTCTCCAGTGACCCCAGTATCTCCAGTGATCCCACTGTCCCCAGTGATCCCAGTGTGTCTAGTGCCTCCAGTGATTCCAGTGTCTCTAGTCTCTCCAGTGACCTCAGAGTCTCCAGTGATCCCAATGTGCCTAGCGACCCCAGTGTCTACAGTGGCCCCAGTATCTCTAGTGGTCCTAGTGTGCCCAGTGTCTCCAGTAACCCCAGTGTCCTTACTGTTCCCAGTGCTTCCAGTGATCCAAGTGTCTCCAGTGACTCCAGTATCTCCAGTGTCTCCAGTGATCCCAGTGTCCCCAGTGATCCCAGTGTGTCTAGTGCCTCCAGTGATCCCAGTGTTTCTAGTCTCTCCATCAGTGACCTCGGAGACTCCAGTGATCGCAATGTGCCTATTGACCCCAGTGTCTTCAGTGTCTCAAACCACTCCAGTGTCTCCAGTGACCCCAGTGTCTCCAGCCACTCCAGTGTCCCCAGTGACCGCAGTATCTCCAGTGTCTCCAGTGACCGCATAATCTCCAGTATTCTCAGTGTTTCCAGTAACCCCGGTATCTCTAGTGACCTCAGTGTTTCCAGTGACCCCAGTGTCTCCAATGCCCCCAGTGTCTCCAGTCACCACAGTGTATCCAGGGACCCCAGTGTCTCCAGAGACCCCAATATACCTAGTGACCTCAGTGTCTACAGTGACCATAGCCACTTCTGGACCGCCCGCCGTTGTTATACGGCGGTACAGTACTTTGAAGAGGGATATCGTTGTTATGGCAGCAGCTATCTACCATAACCCCGGGTTTCCTCTTCTTCAGCGGGCGGTCCGCTTTCCGATAAACGTGGTCTCTGCGGCGCATTGGCCGCGAGATCACTTTTATTGGCGGCGGTAGAGTGTTGCTCCCATCGCTCTCTGGTACCCTCCGCCGCTTACCGGAGGAGGCGATCATGTTCTGTCCCCTGTTAGGTATAAAGAAAAGTGAGGAGAAGATGGCCCCCACACATCTCCATACTATTGCAGGGCCCCGTCCCGACGAGCTTGCATGCAGAAGCGAACGCATACGTGAGCAACGCCCACATATGAAAACGGTGTTCAAACCACACATGTGAGGTATCGCCGCGATTGGTAGAGCGACTGCAATGATTCTAGTCCTAGACCTCCTCTGTAACTCAAAACATGCAACCTGTAGAATTTTTTAAACGTCGCCTATGGAGATTTTTAAGGGTAAAAGTTTGTTGCCATTCCACGAGTGGGCGCAACTTTGAAGCGTGACATGTTGGGTATCAATTTACTCGGCGTAATATTGTCTTTCACAATATTAAAAAAAATGGGTAACTTTACTGTTGTCTTATTTTTTCACAAAAAAGTGCGCTTGTAAGACCGCTGCGCAAATACGGTGTGACAAAAAGTATTGCAACGACCGCCATTTTATTCTCTAAGGTTTTAGAAAAAATATATATAATGTTTGGGGGTTCAAAGTAATTTTCTAGCAAAAAAAAAATATATATATATTTTAACTTGTGAACAACAAGTTTGAAAAATAGGCCCGGTCTTAAAGTGGTTAAGTATCTCCAGGAATCTCAGTGTGTCCCCCGTGTCCCCAGTCTCTCCAGTGACCTCAGTGTCCCCCGTGTCCCCAGTCTCTCCAGTGACCTCAGTGTCCCCCGTGTCCCCAGTCTCTCCAGTGACCTCAGTGTCCCCCGTGTCCCCAGTCTCTTCAGTGATCTCAGTGTCCCCCATGTCCCCAGTCTCTCCAGTGACCTCAGTGTCCCCCATGTCCCCAGTCTCTCCAGTGACCTCAGTGTCCCCCGTGTCCCCAGTCTCTCCAGTGACCTCAGTGTCCCCCGTGTCCCCAGTCTCTCCAGTGATCTCAGTGTCCCCCATGTCCCCAGTCTCTCCAGTGACTTCAGTGTCCCCCGTGTCCGCAGTCTCTCCAGTGACCTCAGTGTCCCCCGTGTCCCCAGTCTCTCCAGTGATCTCAGTGTCCCCCGTGTCCCCAGTCTCTCCAGTGACCTCAGTGTCCCCCCTGTCCCCAGTCTCTCCAGTGGCCTCAGTGTCCCCCGTGTCCCCAGTCTCTCCAGTGACCTCAGTGTCCCCCGTGTTCCCTGTCTCTCCAGTGACCTCAGTGTCCCCCGTGTCCCCAGTCTCTCCAGTGACCTCAGTGTCCCCCATGTCCCCAGTCTCTCCAGTGACTTCAGTGTCCCCAGTCTCTCCAGTGACCTCAGTGTCCCCCGTGTCCCCAGTCTCTCCAGTGACTTCAGTGTCCCCCGTGTCCCCAGTCTCTCCAGTGACCTCAGTGTCCCCCATGTCCCCAGTCTCTCCAGTGACTTCAGTGTCCCCAGTCTCTCCAGTGACCTCAGTGTCCCCCGTGTCCCCAGTCTCTCCAGTGACTTCAGTGTCCCCCGTGTCCCGAGTCTCTCAAGTGACCTCAGTGTCCCCCATGTCCCCAGTCTCTCCAGTGACTTCAGCGTCCCCAGTCTCTCCAGTGACCTTAGTGTCCCCCATGTCCCCAGTCTCTCCAGTGACTTCAGTGTCCCCAGTCTCTCCAGTGATCTCAGTGTCCCCCATGTCCCCAGTCTCTCCAGTGACTTCAGTGTCCCCAGTCTCTCCAGTGACCTCAGTGTCCCCCATGTCCCCAGTCTCTCCAGTGACTTCAGTGTCCCCAGTCTCTCCAGTTTCATTCAGTGCCCCCGTGTCCCCAGTCTCTCCAGTGACCTCAGTGTCCCCCGTGTCCCCAGTCTCTCCAGTGACTTCAGTGTCCCCAGTCTCTCCAGTGACCTCAGTGTCCCCCATGTCCCCAGTCTCTCCAGTGACCTCAGTGTCCCCCATGTCCCCAGTCTCTCCAGTGACCTCAGTGTCCCCCGTGTCCCCAGTCTCTCCAGTGACCTCAGTGTCCCCCGTGTCCCCAGTCTCTCCAGTGACCTCAGTGTCCCCCGTGTCCCCAGTCTCTCCAGTGACCTCAGTGTCCCCCGTGTCCCCAGTCTTTCCAGTTACCTCAGTGTCCCCCGTGTCCCCAGTCTCTCCAGTGACCTCAGTGTCCCCCGTGTCCCCAGTCTCTCCAGTGACCTCAGTGTCCCCAGTCTCTCCAGTGACCTCAGTGTCCCCCATGTCCCCAGTCTCTCCAGTGACCTCAGTGTCCCCCATGTCCCCAGTCTCTCCAGTGACCTCAGTGTCCCCCGTGTCCCCAGTCTCTCCAGTGACCTCAGTGTCCCCCGTGTCCCCAGTCTCTCCAGTGACCTCAGTGTACCCCGTGTCCCCAGTCTCTCCAGTGACCTCAGTGTCCCCGGTGTCCCCAGTCTCTCCAGTGACCTCAGTGTCCCCCCGTGTCCCCAGTCTCTCCAGTGACCTCAGTGTCCCCCGTGTCCCCAGTCTTTCCAGTTACCTCAGTGTCCCCCATGTCCCCAGTCTCTCCAGTGACCTCAGTGTCCCCCGTGTCCCCAGTCTCTCCAGTAACCTCAGTGTCCCCAGTCTCTCCAGTAACCTCAGTGTCCCCCGTGTCCCCAGTCTCTCCAGTAACCTCAGTGTCCCCAGTCTCTCCAGTAACCTCAGTGTCCCCCGTGTCCCCAGTCTCTCCAGTGACCTCAGTGTCCCCCGTGTCCCCAGTCTCTCCAGTGACCTCAGTGTCCCCCGTGTCCCTAGTCTCTCCAGTGACTTCAGTGTCCCCCGTGTCCCCAGTCTCTCCAGTGACCTCAGTGTCCCCCATGTCCCCAGTCTCTCCAGTGACTTCAGTGTCCCCAGTCTCTCCAGTGACCTCAGTGTCCCCCGTGTCCCCAGTCTCTCCAGTGACTTCAGTGTCCCCCGTGTCCCGAGTCTCTCAAGTGACCTCAGTGTCCCCCATGTCCCCAGTCTCTCCAGTGACTTCAGCGTCCCCAGTCTCTCCAGTGACCTTAGTGTCCCCCATGTCCCCAGTCTCTCCAGTGACTTCAGTGTCCCCAGTCTCTCCAGTGATCTCAGTGTCCCCCATGTCCCCAGTCTCTCCAGTGACTTCAGTGTCCCCAGTCTCTCCAGTGACCTCAGTGTCCCCCGTGTCCCCAGTCTCTCCAGTGACTTCAGTGTCCCCTGTGTTCCCAGTCTCTCCAGTGACCTCAGTGTCCCCCGTGTCCCCAGTCTTTCCAGTGATCTCAGTGTCCCCCGTGTCCCCAGTCTCTCCAGTGACCTCAGTGTCCCCCGTGTCCCCAGTCTCTCCAGTGACCTCAGTGTCCCCCGTGTCCCCAGTGACCTCAGTGTCCCCCGTGTCCCCAGTCTCTACAGTGACCTCAGTGTCCCCAGTCTCTCCAGTGACCTCAGTGTCCCCCATGTCCCCAGTGACCTCAGTGTCCCCCGTGTCCCCCGTGTCCCCAGTCTCTACAGTGACCTCAGTGTCCCCAGTCTCTCCAGTGACCTCAGTGTCCCCCATGTCCCCAGTCTCTCCAGTGACCTCAGTGTCCCCCATGTCCCCAGTCTCTCCAGTGACCTCAGTGTCCCCCATGTCCCCAGTCTCTCCAGTGACCTCAGTGTCCCCCGTGTCCCCAGTCTCTCCAGTGACCTCAGTGTACCCCGTGTCCCCAGTCTCTCCAGTGACCTCAGTGTCCCCCGTGTCCCCAGTCTCTCCAGTGACCTCAGTGTCCCCCGTGTCCCCAGTCTCTCCAGTGATCTCAGTGTCCCCCGTGTCCCCAGTCTCTCCAGTGACCTCAGTGTCCCCCGTGTCCCCAGTCTCTCCAGTGACCTCAGTGTCCCCCGTGTCCCCAGTCTCTCCAGTGACCTCAGTGTCCCCCGTGTCCCCAGTCTTTCCAGTTACCTCAGTGTCCCCCGTGTCCCCAGTCTCTCCAGTGACCTCAGTGTCCCCCGTGTCCCCAGTCTCTCCAGTGACCTCAGTGTCCCCAGTCTCTCCAGTGACCTCAGTGTCCCCCATGTCCCCAGTCTCTCCAGTGACCTCAGTGTCCCCCATGTCCCCAGTCTCTCCAGTGACCTCAGTGTCCCCCATGTCCCCAGTCTCTCCAGTGACCTCAGTGTACCCCGTGTCCCCAGTCTCTCCAGTGACCTCAGTGTCCCCCGTGTCCCCAGTCTCTCCAGTGACCTCAGTGTCCCCCGTGTCCCCAGTCTCTCCAGTGACCTCAGTGTCCCCCGTGTCGCCAGTCTTTCCAGTTACCTCAGTGTCCCCCATGTCCCCAGTCTCTCCAGTGACCTCAGTGTCCCCCGTGTCCCCAGTCTCTCCAGTAACCTCAGTGTCCCCAGTCTCTCCAGTAACCTCAGTGTCCCCCGTGTCCCCAGTCTCTCCAGTAACCTCAGTGTCCCCAGTCTCTCCAGTAACCTCAGTGTCCCCCGTGTCCCCAGTCTCTCCAGTGACCTCAGTGTCCCCCATGTCCCCAGTCTCTCCAGTGACCTCAGTGTCCCCAGTCTCTCTAGTAACCTCAGTGTCCCCTGTGTCCCCAGTCTCTCCAGTGACCTCAGTGTCCCCCGTGTCCCCAGTCTCTCCAGTGACCTCAGTGTCCCCCGTGTCCCCAGTCTCTCCAGTAACCTCAGTGTCCCCAGTCTCTCCAGTAACCTCAGTGTCCCCCGTGTCCCCAGTCTCTCCAGTAACCTCAGTGTCCCCAGTCTCTCCAGTAACCTCAGTGTCCCCCGTGTCCCCAGTCTCTCCAGTAAACTCAGTGTCCCCAGTCTCTCCAGTAACCTCAGTGTCCCCCATGTCCCCAGTCTCTACAGTAACCTCAGTGTCCCCCGTGTCCCCAGTCTCTCCAGTGACCTCAGTGTCCCCCGTGTCCCCAGTCTCTCCAGTGACCTCAGTGTCCCCAGTCTCTCCAGTAACCTCAGTGTCCCCCATGTCCCCAGTCTCTCCAGTAACCTCAGTGTCCCCAGTCTCTCCAGTGACCTCAGTGTCCCCCGTGTCCCCAGTCTCTCCAGTGACCTCAGTGTCCCCAGTCTCTCCAGTAACCTCAGTGTCCCCCATGTCCCCAGTCTCTACAGTAACCTCAGTGTCCCCCGTGTCCCCAGTCTCTCCAGTGACCTCAGTGTCCCCCGTGTCCCCAGTCTCTCCAGTGACCTCAGTGTCCCCAGTCTCTCCAGTAACCTCAGTGTCCCCCAAGTCCCCAGTCTCTCCAGTAACCTCAGTGTCCCCAGTCTCTCCAGTGACCTCAGTGTCCCCCGTGTCCCCAGTCTCTCCAGTGACCTCAGCGTCCCTCGTGTCCCCAGTCTCTCCAGTAACCTCAGTGTCCCCAGTCTCTCCAGTGACCTCAGTGTCCCCCGTGTCCCCAGTCTCTCCAGTGACCTCAGCGTCCCCCGTGTCCCCAGTCTCTCCAGTAACCTCAGTGTCCCCAGTCTCTCCAGTAACCTCAGTGTCCCCCGTGTCCCCAGTCTCTCCAGTGACCTCAGTGTCCCCAGTCTCTGCAGTAACCTCAGTGTCTCCAGTGATTTTGGTGTCTCCAGTGACCCCAGTATCTCCATTGGCCCCAGTGTGCCTAGTGACCCCAGTGTCTGCAGTGTGTCCAATGTCCCCAGTGTATCCAGTGACCCCAGGATCTCCAGTGACCCCTGAGTATCTCCAGTGACCCCAGTGTGCCCAGTGACCCCAGTGTCTGCAGTGTGTCCAATGTGCCCAGTGACCCCATGTCTCCAGTGTGTCTAATGTTCTCAGTGTCTCCAGTGACCCCGGCACTCCTGTTCCTCCAAGTGACCTCACCTTATTCTGTGCCTTCAGTGCACCACTGAGCCCCAACCTGACCCCCTCCCCCACCCCCCCCCCCCTTCATGACACAACAATTATCACACTCAGTACAGGAATTCCTTCTCCATTATAAATGTCGTCACTTCGATCGTCTCCATTCAGACCCAGCTGTCCAGTGACTGTGGTGGGGGATAAAATAATAGAAGGGGTAATAATAATATTAATAATAATAGAAAGGGTAATATTATTATTATTATTAATAATAATAATAGGAGGGGCAACAATAGATAATATATAATAATAGGAGGGGTAATAATAATATTAATAATAGTAGGAGGGGTAATAATAGATAATATATAATAATAGGAGGGGTAATAATAGATAATATATAATAATAGGAGAATAATAAATTATATATAATAATAGGAGGGGTAATAATAGGTAATATATAATAATAGGAGGAGAATAATAGATAATATATAATAATAGGAGAATAATAGATAATATATAATAATAGGAGGAGTAATAATAGATAATATATAATAATAATAGGAGAATATTAGATAATATATAATAATAGGAGGAGTAATAATAGATAATATATAATAATAGGAGGGGTAATAATAGATAATATATAATAATAGGAGAATAATAGATAATATATAATAATAGGAGGGGTAATAATATATAATATATAATAATAGGAGAATAATAGATAATATATAATAATAGGAGGGGTAATAATAGATAATATATAATAATAGGAGGGGTAATAATAGATAATATATAATAATAGGAGGGATAATAATAGATAATATATAATAATAGGAGGGGTAATAATATATAATATATAATAATAGGAGAATAATAGATAATATATAATAATAGGAGGGCTAATAATCGATAATATATAATAATAGGAGAATAATAGATAATATATAATAATAGGAGGAGTAATAATAGATAATATATAATAATAGTAGGAGAATATTAGATAATATATAATAATAGGAGGAGTAATAATAGATAATATATAATAATAATAGGAGAATAATAGATAATATATAATAATAGGAGGGGTAATAATAGATAATATATAATAATAGGAGGGGTAATAATAGATAATATATAATAATAGGAGGGGTAATAATAGATAATATATATAATAGGAGGGATAATAATAGATAATATATAATAATAGGAGGGGTAATAATAGATAATATATAATAATAGGAGGGATAATAATAGATAATATATAATAATAGGAGGGATAATAATAGATAATATATAATAATAGGAGGGATAATAATAGATAATATATAATAATAGGAGGGATAATAATAGATAATATATAATAATAGGAGGGACAATAATAGATAATGTATAATAAATAATACGGTAATAGTAATATATATATAATAGCGATGATGGAAGAGTACAGTGTATATAATAATAATGATGATGACGTGTACAGTGATATATAATAATAATAATAATAGATGGGAGGAGTAATGATAATATTAATAATAGGAGACTCCTCCTCCTCACAGGTGATAGGGTCGGACCGCGGGGAGAACTCCCTGTCCCGGGCTGTCACTGTCTCTCCGCACTCTGGGGGGGGGGGGGGCACAGCGGGGCGGGGCTACAGCGAGAGTGGGTGGGAGGGGGAGTGGCTGCTTCCAGCTCAGTACACAGGTAGGATGGAGGGGGCGGAGAATAACTGAAAGTGGGCGGAACACCGAGCGGAGTCTGAACGGCTATAGACTGCTGGGCGGGGAAAGAAGAGCATAGGAGTCGCAGAGAGGTGGGCGGAGATGGACAGGTAGTGGGTGGATATAGACGGGTAGTGGGCGGAGATGAACAAGTAGTGGGCGGAGATGAACAAGTAGTGGGCGGAGATGAACAAGTAGTGGGCGGAGATGGACTTGTGGTGGGCGGAGATGGACGTGTGGTGGGCGGAGATGAACAAGTAGTGGGCGGAGATTGGAAGAGATGGTGGGCGGAGATGGACGGGTGGTGGGCGGAGATGGACTTGTGGTGGGCTGAGATGAACAGGTAGTGGGCGGAGATGAACAGGTAGTGGGCGGAGATGGACAGGTGGTGGGCGTGTTTCGGGTGTCACTGGTAACAGGTGAGTGAGGAAGAGGTGAGAAGGTGACAGATGGCTCCACCGAGACCCGAAATCCGATACCAGAAAGTACAGGACACCCCGGGGGAGGGGGAGGAGGTCACCATCTACCTGTACAGGTAATATCAATATATCGGGGGGTCACCATATATACAATATATCCCTAGAGGAGGGGTCACCATCTACCTGTACAAGTAGGACTCTCTCTATATACTGCACACTATATACTCACATGATGTGAATCAGTTTCTGGTGTTATAAGACAGAAATGTGACCCAGGAGAGGAGAGACAGGTGAGTGTATAGAGAGGTGTGTATATAGAGAGAGGGGTGTATATAGAGAGGGGTATATATAGAGAGGGGTATATATAGAGAGGGGTGTATATAGAGAGAGGTGTATATAGAGAGGGGTGTATATAGAGAGGGGTGTATATATAGAGAGGGGTGTATATAGAGAGGGGTATATATAGAGAGGGGTGTATATAGAGAGGGGTGTGTATATATAGAGAGGGGTGTATATAGAGAGGTGTGTATATAGAGGGGGGTATATATAGAGAGGGGTGTGTATATAGAGAGGGGTGTATATAGAGAGGGGTGTGTATATAGAGAGGGGTGTGTATAGAGAGGGGGGTGTATATAGAGAGAGGTGTGTATATAGAGAGGGGTGTGTATATAGAGAGGGGTGTATATAGAGAGGGGTGTATATATAGAGAGGGGTGTATATATAGAGGGGTGTATATATAGAGAGGGGTGTATATATAGAGGGGTGTGTATATATAGAGGGGTGTATATATAGAGAGGGGTGTGTATATAGAGAGGGGTGTGTATATAGAGAGGGGTGTGTATATAGAGAGAGGTGTATATAGAGAGGGGTGTATATAGAGAGGGGTGTATATATAGAGAGGGGTGTATATATAGAGAGGGGTGTATATATAGAGGGGTGTATATATAGAGAGGGGTGTGTATATAGAGAGGGGTGTGTATATAGAGAGGGGTGTGTATATAGAGAGAGGTGTATATAGAGAGGGGTGTATATAGAGAGGGGTGTATATATAGAGAGGGGTGTATATATAGAGAGGGGTGTATATATAGAGGGGTGTGTATATATATAGAGAGGGGTGTATATAGAGAGGGGTGTATATATAGAGAGGGGTGTATATATAGAGAGGGGTGTGTATATAGAGGGGTGTGTATATATAGAGAGGGGTGTATATATAGAGGGGTGTGTATATAGAGAGGGGTGTATATATAGAGAGGGGTGTATATAGAGAGGGGTGTGTATATAGAGAGGGGTGTGTATATAGAGAGGGGTGTATAGAGAGGGGTGTATAGAGAGGGGTGTGTATATAGAGGGGTGTGTATATATAGAGAGGGGTGTATATATAGAGGGGTGTGTATATAGAGAGGGGTGTATATATAGAGAGGGGTGTATATAGAGAGGGGTGTGTATATAGAGAGGGGTGTGTATATAGAGAGGGGTGTATAGAGAGGGGTGTATAGAGAGGGGTGTGTATATAGAGGGGTGTGTATATAGAGGGGGTATATATATAGAGAGGGGTATATATATAGAGAGGGGTGTGTATATAGAGAGGGGTGTATATAGAGAGGGGTGTGTATATAGAGAGGGGGGTATATATAGAGAGGGGTATATATATAGAGAGGGGTGTGTATATAGAGAGGGGTGTATATAGAGAGGGGGGTATATATAGAGAGGGGTGTATATAGAGAGGGGTGTATATAGAGAGAGGGGTGTATATATAGAGAGGGGTGTATATATAGAGAGGGGTGTATATATAGAGAGGGGTGTATATATAGAGGGGTGTATATATAGAGGGGTGTATATAGAGGGGTGTATATAGAGAGGGTTATATATAGAGAGGGGTGTATATAGAGACTTGTGTATATAATATATATGTATACAGGTGACACAGGTATGTATATACAGGTGAGTGTTGTGGTGTATATACAGAGCTGTGCTGTGCTGTGCGGTGCTCGGAGTGGTCAGTCCAGCACACTGTGTAAGATGTATATTCTGTCATTCTGTCCAATCAGGTTTTCTCTGTATCTGTATACTGGTCACAAATATATACAGGGCCCTGAAAAAGTATTCATACCCCTTGAAATTTCCCACGGTCTCAGTTCCTGGGGATGATGCCTTCTTATCATCCTACAGTTGTACCCATACAATACCGATAGGTGAGAACATTATGGGACCTTCTTTGACCCTTTCTGCATCTCTAAGTATCTACCTTTTTCTACCCACCATCTTACCATTTTGGCATTTCTACCTTTATTATAGATACCCCCTTTACTGTGATCTTGCTCCTGACGAGTGGCATACAACCACGAAACGCGTAGAGACTTCACACGATGATATGTCTCCGTTTCTATGTTCTACATCTGTATTGTACTATTTTATTGTATCGAACCGATTTGCCATTATTATATTTGCCTATATGATACCACTATGAACTCTGGTCTATATACCTTTGGTCTGCTACTATATACCATGTGGAGACAACTATGGACCCTCATTTATTGTTTAGACTTTTTTATTAGGACCTACTATTACTATAAGATGCTACAATTGTGTTTGTATCAATAAACCGATGGATAGATTAATTGTCTCTTTCCAATTAGCAGAGTGCTTCATAGAAAGTCCCACCCTTTATTATACGCTCAATAACCGTAGCGGGGGGATGGAGGTCCATATGTAGTTATTGCCTCACACAAAGCCCCATACTATTCTGTGACCCATTGTTTGCCGACACGTTTGTTTCTCTTAGACAGGGTTTAGCTCTTACAGTGGGGCCGGGCTTTGCCTCATCATCCCCGGGAGCTGCGACACGTACCGTGGCCTCCCCCCTCCCCCCCCCCATTGTGAGGGGCGGGGGAGACGTACGCTACGTGTCGACGCCACGCCCACATGCCTAGCGGGTGACGTCACCAAAAACGTAAACGTATTTTATTGGGATTTTATGTGATGGACCAACACAAAGTGGCACCTAATTGTGAAGTGGAAGGAAAATGATAAATGATACAAATAAATATGTGAAAAGTGTGGGGGGAGGGGCATTTGTATGGCGCCCCCTTTACTCCGATACCCCCAACTAAAATCTAGAGGAGCCAATTGCCTTCAGAAGTCACCTAATTAGTAAATAGAGTCCCCCTGTGTGTCATTTAATCTCAGTATAAATACAGCTGTTCTGTGAAGCCCTCAGAGGTTTGTTAGAGAACCTTAGTGAATAAACAGCATCATGAAGGCCAAGGAACACACCAGACAGGTCAGGGATAAAGTTGTGGAGAAGTATAAAGCAGGGTCAGGTTATAAAAAAAATCTCCCAAGCTTTGAAGATCTCACGGAGCTCTGTTCAATCCATCATCGGAAAATGGAAAGAGTATGGCACAACCGCAAACCTACCAAGACATGACCGTCCCCCTAAACTGACCGCGCCGGGCAAGGAGAGCATTCATCAGAGAAGCAGCCAAGAGGCCCATGGTAACTCTGGAAGAGCTGCAGAGATCCACAGCTCAGGGGGGAGAATCTGTCCACAGGACAACTATTAGTCGTGCTTCTCCACAAATCTGCCCTTTATGGAAGAGTGACAAGAAGAAAGACATTGGGGAAAGAAAGTCATAAGAAGTCCTGTTTGCAGTTTGTGAGAAGCCATGTGGGGGACACAGCAATCATGTGGGGGGACACAGCAAACATGTGGGGGACACAGCAATCATGGGGGGGACACAGCAATCATGTGGGGGACACAGCAAACATGTGGGGGACACAGCAAACATGTGGGGGACAGAAAACATGTGGGGGGACACAGCAATCATGTGGGGGACACAGCAAACATGTGGGGGACAGAAAACATGTGGGGGGACACAGCAATCATGGGGGGGACACATCAATCATGTGGGGGACACAGCAAACATGTGGGGGACAGAAAACATGTGGGGGGACACAGCAATCATGTGGGGGACACAGCAAACATGTGGGGGACAGAAAACATGTGGGGGGACACAGCAATTATGTGGGGGACACAGCAAACATGTGGGGGACACAGCAATCATGTGGGGGACACAGAAAACATGTGGGGGACACAGCAAACATGTGGAGGACACAGCAATCATGTGGGGGACACAGCAATCATGTGGGGGGACACAGCAAACATGTGGGGGACACAGCAATCATGGGGGGGACACAGCAATCATGTGGGGGACACAGCAAACATGTGGGGGACACAGCAAACATGTGGGGGACAGAAAACATGTGGGGGGACACAGCAATCATGTGGGGGACACAGCAAACATGTGGGGGACAGAAAACATGTGGGGGGACACAGCAATCATGTGGGGGACACAGCAAACATGTGGGGGACACAGCAAACATGTGGGGGACAGAAAACATGTGGGGGGACACAGCAATCATGTGGGGGACACAGCAAACATGTGGGGGACAGAAAACATGTGGGGGGACACAGCAAACATGTGGGGGACACAGCAAACATGTGGGGGACACAGCAATCATGTGGGGGACACAGCAAACATGTGGGGGACACAGAAAACATGTGGGGGACACAGCAAACATGTGGGGGACACAGCAAACATGTGGAGGACACAGCAATCATGTGGGGGACACAGCAAACATGTGGGGGACAGAAAACATGTGGGGGGACACAGCAATCATGTGGGGGACACAGCAAACATGTGGGGGACACAGCAATCGTGTGGGGGACACAGCAAACATGTGGGGGACACAGAAAACATGTGGGGGACACAGCAATCATGTGGGGGACACAGCAATCATGTAGGAGACACAGCAAACATGTGGGGGACACAGCAAACATGTGGAGGACACAGCAATCATGCGGGGGACACAGAAAATATGTGGGGGACACAGCAATCATGTTGGGGTCACAGCAATCATGTGGGGGACACAGCAATCATGTGGGGGACACAGCAAACATGTGGGGGACACAGCAAACATGTGGGGGACACAGCAAACATGTGGAAGAAGGTGCTCTGGTCAAATGAGACCAAAATGTAACTTTTTGTCCTAATAGTAAAATGCTATGTGTGGGGAAAACTAACACTGCACATCACCCTGAACACACCATCCCCACCGTGAAACATGGTGGTGGCAGCTTCATGTGGTGGGGATGGTTTTCTTCAGCAGGGACAGGGAAGCTGGTCAGAGTTGATGGGAAGATGGATGGAGCCAAATACAGGACAACCTTAGAAGGAAACCTGTTATGCCGCGTACACACGATCGTTTTTTTCGACGGTGAAAACACAGTCGAGAAAATCGACGTGAAAAACAAGGAACAGCTTGTTCCCCCCCCCCCCCCCCCCACACACGGCCGTTTTAAATGACATTTATTTTTTTGGTTGAAAAAAACGACCGTGTGTAGGCTCCCCGGCAGTGTTTCCCTATGGGGAAAACTGCCGCCGAAAAAAACAACAGGAATCATGACGAGAAAATTTAATTCATATTTTTCTCGTCGTGATTAATGCCGTTTTTCTCGTCGAAAGGAAAAAATTTCATTTTTCTCGTCATGAAAAACGGTCGTGTGTACGCGGCATTAGAGTCTGCAAAAGACTTGAGACCGGGGGGAGGTTCACCTTCCAGCAGGACAACGACCCTAAAGTACAGCCAGAGCTACAATGGAATGGTTTAGATCAAAGCATATTCATGTGTTAGAATGGCCCAGTCACAGTCCAGACCTAAATCCCATTGAAAATCTGTGGCAAGACTTGAAAATTGCTGATCACAGACGCTCTCCATCCAATCTGACAGAGCTTGAGATATTTTACAAAGAAGAATGGGCAGAAATGTCCCTCTCTAGATGTGCAAAGCTGGTAGAGACACCCCCAAAAAGACTTGTAGAGAAAGGGGGTTCTACAAAGTATTGACTCCGGGGGGCGCCATACAAATGCCCCTCCCCCCCCACACTTTTCACATATTTATTTGTATCATTTATCATTTTCCTTCCACTTCACAATTATGTGACACTTTGTGTTGGTCCATCACATAAAATCCCAATAAAATACATTTACGTTTTTGGTTGTAACAAAATGTGGGAAATTTTAAGGGGTATGAATACTTTTTCAAGGCACTGTAGTTGTATACTGGCCACAAGTACACTATATTACCAAAAGTATTGGGACACCTGCCTTTTACACACACAGGAACTTTAATGGCCTCCCAGTCTTAAGCCTCATACACACGGCCGAGAATCTCGCCGAAAAAAACACGTTGTTTTTCTTGACGAGATTCTTGGACAAGAAACTTGTCCCGGCCGAGTGTACACCCGCGGTTCTTTGAATGGAGCGAACGCGGTGATGTCATCGAATACGACGAGCGTGCGCTCATCACATTCGATGCCGTCGCCGCCATCTTGGTTCACCCTACCTATGCCTAGGAAGCTACCGCGCATGCGTCAAAGTCATTTCAAGCATGCGCGGGCTTCCCGGAGGACAGGTAAGTGTACACACACTCACTTTTCTCATAGAGAAACACGCCGAGGAGAATCTCAACGAGAAAATAGAGAGCAGGTTCTTTATTTTCTCGTCAAGATTCTTGTCGCTTTTCTTGACGAGAAACCATACACACCAACGAATTTCTCGGCAAGACATCTCTGCCAGCAAGTTTCTTGCTGGTTTTTGCCGAGAAAATCGGTCGTGTGTACGAGGCTTGCGTCCGTAGGGTTCAATATTGAGTTGGCCCCGCCCTTTGCAGCTATAACAGCTTCACCTCTTCTGGGAAGGCCGTCCACAAGGTTTAGGAGGGTGTCTATGGGAATGTTTGACCATTCTTCCAGAAGAGCATTTGTGAGGTCAGGCACTGATGTTGGACAAGAAGGTCTGACTCATTCCAAAGGTGTTCTATCGGGATGAGGTCAGGACTCTGTGCAGGCCAGTCAAGTTCCTCCACCCCAAACTCGCTCCTCCATGTCTTTATGGACCTTGCTTCGTGCTCTGGTGGGCAGTCATGTTGGAACAGGAAGGGGCCGTCCCCCAAACTCCTCCCACAAAGTTGGGAGCATGAAATTGTCCAAAATGTCTTGGTATACCGACACCTTAAGAGTTCCCTTCACTGGAACTAAGGGGGCCAAGCCCAACCCCTGAAAAACAACCCCCACACCATAATCCCCCCCCTCCTCCCCCCACACCATAATCCCCCCCCTCCTCCCCCCACACCATAATCCCCCCTCCTCCCCCCTCACCATAATCCCCCCTCACCATAATCCCCCCTCCTCCCCCCACACCATAATCCCTCCTCCTCCTCCCCCCACACCATAATCCCTCCTCCTCCCCCCTCACACCATAATCCCTCCTCCTCCCCCCTCACACCATAATCCCTCCTCCTCCCCCCACACACCATAATCCCCCCTCCTCCCCCCTCACCATAATCCCCCTCCACACACCATAATCCCCCCTCCTCCCCCCACACCATAATCCCTCCTCCTCCTCCCCCCACACCATAATCCCTCCTCCTCCTCCCCCCACACCATAATCCCTCCTCCTCCCCCCTCACACCATAATCCCTCCTCCTCCCCCCTCACACCATAATCCCTCCTCCTCCCCTCACACCATAATCCCTCCTCCTCCCCCCTCACACCATAATCCCTCCTCCTCCCCCCTCACCATAATCCCCCCTCCTCCCCCTCACCATAATCCCCCCTCCTCCCCCCTCACCATAATCCCCCCCTCCTGCCCCCTCACCATAATCCCCCCTCCTCCCCCCTCACCATAATCCCCCCTCCACACACCATAATCCCCCCTCCTCCCCCCCTCACCATAATCCCCCTCCTCCCCCCACACCATAATCCCTCCTCCTCCCCCCTCACACCATAATCCCTCCTCCTCCCCCCTCACACCATAATCCCCCCTCCTCCCCCCACACACCATAATCCCCCCTCCTCCTCCCCCCTACACACCATAATCCCTCCTCCTCCTCCCCCCTACACACCATAATCCCTCCTCCTCCCCCCCTCACCATAATCCCTCCTCCTCCCCCCCTCACCATAATCCCTCCTCCTCCCCCCCACACACCATAATCCCTCCTCCTCCCCCCCACACACCATAATCCCTCCTCTCCTCCCCCCACACCATAATCCCTCTTCCTCCCCTCACCATAATCCCTCCTCCTCCCCCCCCACACACCATAATCCCTCCTCCTCCCCCCCACACACCATAATCCCTCCTCCCCCCCTCACCATAATCCCCTCACCATAATCCCCCTCCTCCCCCCCACACCATAATCCCCCCTCCTCCCTCCTCACCATAATCCCCCCTCCACACACCATAACGCCTCCTCCCCCCTCACCATAATACCCCCTCCTCCCCCCACACACCATAATCCCCCTCCACATACCATAATCCCTCCTCCTCCCCCCTCACCATAATCCCTCCTCCTCCCCCACACACCATAATTCCCCCCTCACCATAATCCCCCTCCACACACCATAATCCCTCCTCCTCCTCCTCCACACACCATAATCCCCCCTCCACACACCATAATCCCCCCTCCTCCCCCCACACACCATAATCCCCCCTCCTTCCCCCACACACCATAATCCCTCCTCCTGCCCCCTCACCATAATTCCCCCCTCCTCCCCCCCACACCATAATCCCTCCTCCCCCCCCCACACACCATAATCCCCCCTCCACACACCATAATCCCCCTCTTCCCCCCCCTCACCATAATCCCCCCCTCCTCCCCCCACACCATAATCCCCCCTCTTCCCCCCCTCACCATAATCCCCCCTCCTCCCCCCACACACCATAATCCCTCCTCCTCCCCCCCACACACCATAATCCCTCCTCCTCCCCCCCACACACCATAATCCCTCCTCCTCCCCCCCACACACCATAATCCCTCCTCCTCCCCCCCACACACCATAATCCCTCCTCCTCCCCCCCACACACCATAATCCCCCTCCTCCCCCCTCACCATAATCCCCCCTCCTCCCCCACTCACCATAATCCCCTTACCATAATCCCCCCTCCTCCCCCCCCACACCATAATCCCCCCTCCTCCCTCCTCACCATAATCCCCCCTCCACACACCATAATCCCCCCTCCTCCCCCACTCACCATAATCCCCTTACCATAATCCCCCCTCCTCCCCCCCCACACCATAATCCCCCCTCCTCCCTCCTCACCATAATCCCCCTCCACACACCATAATCCCTCCTCCTCCCCCACACACCATAATCCCCCCCACACCACAATCCCCCCCTCCTCCCCCCCTCACCATAATTCCTCCTTCCCCCTCACCATAATCCCCCCTCCACACACCATAATCCCCCCTCCTCCCCCTCACCATAATCCCCCTCCACACACCACAATCCCCCCTCCTCCCCCCCTCACCATAATTCCTCCTTCCCCCTCACCATAATCCCCCTCCACACACCATAATCCCTCCTCCTCCCCCCATCACCATAATCCCCCCTCCACACACCATAATCCCCCCTCCTCCCCCCACTCACCATAATCCCTCCTCCTCCCCCCACTCACCATAATCCCTCCTCCTCCCCCCACACACCATAATCCCTCCTCCTCCCCCCACTCACCATAATCCCTCCTCCTCCCCCCACACACCATAATCCCCCCTCAGACCAACACGAGGGACGAATGAGGAGGAAAGAGACATTGCTCCAAATCAGGGACAGTTGGGAGCTATGAGTTTGGGGTGGAGGAACTTGACTGACCTGCACAGAGTCCTGACCTCAACCTGATAGAACACCTTTGGGATGAATTAGAGCGGAGACTGCGAGCCAGGCCTTCTCATCCAACATCAGTGCCTGACCTCACAAATGCTGTTCTGGAAGAATGGTCAAACATTCCCATAGACACCCTCCTAAACCTTGTGGACGGCCTTCCCAGAAGAGGTGAAGGTGTTATAGCTGCAAAGGGCGGGGCCAACTCAATATTGAACCCTCTGGACTAAGACTGGGATGCCATTAAAGTTCATGTGCGTGTACAGGCAGGTGTCCCAATACTTTTGACAATATATATATAATGGCAGGAATAGGTGTATACACATTGGTTAGAAGGGATGTGTAGTGTGGGGGATGGAGTCGTGTCCTGTCACCAGCACAGCCGGTGTGTCGGGTTCTGCCGGTGGAGCGTGTCGGACCTGTACGGCTGGGTGTGGCTGGGAGGAGGCGGTGCTGTGTTTGTTCTTCCATACATAACTCATATCCCAGGATGACAACCCTCAGGCTGGGATCACGCCGGGAAAATGTGTGAATTTCCATATTTTCCCACAAAACACGACAACAAACTGCCACCTGCAGAGGCGATCAGATTTTCCATAATTCTTATTGCCCCCCCCCCCAATGCAGACTCCCGTGCCTTCACACCCACCAGAACCCCGTAGTACCAGAGTGCCATGCGGTTTGCTGCGGCCTCATATTAGAATTCACACCTCCACATTTAGGACGGCCCTAAAAAAAAGCGTGCGTCTGGACGCACCTCAGGGTGTGAAGGAGTTGAAGTTTAATCTATTTATATTTTATCCTTCCCTTGCCCCCCCCCACCCCCTCCTCATCAATATGCTAATAAAAAGCTAAAATACTATCGTTCCGTTTTTCATTATATACCTTTTATATGTCATTACTGGGTCTCTGTGCTTCTCTATGCAATGCAGGCAGATCATGGCTGGTGGGAGGGGCTGTACATAGCTTCCTGAACACATCACAGCACCCGGCCTCTGTACTCCTCTCAGAAGCCCTCAGCGCTGACGCAAGCAGTGGGCTGACTAAGGGGGGGGGGGGGGTGTCACCACAACTTGGGATCAGTGATGGGAAGGGGATCTAGAGCATCATGTGACCAGCCTGAAGACTTTACACAAAGAATAAAATAATGCCATTGGGGGTCACAAGGGGGAGAGGCAATTTGTGGGAGGAGCAAGGACATATTTGGTGGAAGTGATCAGATTTAGGGTCACTCTTCTTATGGATGTTGGAGGTTCCTGGAGGTGGCCTTCATCAGGCTGTCCGGCTCTGCCTACTGAGTTTTATTTTGTGTTGCACAGTATACCACACCTGGGATCAGGAATGGGCCACGTTGGTCGGGAATGCCCTAAGATGTTGGGAATCCCTGTCTGGAATGCCCTGTGCTGGTCGGGAATGCCCTGTGCTGGTCTGGAATGCCCTGTGCTGGTCGGGAATGCCCTGTGCTGGTCGGGAATTCTCTGTGCTGGTCGGGAATTCTCTGTGCTGGTCGGGAATGCCCTGTGCTGGTCGGGAATGCCCTAAGATGTTGGGAATCCCTGTCTGGAATGCCCTGTGCTGGTCGGGAATGCCCTGTGCTGGTCGGGAATTCTCTGTGCTGGTCGGGAATTCTCTGTGCTGGTCGGGAATGCCCTGTGCTGGTCGGGAATGCTCTGTGCTGGTCAGGAATGCCCTGTGCTGGTCGGGAATGCCCTGTGCTGGTCGGGAATGCCCTGTGCTGGTCAGAAATTCTCTGTGCTGGTCGGGAATGCCCTGTGCTGGTCGGGAATGCCCTGTGCTGGTCGGGAATGCCCTGTGCTGGTCGGGAATGCCCTGTGCTGGTCAGGAATGCCCTGTGCTGGTCAGAAATTCTCTGTGCTGGTCGGGAATGCCCTGTGCTGGTCGGGAATGCCCTGTGCTGGTCAGAAATTCTCTGTGCTGGTCGGGAATGCCCTGTGCTGGTTGGGAATGCCCTGTGCTGGTCAGAAATTCTCTGTGTTGGACGGGAATGCCCTGTGCTGGACTGGAATGCCCTGTGCTGGACGGGAATGCCCTGTGCTGGACGGGAATGCCCTGTGTTGGACGAGAATGCCCTGTGTTGGACGGGAATGCCCTGTGTTGGACGGGAATGCTCTGTGTTGGACGGGAATGCTCTGTGTTGGACGGGAATGCTCTGTGTTGGACGGGAATGCTCTGTGTTGGACGGGAATGCTCTGTGTTGGACGGGAATGCTCTGTGTTGGACGGGAATGCTCTGTGCTGGTTGGGAATGCCCTGTGTTGGTCGGGAATTCTCTGTGTTGGTCGGGAATGCTCTGTGTTGGTCGGGAATGCTCTGTGTTGGTCGGGAATGCTCTGTGTTGGTCGGGAATGCTCTGTGTTGGTCGGGAATGCTCTGTGTTGGTCGGGAATGCTCTGTGTTGGACGGGAATGCTCTGTGTTGGACGGGAATGCCCTGTGCTGGTTGGGAATGCTCTGTGTTGGATGGGAATGCCCTGTGCTGGTTGGGAATGCCCTGTGTTGGTTGGGAATTCTCTGTGTTGGTCGGGAATGCTCTGTGTTGGTCGGGAATGCTCTGTGTTGGTCGGGAATGCTCTGTGTTGGACGGGAATGCTCTGTGTTGGTCGGGAATGCTCTGTGTTGGTCGGGAATGCTCTGTGTTGGACGGGAATGCTCTGTGTTGGACGGGAATGCCCTGTGTTGGTCGGGAATTCTCTGTGTTGGTCGGGAATGCTCTGTGTTGGACGGGAATGCTCTGTGTTGGTCGGGAATGCTCTGTGTTGGTCGGGAATGCTCTGTGTTGGACGGGAATGCTCTGTGTTGGTCGGGAATGCTCTGTGTTGGTCGGGAATGCTCTGTGTTGGTCGGGAATGCTCTGTGTTGGTCGGGAATGCTCTGTGTTGGACGGGAATGCTCTGTGTTGGACGGGAATGCTCTGTGTTGGATGGGAATGCCCTGTGCTGGTTGGGAATGCCCTGTGTTGGTCGGGAATTCTCTGTGTTGGTCGGGAATGCCCTGTGTTGGTCGGGAATTCTCTGTGTTGGTCGGGAATGCTCTGTGTTGGTCGGGAATGCTCTGTGTTGGACGGGAATGCTCTGTGTTGGTCGGGAATGCTCTGTGTTGGACGGGAATGCTCTGTGTTGGACGGGAATGCTCTGTGTTGGACGGGAATGCTCTGTGTTGGACAGGAATGCTCTGTGTTGGGCGGGAATGCTCTGTGTTGGACGGGAATGCTCTGTGCTGGACGGGAATGCTCTGTGTTGGACGGGAATGCTCTGTGCTGGACGGGAATGCTCTGTGTTGGACGGGAATGCTCTGTGTTGGACGGGAATGCTCTGTGCTGGTTGGGAATGCTCTGTGTTGGATGGGAATGCCCTGTGCTGGTTGGGAATGCCCTGTGTTGGTCGGGAATTCTCTGTGTTGGTCGGGAATGCTCTGTGTTGGTCGGGAATGCTCTGTGTTGGACGGGAATGCTCTGTGTTGGTCGGGAATGCTCTGTGTTGGACGGGAATGCTCTGTGTTGGACGGGAATGCTCTGTGTTGGACGGGAATGCTCTGTGTTGGACGGGAATGCTCTGTGTTGGACGGGAATGCTCTGTGTTGGACGGGAATGCTCTGTGTTGGACGGGAATGCTCTGTGTTGGACGGGAATGCTCTGTGCTGGACGGGAATGCTCTGTGCTGGACGGGAATGCTCTGTGCTGGACGGGAATGCTCTGTGCTGGACGGGAATGCTCTGTGTTGGACGGGAATGCTCTGTGTTGGACGGGAATGCTCTGTGTTGGACGGGAATGCTCTGTGTTGGACGGGAATGCTCTGTGTTGGACGGGAATGCTCTGTGCTGGACGGGAATGCTCTGTGCTGGACGGGAATGCTCTGTGCTGGACGGGAATGCTCTGTGCTGGACGGGAATGCTCTGTGCTGGACGGGAATGCTCTGTGCTGGACGGGAATGCTCTGTGCTGGACGGGAATGCTCTGTGCTGGACGGGAATGCTCTGTGTTGGACGGGAATGCTCTGTGTTGGACGGGAATGCTCTGTGTTGGACGGGAATGCTCTGTGTTGGACGGGAATGCTCTGTGTTGGACGGGAATGCTCTGTGTTGGACGGGAATGCTCTGTGTTGGACGGGAATGCTCTGTGTTGGACGGGAATGCTCTGTGTTGGACGGGAATGCTCTGTGTTGGACGGGAATGCTCTGTGCTGGACGGGAATGCTCTGTGCTGGACGGGAATGCTCTGTGCTGGACGGGAATGCTCTGTGCTGGACGGGAATGCTCTGTGCTGGACGGGAATGCTCTGTGCTGGACGGGAATGCTCTGTGTTGGACGGGAATGCTCTGTGTTGGACGGGAATGCTCTGTGTTGGACGGGAATGCTCTGTGTTGGACGGGAATGCTCTGTGTTGGACGGGAATGCTCTGTGTTGGACGGGAATGCTCTGTGCTGGTCGGGAATGCTCTGGGCTGGTGGGGAATGCTCTGAGCCAGTAATGAACACAGCCAGAAATGACTTTGGGAGGATCTGATCATTAGAAGACCAAAGAGATAGAAGATGATGTGTTCTTTTCAGTGGTCCCTTTTTCGGGGCTCCATCCAGATCCACTCTACATTGGGGGGAACACTTTATCAGATTGAGGTTTTATTGTCTTTGGGATCACAAATGAGAGTAAACGTGGAAGGTACTACATACTGTACATCAGAGTGTATGATTGGGGGCAACCCCTATGGACAGTCTATGACCTCCACAGACCAGGGGAAGTATTATTTGGCAGGATTGGTACATCTTTGACAGGGGCTAAAAGTATCACTTCCAGATACTCAATGAAGGGTGTATGGATTGATGGAAGCTTAAAGCCACATTATAATCAAACCATATAGTACTTACCATACATAGTAACAACACCCCTTAAAACTGGGACTTGTCCCTTTTTAAAAAGTAACAAATACTTAAATAGAGCTTTCCAGTCACTCAATAAAGGTTAGGAAACCTATAAAGTAGATCAAAGAAATATATATATATAACGAAAATGGCAGAGAAAAGAGGGGAGCTAGGATAAATACCCGGAAGTGGTAATCCCCACCTTGTAGTGGTGTAGTTGTAGTAGATATGCCTCCCTTGGGAGCTCACTAGTGGAGCAATGTTCAACCTAACTTCCATCCCTCAGCCTAACTCCCAACTTAACCTCTATCCCTCAACCTAACCCTTTTCACTAATCCTTAATGTAACCCTAACCCTTTCCACTAACCCTCAACCTAGCCTCCATCCCTCAGCCTAACCAGGGGGGGGGGGTGACATTGGTTTGCTGCCCCCCCCCAAGTATTGAGCACCAGCCACCACTGCTTTCCACCTACCCTCCAACCTAACCTTTTCCACTAACCCTCAACCTAACCTTCATCCCTCAGCCTAACCCTTTCCACTATCCCTCAAACTAACCTTTATCCCTCAACTTAACCCTTTCCACTAATTCTTAATCTAACCTAACCCTTTCCACTAACCCTCAACCTAACCTCTACCCCGCAGCCTAACCCTTTCCAATAACCCTCAACCTAACCTCCATCCCTCAGCCTAACCCTTTCCACTAATCCTCACTCTAAGCCTAACCCTTTCCACTATCTCTCAACCTAACCTTTATCTCTCAACCTAACCTTTATCTCTTAACACAACCCTTTCCACGAATCCTCAACTTAACCCTCATCCCTCAGCCTAACCCTTTCCACTAACCCTCAACCTAGCCTCCATCCCTCAGCCTAACCAGGGGGGGGGTGACATTGGTTTGCTGCCCCCCCCAAGTATTGAGCACCAGCCACCACTGCTTTCCACCTACCCTCCAACCTAACCTTTTCCACTAACCCTCAACCTAACCTTCATCCCTCAGCCTAACCCTTTCCACTATCCCTCAAACTAACCTTTATCCCTCAACTTAACCCTTTCCACTAATTCTTAATCTAACCTAACCCTTTCCACTAACCCGCAGCCTAACCCTTTCCACTAACCCTCAACCTAACCTCTACCCCGCAGCCTAACCCTTTCCAATAACCCTCAACCTAACCTCCATCCCTCAGCCTAACCCTTTCCACTAATCCTCACTCTAAGCCTAACCCTTTCCACTATCTCTCAACCTAACCTTTATCTCTCAACCTAACCTTTATCTCTCAACCTAACCTTTATCTCTTAACACAACCCTTTCCACGAATCCTCAACTTAACCCTCATCCCTCAGCCTAACCCTTTCCACTAACCCTCAACCTAGCCTCCATCCCTCAGCCTAACCAGGGGGGGGGGGGGTGACATTGGTTTGCCGCCCCCCTTCCCCCAAAGTATTGAGCACCAGCCACCACTGCTTTCCACTAGCCCTCAACCTAACCTTTTCCACTAACCCTCAACCTAACCTTCATCCCTCAGCCTAACCCTTTCCACTATCCCTCAAACTAACCTTTATCCCTCAACTTAACCCTTTCCACTAATTCTTAATCTAACCTAACCCTTTCCACTAACTCGCAGCCTAACCCTTTCCAATAACCCTCAACCTAACCTCCATCCCTCATCCTAACCCTTTCCACTAATCCTCACTCTAATGCCGCGTACACACGACCGCTTTTCTCGACGAGAAAAACGGCATTTATTTTTTTCGCCGAGAAAAATGATCGTCTGTGGGCTTTATGTCGTTTTTCTCGTTGAGAAAAACGGCATAAAAAACGACGAGAAAAATTAGAACATGTTCTAAATTTTCTCATCGTTTTTTCCAGCATTTTTTTTCCGCGGCAGTTTTCCCATAGGGAAACACTGCCGCGGAGCCCACAGACGGTCGTTTTTCTCGTCAAGAGAAAAAATGACGGGAAAAACGACCGTGTGTAGGGAACCAAGCGGTTCCCTCATTTTTCCTGTCATTATTCACGGCGTTTTTTTAACCGCCGTGAATAATGATCGTGTGTACGCGCCATTAGCCTAACCCTTTCCACTATCTCTCAACCTAACCTTTATCTCTCAACCCAACCTTTTATCTCTTAACACAACCCTTTCCACGAATCCTCAATTTAACCCTCATCCCTCAGCCTAACCCTTTCCACCATCCCTCAACCCATCCCTTCCTACTAATCCTCTACCTAAGCTCTATTCATCAACCCAACCCTTTCCACTATCCCTCAACCTAACCCTGACATCTTAATATGCAATTCTGCCAATAAACCCTAATCTGCTTTTCATTTGCTTCTATTGTACTTGTACCAACACTACTTCATTTGCCAAAACAAATCCATACCATGAGGATACCAGAACTTTTTTTTGCTAGATATGGTACCCATGGTCAGAGATTGGGGAGTTGGGTGTGGGTAATTCGGAAAGATATGAAGGGGAGATGAGATACCAAACATGATGACATATAGAATATTAAATACAAAAATAAATATTTATTTAATACAGATCAAAACTATTAAAACCTATTCAAAGTCCCACTCCATGTCCTATGTTTTCTGTATTGCTTCAGGGATGAGATACTCGGACACATAACTTGGTTTGGTGAGAACAATATGAGTTTACTATGATGATATATAGAATAAATCATTTTCATTGCAGCCAGCCATCATCGCCCATCATCCGGGAACGCTATAGAGAATCCTGTTTTCGAATCTTCTCCTCCTTACTCCTACTGGGGGTGGCCGTCGGCTTTGTCTTGTACGACGTCCAGTTCAGAAATACAGAAACACCGGCCAACCAGCCAAAGTTCAGCGTCCACCTTGACGAGTCCTCAGATGGTAGTATTTCTGGAGGTCCCCCATCGCCGACCAACCATGAAGAGCTAGGAGAAGGTCATCACCACCACCACCATGATTCCCAAACATCGGACCAAGAAGAGGTTGAGGGAGATGAAGATGGAAACTCTTCTTCTGGCCACCACCATTTTGGAGGCACCTTTCACCAATTAGCAGCCATTACCGACTCTGGTGAGGAATATAATCTGGTGATTACAGAACCCTATGACCTCTTAGGGGTATTTTAAGAAAGCTGTGAATAGTTTTATAATTTTCCTTTGTATTTTATTACACAAAGGCCCTAACTACTAGACTAGAAGGACTATAACGGTACCAATAGGTAAAGTATCGAAAATATTTATTGTAAAAACATGAAATTGTACATACGTACCACAAACATGACATCAAAAAATGAACATAAAAATGTTCTTCTTAGTGTTGATTATCACCAAACCCACATCCATGAAGGGTGTAAGACTTGCTGTTGCTCCGACGCAGGTTGCGTCCCGCTTCTTCAGGAAATTTATAACGCAGTCATACACTAGAATAAACAATAGGGGGTGTAGTTTGTAATTATGGGACCCCACATTATGATATCCTTGGCTTAATGGTATAGTGTACTTGGCAATATGATGATATACTGTATGGATGACTCTACTACCTATATGGAATGTTCATATATGAGCCTGACCCCTTTACAAACTATGTGTGTGGACTGTCCCATCTGATCAGGAGGGAGCGGCCGCTGACTGTGTGAAGACTACGTATGATATACTTTTTGACTCCATTTATATATCCCCTTTTTTGTACAAAATTTCAAGGTATGTGGCAATAGATCACTAGACCACTACACTGAGTGATAAGGTGTGATCTTGACTGACATTTGCCTTGTTTATTCTAATGTATGACTGCGTTTTAAATTTCCTGAAGAAGCGGGCTGTGCAGAGTGAAACGCAACCTGCGTGGGAGCAAAAGCACGTCTTACATCCCCCATGGATGTGGGTTTGGTGATAATCAACACTAAGAAGAACATTTTTATGTTCATTTTTTAATGTCATGTTTGTGGTACATACAGTCAGGTCCATAAATATTGGGACATGGACACAATTCTAATCTTTTTGGCTCTATACACCACAATGGATTTGAAATGAAAGGAACAAGATGTGCTTTAACTGCAGACTTTCAGCTTTAATTTGAGGGAATTTACATCCAAATCAGGTGAACGGTGTAGGAATTACAACAGTTTATATATGTGCCTCCCACTTTTTAAGGGACCAAAAGTAATGGGACAATTGGCTGCTCAGCTGTTCCATGGTCAGGTGTGTGTTATTCCCTCATTATCCCATTTACAAGGGGCAGATAAAAGGTCCAGAGTTCATTTCAAGTGTGCTATTTGCCTTTGGAATCTGTTGCTGTCAACTCTCAATATGAGATCCAAAGAGCTGTCACTATCAGTGAAGCAAGCCATCATTAGGCTGAAAAAACAAAACAAACCCATCAGAGAGATAGCAGAAACATTAGGTGTGGCCAAATTAACTGTTTGGAACATCCTTAAAAAGAAAGAACGCCCCGGTGAGCTCAGCAACACCAAAAGACCCGGAAGACCACGGAAAACAACTGTGGTGGATGACCGAAGAATTCTTTCCCTGGTGAAGAAAACACCCTTCACAACAGTTGGCCAGATGAAGAACACCCTCCAGGAGGTAGGTGTATGTGTGTCAGATGAAGAACACTCTCCAGGAGGTAGGTGTATGTGTGTCAGATGAAGAACACTCTCCAGGAGGTAGGTGTATGTGTGTCAGATGAAGAACACTCTCCAGGAGGTAGGTGTATGTGTGTCAGATGAAGAACACTCTCCAGGAGGTAGGTGTATGTGTGTCAGATGAAGAACACTCTCCAGGAGGTAGGTGTATGTGTGTCAGATGAAGAACACTCTCCAGGAGGTAGGTGTATGTGTGTCAGATGAAGAACACTCTCCAGGAGGTAGGTGTATGTGTGTCAGATGAAGAACACTCTCCAGGAGGTAGGTGTATGTGTGTCAGATGAAGAACACTCTCCAGGAGGTAGGTGTATGTGTGTCAGATGAAGAACACTCTCCAGGAGGTAGGTGTATGTGTGTCAGATGAAGAACACTCTCCAGGAGGTAGGTGTATGTGTGTCAGATGAAGAACACTCTCCAGGAGGTAGGTGTATGTGTGTCAGATGAAGAACACTCTCCAGGAGGTAGGTGTATGTGTGTCAGATGAAGAACACTCTCCAGGAGGTAGGTGTATGTGGGCCAGATGAAGAACACTCTCCAGGAGGTAGGTGTATGTGTGTCAGATGAAGAACACTCTCCAGGAGGTAGGTGTATGTGTGTCAGATGAAGAACACTCTCCAGGAAGTAGGTGTATGTGTGTCAGATGAAGAACACTCTCCAGGAGGTAGGTGTATGTGTGTCAGATGAAGAACACTCTCCAGGAGGTAGGTGTATGTGTGTCAGATGAAGAACACTCTCCAGGAGGTAGGTGGATGTGTGTCAAAGTCACCAATCAAGAGAAGACTTCACCAGAGTGAATACAGAGGGTTCACCACAAGATGGAAACCATTGGTGAGCCTCAAAAACAGGAAGGCCAGATTAGAGTTTGCCAAACAACATGTAAAAAAGCCTTCACAGTTCTGGAAGAACATCCTATGGACAGATGAGACCGAGATCAACTTGTACCAGAGTGATGGGAAGAGAAGAGTATGGAGAAGGAGAGGAACTGCTCATGATCCAAAGCATACCACCTCATCTGTGAAGCATGGTGGTGGTAGTGTCATGGCGTGGGCATGTATGGCTGCCAATGGAACTGGTTCTCTTGTATTTATTGATGACGTGACTGCTGACAAAAGCAGCAGGATGAATTCTGAAGTGTTTCGGGGAATATTATTATCGGCTCATATTCAGCCAAATGCTTCAGATCTCATTGGACGGCTTCACAGTGCAGATGGACAATGACCCGAAGCATACTGCGAAAGCAACCAAAGAGTTTAAGGGAAAGAAGTGGAATGTTATGCAATGGCCAAGTCAATCACCTGACCTGAATCCGATTGAGCATGCATTTCACTTGCCGAAGACAAAACTGAAGGGAAAATTTAAGGGAAAATGCCCCAAGAACAAGCAGGAACTGAAGACAGTTGCAGTAGAGGCCTGGCAGAGCATCACCAGGGATGAAACCAGCGTCTGATGATGTCATCGCGTTCCACACTTCAGCCTGTAATTGACTGCAAAGGATTTGTAACCAAGTATTAAAAAGTGAAAGTTTGATTTATGATTGTTAATCTGTCCCATTACTTTTGGTCCCTTAAAAAGTGGGAGGCACATATACAAACTGTTGTAATTCCTACACCGTTCACCTGATTTGGATGTAAATTCCCTCAAATTAAAGGGGTTGTAAAGGTACATGTGTTTTCACCTTAATACATCCTATGCATTAAGGTGAAAAAACATTTGATAATACCGCCCCCCCCCCCGAGCCCCCGTTTTACTTACCTGGCCCCTCGAAAGTCCTGCGCTCGCTCCCGTCATCCTCTGAGTTCCTGTGCCTGGCCGTTGATTGGCTACTGTGGATGGATTGGAAGCAGCGCAGCCATTGGCTGCCGCTGCTGTCAATCACATCCAATGATGTGGCGCGCCGGGGGCGGGGCCGAGTGATACAGTCGGCGGCTATGGTCGCCGCTTTATCACGGGAGCGCGCCCGCAGTAACTCCACACCATGTGAGCTCGCATTATGGTGTGGAGTCCTTGTGGGGAGGAGCCGAGACAGCCGCCGGGGACCCCAGAAGACCAGGATCGGGGTCACTGTGTGCAAAACGAGCTGCACAGTGGAGGTAAGTATAACATGTTTGTTATTTAAAAAAAAAAAAAAAACGGGAACCTTTTAGTGTTCCTTTAAAGCTGAAAGTCTGCAGGTAAAGCACATCTTGTTCCTTTCATTTCAAATCCATTGTGGTGGTGTATAGAGCCAAAAAATTTGAATTGTGTTGATGTCCCAATATTTATGGACCTGACTGTGTGTTCACTTTCATGTTTTTCCAATGTTTTTACTCTGTTCAATAAATATTTTTTGATACTTTTTCACCTATTGATACCATTATAGTCCTTCTTCTAGTTTAGTAGTTAGGGTCTTTGTGTAATTAATTTTTTAGGATGAGGTACCAGACTAATTTTTTCCAACTTTGAGGGCTCTCCTTGTGAGACCCCCCCCCCCCCATCTTTCTTATCCTTTGAAATTTACTTTTTAGTGATAATATCAATTTATGAATAGAATTTTCAACACTAGTTTCTACTAGTTTCTTTTTATGCACCAAATGTAAAAACTGTTTACTTTGCCCCCTGCCCCTTCCTCCTCTCGGAGTCTTCCCCCTGCCCCTTCCTCCTCTCGGAGTCTTCCCCCTGCCCCTTCCTCCTCTCGGAGTCTTCCCCCCTGCCTCTTCCTCCTCCTCTGAGTCTTCCCCCCTGCCTCTTCCTCCTCCTCTGAGTCTTCCCCCCTGCCTCTTCCTCCTCCTCTGAGTCTTCCCCCCTGCCTCTTCCTCCTCCTCTGAGTCTTCCCCCCTGCCTCTTCCTCCTCCTCTGAGTCTTCCCCCCTGCCTCTTCCTCCTCCTCTGAGTCTTCCCCCCTGCCTCTTCCTCCTCCTCTGAGTCTTCCCCCCTGCCTCTTCCTCCTCCTCTGAGTCTTCCCCCCTGCCTCTTCCTCCTCCTCTGAGTCTTTCCCCCCTGCCTCTTCCTCCTCCTCTGAGTCTTGCCCCTGGCTCTTCCTCCTCCTCTGAGTCTTGCCCCTGGCTCTTCCTCCTCCTCCTCCTCCTCTGAGTCTTGCCCCTGGCTCTTCCTCCTCCTCCTCCTCCTCCTCTGAGTCTTGCCCCTGGCTCTTCCTCCTCCTCCTCCTCCTCCTCTGAGTCTTGCCCCTGGCTCTTCCTCCTCCTCCTCCTCCTCCTCTGAGTCTTGCCCCTGGCTCTTCCTCCTCCTCCTCCTCCTCCTCCTCTGAGTCTTGCCCCTGGCTCTTCCTCCTCCTCCTCCTCTGAGTCTTGCCCCTGGCTCTTCCTCCTCCTCCTCCTCTGAGTCTTGCCCCTGGCTCTTCCTCCTCCTCCTCTGAGTCTTGCCCCTGGCTCTTCCTCCTCCTCCTCCTCTGAGTCTTGCCCCTGGCTCTTCCTCCTCCTCCTCCTCTGAGTCTTGCCCCTGGCTCTTCCTCCTCCTCCTCCTCTGAGTCTTGCCCCTGGCTCTTCCTCCTCCTCCTCTGAGTCTTGCCCCTGGCTCTTCCTCCTCCTCCTCCTCTGAGTCTTGCCCCTGGCTCTTCCTCCTCCTCCTCCGAGTCTTGCCCCTGGCTCTTCCTCCTCCTCCTCCTCCTCTGAGTCTTGCCCTGGCTCTTCCTCCTCCTCCTCCTCCTCCTCTGAGTCTTGCCCCTGGCTCTTCCTCTGAGTCTTGCCCCTGGCTCTTCCTCTGAGTCTTGCCCCTGGCTCTTCCTCTGAGTCTTGCCCCTGGCTCTTCCTCTGAGTCTTGCCCCTGGCTCTTCCTCTGAGTCTTGCCCCTGGCTCTTCCTCTGAGTCTTGCCCCTGGCTCTTCCTCTGAGTCTTGCCCCTGGCTCTTCCTCTGAGTCTTGCCCCTGGCTCTTCTTCCTCCTCCTCCTCCTCCTCTGAGTCTTGCCCCTGGCTCTTCTTCCTCCTCCTCCTCCTCCTCTGAGTCTTGCCCCTGGCTCTTCTTCCTCCTCCTCCTCCTCCTCTGAGTCTTGCCCCTGGCTCTTCCTCTGAGTCTTGCCCCTGGCTCTTCCTCTGAGTCTTGCCCCTGGCTCTTCCTCTGAGTCTTGCCCCTGGCTCTTCCTCTGAGTCTTGCCCCTGGCTCTTCCTCTGAGTCTTGCCCCTGGCTCTTCCTCTGAGTCTTGCCCCTGGCTCTTCCTCTGAGTCTTGCCCCTGGCTCTTCCTCTGAGTCTTGCCCCTGGCTCTTCCTCTGAGTCTTGCCCCTGGCTCTTCCTCTGAGTCTTGCCCCTGGCTCTTCCTCTGAGTCTTGCCCCTGGCTCTTCCTCTGAGTCTTGCCCCTGGCTCTTCTTCCTCCTCCTCCTCCTCCTCCTCTGAGTCTTGCCCCTGGCTCTTCTTCCTCCTCCTCCTCCTCCTCCTCTGAGTCTTGCCTCCTCCTCCTCCTCTGAGTCTTGCCCCTGGCTCTTCTTCCTCCTCCTCCTCCTCCTCCTCTGAGTCTTGCCCCTGGCTCTTCTTCCTCCTCCTCCTCCTCCTCCTCTGAGTCTTGCCCCTGGCTCTTCTTCCTCCTCCTCCTCCTCCTCCTCTGAGTCTTGCCCCTGGCTCTTCTTCCTCCTCCTCCTCCTCCTCTGAGTCTTGCCCCTGGCTCTTCTTCCTCCTCCTCCTCCTCTGAGTCTTGCCCCTGGCTCTTCTTCCTCCTCCTCCTCCTCCTCTGAGTCTTGCCCCTGGCTCTTCTTCCTCCTCCTCCTCCTCCTCTGAGTCTTGCCCCTGGCTCTTCTTCCTCCTCCTCCTCCTCTGAGTCTTGCCCCTGGCTCTTCTTCCTCCTCCTCCTCCTCTGAGTCTTGCCCCTGGCTCTTCTTCCTCCTCCTCCTCCTCTGAGTCTTGCCCCTGGCGGCTCCTCCTCCTCTGAGTCTTGCCCCTGGCGGCTCCTCCTCCTCTGAGTCTTGCCCCTGGCGGCTCCTCCTCCTCTGAGTCTTGCCCCTGGCGGCTCCTCCTCCTCTGAGTCTTGCCCCTGGCGGCTCCTCCTCCTCTGAGTCTTGCCCCTGGCGGCTCCTCCTCCTCTGAGTCTTGCCCCTGGCGGCTCCTCCTCCTCCTCCTCCTCCTCTGAGTCTTGCCCCTGGCTCTTCCTCCTCCTCCTCCTCCTCCTCCTCTGAGTCTTGCCCCTGGCTCTTCCTCCTCCTCCTCCTCTGAGTCTTGCCCCTGGCTCTTCCTCCTCCTCCTCCTCTGAGTCTTGCCCCTGGCTCTTCCTCCTCCTCCTCTGAGTCTTGCCCCTGGCTCTTCCTCCTCCTCCTCCTCTGAGTCTTGCCCCTGGCTCTTCCTCCTCCTCCTCCTCTGAGTCTTGCCCCTGGCTCTTCCTCCTCCTCCTCCTCTGAGTCTTGCCCCTGGCTCTTCCTCCTCCTCCTCTGAGTCTTGCCCCTGGCTCTTCCTCCTCCTCCTCCTCTGAGTCTTGCCCCTGGCTCTTCCTCCTCCTCCTCCGAGTCTTGCCCCTGGCTCTTCCTCCTCCTCCTCCTCCTCTGAGTCTTGCCCCTGGCTCTTCCTCCTCCTCCTCCTCCTCCTCTGAGTCTTGCCCCTGGCTCTTCCTCTGAGTCTTGCCCCTGGCTCTTCCTCTGAGTCTTGCCCCTGGCTCTTCCTCTGAGTCTTGCCCCTGGCTCTTCCTCTGAGTCTTGCCCCTGGCTCTTCCTCTGAGTCTTGCCCCTGGCTCTTCCTCTGAGTCTTGCCCCTGGCTCTTCCTCTGAGTCTTGCCCCTGGCTCTTCCTCTGAGTCTTGCCCCTGGCTCTTCTTCCTCCTCCTCCTCCTCCTCTGAGTCTTGCCCCTGGCTCTTCTTCCTCCTCCTCCTCCTCCTCTGAGTCTTGCCCCTGGCTCTTCTTCCTCCTCCTCCTCCTCCTCTGAGTCTTGCCCCTGGCTCTTCCTCTGAGTCTTGCCCCTGGCTCTTCCTCTGAGTCTTGCCCCTGGCTCTTCCTCTGAGTCTTGCCCCTGGCTCTTCCTCTGAGTCTTGCCCCTGGCTCTTCCTCTGAGTCTTGCCCCTGGCTCTTCCTCTGAGTCTTGCCCCTGGCTCTTCCTCTGAGTCTTGCCCCTGGCTCTTCCTCTGAGTCTTGCCCCTGGCTCTTCCTCTGAGTCTTGCCCCTGGCTCTTCCTCTGAGTCTTGCCCCTGGCTCTTCTTCCTCCTCCTCCTCCTCCTCCTCTGAGTCTTGCCCCTGGCTCTTCTTCCTCCTCCTCCTCCTCCTCCTCTGAGTCTTGCCCCTGGCTCTTCTTCCTCCTCCTCCTCCTCCTCCTCTGAGTCTTGCCCCTGGCTCTTCTTCCTCCTCCTCCTCCTCCTCCTCTGAGTCTTGCCCCTGGCTCTTCTTCCTCCTCCTCCTCCTCCTCCTCTGAGTCTTGCCCCTGGCTCTTCTTCCTCCTCCTCCTCCTCCTCTGAGTCTTGCCCCTGGCTCTTCTTCCTCCTCCTCCTCCTCTGAGTCTTGCCCCTGGCTCTTCTTCCTCCTCCTCCTCCTCCTCTGAGTCTTGCCCCTGGCTCTTCTTCCTCCTCCTCCTCCTCCTCTGAGTCTTGCCCCTGGCTCTTCTTCCTCCTCCTCCTCCTCCTCTGAGTCTTGCCCCTGGCTCTTCTTCCTCCTCCTCCTCCTCTGAGTCTTGCCCCTGGCTCTTCTTCCTCCTCCTCCTCCTCTGAGTCTTGCCCCTGGCTCTTCTTCCTCCTCCTCCTCCTCTGAGTCTTGCCCCTGGCGGCTCCTCCTCCTCTGAGTCTTGCCCCTGGCGGCTCCTCCTCCTCTGAGTCTTGCCCCTGGCGGCTCCTCCTCCTCTGAGTCTTGCCCCTGGCGGCTCCTCCTCCTCTGAGTCTTGCCCCTGGCGGCTCCTCCTCCTCTGAGTCTTGCCCCTGGCGGCTCCTCCTCCTCTGAGTCTTGCCCCTGGCGGCTCCTCCTCCTCTGAGTCTTGCCCCTGGCGGCTCCTCCTCCTCTGAGTCTTGCCCCTGGCGGCTCCTCCTCCTCTGAGTCTTGCCCCTGGCGGCTCCTCCTCCTCTGAGTCTTGCCCCTGGCGGCTCCTCCTCTGAGTCTTGCCCCTGGCGGCTCCTCCTCTGAGTCTTGCCCCTGGCGGCTCCTCCTCTGAGTCTTGCCCCTGGCTCTTCCTCCTCCTCCTCCTCCTCTGAGTCTTGCCCCTGGCTCTTCCTCCTCCTCCTCCTCCTCCTCCTCTGAGTCTTGCCCCTGGCTCTTCCTCCTCCTCCTCCCCCTCTGAGTCTTGCCCCTGGCTCTTCCTCCTCCTCCTCTTCCTCCTCCTCTGAGTCTTGCCCCTGCCTCTTCCTCCTCCTCTGAGTCTTGCCCCTGCCTCTTCCTCCTCCTCTGAGTCTTGCCCCTGCCTCTTCCTCCTCAGGGGAGCACTGAGAGGATTGAACTTCTGTGAACTCTTTACAATACTTCAGTCGCTCTGAGCGCTGTACCAATCTACCAGGGTACTGTCTGGGTTCATCAGGGATGCCATCAAATGGCACCACCCCTGATGATAGCGTAAAACATACCTAAGAACAGGAGGAGAGATTTCAATTTGAGACCCGCCCCATTCAGACTCAGAACAGAACAGGGGGGGAGGGGGCTGCAATGTTCACACCTCCCATCAGGTTCTTGGACAATCATCAGTTTTTCTGTTTGGACACACGCCATGGTGATTGGATAAAGGTGCTATAATTACTGGGAGATGTCCCTGGTATATTGGGGTATAAATAATTGGTAATGTTCTGACGCTTATTAGAAATAAGGATGACAAAATCAATAAACATAATCTAATAAAATAAATGAGGAGGACACATCTTCGTCATGACAGAACAAGTCCAGGTGAATGTGACTCATCATTGGTAATAATAATTACTCCTGAAATCATCTTATTATAAAATCACAGATATTCCTCACATTACTCTTTCCTTTCTATGGTGACAGAGACCTGCTCCGTGTTGGCTCGGGACGTCCTCCAGTCGGGGGGCTCGGTGGTTGATGCCGGAATCTCTGCTGTGCTCTGTTTGGTGGTTGTACACCCACACACTTCTGGCTTGGGTAAGTGATTGTCCGCCTTCACCTGTAGGATTGGGGCTACAGACTATACATTACGGAGCAAAATGTGATTGGGACGACCTATACATACACCTCAGAGGGGGGAAGATGATTGGGGAGACTTACACATCAAAGGTAGAAGATGTTTTGCATGGACCTTCATATGGGAAGGTGTGTGTGTGTGTGGGGGGGGGGGGGGCAGTAAAAGGTGATGGGAGGAACTATACATTGAGACTAGAAGGTGATTGGAGGACCTACATATCAGGGGGCAGAAGATGATTGAAAAGACCTATACATCAGGGGTAGGAGATGTTTGGGTGGATCTACATGTAGAGGGGTAGAAGGTGATTAGGAAAACCAGCATTTCAAGGCGTAGAAGTTGATTGAGACAACCTATACATCATAGGGTAGGAGATAATTAGGAAGACACATACCTACACATCATAGGGTAGGAGATAATTAGGAAGACACATACCTACACATCATAGGGTAGGAGATAATTAGGAAGACACATACCTACACATCATAGGGTAGGAGATCATTAGGAAGACACATACCTACACATCATAGGGTAGGAGATAATTAGGAAGACACATACCTACACATCATAGGGAAGGAGATAATTAGGAAGACACATACCTATACATCATAGGGTAGAAGATAATTAGGAAGACACATACCTACACATCATAGGGTAGGAGATCATTAGGAAGACACATACCTACACATCATAGGGTAGGAGATAATTAGGAAGACACATACCTACACATCATAGGGTAGGAGATAATTAGGAAGACACATACCTATACATCATAGGGTAGGAGATAATTAGGAAGACACATACCTACACATCATAGGGTAGGAGATAATTAGGAAGACACATACCTACACATCATAGGGTAGGAGATAATTAGGAAGACACATACCTACACATCATAGGGTAGGAGATAATTAGGAAGACACATACCTACACATCATAGGGAAGGAGATAATTAGGAAGACACATACCTATACATCATAGGGTAGGAGATAATTAGGAAGACACATACCTACACATCATAGGGTAGGAGATAATTAGGAAGACACATACCTACACATCATAGGGAAGGAGATAATTAGGAAGACACATACCTATACATCATAGGGTAGGAGATAATTAGGAAGACACATACCTACACATCATAGGGTAGGAGATAATTAGGAAGACACATACCTACACATCATAGGGAAGGAGATAATTAGGAAGACACATACCTACACATCATAGGGAAGGAGATAATTAGGAAGACACATACCTATACATCATAGGGTAGGAGATAATTAGGAAGACACATACCTACACATCATAGGGTAGGAGATAATTAGGAAGACACATACCTACACATCATAGGGTAGGAGATAATTAGGAAGACACATACCTACACATCATAGGGTAGGAGATAATTAGGAAGACACATACCTACACATCATAGGGTAGGAGATAATTAGGAAGACACATACCTACACATCATAGGGTAGGAGATAATTAGGAAGACACATACCTACACATCATAGGGTAGGAGATAATTGGGAAGACATATACAACAGAAGTAGAAGATGTTTTGGAAAACCTACACATGGGTATAAGAAGGTGATTGGAAGGATTTAAACACTGGGAGGAGGGGGTAGAAAATAATTGGAAGGACACATTAGGTGGGAAAAGGTAATTGGGAGGACCTAAACATCAAGGGGTAGAAGGTGATCGGGAGGATCTACATATCAGGGGGTAGAAGGTGATAGGGAGGATCTACACATCAAGGGGTATCAGGTGATCGGGAGGATCTTCATATCAGGGGGTAGAAGGTGATTGGGAGGATCTTCATATCAGGGGGTAGAAGGTGATTGGGAGGATCTACATATCAGGAGGTAGAAGGTTATTGGGAGGATCTACACATCAAAGGGTAGAAGGTGATTGGGAGGATCTAAACATCAAGGGGTAGAAGGTGATTGGGAGGACCTACACATCAAGGGGTAGAAGGTGATTGGGAGGATCTACATATCAGGGGGTAGAAGGTGATTGGGAGGATCTACATATCAAGGGGTAGAAGGTGATTGGGAAGATCTACACATCAAAGGGTAGAAGGTGATTGGGAGGATCTACATATCAGGGGGTAGAAGGTGATCGGGAGGATCTACATAGCAGGGGGTAGAAGGTGATTGGGAGGATCTACATATCAGGGGGTAGAAGGTGATAGGGAGGATCTACACATCAAGGGGTATCAGGTGATCGGGAGGATCTTCATATCAGGGGGTAGAAGGTGATTGGGAGGATCTACACATCAAAGGGTAGAAGGTGATTGGGAGGATCTACATATCAGGGGGTAGAAGGTGATTGGGAGGATCTACATATCAGGGGGTAGAAGGTGATTGGGAGGATCTACATATCAGGGGGTAGAAGGTGATTGGGAGGATCTACATATCAGGGGGTAGAAGGTGATTGGGAGGATCTACATATCAGGGGGTAGAAGGTGATTGGGAGGATCTACATATCAGGGGGTAGAAGGTGATTGGGAGGATCTACATATCAGGGGGTAGAAGGTGATTGGGAGGATCTACATATCAGGGGGTAGAAGGTGATTGGGAGGATCTACATATCAGGGGGTAGAAGGTGATTGGGAGGATCTACATATCAGGGGGTAGAAGGTGATCGGGAGGATCTACATAGCAGGGGGTAGAAGGTGATTGGGAGGATCTACATATCAGGGGGTAGAAGGTGATAGGGAGGATCTACACATCAAGGGGTATCAGGTGATCGGGAGGATCTTCATATCAGGGGGTAGAAGGTGATTGGGAGGATCTACACATCAAAGGGTAGAAGGTGATTGGGAGGATCTACATATCAGGGGGTAGAAGGTGATTGGGAGGATCTACATATCAGGGGGTAGAAGGTGATTGGGAGGATCTACACATCGGAGGGTAGAAGGTGATCGGGAGGATCTACACATCAAGGGGTATCAGGTGATTGGGAGGATCTACATATCAGGAGTAGGGATGAGCTCGGTGTTCGACTCGAACAACGAACGATTTGGGCCGTTCGCGCCAAATTCGAGTGACGCGAACGGCCCACAATACACTGCGCCATCGCAGTGCAATCCCGGTGCTGTGATTGGCCAAGCATGCACTGTGACCCCGCATGCTTGGCCAATCACAGCGCCGGCAGCGAGGAGAGCAATGATTGGCCACAGGCAGGATGCCTGTGGCCAATTATAGCTGAGGGGGTTTAGTACACGCCCCACACTATAAAAGGCCGCCAGCGCGGCGGCCTTGTGTAGTGTGTTCCGGAGCAGGGAAAGTGAAGGATAGGCAGGGACAGTGTCAAATCTTGTCAAATCTATTCTTTGCTAAACCTTGTGTGCAGGGAGAGAGAAGGATATGCAGGGAGAGTGTCAGTGTCATATACTTTGATAAACCTTGTGTGCAGGGAGAGAGAAGGATAGGCAGGGGACAGTGTCAGTGTCATTGTTGCTAAGCCTCCTGCACATTATACACCTGAAGTTAGCCTGTATTGCTGCTTTTTCCTGGTGTGTTACACCAACAGGATTTTGCGGCACTTACAGCGGGCGGAGTGTGCCTCCTGACCATATTACACCTTAACTTAGCCTGTATTGCTGCTTTTCCCATTTCCTTGCAGGCCATTAGAATGTCTGGAAGGCAAACAAGGAGAGGCAGACAGTCAAGAGCCAATAAAAGAGGGCAAGCAGGCTCTGTGTCTAGAGACAACAGTGCTGGTCGTGGACGCGGTGCATCGCCATCAGCACGTGGCCATGGGACACGCTTGTCCTTCTTTTCGGCAGCTGGACGTGTTGAGCCGCATCATGCCGAAGACTTGGTAGAGTGGATGACCAAGCCCACCTCATCCTCCTCATCCTCTCTCACCCAGGCTCAGGGTACTGGCAAAGCAGCTGCCAAAGCGTCCTCTTCCCTGTCAATGTCATCATCAGTCACTCCTTCCCTAGACCCACCATGTCCTCCTGAGGAGTCCCCCGAACTGTTTGAGCACAGTGTTGGGTACATGCTCCAGGAGGATGCCCAGCGTTTTGGAGGGTCTGATGATGATACCCAGCTAGAGGAAGGCAGTAGCGTGAGAGCAGAGAGAGGGGATGCTCAAGAAGGACACCAATCTGGCAGTCATGTTCCAGCAGCTGCAGCATACTGCCAGATTGGCTCCAGTGATGAGGGAGGGGATGATGAGGTCACTGACTCCACGTGGGTACCTAATAGGAGAGAGGAGGAGGAGGAGGAGGATGAGGAGGAGGCACATCTCCAACGAGGCAGGATGCCCTCGGGGGGCCAGCGTAAGGGCAGCACACCGACGGAATCACACCGCAGAGCTCCGCCTGTGCAAGGCGCTGCCTCTGCCCGTTATTCAAAAAGTTCTTTGGTGTGGGCCTTTTTTGAGTTGAGTGCATCAGATCGCACAGCTGCTGTTTGCAACATATGTCTCAAGCGTATATCGCGTGGCCAAAACATCAGCCGCTTGGGCACCACATGCTTGACCAGACATATGTTGACCTGCCATGCAGCTCGTTGGCAAGCCTACCTTAAAGACCCACACCAAAGAACAAAGCTGACCTCTTCTTGCACCGCATCAGCTGGGATCTCCAACCCCACTATACCTTCAGTCCTCTCTGAAACATGCACTGAGAGGAATGAAGGTGTAGAATTAGGTGTGTCACAGCCAAGTACTTGCGGGCACTCTGCTAGCAGTACACCGACGTCCGATTCTAGCAGGCAAATTTCCCTGCCCCAGCTGCTGGACCGTCGAAAGAAGTTCACTCCCAGCCATCCACATGCCCAGCGGTTGAATGCTAGCTTGGCTAAATTGCTAGCGCTTCAACTGCTGCCTTTTCAGTTGGTAGACTCGGCCCCCTTCCGTGAGTTTGTGCAATGTGCGGTTCCTCAGTGGCAGGTTCCCAAACGCCACTTTTTCTCACGGAAGGCGATTCCGGCTCTCTACCGGCATGTGGAAGGCAATGTCTTGGCCTCGCTGGACAGGGCGGTCAGCGGTAAGGTGCATATTACCGCTGACTCATGGTCCAGCAGGCATGGACAGGGACGTTACCTTTCTTTCACGGCCCATTGGGTCACTCTTTTGGCAGCTGGGAAGGATGCAGGACAAGGCGCAGTAGTGTTGGAGGTTGTTCCACCGCCACGCCTTCAAAATGCTACTACTGGTTGTGACACACCTCTGTCCTCCACCCCCTCCTCTTCTTCTTCCTCCGTGGCCTCTTCCTGTGCTTTGTCCTCGGAACCAGCGGTGCTCCGTAGGCGTTCAAGGGGCTACGCAAGTATGCAGGCAAAAAGATGCCATGCCGTGCTTGCGCTGGTGTGTTTGGGGGACAGGAGCCACACTGGGGCAGAGGTTCTGTCTGCTCTGCAGGGGCAGGCCGAGAGGTGGTTGACGCCATGCCAGCTTAAGCCAGGAATGGTAGTTTGCGACAATGGCACCAACCTCCTCTCCGCTCTCCGACAGGGACAACTGACCCATGTGCCCTGTGTGGCTCACGTCCTTAACTTGGTGGTGCAGCGGTTCTTGGGCAGGTACCCGGGCTTACAGGATGTCCTGAGGCAGGCCAGGAAAGTCTGTGTGCATTTCCGCAGATCTTATAATGCCAGTGCTCGCCTGGCTGAGCTGCGAAAGGAGTTGAATCTGCCCAAGAACCGCCTTATATGTGACATGCCCACCAGGTGGAACTCAACGTTGGCCATGTTGCAGCGGCTGCACACGCAGCAGAGGGCCATCAATGAGTACCTGTGCGACTACGGCACCAGGACAGGGTCAGGGGAGCTCGGGTTTTTTTCACCACGCCAGTGGGGCATGATCAGGGATGCATGCACTGTCCTGGCACCATTTGAGGAGGCCACGAGGATGGTGAGCAGTGACAGTGCATGCATCAGTGACACTGTACCTCTTGTCCACCTGTTGGAACATACGCTGCGTGGAATAATGGACAGGGCACTTGAGGCAGAACAGAGGCAGGAAGAGGAGGACTTCCTTGCCTCTCAAGGCCCCCTTTACCCAGACAGTGTTCCTTCTGTCCCACCCATCGCACAGGAAGAAGAGGAGGAGGAGGAGGAGGAGGATTGTGTCAGCATGGAGGTGGAGCCTGGCACTCAGCATCATCAGCAGCAGTCTTTTAGGGATGATTTACAGTCCCAAGAAACCAGTGGACTTGTACGTGGCTGGGAGGAGGTGGCTGCGGATCATGTCGTCCTTAGTGACCCAGAGGACTCCGGACTGAATGCCTCAGCTAACCTACGCTGCATGGCCTCCCTGATCCTGCAAAGTCTGCGGAAGGATCCTCGTATTCTTCGGATCAAGGAGAGGGACCATTACTGGCTGGCCACTCTCCTTGATCCACGGTACAAGGGTAAGGTTGCGGACCTTATCTTACCGTTGCAGAGGGAGCAGAGGATGAGACAACTCCGGGAGGCCTTGCAGAAAGGTCTGTGCAACGCGTTTCCAGAGACTGGGAGGTTACAAACTCCTGGTCCTGGACAACGAGTTGCTGAGGCTTCAGTCAGTCAAAGAAGGAGCGGTGGGGAAGGTGGCCGTCTGACCGATGCGTTCAGACAATTCTTTAGTCCGCAGCCCCAAGGTATGATCGGTTCCAGCAACCATCGCCAGCGTCTGATATACATTGTGCAGGAATACCTAGGGGCAAGGTCAGACTTGGACACCTTCCCCACCGAAAATCCTCTGGCTTACTGGGTTTTGAGGATGGATCACTGGCCAGAGCTTGCACAGTATGCAATTGAGCTACTGGCCTGTCCTGCATCCAGCGTTCTTTCAGAACGCACATTCAGTGCTGCTGGAGGATTTGTCACGGATCACAGGGTGCGCCTGTCCACCGACTCTGTTGATCGACTGACCTTCATAAAGATGAACCAGTCTTGGATCACCACCAGCTACCAAACACCTGAAGCTGATATAACAGACTAATTTATTTTCAAATGTCACATCCCTTCAAGACTGATGCTGATGCTGAGAGTTTGTCCTGTTATGTTGACTGACTATCCCCCTCCTCCTCAATGATCCGATTGACGATGATAGCTTGGAAGAACATTTTTGTTTCTGGGTGCCGCCACCAGTGGCTAAGGCCCAATTTTTCAGCCCCTGTTTAACAGGGGTGTGTTATTACAATTTTTTATGCAATGCTTTGCAGCAGGGCTCATTCCTGCACTCCAACTAGAGTATCTGGGAGTGGTTGCAGTGTCGTGGCACCAGCACCAGTGGCTAAGGCCCAATTTTTCAGCCCCTGTTTAACAGGGGCATGTAATTACAATTTTTGATGCAATACTTTGCAACAGGGCTCATTGCTGTGCTCCAAGTACAGTATCTGTGAGGGGTTGCAGTGTTGTGGCACCAGTGCCTAAGGCTCAATTTTTCTGCCCCTGTTTAACAGGGGCATGTAATTACAATTCTTGATCTAATAATTCACAGCAGGGCCCATTCATGCGCCCACCAAGAGTAACTGTGAGGGCTCACAGTGTTGTGGTAACACCAACATGTAATGCCGCGTACACATGATCATTTTTCCCGTCGGGAAAAATGAAATTTTTTTTTTCGCCGAGAAAAACGATCGTCTGTGGGCTTTATGCCGTTTTTCTCGTTGAGAAAAACGGCAGGAAAAACGACGAGAAAAATTAGAACATGTTCTAAATTTTCTCATCGTTTTTTCCATCATTTTTTTCCGCGGCAGTTTTCCCATAGGGAGACACTGCTGCGGAGCCCACAGACGGTCGTTTTTCTCGTCAAAGAAAAAAATGACGGGAAAAACGGTCGTGTGTGGGGGAACATGCCGTTCCCTCGTTTTTCATTTTTTTTCATGCCGTGATTCACGGCGGTGTTTTCACTGCCGTGAATCACGATCGTGTGTACGCGGCATAAGGGGCAAATTTCAGCAGAGTATATACGGCAGGCCCCTACTTTCAAACATCCAACTTACAAACGACTCCTCCTTGCAAACGGAAGGAGACAACAGGGAGTGAGAGGAAATCTACCCCTAGGAAGGGAAATTCTCTCCTGTAAGAGTTAATATGGGAAAAAAGGTGTCTCCTCTCCACTGATTCTTTATCACCAATTCTTGTTTCAATAAAAACCCCAAATTTTCAAAAAACAGTTGTCATTGGGACGGAAAGTGAGGTGAAATGTTCTGAACAGGGGCACAGACAGCAAAACAAATGTTACAGGGGTGATAACCCTTCCCTATGTTTTCCAAAAAGCTTAAAAATAGATTTTTGGGCTGGAGCTACACTTCAACAATGTACCTGTTCAAAATTACAAACACATTCTACATAAGAACAAACCTACAGTCCCTGTCTTGTATGCACCGCCTGTATACGGCTGTTCAGAGTATATAGGGCTTTTTTTATTTTGTGTGCGGGGTACCCCTTAATATCCATACAAGACCCAAAGGGGCTGGTAATGGGCTGGGGTGGGGGGGGAGGGGTGATGGGGTAGCTATGCCATTTTTCTTAAAGATTTTCATCCATATTACCAGGACCAGACATTACATTAAAGCCGCAAGCAGTTTTAAATGGCTTTTTTTCCTTTAGAAATGTCATTTTGTGCAGGGACAGTTCTAAACACGGGAAACACGTGGCACTTCACAGGCATACTTTACACACACCCCAGGCACGATATTTAAAGGAATATTTGATTTTTTTTTTTTTTTCCTTTATGCATCATTAAAATGATTGCTCCAGAAAAACGGCCGTTTTTAAAACTTCTTTTTGCATTGATACATGTCCCCTGGTGCAGAACCCGGGTTCCCAAACCCTTTTTAGGACAATAACATGCATAATAGTCGTTATAATTAGCACTTTAGATTTCGAACGTTCGCTTCCATTGTATTTAATAGGGTTCTAATGTTCGTGCGAACTTTCAGTCCGTTCGCGGGTTCTGGTGCGAACCGAACCCGGGGGTGTTCGGCTCATCACTAATCAGGAGGTAGAAGGTGATTGGGAGGATCTACACATCAAGGGGTAGAAGGTGATTGGGAGGATCTACATATCGGGGGGTAGAAGGTGATTGGGAGGATCTACATATCGGGGGGTAGAAGGTGATTGGGAGGATCTACATATCGGGGGGTAGAAGGTGATTGGGAGGATCTACATATCGAGGGGTAGAAGGTGATTGGGAGGATTTACACATCAGGGGCTAATAGGTGACTGGGGGATCTACACTATGAGGTGTAAAAGGTGATTAGGAGGACCTACACATCAGGGGGTAGAAGGTGAATAGGAGTACCCACTTATTCAAGTTGGGCATCTTGAATAAGTGGGTACTCCTATTCACCTTCTACACCCGCCTCCCTTCCAGGGTTGTCAACCTCCCGCAGCATTTTTTACTGGCAAAACATGGAAAATCACTTGCAAAGCACTTTTTTTACTGACAACCTGAAAAATGACTGAAAAAAAAAGGAAGACCATCAATATTTATACAGTAAAAACACAATATGGAAACACTGACAATAAACATAACAAGTAATTTTCCTGGTTTGCACTTACAAAAGTCAACACAGCGTGACAAATTATCAGCCTCAGATACTTACTAACAGTTGTAAATGTAGCGGCCTCCTCTCTCCCCTCTTTTGATCAGCTCATCTTGTCTCTTGTCTAGGGGTACCTTAGATGAGAGAGTGCGGGGTCACCACGCCAAGCCTTCACCGCAGATGTTTGTGTGGTGTAAGCAAAGTTCTTATTTTACCTTCGGGTCGGTGTTCTGCACCTGGAGCCTCCAAAGAGAGAGTTACCTTGAACAATGTCTGCCAGAAAATGAGCCCCACACCATTAAAGTCCAACACTCCTTTATTCTTCTCAATGCAAAGTGAACACAATCAGTTGGACTCCCTTAGAAAACAGAACAGACAAGGAGGTGTGGATGTGAGTAGGCCCAGACACAATGAACTCTCCACTTTCCTTCCTGAAAGTGGGTTGCGGTCTCCGAGCGAGGGGGGAATTTCCTTCCAGGCGGTCTCCGATGAGAGGCTCACCTGTCACCGGCAATATGCTGCACCGGGTCTTCAAGCAAGTATCTCCCACCGGTCCATTACGCCTTCCGGATTCGGGTACCCACTCCCGGGGTTCCCTAGGACCTCCTTCCCTCGCGGAACTCAGTGGTGGGCACTGAGCTCCAGACCTCCATTCCGAGTACCTCACCCCAGGCTAAAGGTGCCTGGGATGGAACACGACCTCCGAACGTACTCTAGGCCTAGGCCGCCTAGGGGACCGACACGAACCACCGTCCACAGGCTGAAGGTGCCCGGGACTCGACTCCCGCCACCGAAAATGGCCGCCCCCTTTATACCCCCTCCCAGCAAGCACGGCAGGTTCCTCGCCCCACCATACAACCGCTGAGAGAGGCCAAAAGAGGTACGACACCGCAACGATGGCTCAACCCCGGGCCCAAAGTGACAGCGCCACCTGGTGGGCCCCAGGGAACCATACATCACAGTTTCCCCACCAGATTCAAAAATAGGAAAGCATATACCCGCTACATAAAAAAAAACGCAAACTCTCAGTAAATTTACTGACGGTTGGAAAACATGATCCCCCTAAATTGTACCTGTTGGGAAATATACTTAGATAATATACTTACCCTTCCCTAATCTCCATAGTGCAGGTGGCAGCATCACCCGCCCTCTTTCCGGCCAGGTTTCTTTATGTATTTTGGCATGCTCCGGTTTATCTACATAAACAACTTTTATGTGGATGTTACCGCCCAACTCACCTCCTTTCTTTGGGCCTCTCGACCCCCTAGGGCAGTGACGGTGAACCTTGGCACCCTAGATGTTTGGGAACTACATTTCCCATGATCCTCATGCACTCTGCAGTGTAGTTGAGCATCATGGGAAATGTAGTTCCAAAACATCTGGAGTGCCGAGGTTCGCCATCACTGCCCTAGGGTTTCCCAAGAAACTTTACAACTACACTCGCAAGAATGTTGAGTAGCCCAGATCTCACAAGATGATCCTGCACTGTGTGATTCTCGTGAGATTTTAGCTACATGCCATTCCCCCGGGATCTTCTTGGCAGGTGGATGACATAACTCCCTACACTGCAGAGGTTGGTAGATGATTGGTAGAGTGTAGGGAGTAATTGGAAGTTGATTGGTGTAGGGAAGAAGGTCATTTATTTGTGGAATTAAAGTGATACTAAAGCTTCAATTAAAAAAATAACAAACATGTCATACTTACCTCCACTGTGCAGCTCGTTTTGCACAGAGTGGCCCCGTTCCTCCTCTTCTGGGGTCCCTCGGAGGCTGTCTCGGCTCCTCCCCGCTTCTGATAACCCCCTCTGGAAAGCGCTCTCCCAAGGGGGTTACCTTGCGGGTGCGCTCCCAAATCCTGTATTCGGCGTCCATAGCCGCCGACTACAGGACCCGGCCCCGCCCCCCAACCCTCGCGTCATTGGAGTTGATTGACAGCAGCGCGAGCCAATGGCTGCGCTGCTATCAATCTATCCAATGAAGAGCCGAAAAGCCCGGGCAACGATCGAGCGCGTTCGCGTCGCGGGACTTTCGAGGGCTCAGGTAAGTAAACCGGGGGGCTGGGGGGCCGGTAATCATCAGATGTTTTTTCACCTTTAGGCCGGGTTCACACCTATGCGAATTGGTTGCGGCTTACACCGCAACCAATTCACATAACATTTTAAAATACATTGATTTTAATGAGTCTGGTTCACATATGTGCGATGCATTCGCACTGCGCATTGTCTAAAAAACGTGTGCGTTTTCTAGGCATTGCGGTGCAAATTTTCTGCTCATTATGTTCTATGGGAACGCATCTGATTCGCAGATGTGTTGCGTTCTGAACACAGTACGTATGAATCATGAGGGGGGAACTCTACGCCAAATTAAAAAAAAAAAACGGCATGGGTTTCCCTCCAGGAGCATACCAGGCCCTTAGGTCTGGTATGGATTTTAAGGGGAACCCCCTACGCTGAAAAAACGGCGTGGGGGTCCCCCCAAAATCCATACCAAACCCTTATCCGAGCACGCAGCCCGGCCGGTCAGGAAAGGGGGTGGGGACGAGCGAGCGCCCCCCCCTCCTAAACTGTACCAGGCCACATGCCCTCAACATGGGGGGGGTGGGTTCTTTGGGGCAGGGGGGTGCCCTGCGGCCCCCCCACCCCAAAGCACCCTACCCCCATGTTGATGGGGACAAGGGCCCCTTCCCAACAACCCTGGCCGTTTGGTTGTCGGGGTATGCGGGCGGGGGGCTTATCAGAATCCGGAAGCCCCCTTTAATAAGGGGGCCCCCAGATCCCGGCCCCCCACCCTATGTGAATGAGTTGGAAGAGACCCCTGAAGTTGGAAGAAGACTCCCGGAGCTGCCTAATAAATTACTTTAAAAACCTGTGTAGTGTTTTTTTTTTATTGACATTTTTTTTCCACCAGGTGAATGAGTAGGGGTATGATGTACCCCATACTCATTCACATAGGGTGGGGGGCCGGGATCTGGGGGCCCCCTTATTAAAGGGGACTCCCGGATTCCGATAAGCCCCCCGCCCGCAAACCCCGACAACCAACGGTCAGCGTTGTCGGGAAGAGGCCCTTGTCCCCATCAACATGGGGGCAGGGTGCTTTGGGGTGGGGGGGCCGCAGGGCACCCCCCTGCCCCAAAGCACCCATCCCCCCCCATGTTGAGGGCATGCGGCCTGGTACGGTTCAGGAGGGGGGGCACTCGCTCGTCCCCACCCCCTTTCCTGACCGGCCGGGCTGCGTGCTCGGATATGGATTTTGGGGGGACCCCCACGCTGTTTTTCGGCATAGGGGGTTCCTCTTAAAATCCATACCAGACCTAAGGGCCTGGTATGCTCCTAGAGGGGAACCCATGCCGTTTAAAAAAAAAAAAAATTGGCGTGGAGTTCCCCCTCATGATAACAGCGGCGAGATCGCGGTCAGCCACTGTACACTTCCCTCTCCTCTCCCAGGTCAGCAAATCCGCAGCTAAAACGCAAAGGAACCGCTGAACGACTGATTGCAAACTTGGCAAAGACTCCGGAGCTAAAAAACGCAACGCACAAGTGTGAACCCAGCCTAATGCATAGGATGCATTAAGGTGAAAAAACATGAACCTTTACAACCCCTTTAAGGGGGTTTTTGAAACTTCCAATTACTCCTTATGCCGCGTACACACGGTCGGAATTTCTGTCGGAAAAACCTTGGATGGTTTTTCCGATGGAATTCCGCTCAAGCTCAGCTTGCATACACACGGTCACACAAAAGCTCTCTGAACTTTAGACAGACAAGAACGCGGTGACGTACAACACTACGACGAGCCGAGAAAATGAAGTTCAATGCTTCTGAGCATGCGTAGGAATTTTGCGTGTCGGAATTGCATACAGATGAACGGAATTTCCGATAGGAACTTTTTCAGTCGGAAAAATAGAGAACCTGCTCTTAATCTTTTGTTGGTGGAAATTCCGACGGCAAAAGTCCGATGGAGTATACACACGGTCGGAATTTCCGACCAAAAGCTCACATCGGATTTTTTCTGTTGGAATTTCCGACCGTGTGTACGCGGCATTACACTCTACCAATCATCTATCCCTTATGTGTCCAATTACCCACTATATTCCACCAGTGACCTTCTACTTACCTCTCCAGTGATTGCCTACACTTCATCAATAGCCTGGTACCTAAAGCAGATGTTCCACCTTCAGTTCCTCACCTTCCCCAACCTCTGCAGTGTAGGGAGTTATGTCATCCACCTGCCAATAAGATCACAGGGAATGCCATGTAGCCAAAATCTCACTAGAAGACCCTGCAGCACAATACAAGGATCATCTTGTGAGATCTGGGCCATTCAACATTCTCCCAAGTGTAGTTGTAAAGGTAGGAGGAAAGGGAATGGTGGAATTTAGGGGGAAATAATTGGTTTATGTGGAATTTTCCTCTTTCTTGCTGAAATGAAACCATATAACTCATAAGTCATCTCGCCATATGTCATTTCAGGTGGAGTCTTCTCGTCCATTTATTCCAACAAAGCCTCACAGAACACCTCAGTATTAAATGCAATACCCAGAGAAACGTCTTCAATTTCCTATGGAGTTCCTCAGGTTCTTCAGGGGTTATGGGTGCTTCATCAGAAGTACGGGATGAAACCCTGGGCTCAGCTAGTAAGTTCCGCTGTCATTCTAGCAGAAAAGGGATTCTTGGTGGACTCCAGCCTCCATGCTGCTCTTGTGGCAAATCACGAGAAGATTCTAAGCTCTGAGGGTCTGCGGAGCCTCTTCTGTGATCCTCAACAAAATCTTAAAGACGTTGGAGAGAGAGTAGAAAATCCCACACTGGGCAAACTCTTGGATCAGATTGGACGTTCCGTGTCAGACCCTGTGCTTTCAGATGACCTCACACACAGCCTGATGAGTGACATTGGGGCTACAGAAGATAAGAAATACCGAGAGTCCATCTCTAGACATCTTACCATTGAAGACCCACTGACACTTCACTTGGATGAACTTACTTTGTTCACTTCTGGTGGCCCCACTGCCGGGAAAATCCTCTCCAACTCCGTTCAAAAGATTTACGAAGGAGAACATAAGCAAAGCATGGGGTCGATTTCTGAGCGTCTCCTAAATTTCTCGAAGACGATGTATGCACAGGGTGGAGCCTGGCCCAGAGACTTGTCTTCCCAATTCTCTCCATTACAGCTGCCCGCATGGAGCCCGGCGCCTGTTGGAAGCAATATCATGATAGCCAACGCTTCCGGAGATATCTTTGTGTTGTCCCTCACACTTAACAGCACCTTTGGGTCCGGGTTTGTTTCTTCATCTACAGGGATCCTTCTCAGTGACTTTGTTCAGGGTCAGGGTTCCTTACAGAGCTCCAGACCCCTTTACTGGGCCTGCCCATCAGTGCTGATATATGGGGAAGATAATGACGTGATGGGGTTGTCTGCTTATGGGGGAAGCTCGGTGCCATTCTCCCTGGCTCAAGTTATCATACGTCATCTCCTCTTGGAGAAGGACCTGACGGAATCTGTGACTGGATCCCTGGTGGAGGTTCAACCTGACGGCTCTGACCCCTGGATGGAGTACTTTGGGCTTCAGGGTAACAGCACAGAGCCGGTAGTGGTGGTGGAAGTTCAGGCTGAACATGTTCATGTTATGAAGTCTCATGGACCTTGCTGTTATCCTGCTGGACTTTAGCCGTTTCCTAATTAATGTCGAAAATTAAGCTCCTCGAAGATGGCTTCCATAGACAAGAAGTTCAATTTTCAGTCATGTTCAGCAAGCTAAATAGTATTTTATCAGCATGGACTTTGATATGGTACCAATGTCTGTTGAGGGGGTTGGCTGGACGCTGAGATCCTAACAGTTCAGATCATCTTAAATGTGATGTTCTGTCAACCGGATGCCAACACCAAGCAGGGGCTTTTCCTGTGCCCTGATCTACCAGTAAATCTAAAAGGAAGCCGGTGACATTCCCTTAAATTCAAAGTAAGTGTAACTTTATTGTTCCAGGCAGGATTCAAGACGAAGCCCCCTAGGACACTTCCCATGTTCTGAACAATAAAGTTACACTTAGGTTGGATTTATTGGGAAGTCACCAGCTTCTTTTTGGGTTTACTGGCAGCGTGGAGCACAGGAAAAGCCCCCTGCTTGGCCTTGGTATCTGGTGTGGTCAGCCAAGGGCATGACCCAACATGAAGGACTAGGCAGCGGTGGATAATTTATCACTACTGTAAACTCAGTGAAGTCTTGTTTGGGTAATTATTGGGGAATTTTGAAAAGCGTGACATTTCGACACATTTCATTCTGCGCCTACAGTTGAGGCTTAATTACTTTGGCATCTGCCCCCAACTACCCTCAGCCCTTGGCGTTTCTGCCCAGGAACATCTTACCAATGTTTGATAAGCACTGCAGCTCATTGTGGTCCCACAAGGCTCCCTACAGCTCAACTGAATGTATAGTAAAGGATCCCCCCATAGTAATCTCATGGGGTAAAAAACCTAAAGGGCCCTAAACCTGTAAGATCATGTGGGGCGTTTGGCTCTCTCTTGGCCCTGCAGGGATCCTTTGGTGATGTCCACAGCCCATGAAGCTACTTTCGGGGTCTCAGGCTCCATGTTTTACCTGCTGATGAGCTGCAGACCTCCCTCATTTGAAGTGGCTCACGCACAGGAAACATTATGGGGCAGAAGTGTAGAACTACAGGAATGCTTTCATTAATTTGATTTCACATTGAAAGTTATTGGCCATGACCTACACCACGCTTATAGAGTTACAGACAGCTTAAAGTATAATAGCATTTCATTATTGCTTGTAAAAATACTATCTCATAGTCTAAAAGATTGGCTGTGTCAGGTAATGATGATAGTTCCTTAGGGAGTTCGTTGAACTGAGTATTCTTTCAGGAACCCGTCTCGTTTTTGTTTTGTTTTTATGTATTACTTGTGGTACACTCCAGTACATTGTGAAACTGATCAAATGTAAGAGAACACACTTACCTTGTGGGGTGGCAGTGACCTACCTTAAGGGTTATACTTACAAATCGCAAAGATATATATTGGGAGGAGACAGAATCCTACCTTTTGTGGGAAGGAACTGACCTATGTTTGGGGGAGGAGGTAGAGATTTACCTATGGAAGGATGCAGAGAGCTTCCTTTGGAGTGATGCAGAGACACATACCATTGGACGTAAGAATAGACCTACTTTTTGGGGAGAGACAGAGACCTACCTTTTTGGAGGGAAAATGAAAACCTATCTTTGAGGGGGCAGGGACCTACCTTTTTAAGATGGTGAAATGGAGAGGGCTTGGGAGGGCAGGGACATACCTTTTGAGGGGGGAGGCAGCAATCTACTTTTTGGAGGGATGTATGATTCTTACTCTGAATGGTTTAAGGTTGTCAGTGGTGTACCCCAAGGTTCAGTGTTGGGACCCTTACTTTTTAATATCTTTATAAATGATATTGGGTCTGGGATCAAAAGTAACATTTCTGTCTTTGCAGATGACACTAAGCTATGCAGTGGAATAACGTCCTTACAGGATGTCTCCAAATCACAAGCCGACCTCAATCCTCTGTCTACTTGGGCGACTATGTGGCAGATGAGGTTTAATGTTGATAAATGTAAAGTTATGCACTTGGGGGCTAAGAATATGAATGCATCATACATACTAGGGGGAGTACAACTGGGGGGATCCGTAGTGGAGAAGGATCTGGGGGGATCCATAGTGGAGAAGGATCTGGGGGATCCGTAGTGGAGAAGGATCTGGGGGATCTGTAGTGGAGAAGGATCTGGGGGGATCCGTAGTGGAGAAGGATCTGGGGGGATCCATAGTGGAGAAGGATCTGGGGGGACCCATAGTGGAGAAGGATCTGGGGGGATCCATAGTGGAGAAGGATCTGGGGGATCCATAGTGGAGAAGGATCTGGGGGGATCCGTAGTGGAGAAGGATCTGGGGGGGATCCGTAGTGGAGAAGGATCTGGGGGGGATCCGTAGTGGAGAAGGATCTGGGGGGGATCCGTAGTGGAGAAGGATCTGGGGGGGATCCGTAGTGAAGGATCTGGGGGGGATCCGTAGTGGAGAAGGATCTGGGGGGATCCGTAGTGGAGAAGGATCTGGGGGGATCTGTAGTGGAGAAGGATCTGGGGGAGATCCGTGGTAGAGAAGGACCTGGGGGGATCCGTAGTGGAGAAGGATCTGGGGGGATCCGTAGTGAAGGATCTGGGGGTTTTGGTAGATCATAAGCTCAATAATAACATGCAATGCCAAGCTGCGATTTCCAAAGCGAGCAAAGTCCTTTCTTGTATAAGAGAGGTATGGACTCCAGAGAGAGAGACGTCATCTGTACAAATCATTAGTAAGACCTCATCTGGAATATGCAGTTCAGTTTTGGGCCCCAGTTCTCAAAAAGGATATCGGGGAACTGGAGAAAATGCAGAGAAGGGCAACCAAACTGATAAGAGGCATGGAGGAGCTCAGCTATGAGGAAAGATTAGAGGAACTGAATTTATTCTCTCTTGAGAAGAGGAGAATAAGGGGGGATATGATCAACATGTACAAATATATAAGGGGTCCATATAGTAAACTTGGTGTTGAGTTATTCACTTTACAGTCATCACAGACAACACTCTTTACGTCTAGAGGAAAAGAGATTTCATCTCCAAATACGAAAAGGTTTCTTCACAGTAAGAGCTGTGAAAATGTGAAACAGACTCCCTCCAGAGGTGGTTCTGACTAAGGGTGAGCTCCGGCGTGTTCGCAAAACCTACGTGCAGAGCCTGCCAGGAAGTCGGCACTGCGCTGCGCTAATCACAGGCAGTGAGACATTTCCCAAACTCTGCAGCCACGCATCGGGACAATGTCTCACTGCCTGTGATTAGCGCAGCGCAGTGCCGACTTCCTTGCGGGCTTTACACGTAGGCTTTGTGAACACGCCGGAGCCTTAGTTCTGGCCAGCTCAGTAGATTGCTATAACAAAGGCCTGGATTCTTTCCTAAATGTACATAATATAACTGGGTACTGACATTTATAGGTAAAGGTGATCCGGGGAATATCCGATTGCCTCTCGGGGGATCAGGAAGGATTTTTTTTCCCCTGATGTAGCAAATTGGGGCATGCTCTGCTGGGGTTTTTCACCTTCCTCTGGATATAGAATTGGGTATATGGGATTGTACGATATTATTTATTTTATTTATTTTTATGGTTGAACTGGATGTCTTTTTTCAACCTGACTAACTATGTAGAGGTCTACTTTGGTGGAGTATCTGAGCCCGAGATTTGGGGCGCTACCTTTTGGGGAAGACAGTGATCTACATTTGGTGGAGAAGTAGAGACCTACCCGGGGGGGGCCTAAGTTTGGAAAGTTTAGAGATCTATGATTGGTTGAGAGTCAGAGACATACTGTATCTTTGAAGGGGGGGGGGGGATCTACCTTTTGCAGAGACATTGATCTTCCTTTGGTTGGGAGGCAGAGACTTGCCTACATTTTCATGGGAATATAAGACCTACCTTTGGGGATAGGAAGGGACCTACATTTGGGAGTTAGGCTGGGATCTTCATTTGAGGAGAAAGCAGAGGTCTATATTTGGATGGCAGAGACATGTACCTTTTGTAGGGGAGGGACCAACCTTTTGGGGAGATCTGTCTACCTTTGGAGGGGAATACGAAACCTACCATCAGGGGAAGGAAGGGATTTACCTTTGGAGGAACCAGAGATCTATATTTGGATGAGAGGCAGAACGCTACCTTTTAGAGGGGCGCTGCCCTGTCTGGTTGGTTATTCGGCACAAATGCTTTTTGTTATTACAGTATTACAACGTTCTGTTCACCACGCTCACTCCTGACTCATTCACGCACAATTCTATGCAACATATCAATTGCATTGCACTTTTTTTTTATAAAGTCTAAAGCCCCGTACACACGGTCGGACTTTTGGCCAACAAACTTCATTTTGAGCAAGTTGGACCGACAATCTGACCGTGTGTACGCTCCATCGGACAAACTTTTTTTTTGCTTTTTGCTTGTTTTCATCTGACAAAAGTTGGGTCTGCAAACGGACAAACTTTTGGCCAACAAAAGTCCGATGGAGCAAAGTCCGACCGTGTGTACAGAAAACCATCGGACTTTTGTCCGATGGACAAAACAACTAATGTTAAAATCAACCAACAATAGCAGAAGTTGACCAAAGGGTGGCGGTAAAGAGCAGAAAAGAGCAGAAAAAACATGTGATGTTGCAAAAAGTTTTGGGAAAGTTTTCAGAAAAGTCCTGTGGTGTGTATGCTATGGGTGTGCCCGGCCAACTCCGTTCGGACAAAAAAAACAAGTCCGATGGAAGTCCGAACGTGTGTACGGGGCTTAATAATGTTTGAAATGATTTTTGTGTTTATGTCAGTATTTATCACCAGGAACTGCACTGAGCAACAGTTATGCCGCGTACACACGATCGTTTTTAATGTCATTTTCCAAAACGACCTTTTTCTCGACGTGATTTTTCTTGATTCCTCTCAAGCCTGTCTTGCATACACACGTTCATTAAAAAAAAACGCTCGAGCAAAGCGCAGTGACGTAGAACACGTAGGACGGCACTATAAAGGGGAAGTTCCGTTCGAATGGCGCCACCCTTCATGTTAGTAAAGTTTGTTGAGCGACGATTCGCACTTTTCAGCCTCGTGCTTTTCAGTCCGTTACAGCGTGACGAATGTGCTATCTCCATTACGAACGCTAGTTTTACCAGAACGAGCGCTCCCGTCTCATACTTGATTCTGAGCACGCGCGTTTTTTTCCCCTCGTAAAAGCATACACACTATAGTTTTTCACGACGGGAAAAAAAAAACGACATGAAAAACGACATGAAAAACGACGTGAAAAAATAGAGCAGGTTCTAAATTTTTTTAGGCTGTTTTTCACGTCGTTAAAAATGCTCTGGAGCAAACACACAATCGTTTTTAATGCCCAAGTTAAAAAATGGCATTTTTAACGACGTGAAAAACGATCGTGTGTACGCGGCATAATAGTTAAACCTAATTTAAAATCTGATTTAAAACTAGAAAAGCACCCTACATATTAAATATGGAAATATATAAAATGTGTGTTTTGCAGTACAAATAACTAATACTGAGTGTATTTTTGTTTATATTGAAGTAGGATCTCTCTAGATCCTTATCAGGGTTTCCTGTGACCCTTATAAATATTTAGCGCTGGTCAAATTGTATGTGTCATGGTTATTTCTCAGACTGTGGAGTTCATCGAATGTTATAGGGGACACTGGTGATCACCACAAACCTTCTACACAAATTCTTCTGGAGAAGAGATGGAGATCCCAGGAAGTAACTTGCATAGTTTTATTGGCAGTTTATTTACATATTGGCCCTTGAAAAGGTTCTCCAAGGGCCCAGAATGTCCATAGAGCCCAGAATGCCCCTGAGCCTATAGAGCCCAGAGTGTCCTGTAGAGCTCAAAATGCCATAGAGCACCAAGTGCCCCAAGAGCCCAGACTGTCCATAGAACACAGAATGTCCATAAAGCACTGGCCCTTGAAAAGGTTCTCCGAAGGCCCAGAATGTCTATAGAGAACAGAATGCCCCTAGAGCCTATAGAGCCCAGAGTGTCTCATAGAGCTCAGAATGTCCATAGAGCCAAGAGTGCACCAAGAGCCTAGAATGGCCATAGAGTACCAAGTTCCCCAAGAACCCAGACTGTCTCAAGAGCCTATATAGCACTGAGTGCCCCAAGAGCCCACACTGACCATAGAGCCCAGAATGTCCATAAAGCACTGAGTGCCCCAAGAGTCCAGACTGTCTCAAGAGCCCATAGAGCACAAGTCCCCTGAGAGCCCAGAATGTCCATAGAGCACAGCATGTTCATAGAGCCCAGAGTGCCCCGAGATCCCAGAATGTTTATAGAGCCCAGAGTGCCCCAAGAGCCCAGACTGTCTAAAGATCCCATAGAGCACCAAGTTCACTGAGAGCCCAGAATGTCCAAAGAGCCCAGAGTGCCCCAAAATCCCAGAATGTCCATAGAGCCCAGAGCGTCCCAACAGCGTAAAGAGCCCAGAGTTCCCCAAGCTTCCCCACCTTTTTTATGCTTCAGAAAGAATCCAATGTACCCTGCCTCCTCCATTGGTCATTTTTCTGCGGTAAAAGTGCTACTGGTGTCACTCACTGTGTTTATGTACAAACCTAGCCATTTTGGCATCTCTGGTGACACTCTGGGAGGTACCATCTTCTCTTCTGTGAAAGGGCTTCCCAAGAAAGTTTGTGGCCATCACAAGTTTGCTCTATATCCATTAAGCGTGGAAGATGAGGCCATCGGGTCTAGCTGTAGAGGATGGACCTGGTATGGTAATGTGTGTATATATTGTACGGCAATCCTAACCAATGATGTCTGTTATTCTCACACCAGACCCATGCCTGTGTTCATTTTGACCAGAAATAAATGTTCATCAGATCCGTATCATTAACAAAGATGAAGAGACGTCACATTGGAAGCAGTTGTCATGGTGGACGGTATCATACATGAAATGTTTATTATAACATCCCAAGACTTGCCATATACCTCCTCCTAGAAAGTTCCTGATTAAACCTGGCCATACCCAGTAGGATCATTTATTTGATTTTTTCTAATCATTAATGGAGTCACATTGCTGAGGAGGTTGAACTTAACTGAAAAACTTTGAGAACTTCCCAAAGGATGGAGAGAGATTGGCACAATGTTTTCACAAAATTGTTCTACTGTCTCCTGAGGGTGTTGAGTCCTTGTTGGCATAACTTGGTTCTGGAAAGGAGGTTCCCCCGAATTTGTTGTGCCCGCCTCTTGTACAGTATGGGTATGAAATTTCCCTGACTTGCCAAAAGGAGCTTGCATGAAAAATATAACGAGATACAGGAGATAACCATTGATCCGTCTGAGGTGGAGAGCAGCAACTGTTACTGCTCACAAGAATATGTAATAAAGTTTTTCATTTTTTCACCACCACAGACGAATCAAAGTTCAACATTCCCTAATGGATCATTCAATCAGGCTGAAAGTCCATTCCCACCCTACACAAAAGAAGGATTCCTGCTATGTTCTATGTACTGTTGTGTCACCACCATGCAGCCCTAATCATGGGGCACCTCCATGTTCTATCATGTCCAGTGCCACTACCATGCAGTCCTATGTACAGGGCGCCTCCATACTCTGCCATGTTCAATGTCACCACCATGCAGTCCTATGTACAGGGCACCTCCATACTCTGCCATGTCCAGTGTCACCACTAGGGATGGGCCCGGTGCTCGATTCGAACCCATGTTCGAATCGAGCACCGGGCGTTCGCTCGCTCGTCGAGCCCAGAACTATTTGGGCCGTTCGCATCACATTCGTGTGATGCGAGCGGCCCCGCAATGCATTGCGGCCGGCGCGGCCGGCGCAGTGCATTGCTGGCTGATGATTGGCCAAGCATGCACTGTGACCCCGCATGCTTGGCCAATCACAGCGCCCGAAACTCGGAGAGCAATAATTGGCTACAGGCAGGACGCCTGTAGCCAATTACAGCTCAGGGGCTTTAGTACATGCCCCACCATTTAAAAGGCCGCCACGCCATCGGCCCCGGTCACATGAGTTCCGGCTTTAGGAGAGATCAGTCTGCTGATTCTGTCTTTGCTTGATACTGAAAGATTTGCTCTTCTTTGCTAAACCATTGGCTATTTCTTTGCTAAACCATTGCTACCTAAGTCATTGATCGTTCATTGCTGCTGATTGCACAGTTAGCGTGTTATTAGCTGCTGCTGGGGATTAGTCTGGTGCGTGCTTACTGTTAGTACAGTATTGCAGTAGTACCAACCGCAGTGCTGTTAGCACAGCATTGCACCCCAACAGCACCCATAGGACTTCTAGTGTGTTAGTGGCAGCAAACAGAGCTCCTATATTTTCTTCTCAGCAGCACCCATAGGACTTCTAGTGTGTTAGTGGCAGCAGACAGAGCTCCTATATTTTCTTCTCAGCAGCACCCATAGGACTTCTAGTGTGTTAGTGGCATCACACAGAGCTCCTATATTTTCTTCTCAGCAGCACCCATAGGACTTCTAGTGTGTTAGTGGCAGCAAACAGAGCTCCTATATTTTCTTCTCAGCAGCACCCATAGGACTTCTAGTGTGTTAGTGGCATCACACAGAGTTCCTATATTTTCTTCTCAGCAGCACCCATAGGACTTCTAGTGTGTTAGTGGCAGCAAACAGAGCTCCTATATTTTCTTCTCAGCAGCACCCATAGGACTTCTAGTGTGTTAGTGGCAGCAAACAGAGCTCCTATATTTTCTTCTCAGAAGCACCCATAGGACTTCTAGTGTGTTAGTGGCAGCAAACAGAGCTCCTATATTTTCTTCTCAGCAGCACCCATAGGACTTCTAGTGTGTTAGTGGCATCACACAGAGTTCCTATATTTTCATCTCAGAAGCACCCATAGGACTTCTAGTGTGTTAGTGGCATCACACAGAGTTCCTATATTTTCATCTCAGAAGCACCCATAGGACTTCTAGTGTGTTAGTGGCATCACACAGAGCTCCTATATTTTCTTCTCAGCAGCACCCATAGGACTTCTAGTGTGTTAGTGGCAGCAAACAGAGCTCCTATATTTTCTTCTCAGCAGCACCCATAGGACTTCTAGTGTGTTAGTGGCATCACACAGAGCTCCTATATTTTCTTCTCAGAAGCACCAATAGGACTTCTAGTGTGTTAGTGGCAGCAAACAGAGCTCCTATATTTTCTTCTCAGCAGCACCCATAGGACTTCTAGTGTGTTAGTGGCAGCAAACAGAGCTCCTATATTTTCATCTCAGAAGCACCCATAGGACTTCTAGTGTGTTAGTGGCATCACACAGAGCTCCTATATTTTCTTCTCAGCAGCACCCATAGGACTTCTAGTGTGTTAGTGGCATCACACAGAGCTCCTATATTTTCATCTCAGAAGCACCCATAGGACTTCTAGTGTGTTAGTGGCAGCAAACAGAGCTCCTATATTTTCTTCTCAGCAGCACCCATAGGACTTCTAATGTGTTAGTGGCAGCAAACAGAGCTCCTATATTTTCATCTCAGCAGCACCCATAGGACTTCTAATGTGTTAGTGGCAGCAAACAGAGCTCCTATATTTTCATCTCAGAAGCACCCATAGGACTTCTAGTGTGTTAGTGGCAGCAAACAGAGCTCCTATATTTTCTTCTCAGAAGCACCCATAGGACTTCTAGTGTGTTAGTGGCATCACACAGAGTTCCTATATTTTCATCTCAGAAGCACCCATAGGACTTCTAGTGTTAGTGGCAGCAAACAGAGCTCCTATATTTTCATCTCAGCAGCACCCATAGGACTTCTAGTGTGTTAGTGGCAGCAAACAGAGCTCCTATATTTTCTTCTCAGCAGCACCCATAGGACTTCTAGTGTGTTAGTGGCAGCAAACAGAGCTCCTATATTTTCTTCTCAGCAGCACCCATAGGACTTCTAGTGTGTTAGTGGCATCACACAGAGTTCCTATATTTTCATCTCAGAAGCACCCATAGGACTTCTAGTGTGTTAGTGGCAGCAAACAGAGCTCCTATATTTTCATCTCAGAAGCACCCATAGGACTTCTAGTGTGTTAGTGGCAGCAAACAGAGCTCCTATATTTTCTTCTCAGCAGCACCCATAGGACTTCTAGTGTGTTAGTGGCATCACACAGAGTTCCTATATTTTCATCTCAGAAGCACCCATAGGACTTCTAGTGTGTTAGTGGCAGCAAACAGAGCTCCTATATTTTCTTCTCAGCAGCACCCATAGGACTTCTAGTGTGTTAGTGGCAGCACACAGAGCTCCTATATTTTCATCTCAGAAGCACCCATAGGACTTCTAGTGTGTTAGTGGCATCACACAGAGTTCCTATATTTTCATCTCAGAAGCACCCATAGGACTTCTAGTGTGTTAGTGGCATCACACAGAGTTCCTATATTTTCATCTCAGCAGCACCCATAGGACTTCTAGTGTGTTAGTGGCATCACACAGAGTTCCTATATTTTCATCTCAGAAGCACCCATAGGACTTCTAGTGTGTTAGTGGCATCACACAGAGCTCCTATATTTTCTTCTCAGCAGCACCCATAGGACTTCTAGTGTGTTAGTGGCATCACACAGAGCTCCTATATTTTCTTCTCAGAAGCACCCATAGGACTTCTAGTGTGTTAGTGGCAGCAAACAGAGCTCCTATATTTTCTTCTCAGCAGCACCCATAGGACTTCTAGTGTGTTAGTGGCAGCAAACAGAGCTCCTATATTTTCTTCTCAGCAGCACCCATAGGACTTCTAGTGTGTTAGTGGCAGCAGACAGAGCTCCTATATTTTCTTCTCAGCAGCACCCATAGGACTTCTAGTGTGTTAGTGGCATCACACAGAGCTCCTATATTTTCTTCTCAGAAGCACCCATAGGACTTCTAGTGTGTTAGTGGCATCACACAGAGTTCCTATATTTTCTTCTCAGCAGCACCCATAGGACTTCTAGTGTGTTAGTGGCAGCAAACAGAGCTCCTATATTTTCTTCTCAGCAGCACCCATAGGACTTCTAGTGTGTTAGTGGCAGCAAACAGAGCTCCTATATTTTCTTCTCAGAAGCACCCATAGGACTTCTAGTGTGTTAGTGGCAGCAAACAGAGCTCCTATATTTTCTTCTTAGCAGCACCCATAGGACTTCTAGTGTGTTAGTGGCATCACACAGAGTTCCTATATTTTCATCTCAGAAGCACCCATAGGACTTCTAGTGTTAGTGGCATCACACAGAGCTCCTATATTTTCATCTCAGCAGCACCCATAGGACTTCTAGTGTGTTAGTGGCAGCAAACAGAGCTCCTATATTTTCTTCTCAGCAGCACCCATAGGACTTCTAGTGTGTTAGTGGCAGCAAACAGAGCTCCTATATTTTCTTCTCAGCAGCACCCATAGGACTTCTAGTGTGTTAGTGGCATCACACAGAGTTCCTATATTTTCATCTCAGAAGCACCCATAGGACTTCTAGTGTGTTAGTGGCAGCAAACAGAGCTCCTATATTTTCATCTCAGAAGCACCCATAGGACTTCTAGTGTGTTAGTGGCAGCAAACAGAGCTCCTATATTTTCTTCTCAGCAGCACCCATAGGACTTCTAGTGTGTTAGTGGCATCACACAGAGTTCCTATATTTTCATCTCAGAAGCACCCATAGGACTTCTAGTGTGTTAGTGGCAGCAAACAGAGCTCCTATATTTTCTTCTCAGCAGCACCCATAGGACTTCTAGTGTGTTAGTGGCAGCACACAGAGCTCCTATATTTTCATCTCAGAAGCACCCATAGGACTTCTAGTGTGTTAGTGGCATCACACAGAGTTCCTATATTTTCATCTCAGAAGCACCCATAGGACTTCTAGTGTGTTAGTGGCATCACACAGAGTTCCTATATTTTCATCTCAGCAGCACCCATAGGACTTCTAGTGTGTTAGTGGCATCACACAGAGTTCCTATGTTTTCATCTCAGAAGCACCCATAGGACTTCTAGTGTGTTAGTGGCATCACACAGAGTTCCTATATTTTCATCTCAGAAGCACCCATAGGACTTCTAGTGTGTTAGTGGCATCACACAGAGTTCCTATATTTTCATCTCAGAAGCACCCATAGGACTTCTAGTGTGTTAGTGGCATCACACAGAGCTCCTATATTTTCTTCTCAGCAGCACCCATAGGACTTCTAGTGTGTTAGTGGCATCACACAGAGCTCCTATATTTTCATCTCAGAAGCACCCATAGGACTTCTAGTGTGTTAGTGGCAGCAAACAGAGCTCCTATATTTTCTTCTCAGCAGCACCCATAGGACTTCTAGTGTGTTAGTGGTATCACACAGAGTTCCTATATTTTCTTCTCAGAAGCACCCATAGGACTTCTAGTGTGTTAGTGGCAGCAAACAGAGCTCCTATATTTTCTTCTCAGCAGCACCCATAGGACTTCTAGTGTGTTAGTGGCATCACACAGAGCTCCTATATTTTCATCTCAGAAGCACCCATAGGACTTCTAGTGTGTTAGTGGCAGCAAACAGAGCTCCTATATTTTCTTCTCAGCAGCACCCATAGGACTTCTAGTGTGTTAGTGGCAGCAAACAGAGCTCCTATATTTTCTTCTCAGCAGCACCCATAGGACTTCTAGTGTGTTAGTGGCATCACACAGAGCTCCTATATTTTCTTCTCAGCAGCACCCATAGGACTTCTAGTGTGTTAGTGGTATCACACAGAGTTCCTATATTTTCTTCTCAGAAGCACCCATAGGACTTCTAGTGTGTTAGTGGCAGCAAACAGAGCTCCTATATTTTCTTGTCAGCAGCACACATAGTACCTATAGTGTGTTAGTGTCAGCACCCATAGGACCTACAGTGTGTTGTGAGCACACATAGGAGTTCTATTTTTTATACTATATACACTACCGACTACAATGGCTGGAAGACCGCCAAGGAGAGGCAGAGCGTGCCGAGGCAAGAACACAGGGCAGGCAGGCTCTGTTTCTAGAGACAACAGTGCTGGCCGTGGACGTGGTCGTGCATCGTCATCAGCACGTGGCCATGGGACACGCTTGTCTTTGTTTTCGGCAGCTGGACATGTGGAGCCGCATCATGCCGAAGGCTTGGTAGAATGGATGACCAAGCCCTCCTCATCCTCCTCATCCTCTCTCACCCAGGCTCAGGGTACTGGCAGAGCAGCTGCCAACGCGTACTCAATGGCATCATCAGCCACCCCTTCCCTAGACCCACCATGTCCTCCTGAGGAGTCCCCCGAACTGTTTGAGCACAGTGTTGGGTACATGCTCCAGGAGGATGCCCAACGATTCGAAGGCTCGGATGATGATACCCAGCTTGAGGAAGTCAGTAGTGTGCGCGCAGAGAGAGGGGATGCTGAAGGACAGCAATCTGGCAGTAGTGTTCCACCAGCTGCAGCTTACTGCCAGGTTTGCTCTAGTGGTGAAGAGGGAGGGGATGATGAGGTCACTGACTCCACGTGGGTGCCTGAAGGGAGAGAGGAGGAGGAGGAGGAGGATGCAGCGTCACATGTCCAACGAGGCAGGATGCCCCCTGGAGGCCAGCTAGAGGCCAGCACAGCAACTGTACCACACCGCAGAGCTCCGCCTGTGCAGGGCGCTGCCTCTGCACGTTATCACAAAAGTTCTTTGGTGTGGGCCTTTTTTGAGACGAGTGCATCAGATCGCACCACTGCTATTTGCAATATTTGTCTCAAGCGTATCTCGCGTGGCCAAAACATCAGCCGCTTGGGCACCACAAGCATGAGCAGACATATGTCGACCTGCCATGCAGCTCGTTGGCAAGCACACATAAAAGACCCACACCAAAGAACAAAGCGGACCTCTCCTTGCTCCTCATCAGCTGGGATCTCCATCCCCACTATATCTTCAGTCCTCTCTGAAAGCTGCTCTGAGAGGACTGAAGGTGTAGAATTAGGTGTGTCACAACCAAGTACTTGCAGTACACCGACGTCCGATTGTAGCAGGCAAATTTCCCTGCCCCAGCTGCTGGACCGTCGAAAGAAGTATACTCCCAGCCATCCACATGCCCAGCGGTTGAATGCTAGCTTGGCTAAATTGCTAGCACTTCAACTGCTGCCTTTTCAGTTGATAGACTCGGCCCCCTTCCGTGAGTTTGTTCAATGTGCGGTTCCTCAGTGGCAGGTTCCCAAACGCCACTTTTTCTCACGGAAGGCGATTCCGTCTCTCTACTGGCATGTGGAAGGCAATGTCCATGCCTCGCTGGACAGGGCGGTCAGCGGTAAGGTGCATATTACCGCTGACTCATGGTCCAGCAGGCATGGACAGGGACGTTATCTTTCTTTCACGGCCCATTGGGTCACTCTATTGGCAGCTGGGAGGGATGCAGGACAAGGTGCAGTAGTGTTGGAGGTTGTTCCGCCACCACGCCTCCAAAATGCTACTACTGGTTGTGACACACCTCTCTCCTCCACCCCCTCCTCTTCTTCTTCCTCCATGTCCTCTTCGAGTGCTCTGTCCTCGGAACCAGCGGTGCTCCGTAGGCGTACAAGGGGCTACGCGAGTACGCAGGCAAAAAGATGCCATGCCGTGTTTGCGCTGGTGTGTTTGGGGGACAGGAGCCACACTGGGCCAGAGGTTCTGGCAGCTCTGCAGGGGCAGGCCGAGAGGTGGTTGACGCCACACCAGCTTAAGCCAGGAATGGTCGTTTCTGATAATGGCACCAACCTCCTCTCCGCCCTGCGACAGGGGCAGCTCACCCATGTGCCCTGTATGGCTCACGTCCTCAACCTGGTGGTGCAGCGGTTCTTGGGCAGGTTCCCAGGCTTACAGGATGTCCTGAGGCAGGCCAGGAAAGTCTGTGTGCATTTCCGCCGATCTTATAATGCCAGTGCTCGGCTGACTGAGCTGCAAAAGGAGCTGAACCTGCCCAAGAACCGCCTAATATGTGACATGCCCACCAGGTGGAACTCAACGTTGGCCATGCTGCAGCGACTGCACACGCAGCAGAGGGCCATCAATGAGTACCTTTGCGACTACGGCACCAGGACAGGGTCAGGGGAGCTTGGCTTTTTTTCCCCACGCCAGTGGAGCATGATCAGGGATGCATGCACTGTCCTCTCACCATTTGAGGAGGCCACGAGGATGGTGAGCAGTGACAGTGCATGCATCAGTGACACTGTACCTCTTGTCCACCTGTTGGAGCACACGCTGCGTGGGATAATGGACAGGGCACTTGAGGCAGAACAGAGGCAGGAAGAGGAGGACTTCCTTGTCTCTCAAGGCCCCCTTTATCCAGACAATGTTCCTTCTGTCCCACCCATCACACAGGAAGAGGAGGAGGAGGAGGAGGAGGAGGAGGATTGTGTGAGCATGGAGGTGGAGCCTGGCACTCAGCATCAGCAGCAGCAGTCTTTTAGGGATGATGTACAGTCCCAACAAACCAGTGGACTTGTACGTGGCTGGGAGGAGGTGGCTGGCGATCATGTCATCCTCAGTGACCCAGAAGACTCCGGACCGAATGCCTCAGCTAACCTACGCTGCATGGCCTCCCTGATCCTGCAAAGCCTGCGGAAGGATCCTCGTGTTCTTCGGATCAAGGAGAGTGACCATTACTGGCTGGCCACTCTCCTTGATCCACGGTACAAGGGTAAGGTTGCGGACCTTATCTTGCCGTCGCAGAGGGAGCAGAGGATGAGACATCTCAGGGAGGCCTTGCAGAAAGGTCTGTGCAACGCGTTCCCAGAAACTGGGAGGTTACAAACTCCTGGTCCTGGACGACGAGTTGCTGAGGCTTCGGTCAGTAGCAGAAGGAGCGGTGGGGAAGGTGGACGTCTGACCGATGCGTTCAGACAATTTTTTAGTCCGCAGCCCCAAGGTATGATCGGTTCCAGCAACCATCGCCAGCGTCTGATATACATGGTGCAGGAATACCTAGGGGCAAGGTCAGACTTGGACACCTTTCCCACCGAAAATCCTCTGGCTTACTGGGTCCTGAGGATGGATCACTGGCCAGAGCTTGCACAGTATGCAATTGAGCTACTGGCCTGTCCTGCATCCAGCGTTCTTTCCGAACGCACATTCAGTGCTGCTGGAGGATTTGTCACCGATCATAGGGTGCGCCTGTCCACCGACTCGGTTGATCGACTGACCTTCATAAAAATGAATCAGTCTTGGATCACCACCAGCTACCAGACACCTGAAGCGGATATAACGGAATAATTTATAATGTCACATCCCTTCAAGACTGCCTATGCTGATGCTGAGTGACTGTCCTGTTATGTTCACTGACTATCCTCTTCCTCCTCCTCAATGATCCATGCCACCACACCAGTGCCTAAGGCACAATTTTTCAGCCCCTGTATAACAGGGGCGTGTAATTACAATTTTTTAAAAAGATGCTTCGCAACAGGTCTGACTGCTGTGCTCAGAGTACAGTATCTGTGAGGGGTTGCAGTGTTGTGGCACCAGCACCAGTGCCTAAGGCACAATTTTTCAGCCCCTGCTGGGGCGTGTAATTACAATTTTTAGGCAATGCTTTGCAACAGGTCTCATTGCTGTGCTCAGAGTACAGTATCTGTGAGGGGTTGCAGTGTTGTGGCACCAGCACCAGTGCCTAAGGCACAATTTTTCAGCCCCTGTATAACAGGGGCGTGTAATTACAATTTTTTAAAAAGATGCTTCGCAACAGGTGTGACTGCTGTGCTCCAAGTACAGTATCTGTGAGGGGTTGCAGTGTTGTGGCACCAGCACCAATGCCTAAGGCACAATTTTTCAGCCCCTGTTTAACAGGGGCGTGTAATTACAAATCTTGATCTAATAGTTCACAGCAGGGCCCATTCCTGCGCCCACCAAGAGTAACTATGAGGGCCTACAGTCTTGTGGCAACACCGTCCACCACCACCACCACCACCAAAGGCCCAATTTTTCTGCCCTGTTCAACAGGTGCATGCAATTACAAATCTTGATCTAATAACTCACAGCAGGGCCCATTCCTGCACCCACCAAGAGTAACTGTGAGGGCTTACAGTCTTGTGGCAACACCGTCCACCACCACCACCACCACCACCAAAGGCCCAATTTTTCTGCCCGGTTCAACAGGTGCATGCAAGTACAAATCTTGATCTATTAACTCACAGCAGGGCCCATTCCTGTGCCCACCAGTCTTGTGGCTACACCAACATCTAATAGGGCAAATTTCTGCAGAGTATATACGGCAGGCCCCTACTTTCAAACATCCAACTTACAAACGACTCCTACTTGCAAACGGCAAGAGAAAACAGGAAGTGAGAGGAAATCTACCCCTAGGAAGGAAAATTCTATCCTGTTAGATTTAATTTGGGAAAAAGGTATCTCCTCTCTACTGATGCTTTATCACCAATCCTTGTTTCAATTAAAACCCCACTTTTCCAAAAACATTTGTCATTGGGACGGAAAGTGAGGTGACATGTTCTGAACAGATGTGCAAAGACAGCAAATGTTACAGGGGTGATAACCCCTCCCTATGTTCTCCAAAAAGCTTAAAAATTGATTTTTTTGGGATGTAGCTACACTTCATAATGTACCTGTTCAGATTCTACTTAAGAACAAACCTACAGTCCATGTCTTGTTTGCACCACCTATATACTGCTGTTCAGAGTATATAGGGTTGTAGGTATAGGGTTTTATTTTGGGTGCGGGGTCCCCCTTAGTATCCATACAAGACCCAAAGGGGCTGGGGTGGGGGGGGGGGGGTGATGGGGTAGCCATGCCATTTTTCTCAAGGATTTTCAGCCATATGGCGGCCAGGACAAGACATGACATTAAAGCCGCAAGTGGTTTTAAATGGCTTCTTTTTTTCCTTTACAAATGTCATTTTGTGCAAGGACAGTTCTAAACACGGGAAACACATGCCACTTCACAGGCATACTTTAGACACCCCCCAGGTACCATATTTAAAGGAAAATTTAACTTTTTTTTTTTTCACTTTATGCATCATTAAAATGACTGCTCCCGAAAAAACTTTAGTTTTTAAAATTTCTTTTTGCATTGATATATGTCCCCTGGGGCAGGACCCGGGTCCCCAAACCTGTTTTATGACATTAACATGCATATTGGCCGTTGTAATTAGCAATTTTGATTTCGAACGTTCGCGTCCATTATAACGAATAGGGTTCGAAAATTCGCGCGAACTTTCGGTCCGTTCGAAGGTTCTGGTGCGAACCGAACCCGGGGGTGTTCGGCTCATCCCTAGTCACCACCATGCAGTCCTAATCATAGGGGCACCTCCATACTCTGCCATGTCCAGTGTCACCACCATGCAGCCCTAATCATAGGGGCACCTCCATATTCTGCCATGTCCATTGCCACTACCATGCAGTCCTATTTACAGGGCACCTCCATACTCTGCCATGTCCAGTGTCACCACCATGCAGCCCTAATCACAGGGCACCTTCATACTCTGCCATGTCCAGTGCCACCACCAAGCAGCCCTAATCAGGGGCACCTCCATATTCTGCCATGTCTAGTGCCACCACCAAGCAGCCTTAATAACGGGGGGCACCTCCATACTCTGCCATGTCCAACGCCACTACCATGCAGCCCTAATCACACGGCACCTCCATACTCTGCCATGTCCAGTGCCACCACCAAGCAGCCCTAATCACAGGGCACCTCCATAGTCTGCCTTGTCCAGTGCCACCACCATGCAGTCCTATTTACAGGGCACCTCCATACTCTGACATGTCCAGTGCCACCACCATGTAGCCCTAATCACAGGGCGCCTCCATACTCTGCCATGTCCAGTGCCACCACCATGTAGCTCTAATCACAGGGCACCTCTATACTCTGCTGTGTCCAGCGTCACCACCATGCAACCCTAATCATGGGGCACCTCCATGTTCTGTCATGTCCAGTGCCACTACCATGCAGTCCTATGTACAGGGCACCTCCATACTCTGCCATGTCCAGTGTCACCACCATGCAGCCCTAATCACAGGGCACCTCTATACTCTGCCATGTCCAACGCCACTACCATGCAGCCGTAATCTTAGGGCACCTCCATACTCTACCATACACAACAGAATTGGGAAGCGCAGATCCAGGAGGTGGCAAGGAATCAATTTGGGTTGGAATCCATGTGAAATTTAAAACAGTTTATTGCTGATAAAACATGTAACCAATACACAGTACAGATGGGAAAAACCGTCCGAATGGCCAAACTCACTGTGATAATGCCAGCAATGGAGCCAAAGGTGGTTTAGAAATGGCTGACCCAGTTTCGTTAGTGCTGTGGAAGTGGGTCAGCTATTTCTCCACCACCTTTGGCTCCATTGCTGGCATTATCACAGTGAGTTTGGCCATTCGGACGGTTTTTCCCATCTGTACTGTGTATTGGTTACATGTTTTATCAGCAATAAACTGTTTTAAATTTCACATGGATTCCATCTCCAATTGATTCCTTGCCACCTCCTGGATCTGCGCTTCCCAATTCTGTTGTTTTCGTCTGTTTCTCATTTGGTCATCAGAGTGCGGTACCAGCGGTCCAGTGTGACTTTTATAATTACTTTGGCTCCTTGGTTTACTTTCTGCGCTTGGCTCCCTGTTGGAATTCCCATACTCTGCCATTTCAAATGCCACTACCATGCAGTCCTAATCAGGGGCATCTCCATACTCTGCCATGTCCAGTGCCACTACCATACAGTCCTAATCAGGGGCATCTCCATACTCTGCCATGTCCAGCTTCACTACCATACAGTCCTAATCAGGGGCAGCTCCATACTCTGCCATGTCCAGCGCCACCACCAAGCAGCCCTAATCCCATCGCACCTCCATACTCTGTCATGTCCAGCGCCACTACCATGCAGTCCTATTCAGGGGCAGCTCCATATTCTGCCATGTCCAGCGCCACCACCATGCAGTCCTAGTTAGGGGCAGCTCCATATTCTGCCATGTCCAGCGCCACCACCATGCAGTCCTATTCAGGGGCAGCTCCATATTCTGCCATGTCCAGTGCCACCACAAAGCAGCCCTAATCAGGGGCACCTCCATACTCTGCCATGTCCAGCGCCACCACCATGCAGTCCTATTCAGGGGCAACTCCATATTCTGCCATGTCCAGTGCCATCACCAAGCAGCCCTAATCAGGGGCACCTCCATACTCTGCCATGTCCAGCGCCAGCACCATGCAGTCCTAATCAGGGGCATCTCCATACTCTGCCATGTCCAGCTCCACTACCATACAGTCCTAATCAGGGGCATCTCCATACTCTGCCATGTCCAGCTCCACTACCATGCAGTACTAATCGGGGGCATCTCCATACTCTGCCATGTCCAGCTCCACTACCATGCAGTCCTAATCAGGGGCATCTCCATACTCTGCCATGTCCAGCGCCACCACCAAGCAGCCCTAATCCCATCGCACCTCCATACTCTGTCATGTCCAGCGCCACTACTATGCAGTCCTATTCAGGGGCAGCTCCATACTCTGCCATGTCCAGCTTCACTACCATACAGTCCTAATCAGGGGCAGCTCCATACTCTGCCATGTCCAGCGCCACCACCAAGCAGCCCTAATCCCATCGCACCTCCATACTCTGTCATGTCCAGCGCCACTACCATGCAGTCCTATTCAGGGGCAGCTCCATATTCTGCCATGTCCAGCGCCACCACCATGCAGTCCTAGTTAGGGGCAGCTCCATATTCTGCCATGTCCAGCGCCACCACCATGCAGTCCTATTCAGGGGCAGCTCCATATTCTGCCATGTCCAGTGCCACCACAAAGCAGCCCTAATCAGGGGCACCTCCATACTCTGCCATGTCCAGTGCCACCACCATGCAGTCCTATTCAGGGGCAACTCCATATTCTGCCATGTCCAGTGCCATCACCAAGCAGCCCTAATCAGGGGCACCTCCATACTCTGCCATGTCCAGCGCCAGCACCATGCAGTCCTAATCAGGGGCATCTCCATACTCTGCCATGTCCAGCTCCACTACCATACAGTCCTAATCAGGGGCATCTCCATACTCTGCCATGTCCAGCTCCACTACCATGCAGTACTAATCAGGGGCATCTCCATACTCTGCCATGTCCAGCTCCACTACCATGCAGTCCTAATCAGGGGCATCTCCATACTCTGCCATGTCCAGCGCCACCACCAAGCAGCCCTAATCCCATCGCACCTCCATACTCTGTCATGTCCAGCGCCACTACGATGCAGTCTTATTCAGGGGCAGCTCCATACTCTGCCATGTCCAGCTTCACTACCATACAGTCCTAATCAGGGGCAGCTCCATACTCTGCCATGTCCAGCGCCACCACCAAGCAGCCCTAATCCCATCGCACCTCCATACTCTGTCATGTCCAGCGCCACTACCATGCAGTCCTATTCAGGGGCAGCTCCATATTCTGCCATGTCCAGCGCCACCACCATGCAGTCCTAGTTAGGGGCAGCTCCATATTCTGCCATGTCCAGCGCCACCACCATGCAGTCCTATTCAGGGGCAGCTCCATATTCTGCCATGTCCAGCGCCACCACAAAGCAGCCCTAATCAGGGGCACCTCCATACTCTGCCATGTCCAGCGCCACCACCATGCAGTCCTATTCAGGGGCAGCTCCATATTCTGCCATGTCCAGTGCCATCACCAAGCAGCCCTAATCAGGGGCACCTCCATACTCTGCCATGTCCAGCGCCAGCACCATGCAGTCCTAATCAGGGGCATCTCCATACTCTGCCATGTCCAGCTCCACTGCCATACAGTCCTAATCAGGGGCATCTCCATACTCTGCCATGTCCAGCTCCACTACCATGCAGTCCTAATCAGGGACATCTCCATACTCTGCCATGTCCAGCTCCACTACCATGCAGTCCTAATCAGGGGCATCTCCATACTCTGCCATGTCCAGCGCCACCACCAAGCAGCCCTAATCCCATCGCACCTCCATACTCTGTCATGTCCAGCGCCACTACCATGCAGTCCTATTCAGGGGCAGCTCCATACTCTGCCATATCCAGCTTCACTACCATACAGTCCTAATCAGGGGCAGCTCCATACTCTGCCATGTCCAGCGCCACCACCAAGCAGCCCTAATCCCATCGCACCTCCATACTCTGTCATGTCCAGCGCCACTACCATGCAGTCCTATTCAGGGGCAGCTCCATATTCTGCCATGTCCAGCGCCACCACCATGCAGTCCTAGTTAGGGGCATCTCCAAATTCTGCCATGTCCAGCGCCACCACCATGCAGTCCTATTCAGGGGCAGCTCCATATTCTGCCATGTCCAGTGCCACCACAAAGCAGCCCTAATCAGGGGCACCTCCATACTCTGCCATGTCCAGCGCCACCACCAGGCAGTCCTATTCAGGGGCAGCTCCATATTCTGCCATGTCCAGTGCCATCACCAAGCAGCCCTAATCAGGGGCACCTCCATACTCTGCCATGTCCAGCGCCAGCACCATGCAGTCCTAATCAGGGGCATCTCCATACTCTGCCATGTCCAGCTCCTTTACCATACAGTCCTAATCAGGGGCATCTCCATACTCTGCCATGTCCAGCTCCACTACCATGCAGTCCTAATCAGGGGCATCTCCATACTCTGCCATGTCCAGCTCCACTACCATGCAGTCCTAATCAGGGGCAGCTCCATACTCTGCCATGTCCAGCGCCACCACCATGCAGTCCTATTCAGGGGCAGCTCCATATTCTGCCATGTCCAGCGCCACTACCATGCAGTCCTATTCAGGGGCACCTCCATACTCTGCCATGTCCAGCGCCACCACCAAGCAGCCCTAATCCCATTGCACCTCCAGACTCTATCATGTCCAGCGCCACTACCATGCAGTCCTAATCAGGGGCAGCTCCATATTCTGCCATGTCCAGCACCACCACAAAGCAGCCCTAATCAGGGGCACCTCCATACTCTGTCATGTCCAGCGCCACCACTATGCAGTCCTATTCAGGGGCAGCTCCATATTCTGCCATGTCCAGTGCCACCACCAAGCAGCCCTAATCCCATCGCACCTCCATACTCTGTTAGGTCCCGTTATTGGTGTACAGAGTCTTCTGATTTGCACTTCTGTTTCCTTATGCTTTGATTTTGCTGATATCAGAACCTCAGTAGACTACACCCAACACTAGAAGACAAGGATTTTAGCAATAAATGTGATCTTTATACAGTCAGGGACTTTGCTCTGATACGTTGTATGTCAGTGCCAGATAATGTATTAGTATTACACTATCTGCAGTCACAAGACACGCAGGTGATGGCCATAAAAAGAGGAATGTCTACAGCATGTACTATGAGACCTGTGCCAATCAGTTGCTGAATACCCAGTGGGGCAGAGTTCAGTTTGTGGAGTCAGAATTGCTCCAGGTGAGCAGAAACCATGAGAAAAAAGGGGATAAAAAGCCACAAGACACATCCTTCTATGAATAGTGTTCAATTGTACAGTATCTCACAAAAGTAAGTACACCCCTCACTCACATTTGTGTAAATCTTTTCTTCTATCTTTTCATGTGACAACACTGAAGAAATGACACTTTGCTACAATGTAAAGTAGTGAGTGTACAGCTTGTATAACGGTGTAAATTTCCTCTCCCCTCAAAATAACTCAACACACAGCCATTAATGTCTAAACCACTGGCAACAAAAGTGAGTACACCCCTAAGTGAAAATGTCCAAATTGGGCCCAAAGTGCCAATATTTCTTGTTCATACATCACGGGACACAGAGCAGCATAGTCATTACTATGTGGGTTATATAGAATTACCTTCAGGTGCTGGCACTGGCAACTTCCAAAACAGGAAGTACCCTCCCCTATATAAGCCCCTCCCATCCGGGAGTACCTCAGTTTTTTGCCAGTGTCTAAGGTGTTGGCCAAGGTTAACATGTATTCATCTGGGCTTGTGTACAGGTTCTCTGGGCCTTAGCAAGCTATTCCGGATCCGACCAAAAAAAGCTTCATAGCTAAACGGTCGGTACCCGGGCCTTGCAGAGAATAGCAGGGTTTTGCCTGTAATGCCTCTCTTAGGAGGGCTGGACCCTGGGATCCAGAGCTCTGGTCATACCCAAAACCAAGAGGCTATCTGTGCAGGGTGCTATACAGGTCCAGGGGAGTGGAATCCTTGGGAACCCGGTCCCTGAAGGTTTAGTACAATGCCTGCCGTGAAAGGTGAAGTTTGGGCTTCTGTGGACCAAACAAAGTCCTGCGGCGGGGAAAAGGTAAGTGGGGGCCCCTCAGGAACTTGGTTCTATTGAGGGGACCCCCAAGCCTAATATGTCTTTCTGCCTGTTACCTAAAGGTATTCCCGCTAATAGCTGTATATGCCTAAGAAATCCTAGAAATGTTTTTTCATAAGGGAAGTTTAAAAAAAACTGTAAACCTGGAAATGTTTTTCATAAAGGAGGTTTTAAAAAAAAAAAAAACAGACAAAAGTGCGGTACCTGTGTTTGTCCACTAGAGGCCGCTGTGGAACGTCTTTTTTCTTGGGACTATTCCTTCCATGGTGAAAGTCCAGGCAGATGAGTGAGCTCTCTATCAGGGAAGCTGCATTCCTCTGTCATGCTGCCAAGTAGTTTCCTTCCATCCCCGAGTCCTGGTGAAACAGGGACCCTGGCTCCTCTCCCTACATGGCGCCAAGAGCGCACACGTGCACGCGCGCACGCGCGCACACATGCTTTCTTTTTATAAAGTTTCGCTTCAAAAAAGGGGGCGGAGCCTGGCGGATGACGCGCTCTGTGCGCCCAGCGCTTCTGCGCATGTGCGGGCGTCCCAGCAAGATAAAAGGACTCAGTCCACGCTGCTTGCTATGGACACAGAGCATGAAAAGGAGCTGGTAGCATGGTATAGGGGCTTACAGCGGGCGGTTGATACAGGCATCCCCAGAAAGACGCATTAGTAGACACCCACTGATGTACATAGCAGCAAATTGCATTAGACTATTTCAGTAAGGGGTGTATTGCGGCTGGAATACCTCAGCTTTGAACTAAGGAATATGCCGCCTAGAAAACTCCGAGATATACCTCTCAGGAAGTGTAGGGGGTCTCCATCGGGCTCTGAGGATCTGGAGCAGTCATCTGCACCCTCCTCCCCTGAGAAATCAGAGGTTAATACCCATAAGGAACCCCCGGGAGTGCCAGGTACTGCGGCTGTCCTCAGTCCACCTGCTCCTGCATATATAACAGAGGAGGTTTTTGCCTCAACTCTGGAGGGATTGGAGCAGAGATTGGCAGCATTGATCGCTTCTTCTCTACAGGAAAGAAAGCGCGCCAGATCTCCATCACCTCCATTAGAGTGCCTGTTGGCAGAGCAACAGTCCCAGGAAGGGACCGACCTACCTGAAGGGGATCAGGAGGAGGTTAGCTCTGTTTTTGAGGAATCAACAGTAGATGAACCATTTTCAGCATCACAGACTGAAAGATTGTGGGTCCAGACCCTAACTGACATGGTTCGATCTGCATTTAAAATGCCTCTTGTTGAACCATCAACTACTGCTGTCTCCTCATTGGGGTCGCTAAAAGCTCCCCAGGTTAATTGCTCCTTTCCAATACATCCATTATTGGAAGGACTTATATACCAGGACTGGGAACATCCTGATAAACTATTTGTTCCGCCTAAAAGGTTTCCGGTGATCTATCCCATGGAGGAAAAGTTCACCCAGAGATGGAATGTTCCTACGGTGGATGCAGCCATCTCTTCTGTGAACAAATCACTGACATGTCCAGTAGATAATGTTCAAATGTTCAAAGATCCAGTGGATAAAAAATTGGAATCTTTATTAAAATCTGCTTTTTCCACAGCAGGGGCTGTTACACAGCCAGCAGTGGCAGCTATTGGGGTCTGCCAAGCTTTAAAGGATCAAATGAAAATGGTCCTGAGGGATTTGCCAGACCAGCAGGCCCAGGCTCTGGCTGATCTGCCTAGAGCATTATGCTTTGCGGTTGATGCCATCAAGGATTCTATCCATCAGGCCTCCCGCCTCACGCTGTCTTTGGTACATATGCGTAGGCTTCTGTGGCTCAAGAACTGGTCTGCTGAGGCTCCCTGTAAGAAGCTCTTAGTTAGCTTCCCATTTCATGGGGAACGCCTTTTTGGCGAAGACCTGGATAAGTATATCCAGAAGATTTCCAGTGGTAAAAGTACTCTCTTACCGAGTAAGAAGAGGTCTAGGGGTCCATCTTTTAAGAGGACTACCTCTCCTATCCCTGCGACGTCTGCTACTAAGCAGTTCCGACGGCCTCCTCGGTCAAACTCAGGAGGTAAAAATCAGGGACAGCCACAGGGTAATAAAAAGCCCTGGATCCGAAGAGGTACTAAACCAGCCTCCAAGTCAAGCCTATGAAGGGCTGCCCCCACTCAAACGGGTGGGGGGAAGACTTCAGTTGTTCACAGAGACCTGGCGGGAGACGATCAAAGACAGATGGGTGCTCTCCGCAGTAACTCTGGGATACAAGTTGGAGTTAAAAGAGTCTCCTCCGTCCCATTTTATGTGGTCAGGCATGCCAAGAGACCCTCTGAAAAGAGGGTCTCTCCTATTGGCGTTAGAACAACTATTGCTCCAAGGAGTAATTATGGAGGTTCCTATGGAAGAGTGGAGGTTGGGTTTCTACTCAAACCTTTTCACAGTCCCGAAGCCAAACGGGGACATAAGACCCATATTGGACCTAAAGAGTCTAAACAAATTTCTAAACGTCCGGTCTTTCCGGATGGAGTCGATCCGATCGGTCACCGCTGCCCTACAAGGGGAGGAATGGTTAGCCTCGATCGACATCAAAGATGCTTACTTGCATGTTCCCATCTTTCCAGGTCATCAAAAATTCCTACGCTTTGCAGTAGAAGGGCGCCATTTTCAGTTCAGAGCCTTACCATTCGGTCTGGCCACAGCACCACGAGTGTTCACAAAAATTCTGGCCCCACTGTTGGCCGATCTAAGAACACGAGGTGTAACGATAATGGCATACCTAGACGACCTGTTGTTGATGGACCACTCAGTTGCCAAGCTAGAAGTGGTAATTGTCGATACAATCAAGTATCTAGAATCTCACGGTTGGGTCATCAACCTGGACAAGTCAGCCCTACAGCCAGTGAAAAACCTGGTATATCTAGGGCCACGGCTGGATTCAGACCAGAGGAAGATTTTCTTACCTCTAGACAAGGTATCCTCTTTGAGGGGCTTGGTCCGTCTGCTTTGTGCAAAAAGACGCCTGTGCATGAGGCTGCTAGGAAAGATGGTAGCATCATTCGAAGCTGTGCCATACGCCCAATTCCACTCAAGGAATTTACAAAGGGCCATATTGTCAGCCTGGAACGGAAAAGTTCAGGCTCTAGACTTCCCGATGGCTTTGTCCCCTTCCGTTCGGAAGAGTCTCTGCTGGTGGTTGATCCCCCAGAATCTCCAGAAGGGAAAACCCTTCAGCCCGATATCTTGGAAGGTGGTCACTACAGATGCCAGCCTTATAGGCTGGGGGGCAGTACTGGAGCAATGGTCTCTCCAGGGCAGATGGTCAAAGGTAGTAAAAACCCTGCCCATCAATCTCTTAGAGATACGAGCAGCCCGGTACGCCCTAGTAGCCTGGGCATCCAGACTCCAAGGGTCCCCTGTCAGAATTCAATCAGACAATGCCACAGCAGTGGCATATATCAATCATCAGGGAGGCACCAGGAGTCGTGCAGTCCAGAGGGAAGTAAGTCACATCCTGGAATGGGCAGAAAAGCATGTCCCATGTATGTCAGCTGTCTTCATTCCAGGGGTGGAGAATTGGAAGGCGGACTTTCTAAGTCGCCAACAGTTATGCCCAGGGGAATGGTCCCTTCATCCCGAGGTCTTCCGAGCAATATGTCAGCGGTGGGGAACACCGGATGTAGATCTGCTAGCATCCAGATTCAACGCAAAGGTGGACAGATTTGTCTCCGGGACAAGGGATCCCCTCGCTTGCGGCTCGGATGCTCTGGTGTTCCCTTGGGATCAGTTCAGACTGATATATGCATTCCCTCCGCTACAATTGTTGCCTCGACACCTTCGCAGAGTCAGGTTGGAGAAGAAGCCGGTGATCCTGGTGGCTCCAGCGTGGCCCCGAAGGGCCTGGTACGCGGAGATCATCAAAATGTCTGTGGGGAGTCCTTGGACCCTTCCACGTCGTCCGGACCTGCTTTCGCAAGGACCGATATACCACCCTTCCTTACTAACTCTAAGTTTAACGGCCTGGCTATTGAATCCCACATCCTAAAGAAGAGAGGTCTCTCTAACTCTGTGGTATCAACTATAATCAATGCCAGGAAGCCTGTATCCAGGCAGATCTACTATAGAGTTTGGAAGGCGTACATCACTTGGTGCGAGGCCAGAAAATGGCATCCACGTAAGTACGTTATAGGCAGAATTCTGGACTTCCTGCAGTGGGCTGTAGACAGGAAGTTTGCCTTAAGTACTATCAAGGGCCAGGTTTCGGCCTTGTCAATACTATTTCAAAGGCCCCTGGCTATGCATTCACTTGTCAAATCCTTTATGCAAGGTGTGACTCGTATTATTCCACCGATTAAGGCTCCCATATGCCCATGGGATCTAAATTTGGTTCTGTCGGTTCTGCAGAAGCAGCCATTTGAACCTTTGCGGCACATTTCCTTGGTTCTACTCACCAGGAAATTGATATTTTTAGTAGCCATATGCTCGGCTAGAAGAGTGTCGGAATTAGCCGCCATGTCCTGTAAAGAGCCATATCTGGTTATCCATAAGGACAGAGTAGTATTACGTCCTCACCCAGCCTTTCTTCCTAAGGTGGTATCGAGGTTTCACTTGAACCAGGATGTGGTTCTTCCTTCTTTTTTCCCCAAACCTACCTCGGTAGAGGAAAAGTTATTACATTCTTTGGATGTAGTAAGAGCAGTTAAAGCTTATCTAAAAGCCACTGCTCAGATTCGTAGAACGGATTCTCTGTTTGTTCTGCCGGAAGGCCCCAGAAAGGGTCAGGCAGCATCAAAATCTACTTTAGCCAAGTGGATTCGACAGGTCATAATACAAGCCTATGGCTTGAAAAGTAGACCGCCTCCGTTCAAAGTTAGGGCGCACTCCACGAGAGCAGTTGGAACTTCATGGGCAGTGCATCACCAGGCCTCCCTGGCTCAAGTCTGTAAGGCCGCAACATGGTCTTCAGTACACACGTTTACTAGGTTCTATCAGGTGGACGTTAGAAGTCAGGAGGATGTCGCCTTTGGGCGCAGTGTGTTGCAGGCCGCAAAAGATCCTCATGCCTGATGGCGCCCAGCTTATGTATGGTGTATCCCCCCCCTCATGTGGCATTGCTTTGGGACGTCCCACATAGTAATGACTATGCCGCTCTGTGTCCCGTGATGTATGAACAAGAAAGTAGGATTTTTAAAACAGCTTACCTGTAAAATCCTTTTCTTGGAGTACATCACGGGACACAGAGCTCCCACCCCTCTTTTGGGGACACGTATTGCTTTGCTACAAAACTGAGGTACTCCCGGATGGGAGGGGCTTATATAGGGGAGGGTACTTCCTGTTTTGGAAGTTGCCAGTGCCAGCACCTGAAGGTAATTCTATATAACCCACATAGTAATGACTATGCTGCTCTGTGTCCCGTGATGTACTCCAAGAAAAGGATTTTACAGGTAAGCTGTTTTAAAAATCCTACTTTTGTGTGGCCACCATTATTTTCCAGCACTGCCTTAAAGTGGATGTAAAACCCGAAATTTTATTTTTATTTTTTGCTGTCACAATGTAGAGTATACGATTTCCTATCATTGGTGCCAGGTCTTGCCATAAAGAGTTAATCCAGCTCTGAGCAATCCTATTTTGTTGTGAGATAAAACGGACAAACAGAGAAAAACCTTTGTCCGTTCCGCCCCCTTGCTTTGAGTGACAGGTTATTTACATATCTCGTTCACTAGCTTTAGACAGGCATTATTTTTTAATTCCCACCCCCACTCCTTTTCTGAAGTCATGTGGTTACTTTTCTGGATTCTGACTGGATGTTAGTGATCATAGCAGAAGGAATACACAGGAGAAAATGCATGTTGACAAGGGGAGTGTAGAGGTGGGCGGGGAGCCTACTGACATCACGACTCCACCCACCGAGCTCCAGACAACAGATCCACCCACAGAGTCTGCAGGTTTTCAGTTCTTATAACAGACAGAGGGGAGACATTTGACAGATAAGGATACATGCAGGAGGCGTCTATATCCTTATAGATCAGCACTATGGCAGTAGTTTAGAAAGGATGAGATGAGGCTTTACATCCACTTTAACCATAGCTCCCAACTGTCCCTGATTTTGAGGGGCTGTCCCTAATTTGGAGCAATGTCCCTCTGTCCCCCTCATTTTGGTCTGATCTGTAGAGTTGTATATAAAATGCACTTTTTATCTTTCAAAAAGTGTTTCCCCAGTGCTAAACCTTTCATCTGATCTCTAAATTGCTGCATTTGTACATTTTAAAAGCCAATATAAAGGAATAGTAGTGGTAAAAAAAAGTCCTCGTGCATTTAATTAACCTTTTTTTTGGGTTAATTCTCCTTTAAGGGGGTGTGGCAAGGGGCGTGTCCTACGTTTTTTTTAGTAGGTGTCCCTCATTCCCATCTCAAAATGTTGGGAGGTATCCCTCTTGGGCATGGAGGTCATCAGAGCTTCACAGGTTGCCACTGGAGTCCTCTTCCCCTCCTCCATGATGACATCACGGAGCCGGTGGATGTTGGAGACCTTGCGCTCCTCCACCTTCCGTTTGAGGAGTCCCACAGATGATCAATAGGGTTTAGGTCTGGAGACATGCTTGGCCAGTCCATCACCTTTACCCTCAGCTTCTTTAGCAAGGCAGTGGTGGTCTTGGAGGTGTGTTTGGGGTGGTTATCATGTTGGAATACTGCCCTGCGGTCCAGTCTCTGAAGGGAGGAGATCATGCTCTGCTTCAGTATGTCACAGTACATGTTGGCATTCATGGTTCCCTCAATGATCTGTAGCCCCCCAGTGCCGGCAGCACTCATGCAGCCCCAGACCATGACCCTCCCCCCACCATGCCTGACTGTAGGGAAGACACACTTGTCTTTGTCCTCCTCACCTGGTTGCCGCCACACACGCCTGACACCATCTGACACCAAATACGTTTATCTTGGTCTCATCAGACCACAGGACATGGTTCCAGTAATCCATCTCCTTAGTCTGCTTGTCTTCAGCAAACTGTGGACTTTCTTGTGCATCATCTTTAGAAGAGGCTTCCTTCTGGGACGACAGCCATGCAGACCAATTTGATGCAGTGTGCGGCGTATGGTCTGAGCACTGACAGGCTGACCCCCCACCCCTTCAACCTCTGCAGCAATGCTGGCAGCACTGATACGTCTATTTCCCAAAGACAACCTCTGGATATGACGCTGAGCACGTGACCTCAACTTCTTTGGTGGACCATGGCGAGGCCTGTTCTGAGGGGAACCTGTCCTGTTATACCGCTGGATGGTCTTGGCCACCGTACTGCAGATCAGTTTCAGGGTCTTGGCAATCTTCTTATAGCCTCGCCCATCTTTATGTAGAGCAACAATTATTTTTTTCAGATCCTCAGAGAGTTCTTTACCATGAGGTGCCATGTTGTACTTCCAGTGACCAGTATGAGAGAGTGAGAGCGATAACACCAAATTTAACACACCTGCTCCCCATTCACACCTGAGACCTTGTAACACTAACGAGTCACATGACACCGGGGAGGGAAAATGGCTAATTAGCCCCAATTTGGACATTTTCACTTAGGGGTGTACTCACTTTTGTTGCCAGCGGTTTAGACATTAATGGCTGTGTGTTGAGATATTTTGAGGGGACAGAAAATTTACACTGTTATACAAGCTGTACACTCCTCCCCCCTGTGTACACTCCTCCCCCCCTGTGTACACTCCTCCCCCCTGTGTACACTCACTACTTTACATTGTAGCAAAGTGTCATTTCTTCAGTGTTGTCACATGAAAAGATAGAAGAAAATATTTTCAAAAATGTGACTGAGGGGTGTACTTACTTCTGTGAGATACTGTATATATATATAGAAAGTGCAGCATAAAGTGTAGTACGCATCTACTCAGTGTCAGGACTCTACGCTCAACAGTGGTCCACATGTGGCGATATGCAGGCTGGGAAATTCCACCAGTACTCTGAGTGGTAACATGTGGTGCTGGCGCACGTGTGCACATCCAGTCCCAGAACTGAATGTGGTCCTTGTTCCTGTATATCCTGATCCTGTGTTTACTCTGATTACCTGTTACTGACTTGGCTGGCCCTTGGCCTTCCCTTTGCCAGACTCCTGGTTGTGAAGTCTGTGCTTTTACTGATCTCTCGTGTATGTCCCAGGCCTGGCTCCTGACCTCTCTATCTGTACTGCTTATCTATGCATGACCTGAGCTCGGCTTCAAGACATCTCCCTCATCGACCCCGAACTCTTACCTGTGTATGACCATAATTTTGCCCCTGTTCAAATCATTAGTAAGACCTCATCTGGAATATGCAGTTCAGTTTTGGGCCCCAGTTCTCAAAAAGGATATCGGGGAACTGGAGAAAGTGCAGAGAAAGGCAACCAAACTGATAAGAGGCATGGAGGAGCTCAGCTATGAGGAGAGATTAGAGGAACTGAATTTATTCTCTCTTGAGAAGAGGAGAATAAGGGGGGATATGATCAACATGTACAAATATATAAGGGGCCCATATAGTGAACTTGGTGTTCAGTTATTCACTTTACAGTCATCACAAAGGACAAGGGGGCACTCTTTGCGTCTAGAGGAAAAGAGATTTCACCTCCAAATACGGAAATGTTTCTTCACAGTAAGAGCTGTGAAAATGTGGAATAGACTCCCTGCAGAGGTGGATCTGGCCAGCTCAGTAGATTGCTATAAGAAGGGCCTGGATTCTTTCTTAAATGTACATAATATAACTGGGTACTGACATTTATAGGTAAAGTTGATCCAGGGAATATCCGATTGCCTCTCGGGGGATCAGGAAGGATTTTTTTCCCCTGCTGTAGCAAATTGGATCATGCTCTGCTGGGGTTTTTCACCTTCCTCTGGATCAACTGTGGGTATAGAATTGGGTATATGGGATTGTACGATATTATTATGATTTTTTTTTATGGTTGAACTGGATGGACTTGTGTCTTTTTTCAACCTGACTAACTGTGTAACTATGTGCTGTAGACATCATCCACTCTTTGCCACTACCTGGACATGACCTCAGCCTGGCCTCAATCTTGACACTGCTTCCTTCCAGATCTGCTCTACGGGTCCTGCCCTGTACCACCCTTCCATGGGTGTAAGGGGTGCCAGCTGCAGTATCTCTCCAGAACTCCTTCACGACTCCTGTCTATCCCCTGCTCATTACCTCCAAGAGCAGCAACTCGGACCCTCAGCACCCGCGCTACTTTGTGCATTGCACTTTCTGTCACCACATATAGGGGTGTTTCAACCAGAGCTGCAAGGGAAGCCCTCTCCTCACTTTAGCCTCCACCCGAGTACGGGACACTCAAACGTATAAGGCCGTAGGAAAAGGAACCTGTTTTAGCACATGTGGAGGATATGATGGTCTTCATTAGTGTACATGGTCACATTCAATGCTCGTCCAGGTTTTCCAGGGATTCCTGCACTAAGCTGGGATCAGATCCAGGTGAACAATAGTAAAGGAAATGAGGCACAAAATGGAACCAATGTGTAGCGCCCTGCTCCTATTGGGTAGGCGCTAGTGGTAAATTTAGTTGTCTGAGCCGTAGTTTAGCTCAGAATAATTGTACCAAATTATTGGTCTCTGTTCCAGTTTAGCTGGGTTGCACATTTTTTCCACCTGGCTGTGGGTGTCGCTGTCACCACAGGTTAGGGTCGGAAATGCAGCAGGCTGGATGTATTGGGTACCTCTTGCTCAGAAGCAGCTCAGTGGGATTGGTCACCCCGCTGTGCATTCTGGGAGAGGGTACTTAAGGGACAGACACCGTTTTAGGGTCTTCCGATCCTGACCTGACGGCCCTCTTGGCCTCAGGGATGTGTTAGCAGTTTTTTTGCCTCGGGATCTGCAGGCCCGAGGCTCCGTTACTGAGAGTAGGCCCAGGAGATTCTGGGGCCTACTGATCCGGGGATGGTCCTGTGTCGCCTTGCCTGAGGGAAAGGACCGAAAAATTGAGGACCCAATTGGAGGACGCATCCGGATGGAAATCTACCTCACAGTGCTGTCGGCCTGGCTGAAAGATCCTGGTACTGTGTGTTATGTTTTCAGAACTTTACCAAGCGTGTGTATTCTTCAAGTCTGTGGCAGAGACTTTTTACCGAGCACCACACCGGCTGTTTGGTCAGTGAGAGAGGCCTATCCGGTGGTTGCTATATCCAGTGTGGAAAACTGTTGTCCTCTGGATTAGGGAAAGACCCGTGATCCGCAAGTAAGGTGCCTGAATCTCCCCAACCCCCCATCCCTCTGTCTGGAAGTTCTTTAATAACACCCTTGAGAAAAAGAGACTGATGCCGCGTACACACGATCGATTTTCTCGACAGTGAAAACACAGTCGAGAAAATCGACGGGAAAAACGAGGAACGGCTTGGTACCCTACACACGGCTGGTTTTCCCGTCATTTTTTTTTTGGTCAAGAAAAACGACCGTGTAGGCTCCGCGGCAGTGTTTCCCTATGGGGAAAACTGCAGCGGAAAAAAACGACGGGAATCACGACGAGAAAAATTAGAGCATGTTCTAATTTTTCTCGTCGTGATTAATGCCGTTTTTCCCGTCGGGAAAAATTACAAAAAGCCCCACACACGGTCGTTTTTCTTGTTAAAAAAAAAATTGTAATTTTTCCCGACGGGAAAAATGATCGTGTGTACGCGGCATTAAGTGTTTGATGCAGACATTTGTGAACAACTCTTCAAGGAAGACCCCAAAGACGGATGTGGTAAACAGTAAGGTAACGGCAGGCCCAAAATCTTAAACCAGCGGCCCCTAGGGGGGTATTGCTACAAATGTATAGATAGCAGAGGTGCCCATTAAACAAAAAGGTGCTTCCAAGAGGATTTCTTAGGAAGTTTGGTATCTATTGATCACAAGAACAGGTTAAATTGCACCATTATTGCATTTCATGGCTCTTTAGTGGCCACTTCTTCAGGAAGGGGTGTACACTACACTAGTTCTGTGTTGGTCCGTCTAGTGCAGGGGTCTCCAAACCCCAGCCCGCGGGCCACATCCGGCCCGCTTGTGTGTTTTATCCGGCCCACAGTGTAAACAAAGCCGCCCATGCTGCCACGCCGTTTTTTTTTAATAAGAGAAGCCGCAACGTTTTTTTAGATTGGCTGCTGCCTGGGACCGCCAAGACGCGGCGCCTCCCCTCTTCCCGCCCGCTGTTTGAAGTTACGATCCTTCCACAAGTGACGTTACAGGCGCGGCACCTCCCCTCTTCCCTGCTACACTCGTGGAAGGATCGGTAATTCAAACAGCGGGCGGGAAGAGGGGAGGTGCCACGCCTGTGACGTCACTTGTGGAAGGATCGTAACTTCAAACCGCGGGCGGGAAGAGGGGAGGTGCCGCGCCTCAGAGACGGGAGCTGCAGAAGAGCTGAAGGCAGCTAGTACGGAGGTAAGAGGCTGATCATGTTATTGTGTTGCACAACGCTGATAAGCACACTACAGGGGAGATTGCTACATTGCTGTGCTGATGGGGATATTTCTGGGGACATTGCTGTGCTGATGGGAACACTGCTGATGGGGACACCACTAATGGGGACACCGGTGTCCCCATCAGCGGCATCCCCAATCATTGGTGTGCCCATCAGCGGTGTCCCCATCAGCGGTGTCCCCATCAGCAATGATGGGGACACTGCTGATGGGGACCCTGCTGATGGGGAAACCGCTGATGGGGACATGGGGTCACTGCTGATGGGGACACTGCTGATGGGGACAACGCTGATGGGGACATGGGGTCACTGCTGATGGGGACACCGGTGTCCCCATCAGCGGTGTCCTCATCAGCGATGATGGGGACACTGCTGATGAGGACACCGGTGTCCCCATCAGCGGCGTCCCCATCATTGGTGTGCCCATCAGCGGTGTCCCCATCAGCAATGATGGGGACACTGCTGATGGGGACGCTGCTGATGGGGATGCTGCTGATGGGGACATGGGGTCACTGCTGATGGGGACACTGCTGATGGGGACACCGGTGTCCCCATCAGCGTCGTCCCCATCATTGGTGTGCCCATCAGCAATGATGGGGACACTGCTGATGGGGACACCGCTGATGGGGACATGGGGTCACTGCTGATGGGGACATGGGGTCACTGCTGATGGGGACACTGCTGGGGTGTCCCCATCAGCGGTGTCCCCATCATGATGTCCCCATCAGCGGTGTCCCCATCAGCGGCGTCCCCATCATTGGTGTGCCCATCAGCGGTGTCCCCATCAGCAATGATGTGGACACTGATGAGGACACCGCTGATATTTTATACATAACCTATTTTTTCCGGCCCCCGAATACTTGTAAAATCTACAATGTGGCCCTCATATTGAAAAGTTTGGAGACCCCTGGTCTAGTGGATGTTATGAGAACTTTGCACAACATATAACAATATGAATATCAATGACGTATAACAAATTTTGGAGGACTTATGAGCGGACTTTATAGGTACCAGATAAGGAATACAAATATAATAGAAAAAATATAAATTTTAATGTATATGTAGCGTCCCCCCTAAATTTAGGGGTGGTCTGAGCTAATAGTTAGGCTCAGACCTGTTGATTATGTTTAAATTTGCTTCTGCCTGGTGTGATGCTGCCTGGCAGTACAGTTCCCTGTGGCCTGTGGGTGGCACTGTCGCCTCAGGTAGCGTTACAGCACCGTTGGGTGTCCTCTCTCGGCAGCCTCCAGTGGGCGTGGTCTACCCGCTGTGCATGCTTGGAGAGGGTACATAAGGGACAGACACCATTAGGTGGGAGGTGGTGATTCCAGGGGGACCCCTGGTGGAGTAGGTGTGCCTCGTGGCCCGCATGGCACGAGGTGCGCTGGTGTTTGGACCTCAGGCACCTTTAGCCCGAGGCTGCATCGTTCCAGGTAGGCCCAGCACCTTTAGCTGAGGCCTACACCAGAAGAGGAGTCCCAGGGTACCCGAGTACAGGGTGTCCCACTCTGAAGGAGAGGAAGCCGGGGGAGGATTGGTCCCAAAGGGACAAGTGAAGGAAGTCACTGTCTCGGGAGAGGCCTGGCTACCTATCAGAGGGAAGAATTCCTATCCGCCATCAGCCTAGAAACGTGCCCCATTGGCACCTAAGGACTTAAAGATTACTAGGTCGGGAAGTTCGGGACTTAAGAATTCTAAGGTAAAAGATCTCCTGATCGTATCCCTAGGAAAACTACAAATAAATGATTTGTGCTCCACACCGGCTGCTAGGACCGCTCTTAAAGGGACTATACGGGTGTGCAAAACCCACTCAGGCTTGAGTGGCGATGAGAGTGTTCTGCAAGTGTTGCGTACCTGAACCTTCCCCTATTCTGTTCCGTCTTACTCTCTCTCTCTTCTTCCAAGTCTCACCCCAAGCAAAAGAAAAGAATAAAGCCTTGCTGTTCAGGTTTTACCCCCTGTGTGGACATTGACTTTATTCAAGGGGACTTACGCCTGGACAAGCAGAGCTGAAGGATCCACTCTTGAGAGGTAACTCGCCGCAAGGCCCAAAATTATCTAACACCGCTCGCCTCTCTACACATAGAGAGGGGTACCGGGCAAGTAGCAGGTGTGCCTTACTGCAAAATGGGTGAAGCAGAAGGGTCAGTGTGCTACATATACAATTATAAAATTAGACAGCATAACATTTAAAAACAAGATATTAGACTCTCAGTTAAAGAGCCACACATAGGTATGTGCGAGTCCCTGTTAGTGCTTGGACAAAGCTGGTCAGCGTTTCGCTTTTGCTTCCTCAGGACCTATTTGTCAGCATCAAGCAAAGGGATTCTGTGTAAGAAAAGGGGAAATAATCAAATTTGGATGGGGCATGTCACACATATGTGAGTTCTGCTGACACAAGTGAGTGTACCTCTCTATGCATCATTTTTTCCGCTAAGCGGAAACTTTATTCTTGAGTTGTATATCTGTGCCCATTATCCGTATGTGAAATTTGATTATTTCCCCTTTCTTATGCCTCGTACACACGACCGGTTTTCACGACAAGAAAACTGCCATTTTTTATATTGGTGGTGAAAACTGGTCGTGTGTATGCTCCCTAGCAGTTTTCTCGACTAAAAAACTGCCCGCAAAAGAATTAAGTCAGTCTTTTTCTCGTCGCGAAAAACGGTTGTGTGTATGCTTTTCCAAGGGAAAAAAAAAACACGCATGCTCAGAATCAAGTATGAGACGGGAGCGCTCGTTCTGGTAAAACTAGCGTTCATAATGGAGATAGCACATTCGTCACGCTGTAACGGACTGAAAAGCACGAAGACTGAAAAGCGCGAATCGCCGCTCAACAAAGTTTTACCAACACGAGGATCAGCAAAAGCAGCCCAAAGGGTGGCGCCATTTGAAAGGAACTTCCCCTTTATAGTGCCGTCGTATGTGTTGTACGTCACCGGGCTTTGGTCGGACGTTTTTTTTGCATGAACTTGTGTATGCAAGGCAGGCTGGGGAGGAATCACGTCGGGAAAAACAACGACTTTTTGTACGTCAGAAAAAACGATGGCGTGTACGAGGCATTACACAGAATCCCTTCGCTTGATGCTGACAAATAGGTCCTGAGGAAGCGAAAGCGAAACGTTGACCAGCTTTGTCCAAACACTAACAGGGACTCGCACATACCTATGTGTGGCTCTTTAACTGAGAGTCTAATATCTTGTTTTTAAATGTTATGCTGTCTAATTTTATAATTGTATACATTAAAATTTGTATTTTTTCTATTATATTTGTATTCCTTTTCTGGTACCTATAAAGTCCGTTCCTAAGTCCTACAACATTTGTTAATAGTCTATATGGATGTGGTACCCCCTTGGCCCTTTTTTCTTATATAAACTGTATATATCAATGACGTATACAAAGTTGATCTCCCAGGGGTAGAATATTATATACCTCCGTGTTCCACCATTTTGAATCTGTGTGTCTTTTCCATGCCTGTCAGCAGGGTTATGGATAGGATGGGGTTAAGGGTCAGAAAGTGTTGTTGCTCCACCCCCGTGCATTGTAGGATTGGCTGGATCATGTGTCCAAGTGAACCAATCCACCAATCTGATCAGCCTACCTTGTAGAGGAATTACAATGTTAGTCAGCAATGAAAATGAATAAGGACAGCTCAGATCAGAAAAGTGACCTTCTATAATGTTCAATCATCTCACAATCACACATACAGGCACATGCCATCAAATAAAAAGTGACATCTGTGCAGAGGAAGTGAATACATGGAAGCCCCATCTTGGTTGGCCAAGCGGCAGGGCGGTGCGAGGGATTGCGGTTCCCCTGAACCACGGTGAGGGTGAGAAGCTTCTGGTGAATTTGGAGCACCTACCACCAATGGCTGAATGGTTCAGCTCAGTTGTCCTGCATGCATGTACCCAGCAGCAACACCCTCAGACCCCATCGCACTGCCCCCCACCATGTGGAAGAATTCATAATTATGGGGAAAAGGATGGTGAGAGAGATGTGGAATTCAGGGGCAGCCTGTCAGACCTGTGAGATGGCTAGAGGTGTATGTATCATGGCCACCGTATGGCCACCATCTTTGATTCAACAACCAAACTATTTACTTGGCTTCTCAGGTCTGGCAACGTTGACCTTGAATGTCACAACTCTGGTGGAAGTGTCTGACATACGATTCATTGATGTGACCTATGAAAGCCTCCTTGTCTGCACGTTGCCCATCAGATGCTAATGCGGAGCCCATGAAGAGCAGAATATAATGCACACAATAGTTCTTGGTCCATAATGAGGTAATACTGATCTTCCAGCCGGTGTCCCCGGCCAGAGTGAAGGCAGTTTGTGACATGAACCGTCTGTCTCCGGTCACAGCCGTCCCACAGATTGGTACTTGTCCAACCTCCGGTCCCCCGTGTCAACTGGTGCAGATGCTGTTTATAGACACAGATCCAGGGTCTACCAGACCCAGTTCCTCCTGCTCATTAACGCACAACTGGTACCCACAGCCCTTTCTCCGCGCCAGGGGCGCCACTCTCCCATTTGGTTTGGCACGTGGTGGAAGGAGGAAGCCAACGCTGCCGGCAATCAGCATGTGCCAGATGCTGTGGATGTAAAAGTAGTTTTCCTCCGTCTCAACAAAGGCATAGAGGGCCACGGCAGAACTGGCGATGAGGGTTCCTGGGCAGAGGTAGAAGAGCCATCGCTTCCATGTTGGGGGGTAACAGTGGCGTCTCCGGATCGTTCTGAATGTCTGACAATAGAAAGAACATGCATTATACATAATATATACAATACCGGAGAAGCTGTGACATCATATATCCTGCAGTATACTGTACCCTGAGGAACCCTGCATGCCCCTCCCCCAGCTCCTATAGGCTCACACACACTCCTCCCTTTGTGCTCCTTAGTGCCATGTCCCAGATTCTGTTCTCATCCTTTCCTGCTAAATTGCCCACCTACCTTTCGCCAATTGTGTGGGGACCCCCCTGGTATGGGGAACCCCAACTGTTCAGCTAGGCCATGCATGGAAGGAGGAAGAGGGGGGGATGATCACCCCTAACGATGGCTAAACACATATGCTTTACTTTGCAAGATTCAAAAAACAGCAAATAACACTTGGGGTGTGCAAGTAGGGGTATTGGACTGGACAGTTTGGGGAAACAAGATAGGCTACTTTAGATGGAATGAGTAGAGTGAAGTTTGCGTGGCGTTGGGCGCAGATATCTTCTTATTTATGTTATCATATGGACGGGCTGCCCATGTTTAGGGTAGTCTGTGATTGACTGGGGCTAAGCAATCAGAAAAAGAGGAGAGGAGGGAGAGGGAAAAGTCAGAGGGAGAGAAAAGCTGGAGGGGAGGAAAGGGAGGGGAACCAGAAGGCAGGGGGGGCGTGAAAGGGAAACAGAGAATAGAGGAACTAAATGGGGAGGGGGAGACACTTTATAGATCTTTATATCACTAGAGGGGTCACCAGCAGGAGGAAGGAGGTCCTGATTCCTCTATATAGATCTTTATATCACTAGAGGGGTCACCAGCAGGAGGAAGGAGGTCCTGATTCCTCTATATAGATCTTTATATCACTAGAGGGGTCACCAGCAGGAGGAAGGAGGTCCTGATTCCTCTATATAGATCTTTATATCACTAGAGGGATCACCAGCAGGAGGAAGGAGGTCCTGATTCCTCCATATAGATCTTTATATCACTAGAGGGGTCACCAGCAGGAGGAAGGAAGTCCTGATTCCTCTGTATAGATCTTTATATCACTAGAGGGGTCACCAGCAGGAGGAAGGAGGTCCTGATTCCTCTATATAGATCTTTATATCACTAGAGGGGTCACCAGCGGGAGGAAGGAGGTCCTGATTCCTCTATATAGATCTTTATATCACTAGAGGGGTCACCAGCAGGAGGAAGGAGGTCCTGATTCCTCTATATAGATCTTTATATCACTAGAGGGGTCACCAGCAGGAGGAAGGAGGTCCTGATTCCTCTATATAGATCTTTATATCACTAGAGGGATCACCAGCAGGAGGAAGGAGGTCCTGATTCCTCCATATAGATCTTTATATCACTAGAGGGGTCACCAGCAGGAGGAAGGAAGTCCTGATTCCTCTGTATAGATCTTTATATCACTAGAGGGGTCACCAGCAGGAGGAAGGGGGTCCTGATTCCTCTATATAGATCTTTATATCACTAGAGGGGTCACCAGCGGGAGGAAGGAGGTCCTGATTCCTCTATATAGATCTTTATATCACTAGAGGGGTCACCAGCAGGAGGAAGGAGGTCCTGATTCCTCTATATAGATCTTTATATCACTAGAGGGGTCACCAGCAGGAGGAAGGAAGTCCTGATTCCTCTGTATAGATCTTTATATCACTAGAGGGGTCACCGGCAGGAGGAAGGAGGTCCTGATTCCTCTTTATAGATCTTTATATCACTAGAGGGGTCACCAGCAGGAGGAAGGAGGTCCTGATTCCTCTATATAGATCTTTATATCACTAGAGGGGTCACCAGCAGGAGGAAGGAGGTCCTGATTCCTCTATATAGATCTTTATATCACTAGAGGGGTCACCAGCAGGAGGAAGGAGGTCCTGATTCCTCTATATAGATCTTTATATCACTAGAGGGATCACCAGCAGGAGGAAGGAGGTCCTGATTCCTCCATATAGATCTTTATATCACTAGAGGGGTCACCAGCAGGAGGAAGGAAGTCCTGATTCCTCTGTATAGATCTTTATATCACTAGAGGGGTCACCAGCAGGAGGAAGGGGGTCCTGATTCCTCTATATAGATCTTTATATCACTAGAGGGGTCACCAGCGGGAGGAAGGAGGTCCTGATTCCTCTATATAGATCTTTATATCACTAGAGGGGTCACCAGCAGGAGGAAGGAGGTCCTGATTCCTCTATATAGATCTTTATATCACTAGAGGGGTCACCAGCAGGAGGAAGGAAGTCCTGATTCCTCTGTATAGATCTTTATATCACTAGAGGGGTCACCGGCAGGAGGAAGGAGGTCCTGATTCCTCTTTATAGATCTTTATATCACTAGAGGGGTCACCAGCAGGAGGAAGGAGGTCCTGATTCCTCTATATAGATCTTTATATCACTAGAGGGGTCACCAGCAGGAGGAAGAAGGTCCTGATTCCTCTATATAGATCTTTATATCACTAGAGGGGTCACCAGCAGGAGGAAGGGGGTCCTGATTCCTCTATATAGATCTTTATATCACTAGAGGGGTCACCAGCAGGGAGAAGGGGGTCCTGATTCCTCTATATAGATCTTTATATCACTAGAGGGGTCACCAGCAGGAGGAAGGAGGTCCTGATTCCTCTATATAGATCTTTATATCACTAGAGGGGTCACCAGCAGGAGGAAGGAGGTCCTGATTCCTCTATATAGATTTTTATATCACTAGAGGGGTCACCAGCAGGAGGAAGGGGGTCCTGATTCCTCTATATAGATCTTTATATCACTAGAGGGGTCACCAGCAGGAGGAAGGAGGTCCTGATTCCTCTATATATATCTTTATATCACTAGAGGGGTCACCAGCAGGAGGAAGGAGGTCCTGATTCCTCCATATAGATCTTTATATCACTAGAGGGGTCACCAGCAGGAGGAAGGAGGTCCTGATTCCTCTATATAGATCTTTATATCACTAGAGGGGTCACCAGCAGGAGGAAGGAGGTCCTGATTCCTCTATATAGATCTTTATATCACTAGAGGGGTCACCAGCAGGAGGAAGGGGGTCCTGATTCCTCTATATAGATCTTTATATCACTAGAGGGGTCACCAGCAGGAGGAAGGAGGTCCTGATTCCTCTATATAGATTTTTATATCACTAGAGGGGTCACCAGCAGGAGGAAGGGGGTCCTGATTCCTCTATATAGATCTTTATATCACTAGAGGGGTCACCAGCGGGAGGAAGGAGGTCCTGATTCCTCTATATAGATTTTTATATCACTAGAGGGGTCACCAGCAGGAGGAAGGGGGTCCTGATTCCTCTATATAGATCTTTATATCACTAGAGGGGTCACCAGCAGGAGGAAGGGGGTCCTGATTCCTCTATATAGATCTTTATATCACTAGAGGGGTCACCAGCAGGAGGAAGGAGGTCCTGATTCCTCTATATAGATCTTTATATCACTAGAGGGGTCACCAGCAGGAGGAAGGAGGTCCTGATTCCTCTATATAGATCTTTATATCACTAGAGGGGTCACCAGCAGGAGGAAGGGGGTCCTGATTCCTCTATATAGATCTTTATATCACTAGAGGGATCACCAGCAGGAGGAAGGAGGTCCTGATTCCTCCATATAGATCTTTATATCACTAGAGGGGTCACCAGCAGGAGGAAGGAGGTCCTGATTCCTCTATATAGATCTTTATATCACTAGAGGGGTCACCAGCAGGAGGAAGGAGGTCCTGATTCCTCTATATAGATCTTTATATCACTAGAGGGGTCACCAGCAGGAGGAAGGGGGTCCTGATTCCTCTATATAGATCTTTATATCACTAGAGGGGTCACCAGCGGGAGGAAGGAGGTCCTGATTCCTCTATATAGATCTTTATATCACTAGAGGGGTCACCAGCAGGAGGAAGGGGGTCCTGATTCCTCTATATAGATCTTTATATCACTAGAGGGGTCACCAGCGGGAGGAAGGAGGTCCTGATTCCTCTATATAGATTTTTATATCACTAGAGGGGTCACCAGCAGGAGGAAGGGGGTCCTGATTCCTCTATATAGATCTTTATATCACTAGAGGGGTCACCAGCAGGAGGAAGGGGGTCCTGATTCCTCTATATAGATCTTTATATCACTAGAGGGGTCACCAGCAGGAGGAAGGAGGTCCTGATTCCTCTATATAGATCTTTATATCACTAGAGGGGTCACCAGCAGGAGGAAGGAGGTCCTGATTCCTCTATATAGATCTTTATATCACTAGAGGGGTCACCAGCAGGAGGAAGGGGGTCCTGATTCCTCTATATAGATCTTTATATCACTAGAGGGATCACCAGCAGGAGGAAGGAGGTCCTGATTCCTCCATATAGATCTTTATATCACTAGAGGGGTCACCAGCAGGAGGAAGGAGGTCCTGATTCCTCTATATAGATCTTTATATCACTAGAGGGGTCACCAGCAGGAGGAAGGAGGTCCTGATTCCTCTATATAGATCTTTATATCACTAGAGGGGTCACCAGCAGGAGGAAGGAGGTCCTGATTCCTCTATATAGATCTTTATATCACTAGAGGGGTCACCAGCAGGAGGAAGGGGGTCCTGATTCCTCTATATAGATCTTTATATCACTAGAGGGGTCACCAGCAGGAGGAAGGGGGTCCTGATTCCTCTATATAGATCTTTATATCACTAGAGGGGTCACCAGCGGGAGGAAGGGGGTCCTGATTCCTCTATATAGATCTTTATATCACTAGAGGGGTCACCAGCGGGAGGAAGGAGGTCCTGATTCCTCTATATAGATCTTTATATCACTAGAGGGGTCACCAGCAGGAGGAAGGGGGTCCTGATTCCTCTATATAGATCTTTATATCACTAGAGGGGTCACCAGCAGGAGGAAGGGGGTCCTGATTCCTCTATATAGATCTTTATATCACTAGAGGGGTCACCAGCAGGAGGAAGGGGGTCCTGATTCCTCTATATAGATCTTTATATCACTAGAGGGGTCACCAGCGGGAGGAAGGAGGTCCTGATTCCTCTATATAGATCTTTATATCACTAGAGGGGTCACCAGCAGGAGGAAGGGGGTCCTGATTCCTCTATATAGATCTTTATATCACTAGAGGGGTCACCAGCAGGAGGAAGGAGGTCCTGATTCCTCTATATAGATCTTTATATCACTAGAGGGGTCACCAGCAGGAGGAAGGGGGTCCTGATTCCTCTATATAGATCTTTATATCACTAGAGGGATCACCAGCAGGAGGAAGGAGGTCCTGATTCCTCCATATAGATCTTTATATCACTAGAGGGGTCACCAGCAGGAGGAAGGAGGTCCTGATTCCTCTATATAGATCTTTATATCACTAGAGGGGTCACCAGCAGGAGGAAGGAGGTCCTGATTCCTCTTTATAGATCTTTATATCACTAGAGGGGTCACCAGCAGGAGGAAGAGGTCCGGATTCCTCTATATAGATCTTTATATCACTAGAGGGGTCACCAGCAGGAGGAAGAGGTCCGGATTCCTCTATATAGATCTTTATATCACTAGAGGGGTCACCAGCAGGAGGAAGGGGGTCCTGATTCCTCTATATAGATCTTTATATCACTAGAGGGGTCACCAGCAGGAGGAAGGGGGTCCTGATTCCTCTATATAGATCTTTATATCACTAGAGGGATCACCAGCAGGAGGAAGGGGGTCCTGATTCCTCTATATAGATCTTTATATCACTAGAGGGGTCACCAGCAGGAGGAAGGAGGTCCTGATTCCTCTATATAGATCTTTATATCACTAGAGGGGTCACCAGCAGGAGGAAGGAGGTCCTGATTCCTCTATATAGATCTTTATATCACTAGAGGGGTCACCAGCAGGAGGAAGGAGGTCCTGATTCCTCTATATAGATCTTTATATCACTAGAGGGGTCACCAGCAGGAGGAAGGGGGTCCTGATTCCTCTATATAGATCTTTATATCACTAGAGGGGTCACCAGCGGGAGGAAGGGGGTCCTGATTCCTCTATATAGATCTTTATATCACTAGAGGGGTCACCAGCGGGAGGAAGGGGGTCCTGATTCCTCTATATAGATCTTTATATCACTAGAGGGGTCACCAGCGGGAGGAAGGAGGTCCTGATTCCTCTATATAGATCTTTATATCACTAGAGGGGTCACCAGCAGGAGGAAGGGGGTCCTGATTCCTCTATATAGATCTTTATATCACTAGAGGGGTCACCAGCAGGAGGAAGGGGGTCCTGATTCCTCTATATAGATCTTTATATCACTAGAGGGGTCACCAGCAGGAGGAAGGGGGTCCTGATTCCTCTATATAGATCTTTATATCACTAGAGGGGTCACCAGCAGGAGGAAGGGGGTCCTGATTCCTCTATATAGATCTTTATATCACTAGAGGGGTCACCAGCAGGAGGAAGGAGGTCCTGATTCCTCTATATAGATCTTTATATCACTAGAGGGGTCACCAGCAGGAGGAAGGGGGTCCTGATTCCTCTATATAGATCTTTATATCACTAGAGGGGTCACCAGCAGGAGGAAGGAGGTCCTGATTCCTCTATATAGATCTTTATATCACTAGAGGGGTCACCAGCAGGAGGAAGGGGGTCCTGATTCCTCTATATAGATCTTTATATCACTAGAGGGGTCACCAGCAGGAGGAAGGGGGTCCTGATTCCTCTATATAGATCTTTATATCACTAGAGGGATCACCAGCAGGAGGAAGGAGGTCCTGATTCCTCCATATAGATCTTTATATCACTAGAGGGGTCACCAGCAGGAGGAAGGAGGTCCTGATTCCTCTATATAGATCTTTATATCACTAGAGGGGTCACCAGCAGGAGGAAGGAGGTCCTGATTCCTCTATATAGATCTTTATATCACTAGAGGGGTCACCAGCAGGAGGAAGGGGGTCCTGATTCCTCTATATAGATCTTTATATCACTAGAGGGGTCACCAGCAGGAGGAAGGAGGTCCTGATTCCTCTATATAGATCTTTATATCACTAGAGGGGTCACCAGCGGGAGGAAGGAGGTCCTGATTCCTCTATATAGATTTTTATATCACTAGAGGGGTCACCAGCAGGAGGAAGGAGGTCCTGATTCCTCTATATAGATCTTTATATCACTAGAGGGGTCACCAGCGGGAGGAAGGAGGTCCTGATTCCTCTATATAGATCTTTATATCACTAGAGGGGTCACCAGCGGGAGGAAGGAGGTCCTGATTCCTCTATATAGATCTTTATATCACTAGAGGGGTCACCAGCAGGAGGAAGGGGGTCCTGATTCCTCTATATAGATCTTTATATCACTAGAGGGGTCACCAGCAGGAGGAAGGAGGTCCTGATTCCTCTATATAGATCTTTATATCACTAGAGGGGTCACCAGCAGGAGGAAGGGGGTCCTGATTCCCCTATATAGATCTTTATATCACTAGAGGGATCACCAGCAGGAGGAAGGAGGTCCTGATTCCTCCATATAGATCTTTATATCACTAGAGGGGTCACCAGCAGGAGGAAGGAGGTCCTGATTCCTCTATATAGATCTTTATATCACTAGAGGGGTCACCAGCAGGAGGAAGGAGGTCCTGATTCCTCTTTATAGATCTTTATATCACTAGAGGGGTCACCAGCAGGAGGAAGAGGTCCGGATTCCTCTATATAGATCTTTATATCACTAGAGGGGTCACCAGCAGGAGGAAGAGGTCCGGATTCCTCTATATAGATCTTTATATCACTAGAGGGGTCACCAGCAGGAGGAAGGGGGTCCTGATTCCTCTATATAGATCTTTATATCACTAGAGGGGTCACCAGCAGGAGGAAGGGGGTCCTGATTCCTCTATATAGATCTTTATATCACTAGAGGGATCACCAGCAGGAGGAAGGGGGTCCTGATTCCTCTATATAGATCTTTATATCACTAGAGGGGTCACCAGCAGGAGGAAGGGGGTCCTGATTCCTCTATATAGATCTTTATATCACTAGAGGGGTCACCAGCGGGAGGAAGGAGGTCCTGATTCCTCTATATAGATCTTTATATCACTAGAGGGGTCACCAGCAGGAGGAAGGGGGTCCTGATTCCTCTATATAGATCTTTATATCACTAGAGGGGTCACCAGCAGGAGGAAGGAGGTCCTGATTCCTCTATATAGATCTTTATATCACTAGAGGGGTCACCAGCAGGAGGAAGGGGGTCCTGATTCCTCTTTATAGATCTTTATATCACTAGAGGGGTCACCAGCAGGAGGAAGAGGTCCGGATTCCTCTATATAGATCTTTATATCACTAGAGGGGTCACCAGCAGGAGGAAGGGGGTCCTGATTTCTCTATATAGATCTTTATATCACTAGAGGGGTCACCAGCAGGAGGAAGGGGGTCCTGATTCCTCTATATAGATCTTTATATCACTAGAGGGGTCACCAGCGGGAGGAAGGAGGTCCTGATTCCTCTATATAGATCTTTATATCACTAGAGGGGTCACCAGCAGGAGGAAGGGGGTCCTGATTCCTCTATATAGATCTTTATATCACTAGAGGGGTCACCAGCAGGAGGAAGGGGGTCCTGATTCCTCTTTATAGATCTTTATATCACTAGAGGGGTCACCAGCAGGAGGAAGAGGTCCGGATTCCTCTATATAGATCTTTATATCACTAGAGGGGTCACCAGCAGGAGGAAGGGGGTCCTGATTTCTCTATATAGATCTTTATATCACTAGAGGGGTCACCAGCAGGAGGAAGGGGGTCCTGATTCCTCTATATAGATCTTTATATCACTAGAGGGGTCACCAGCGGGAGGAAGGAGGTCCTGATTCCTCTATATAGATCTTTATATCACTAGAGGGGTCACCAGCAGGAGGAAGGGGGTCCTGATTCCTCTATATAGATCTTTATATCACTAGAGGGGTCACCAGCAGGAGGAAGGAGGTCCTGATTCCTCTATATAGATCTTTATATCACTAGAGGGGTCACCAGCAGGAGGAAGGGGGTCCTGATTCCTCTATATAGATCTTTATATCACTAGAGGGGTCACCAGCAGGAGGAAGGGGGTCCTGATTCCTCTATATAGATCTTTATATCACTAGAGGGATCACCAGCAGGAGGAAGGAGGTCCTGATTCCTCCATATAGATCTTTATATCACTAGAGGGGTCACCAGCAGGAGGAAGGAGGTCCTGATTCCTCTATATAGATCTTTATATCACTAGAGGGGTCACCAGCAGGAGGAAGGAGGTCCTGATTCCTCTTTATAGATCTTTATATCACTAGAGGGGTCACCAGCAGGAGGAAGAGGTCCGGATTCCTCTATATAGATCTTTATATCACTAGAGGGGTCACCAGCAGGAGGAAGGAGGTCCGGATTCCTCTATATAGATCTTTATATCACTAGAGGGGTCACCAGCAGGAGGAAGGAGGTCCTGATTCCTCTATATAGATCTTTATATCACTAGAGGGATCACCAGCAGGAGGAAGGAGGTCCTGATTCCTCTATATAGATCTTTATATCACTAGAAGGGTCACCAGCAGGAGGAAGGAGGTCCTGGTTCCTCTATATAGATCTTTATATCACTAGAGGGGTCACCAGCAGGAGGAAGGAGGTCCTGGTTCCTCTATATAGATCTTTATATCACTAGAGGGGTCACCAGCAGGAGGAAGGGGGTCCTGATTCCTCTATATAGATCTTTATATCACTAGAGGGGTCCCCAGCAGGAGGAAGGAAGTCCTGATTACATTATGTAGCGCCCTGCTCCTGATGACCAGGCACTATGTTAAACTTAGTGGGTGTCTGAGCTGATAGTTTGCTCAGACTTTGTAATGATGAAGGCTAAATTAGCCTCTGTTCCGGCTATGGCTGTGTTTGGAAGGACTTCCCACTGTTTGCCTGTAGGTGGCGTTACCACCCCAGGCCAATGTTGGAACACAAGCAGGCCAATGTGTATTGGGTATTTTTCCCCGGGAACAGCTCGGTGGGAGTGGTCTCCCCGCTGAGCATGCTGGGGAAGGGTACTTAAAGGGGCAGATGCCATTTTCTCTGGGCTCTCTTTGTCTTGTGGCCCTCCTGGCTCGAGGTATGCGACACTGGAATTTCAGCCGCAGAGCCATGTTGGCCCGAGGCTGCATCTTTGCCAGGTAGGCCCAGTTGTCACGACTGGGGCCTACACTTTGAAGGAGATCCTGTGCTGTCTGTCCTGCGGGAGGAAGCCACTCAATGGAGGAAATCAGGGGAGGACCTGTCTTGGAGGGGATCAAGCTGAAGGCTGGTATCTTGAGTAGGGATGAGCTTCGACTCGAACATTGCCTGTTCGCCAAACAGCAAACAATTTGGGGTGTTCGCGACAAATTCGAATAGTCTATGGGAGAAATCTAAAGTGCTAAAGGCTTATATGCAAGTTATTATCATAAAAAGGGTTTGGGGACCCGGGTCCTGCCCCAGGGGACATGTAGCAATGCAAAAAGAAGTTTTAAAAACTGCAGTTTTTTCGGGAGCAGTGATTTTAATAATGTTTAAAGTGAAACAATGAAAGTGAAATATTCCTTTATATTTCGTACCTGGGGGGTGTGTATAGTGTGCCTGTAAAGTAGCGCATGTTTCCCGTGCTTAGAACTGTCCCTGCACAAAATGTCATTTCTGAAGCAAAAAAAGTCATTTAAAACTCACTAGCGGCTATTAATGAATTGTCGGCTCCCGCCAATACAGAGAAAAGTCATTGATAAAAAAAAGAAAAAAAAAGCGTGGGGGTTCCCCAGAATTCAATTCTGGTATGGATATTAAGGGGAACCCCGCCGCAAATTTAAAAAAAAAAATGCGTGGAGTTCCCCCCAAAATCCATACCAGACCCTTATCTGAGCACACAACCTGGCAGGCTGCAGGAAAAGAGGGGGGGACGAGAGCGCCCCCCCCTCCCTCCTGAACCGTACCAAGCCACATGCCCTCAACATGGGGAGGATGTCCCCATGTTGATGGGGACAAGGGCCTCATCCCCACAACCCTTGCCCGGTGGTTGTGGGGGTCTGCGGGCGGGGGGCTTATCGGAATCTGGAAAACCCCTTTAACAAAGGAGACCCCCAGATCCCGGCCCCCCCTATGTGAATTGGTAAGGGGTACATTGTACCCCTACCATTTCACAAAGAAAGTGTAAAAAAAATGTAAAAAAAACACACAAACACCTTGGAAAAGTCCTTTATTAAAAAAATAAAAAAAAAAAAAAAAAAAAAAACATTCCAGCGATAAAATCCAGTGTCCTGCAGCGATCCGATTTCCAGCGCTGTCCACACGAAACGTCCTGATGGGGAACTTCCTCCGCAGTCTATTAAATGAATAGACCCGCCCCTTCCAAAGTTCCCCATCAGGTCCGCTCAGCCAATGGCGTAGGTGTAAGGCTAAGCGGACCAGATGCGGAACGTGAGAAGGGGCGGGTCTAATCATTTATTACACTATGGAGGAAGTTCCCCATCAGGTCCGCTCAGCCAATGACATAGGCGGGGTCTGACATACGAGGGGGCGGACCTGATGGGGAACTTCCTCCGCAGTGTAATAAATGATTAGACCCGCCCCTTCTCACGTTCCGCATCTGGTCCTCAGCCTTACACCTACGTCATTGGCTGAGCGGACCTGATGGGGAACTTTAGAAGGGGCGGGTCTATTCATTTATTACACTGCAGAGGAAGTATCCCATCAGGTCCGCTCAGCCAATGACGTTTCGTGTCGACAGCGCCGGACATCGGATCACCCCAGGACACTGGATTTCATCGCTGGAATGTTTTTTTTTTCTTTTTAATAAAGGACTTTTCCAAGGTGTTTGTGTGTTTTTTTTACATTTTTTTTACACTTTCTTCGTGAAATGGTAGGGGTACAATGTACCCCTTACCAATTCACATAGGGGGGGGGGCCGGGATCTGGGGGTCCCCTTTGTTAAAGGGGTCTTACAGATTCCAATAAGCCCCCTGCCCGCAGACCCCCACAACCACCGGGCAAGGGTTGTGGGGATGAGGCCCTTGGACATCCTCCCCATGTTGAGGGCATGTGGCCTGGTACGGTTCAGGAGGGGGGGGCGCTCTCTCGTCCCCCCCTCCCTTCCTGCGGCCTGCCATGTTGCGTGCTCGGGTAAAGGGTCTGGTATGGATTTTTGGGGGAACTCCACGTAATTTTTTTTTATTTGGGGTGGAGTTCCCCTTAAAATCCATACCAGACCTGAAGGGCCTGGTAATTGAATTTGGGGGAACTCCGCGCTTTTTTTTTTTTTTTTTAATCAATGACTTTTCTCTGTATTGCCGGGAGCCGACAATTCATTAATAGCCGCGAGTGAGTTTTAAATGACTTTTTTTCCTTCAGAAATGACACTTTGTGCAGGGACAGTTCTAAGCACGGGAAACATGCGCTACTTTACATGCATATCATACACACCCCCCAGGTACGAAATTTAAAGGAATATTTCACTTTTATTGTTTCTCTTTAAGAATCATTAAAATTACTGCTCCCAAAAAAATTGCAGTTTTTAAAACTTTTTTTTGCATTGATACATGTCCCCTGGGGCAGGACCCCGGTCCCCAATCACTTTGTATGACAATAACTCGCATATAAGCCTTTATAATTAGCACTTTTGATTTCGAACTGTTCATCTGAATCGTCCTAAAGGTCTGTGGCAGGGACTGTTCTTTCTTATTTGTTCGTGCCTCATTCCAGCTGCTAGGCCAAGTGAGAGGGGCCTATCCGGGTGAGCAACACCCACTTGAAGGAGAGTGGTGAGTGTGACTTTAGAAGCTTAGAAGTTTCCCCAGTGATCTGCTGTGTGTGCCTGAACCTTCCCCAAGAGACAATTTTTTGCTAAGTCCTTTATTAAAAAAATAAAAATAAATAGTGTACCTTGATGTATCATCAATCAAGCGGCCCACTGATCCAGGCGGTGTGATTGAGGATGGCACTACATTGGGGGGACACTATTCTTTTATTTTTTAATAAAGGAATTGTCAAAATACCCCATATTCATTCATATGGGGGGTGGGATCTGGGCGATTCCGATAAGCCCCCTGCCTGCAGACCCCCCACGAACACCGGCCATGGTTGCGGGAATGAGGCCCTTGTCCCCATCAACATGGGGACAAGGTGCTTTGGGGTGGGGGGGGGCAGATGCCCCCCCCTGCCCTGAAGCAATCACCCCCCCATGTTAAGGGTATGTGGCCTGGTATGGTTCAGGAGGGGGAGGGCACTCGCTCGTCCCCCCCTTTCATGACCTGCCAGGCTGCGTGCTCGGATAAGGGTCTGGTATGGATTTTGGGGGGGGGGCCCACGCCGTTTTTGTAACATTTTTCTATTGCCGCCATTCTTTATCTTTACATTCATCTGTTGGTGGGGAAGCCCGCTGACAGGTGATGACTCATGGTTGTTAAGGACGTGGCAGCCGGCTTCCGGGCACGCTGCTTAACAATCAGCTATTTCCTCACACAGTATTTCGGATCGGTGGATCGTTTTTCCACCAATCCGAATTCTAAATGTTGGAATTTGTTAGAAAACAAATGAACTAAATTAATTTTATTAAATTTCAACAAAATTTGTTACTATTTCATTCGGAGATTCGGATACATCCAAATCTCAGAATAACCCAAAAATTCTTCCGGATTTGTATTCGGACCGAAAACGAATTGCACATGTCTAGTGGGAGGAACAACATTAATAAAAAATAATAAACTAATTTTAACTTAAACAAAATGAAATATAATGAAAACTAAATTCTGAAACCAAACTAAACAAAATTCTAAGTACCGTATATACTCGAGTATAAGCCGACCCGAATATAAGCCGAGGCACCTAATTTTACCACAAAAAACTGGGAAAATGTATTGACTCGAGTATAAGCCTAGGATGTCCATCTACATGCCTCACTGTGTCCATGTGCATACCTCACTGTACCCATGCCTCACTGTGCCTTACTGTGCCTATGCCTCACTGTGCCCATGACTAGACTGATGTTTAACATGAGAGTCTATGGAAGGGGTGCCCGGCTTTGAAAAAACGGTGCTCCCCGGCCGTAGGTCCCCCAGACAACAAACTTTGCGCACTTGTAGAGGAAGAGTAGGGCTACAGGTGTGGTAAGATTGGGGTCCAGGGCACCTACGGTCAGCCAGTACCGGGTCCCCAAAGTCCGGGAGATCAGGCGCAAAAAGGTGACTCGAGTATAAGCCGAGGGGGGCATTTTCAGCACAAAAAAATGTGCTGAAAAACTCGGCTTATACTCGAGTATATACGGTAATTTTCTAGCCAAAAAAAAAAAAAAAAGATGTTTTTCACATGTAGGAAAGGAATGCCAGAATTGGGCCGGGACTGGAAGAGGACACGCTGACAGGAGGAGAGAGTTTACCTGAGCAGGCTGTTGCTGGCCTTTCATTGTCCACTCATAATCTGGGAGAATTGGGGAGACCAGGTTGTGTTGCTTAACAGCAGCAGAGAAAGGTCAGGCTGACTGTGCTATATGGCAGGGCTGTGAAAAATCACAGGAGGGGATGGATGCAAATTCAAATCCTTTGCTAGATCAGTCACGTCCTATGCATGTACAGCGCCTTGAAAAAGTATTCATACCCCTTGAAATTTTATGTGATAGACCAACACAAAGTGGCACATAATTGTGAAGTGGAAGGAAATGGATAAATGATACAAATAAATATGTGAAAGTGTGGGGGGGGGGGAGGGGCATTTGTATGGTGCCCCCCGGAGTCAATACTTTGTAGAACCCCCTTTCTCTACAAGTCTTTTTGGGGGTGTCTCTACCAGCTTTGCACATCTAGAGAGGGACATTTCTGCCCATTCTTCTTTGTAAAATATCTCAAGTTCTGTCAGATTGGATGGAGAGCGTCTGTGATCAGCAATTTTCAAGTCTTGCCACAGATTCTCAATGGGATTTAGGTCTGGACTGTGACTGGACCATTCTAACACATGAATAGGCTTTGATCTAAACCATTCCATTGTAGCTCTGGCTGTACTTTAGGGTCGTTGTCCTGCTGGAAGGTGAACCTCCCCCCCCCCGGTCTCAAGTCTTTTGCAGACTCTGATGCCGCGTACAGACTATTTATTTCAGACGGATGTTGGCTCAAACTTGTCTTGCATACACACGGTCACACAAATGTTGTTGGAAATTCCGAACGTCAAGAACGCGGTGACATACGACACGTACGACGAGCCAAGAAAAATTACGTTCAATAGCCAGTGCGGCTCTTCTGCTTGATTCCGAACATGCGTGGAATTTTGGGCGTCGGAATTGTGTACACATGGTCGAAATTTCCGACAATAAGTCTTGTTGTCGGAAAATTTGAGAACCAGTCCGATGGGGCCTACACACGGTCGGAATTTCCGACCAAAAGCTCCCATCGAACATTTGTTGTCGGAAATTCCGATCGTGTGTACGCGGCAGAACAGGTTTTCTTCTAAGATTGTCCTGTATTTGGCTCCATCCATCTTCCCATCAACTCTGACCAGCTTCCCTGTCCCTGCTGAAGAAAACCATCCCCACCACATGATGCTGCCACCACCATGTTTCACAGTGGGGATGGTGTGTTCAGGGTGATGTGCAGTGTTAGTTTTCCCCACACATAGCGTTTTGCTTTTAGGCCAAAAAGTAGAATTTTGGTGTCATTTGACCAGAGCACCTTCTTCCACATGATTGCTGTGTCCCACACATGTTTGCTGTGTCCCCCCACATGATTGCTGTGTCCCACACATGTTTGCTGTGTCCCACACATGTTTGCTGTGTCCCCCACATGTTTGCTGCGTCCCCCACATGTCATTATTTGTAATTTTGGTTAAAAATAAAAATGGGCTGTTCAGTCTAAAATGCTTGAGCCGAATTTTTGACCCGGTCCAGACTTGCTCTTCTAAGTTCTCAGTAGGACCTCTTCACATCATACATTGCGATGTGTTTTGGCATTTTAAGGCGTCTCTGACCTGCACAGCTGAATGGAACTATTTACACGGCACACTCATGTGACATCAGTCCATAAACACAGAGATGGTCCTCCAATCACACCACAGACAGATCTGCTGCATGTGACCCTATCATAGACATTCACATACCCAGGCGATGGCCATGATCCCCACAGCGAACAGACTGGGCCCCAACAGGTTCCACAAGCCGTGACGATCCAGCTGAAGAGCCATAGAAAGCAACATCGCCCCCAGCAGGTACAAAACCTAAGAGAGAAGAGACAGTCAGAGAAATGGTGGATGTCACCCCTGTCTGGATTGTGTGTGCCTGCACCCCCCATACCCCTGAGAGGTACAGAAACACAAAGGAGGTGTTCAGTGAGCCCCCTGCAGGTACACAGATATATTACAATAAGGAAAGGAGCTGTGAGCCCCCTGCAGGTACATAGCCATATTACAGGGGGGAGGGGTGCAGTGTGCCCCCTTGCAGGTACACAGATATATTACAATAAGGGAAAGGAGCAGTGAGCCCCCTGCAGATGCATAGCCATATTACAGGGAGGAGGGGTACAGTAAACCCCCTGCAGGTACACAGACATATTACAAGGAGGAGGGGTGCAGTGAGCCCCCTGCAGGTACATAGACATATTACAGGGAGGAGGGGTACAGTGAGCCCCCTGCAGGTACACAGATGTATTAGAATAAGGAAAGGAGCAGTGAGCCCCCTGCAGGTACACAGACATATTACAGGGTGGAGGGGTGCAGTGAGCCCCCTGCAGGTACACAGACATATTACAGGGAGGAGGGGTGCAGTGAGCCCCCTGCAGGTACACTGACATATTACAGGGAGGAGGGGTGCAGTGAGCCCCTGCAGGTACACAGACATATTACAGGGAGGAGGGGTGCAGTGAGCCCCCTGCAGGTACACAGACATATTACAGGGAGAAGGAGTTCAGTGAGCCCCCTGCAGGTGCACAGATCTATTACAATAAGGGAAAGGAGCAGTGAGCCCCCTGCAGATGCATAGCCATATTACAGGGAGGAGGGGTACAGTAAACCCCCTGCAGGTACACAGACATATTACAAGGAGGAGGGGTGCAGTGAGCCCCCTGCAGGTACATAGACATATTACAGGGAGGAGGGGTACAGTGAGGCCCCTGCAGATACATAGACATATTACAGGGAGGAGGGGTGCAGTGAGCCCCCTGCAGGTACACAGACATATTACAGGGAGGAGGGGTGCAGTGAGCCCCCTGCAGGTACATAGACATATTACAGGGAGGAGGGGTGCAGTGAGCCCCCTGCAGGTACATATACATATTACAGGGAGGAGGGGTGCAGTGAGCCCCCTGCAGGTGCAGAAATACATTACAAAAAAACAGGATGCAGTGTTCCTCCTGCAGGTACAGGAATAGGTAATAGGGAGGACAAGTGCAGTGCTCCCCTTGCAGGTACATAGAAATATTACAGGAATAAGGGGTGCAGCGCTCCCTGCAGGTACAGCAATATATTACAGGAAGGAGGGTAGTAGTGCTCCCCCTGCAGGTACAGAGACATATTACAGGAAGGAGATGTGCAGTGCTCCTCCTTTAGGAATCTTCTTACCTGTTTGATGATTGGTTGCAGTCTGGCCATGCTGATTACTGTCACCCACACAGACATGAGAGAGCCGAGAAAATCGCAGAACTGCAGCACGTCGTACTCCATGATACAGAAGACCACGATTCCAGGCTGGTCACAGGCGTGATAGAACTGGAGGGAAGAGATCACATGGTGGGACACACATACATCTACACCCAACACACCATGCAGGAGAATAAACAGGACCAGTCAGATCTGCTGATTATTGGGATTCTTCTCTGATAGGACAAATCTGTATCTGTATATTAACAAGAACCTAAAACATATGCAGTCTATAGATTGGATGATTGACCAAGGACGGAGAACACTCACCGTGGAGAAGAACATGGTGAAGATGTAGACGGAGGCTTCCAGGAGGTAGTGACCCCGGAGGGCGATGAGGACAGGCGGAAGGAACATCAGGTTGCTGAGACACAGGAGGAGGGTGGACAGGAGCTGGAAGCCGTATGTGAAGGCCTGACTGTTATCCGTACATCCCCATCCACTCCACCCTGAGAGAGACCACAGAGAGATCAGGCATGGAAATATCTGGGACGTCATCCGATCGTATACAGAGCTTTGACATCATACTCAAGGACTGCCATCTCAATCCACTCATAGTATATGGAACTATGACATCACACCCAGGGACCGTCATCCTAATCAAACCATAATTTACAGTACTATGACCCCTTGGTGACCTCCACAGATTTTCGTTGGGGATCTCCAGAGTCTACTGTCTGAGCACTTCCACACCATCCCCGTCCCTACTGACCATCCCCGTCCCTACTGACTGACAGGGTAAAACTGCCCCACCCCTAAACCCTTCTGTGCTGCCATCCTCCCTGATGACCTCAACTATTTACTGCCTGAATACTTCTACGCCATCCCTGTCACTTCTGACTGACAGGATGACACTGCCCCACCCCTAAACCCTTCTGTGCTGCCATCCTCCCTGATGACCTCAACTATTTACTGCCTGAATACTTCTACGCCATCCCTGTCACTTCTGACTGACAGGATGACACTGCCCCACCCCTAAACCCTTCTGTGCTGCCATCCTCCCTGATGACCTCAACTATTTACTGCCTGAATACTTCTACGCCATCCCTGTCACTTCTGACTGACAGGATGACACTGCCCCACCCCTAAACCCTTCTGTGCTGCCATCCTCCCTGATGACCTCAACTATTTACTGCCTGAATACTTCTACGCCATCCCTGTCACTTCTGACTGACAGGATGACACTGCCCCACCCCTAAACCCTTCTGTGCTGCCATCCTCCCTGATGACCTCAACTATTTACTGCCTGAATACTTCTACGCCATCCCTGTCACTTCTGACTGACAGGATGACACTGCCCCATCCCTAAACCCTTCAGTGCTGCCTGAATACTTTAACACCAGAACCCCCCCCCCGACTGACACAGGTAACCGTCCCCCATCCCTAAACAACCGCAGTGCAGCCATCCTCCCTGATGACTTCCACTATCTACTGCCTGAATACTTCCATTCTAGCTCCACCCTGCTGACTGACACTGGTGACATTGCCCCACCTCTAAAACAATTGGTGCCACCATCCTCCTTGGTGCTCTCAGTCTACTGCCTTAATACTTCCAGAAAAGCCCCGCCCCACTGACTGACACGGGAGACACTGCCCCACCCCTAGACCCCTTAGTGCTGCCATCCTCATTGGTGACCTTCATAGTCTACTGCCTGAATTTTACCACACATGCTCCACCTCTGCTTACTGACCCTGGTGAAAATGCCCCACCCCTAAACCCCCTTAGTGCTGCCATCCTTACCGATGACCTCCACCATCTACTGCCTGAATACTTCCATACCTGCCGCACCCTGCTGACTGACACGGGGGACACTGCCCCGCCAATAAAAACACTTCAGTGCCGCCTAAATACTTCCATACCAGCACCACCCCCCCCCCCGACTGACACAGGTAACACTGCCCCATCCCTAAGATAACCGCAGTGCTACCATACTCCCTGATGACTTCCACTATCTACTGCCTAAATCCCTCCATACTAGCTATGCTCCTGCTGACTGACACTAGTGACACTGCCCCACCCCTAAAACCCCTCAGTGCCACCATCCTCCCCGGTGTCTCCCTCGGTCTACTTCCTGAATACTTCTAGACCAGCCCCACCCCGCTGACCGACATGGGTGACACTGTCTCACCCCCAGACCCCCTTAGTGCTGCCATCCTCCCCAATGACTTCCATTGTCTACTGCCTGAATACTTCCCTATCAGCCCCGGCCCCCCCTGCTAACTGACATGGGTGACACTGCCCCATGCCTAGACCCCCTCAGTGCTGCCATCCTCCCCGATGACCTCCACCATCTACTGCTTAAATACTTCCATACCAGCTCCGCCCCTGCTGACACTGGTGACATTGCCCCACCTCTAAAACCCTCAGTGCTGCTGTCCTCCTTGGTGTTCTTAGTCTTCTGCCTGAATACTTCCAGACCAGTCTCACCCCCGCTGACTGACATGGGTTAAATCCCCCCCCCCCCGACCCATTAGTGCCGCCATCCTTATTGGTGACCTCCACAGTCTACTGCCTGAATTATTCCACACAAGCCCTTCCCCTGCTGACTGACATGAGTGACACTGCCCCACCCCTAGACCCCCTTAGTGCTGCCATCCTCCAATGTCTACTGCCTGAATACTTCTGTATCAGCTCCGCCCCTGCTCACTGACAATGGTGACAATGCCCCTCAATCTTCCCCAGTATCATCCTCAATCTACTGCCTGGATACTTCTGTATCAGCTCCGCCCCTGTTCACTGACACTGGTGACAATGCCCCACTATCTTCCCCAGTATCCTCCTCAATTTACTGCCTGAATACTTCCAGACCAGCCCACAGATTATCATGGGTGACTCTGCCCCACCCCTAGACCCCTTAGTGCCACCATCCTCCCTGATGACCTCCACTGTCTACTGCCTTAATAATTTCACACCAGCTCTGCCCGCCCCTGACTGACACCCTTTACCTGCTCGGCACTCGCAGGCAGCATAAAGGTAGTTGTTGGTCCTCAGCAGTTTGCACTGTCCATACGTTCCGCATTCATTAATGCATGGCGAGAGGAAGGTGCGAAGATTCAGCTCGGCGCTGACATTGTGACATGGCCGCCACCTGCAGGGAACAGACACAACCAGTGATCAGTCCCTTCCACATACAGCAGAAATTCACTATACAGATACCCATCCCTCTGGGATCAGCTTAGAGTTTGACCAATGGGTGACCAACTTCTGGCTGTCTCTGCTTTGTCGTCATGCTCTGTCTTTATAGAGAACATTTATGTATCTTTATGTTTAGTCTACACTTTCTTAATGGAATACAAGCTTGTCTTCTACCAGAAAGCTCTCTGTGGGGAAGCAGTGGTCTCTCTGCAGAGGTCTGAGATGCCCATGCTAAATCAGAGCTAGAGCTAGAGCTCAGCAGGGGGCATGTTGGACCTCTGCAGATGTCACAAATACTATCTACCTTGATGACAGAAAACATCTAGAACTTGTTTCATAGACGTAGAACTTCCCCGATCACATGTATAGCACCGCGGTACTTGGATTATTCATATATCTCATTAGGATTTAATAGACTCCGCCAGTAGATACCCTTAACCCACTTATACCCGTCTCCCGCCTGTCTGTTCCTCCCTCAGAAAAATTACTGAGGGCTCCCATGTCAAAGTTAGGGGATCATTAGCTGAGGATTTTCCTCTCAAGAAAACCCACCACCCTGCCCTGACTGATGCCCTTTAAAGCTCAACGGTTTTAGAGTTGGGAGGGATGAGAACCTCTCTTTGTATCCATGCTTGTGTCCTATTGTGGAAATTCTCCTCACTTCCTGTCCTAGGAAGGCATCTAAAGTCATGGAATATCTCCCAATAGGGAAATAGAATGAAATTACAAAATGTTTTGTGTACCAACCATACCATGTAAAATTGTATCAAGATTTGACAAAATTGCTGTGGGTTGTAGAACTCACCCATGCTGAGAGGCACACATAGAGCGTAGACTTAGGTACCAGGTGCCAGTCTGGGGGTACGGGATCCGCAGGCGGCTGAGCGAGTTGCTGCTGTTTACTGACAGAGAGAATCCAGCGAGAGAGTCTGCGGAGAGGAATGTGAGCAGCAGAGGTCAGAGCAATGCAGAGAGGGGCAGGAGGTCGGGTATGAACAGAGGTGTCTACAGACCTCAGATGGCGACTGGATGCATCCAACCTACCTTCCAATGCATAGAGAGGAGGAGTGGGTGGTCATGTGGTGACTTGTGTCAGGTAAAACAACAACTTGGCCAAGAAAATGTGATTTCATTATTCTACCCCCAAGCAGGTCTGGAAAGATAATATCACCATGGGCCATTGAAATCCTACAGACATGAGAGTGCCTGCCCATCCAACCATAACCAGTCTGGAAGGATAATATCACCTACAGACATAAGAGGGCCTGCCCATCAAACCATAACCAGTCTTTAAGGATAATATCACCTACAGACCTAAGAGGGCCTGCCCATCAAACCATAACCAGTCTGGAAGGATAATATCACCTACAGACATAAGAGCGCCTGCCCATCCAACCATAACCAGTCTGGAAGGATAATATCACCTACAGACATAAGAGGGCCTGCCCATCCAACCATAACCAGTCTGGAAGGATAATATCACCTACAGACATAAGAGCGCCTGCCCATCCAACCATAACCAGTCTGGAAGGATAATATCACCTACAGACATAAGAGGGCCTGCCCATCCAACCATAACCAGTCTGGAAGGCCAATATCACCATGGGCCATTGAAATCCTACAGACATGAGAGCACCTGCCCATCCACACATAACCAGTCTGAAAGGCTAACATCACCATGGGCCAGTGGCGGTGCGTCCATAGTGGGCGCAGGAGCACCGCCCCCTCTCGCTCCTGCGCCCACTCACAATAACAATACATAGGTTCATGCATTGCATGAACCTATGTATTGTCGCCGCCGCTGCCGCCCACTATTCAGATGGCTGGCCCCCTGTTGAGCGCCGGCCATCTGAATAACAGCGGCTGGTTGGTGTTTGAAAGTGCCTATCAGAGCCAGCGGCTCTGATAGGCGTCCCGATTACAGCCTGAGGGCTGTAATCGGCTTCCAAATGGCTAACCAGAGGACGCACAGGGGGTGCGTACCCTGGTTAACACTGACAGGTGTTTCAGCCAATCAGGTTCACTCGGTCTGGGTACAGGTAACCTGATTGGCTGAAGCGACATCGAGGGCAGGGAAAGACATCGAGGAGGGAAGAAGGAGGGCGCTGACCCGGGGAAGATAAGTGCAGGGCTGGGGGGACAAACTGGCTGTATTTGGGGGGGACAAACTGGCTGTATTTGGGGACAAACTGGCTGCATTTGGGGGGAAAATGGCTGCATTTGGGGGGAAAATGGCTGCATTTGAGGGGGCAAACTGGTGGCGTTTGGGCACAGTGGCTGCGTTTAATGGGCACAGTGGCGGCAATTGATGATTTTTTTTTTCTGTTTATTTGTGCCCCCCAAAAATTTTGAGCACCAGCCGCCACTGCCATGAGCCATTGAGGTCCTACAAACATGAGAGCGTCTGTCCATCCAACGATAACCAGTCTGGAAGGATAATATTACCATGGGCCATTGAGGTCCTACAGACATGTAAGCACCTGGCCATACAACCATAACTAGTCTGGAAGGATAATATCACCATGGGCCATTGAGGTGCTACAGACATGAGAGCTCCTGCCCATCCAACCATAACCAGTCAAATTAGGTAAAAGCCTTCGGCTCTGAGAACTTGTTATACTTTACAATATCCTCCTCTATCATCGCTGAGAACTGTTGGCTGTGTACAAATGTGGACACCAGCGTCTTAACTACAAGACATAATTATGGCAGAAGGCTCAATGCCCCAAAGGATGATGAGAGTGATGGGAACACTAACCTGTCTGGCAGGTGATGGAGGAGTTGTCACCGAGGATCAGTGGGACGCCATGATTCAGACACCCGAAGACTGTCACGTTCTCTCCTTGGACAGATGACTGCCATGAGGGGATAGAGAGCATTACATAGATGTAAGAGAAACCAAGACAATATCAATACTGTGATGACCATTGGTTACCCACCAAACCAAGCTCCACCAGCTTAACATGACTTCTGCTCATTAGACCTCCTTTGTATAATTCACACCTGCCCACTGTAACATAACCCATCTTTACATATATGATATATCGTTACCTTGGTCACCTCACCAAACTTTCATGTACTATAGACGGTCTGTCTGCCTTAAATGAGGTCAAGTAAAGTTATACTGTGTTACTGTGTTCATGCAGTGCAAGTAAATGGGTTCACTTTAATGGCACCCCACCAGCTGCTTCCCTTGCCTTCCTCACCACTCCATTAACCCAGGAAGTGAAGTGACATATGGAGTAACATAGGACTTTTCCTCTCCTTCTACATGACAGCTCTGGTGCTTTCTGATTGTCAATGAGGCGTCCAGGACTGGAGCTTCCACAGGACTTAAATACTGTATTCTGCTGGTGATTGGAGTGGAAGGGTAGCAAAGGGAAGGTGAGAATTAGCAGCTGTGGGGGGCAGTAATAAAGTTAACCTGTTGACTTTCCCTCTGTGAACAAAGAACTGATTCAGGTTAAGCTCACCAACCTCACACGTTTCCTCTCTCCTTGAGTCCCCTGAATGACTCTAGCCCCCTAGCTTAGCCATACATCCAACATCATAGTCACATGACCCATACCGGTTTGTGCCCTCAGCCTCTATTGTTACTCACAACATTGAGACGGACTTCCAGGTTGAAGACCCCTCCACTGTCCAGTACAGGTAGAAGATTAACACTGAACACAGCAGGCCGGTCTGGTGGTACTGACACATTGGGTCCGAAGAATATGTAGAAATGGACTGAGAACGTGTCCAGCTCGTTCCTTAAAGTGGGTCGTATGGGCCAACAAGATGGCTGGAGGATGGTGGCATTACCCCAAGACATGTTTCCAGCTGACAGAGAGACTCCAGGGGCCGGGAGGCCTTCTAAGGAAGCCAATCCACCTGCTGCTCCAAAAGACTGAGGCATGTTCAAGGAGGAACTGGGAGCGCTGGGCCCACGGGAGAGGCCAGGCCGAGAACAGTCTGCCAGGAGAACAAAGCCAACATTATTATGGTAAACAAAAGGATGGATATATGCAGCACTAAAAACATGAAATTATAAAGTGAGGGTCCATTGTGTTGAAACAAAGTCCTTGTTCAGAGAAAAAACTGGAACCAGCCACGGTGTAAACAGGGACACAATAAGGTGAATATGAGATATATATCCTCCACCGAACACCAACACACCAGGCCTCTTACCAAAGAGAATGGACCACTGAATTACAGGTGGTCAGACCGGCATAATACATCCATAGCGCCATGACACCACTTCGCTTTAAGATGGTAAACACCCTACAAACCTCCCACGGGGCTCAACACGTTTGTGAAAAAATGAAGAGTCAAAGACTCTGGGTCGGACTTGGTGGTTGATGCTTCCCTGGGGGGGTATACTGAATCCTACTCTATCCATGCCTGTCCTACAGATTCTTGGACTATATACAGCCGCACCTTTCTGTGACAGATGGGTCTGGCTGTTACCCATAGTAACACGACCTATATTTGTCTAAATGGGTGAATTTTCAAGTCTCTGATACTACGGACCAAACACAGTTTTGAAAGGTTTTGGATATACCACCCACCCTCCCCCCCTCTTCCTATTTCTTTCTTTTTATTCACCCGGGTGTTTATCATATAATTTTGATGTACGTTACTCTGCAAAAAACCCTATAGGAAGAAATATTTTCGTTACTTTGCTGCACAATATTTGGCCGCTAGCAACGGTAGAATACCTTTTTCACTTTCCTCTTAATATGATGAGCCTTGAGGTCCAATCTGGAGTCTCCCATACGGGTTAATTGTGTGCTGATAAGATAGTGAGACCTGTTCTTTTCAATCATCCCCAAGTGTGTCCTGACGAAGCGAAATAGCGAAACGCGTTGACTCAAAAGGGCTCACTGCTGTCCATTTGGTGTCAACCTTCTGTTCACATCATAGTTTTATGTATCTTTCTGTGTTTAATGTAATTTTTTTGAACTCTTTCTATACTTGATCTCTTTGTGAGCGATTTGTTATTAATAAAATACAATTTTTTATTATACTCTCGTCCATCTTGCCTACAAAGTCCGACCCAGAGTCTTAGACTCTTCATTTCTTTCACAAACTCTATCCTATACGGATGTGGCTTTAGGAGCGGTGTTCTGTTTTTTGCAACCCAGCACTCACCTTGCAGTTGTGTAGTCAGCTGGAAATAGATAGCGGTGCCCGCCATTCCTGTCCTCTCCACCAACACATAATACCAGTGCTGCCAGAGTGGCAGTGCCAGGAGGAGCTGGCATACAGACGAGGAAGAGGTGCAGTCTTGGCTGGAAGAATTGTGCAGAGGAGGGCCTTTGGCACGCAGTCTCAGCAGGAGGGGGCAACTGTCAGCAGTGCGCACACCAGTACGGCAACCCAGGAGACTGACCCGCAATCCCGAGGTGAACTGAGGAATGAAGACCCTGAAAGAGTAAGAAGAGGAGGTATGTATCAAGTGAAGGGGGTAGGTATGTATCATGTGGGCATTTCTTATCCTGTGGTGTGCAGAGAGTGGGAGCTCCAACATGATGTAAGTTTAGTAAATCTTATTTCACAGGACAGAAGGTCCCATGAGATAGCCAACATGTTTTTTGGGGTTCAGAACTCCCCCTTCATCAACGCTGGGAAGCAAGATAACAAAAATAAAATGATCTAACTGTACAGACACATTTTAGGATGTCTTAATACCAAGATATGGTATTATATAAGACATAAGCATGGCATACCTAGGGTGACCACATTTCCAAACTGCCAATCAGGGACAATTTTGCCAAGGACTGGAGGGGATTGTGTTAAGTGTAGTTTCGGGGTTGACGGGATTTCGGCGGCGAGTGATTTGTCGGTTGAACGGCTGGTTATAGCACTTGTATCATCCCAATACCATGCTTGGAATCTTCCCCGCTCACGCGCTGTGCATGCTGGGGCTCTACCTCTCTCCTCCTCATGACGTCACTGGTTGCTACACGCCAAGCGGGCGGCAGCTAGCAACCATTTGGGCACTGAGCCAGTGGCTTATGTAAAAAGGGTCTCACCAGCCAGGGGTCCACCACAGGCTGTCAGTGAGTGACAGCAGTGATGTGAGGGATATTTTAGGGGGCATCAGATCGGTCTAGGGCCAGAGGGCAATTCCGGGACTATTGTCCCCCTTACTAATGTAAGGGGGACCTTCACACTGGCCACTAATGTAATAGGGATTTACACTGACCACTAATGTAATAGGAGCAGTCACAGTAACCACCAATGTAAGGAGGGATTTACACTGACCACCAATGTAAGGGGGACCTTCACACCGGCCATGAGTACTAATGAAAGGATTGTACACCAAGCCCCAATGTAATGAGAAGATTTACACTGACCACCAATGTACCAAACATTTAGCCTGCGTTCACATCTTTGTGTGTCGGGAACACATGCAAAATCGCTTTCCTGACACCACAGAAATGTGCCGCCCTGTAGCAGACACAGTAGTGCCATTAATTGGTAATGGCATCCTCACCCATCTGATGACATGTGCGTATTCACATCCACCACCATGGCACCATGTTATTTTGAAAAAAGGGTTGCACCTCAAAAATGCTAACCTTTGCAGAACAGGCTGATTTTAGGCTTAATGACCACAGTTGTAGGCAGGACTTTCAAGCACGCCCCTTTACCTCCCCAGTGGGCAGCATTCAGCAGAAGTGATGGTGGATATGACCTCAGGGGGGCATGATATTCATATGAATGCCGCCTCTATTTACACATCAATGCCACCGGTCCGCAGCTATTTACATAATAATGCAGGTCATTTACATGTAAACACAGGGTCTGCAGGTGAGTCATCTGTAAAAGGCAATAGAGCAGAGCTGGGCAGCATTAGTAACAGAACTTCACACTGAGATATCGGGACACAGCACTGGACTAAAACTTCAAGGGACAAGGGAATTTCAACTGGAATAGTTGGCAAGTATGAGGCAGCTGCTTTGGACCCCACAACAATGATGGGGCCCAGGACAGCTGCCCCTTTTGCTCTGCCTTAAAGGCGGCCCTGACCTCGCTGTCCAGCCAAGATCTGACCTTGGCCTGTATTCTGAGACTGCCTTTGCCTGATGTTCCTGTACCTCGCTGTCCAGCCAAGATCTGACCTTGGCCTGTATCCCAACTCTGGCTTTGCCTGATGTTCTTATACGTTGCTTTCCAGCTGTTGATGGCTTTTAGCTTCTGTCCTGGCTTTGCTCCTGTCCACTAATCCGGTGTCACCATGTTCCTGCCTCTAGTCCTTATCTGATGGTCCACAGTCATCTGTGTCTCATATCTAACATTTGGCGTTGCCCAATACATCGGCTCTCGTGCCACTCTGTGTCTCCTTTTGCCTCCTCCAGAAGTGTTGGACAAGAGGTGCAAGAGAAGCCCCCACTCTAGTCCTCTAGGTGAGTTTAGCAACATTTGGTGTTTGGGAGATTTATTTATTTCACTGGCCAGAATGTTAATTTATTCTGGTTATTTATTGAAATGAATGAATGCTGAAGTGCTAAACACACCTAGCGTGTTTTTATGCCCAAGAGCTCCTCTCCTGAATGCAATTCTTCTGGAGCTTTGACTGCCTCTAAACTCTGCTGCTCCTAAAATCTGGTACAAGCCTACGTGTGCATGGACACATAGGCTTTTATTGAGTTGAGTTCCAGAGCCCATGGCAAAAAAAAACACCAAAAGCTCCTAAACATGAGTTTAGGAGCAGCAGTGTGCCATGATGCCATACTCTTCCTGTTTTGGATTCAGTGCTCTTCCAAAACACCTATTTCCATCAACAGCCAAACTTACTGATTTGAAATTTCAGCCGGTATGCAGGAGACAATAAGAATGATATGCTAAGAATTAGAGGTGGTTGCAGGTAATGTTATTTAAAACTTAAAGTTCCATAAATTTTCAACCAGTTAAACTCCTCTGTACAAAATTAAAGGATGAACATTTTATATTCCACCGGAATCTCGTTTTATATGATGAAGTGTTTGTATGGACAGGAATTAATATGAAGGGATTTAGCTTTGGTCAGGGTTTTTTTCCCCTCAAAGAATAGGTGCAGGAACTCCCCCTGTCTGAGTCATCCCCTTTCTCCACCCCCTACCCACCTCAGAGCACCATTACTTGGTTCCACCCCCTACCCACCTCGAAGCACCATTCCTTGGTTCCACCCTCTACTCACCTCGGAGCACCATTCCTTGGTTCCACCCCCTACCCACCTCAGAGCACCATTACTTGGTTCCACCCCCTACCCACCTCGAAGCACCATTCCTTGGTTCCACCCTCTACTCACCTCGGAGCACCATTCCTTGGTTCCACCCCCTACTCACCTCGGAGCATCATTCCTTGGTTCCACCCCCTACTCACCTCGGAGCACCATTCCTTGGTTCCACCCCCTACTCACCTCGGAGCACCATTCCTTGGTTCCACCCCCTACCCACCTCAGAGCACCATTCCTTGGTTCCACCCCCTACTTACCTTGAAGCACCATTCCTTGGTTCCACCCCCTACTCACTTCGAAGCACCATTACTTGGTTCCACCCCCTACTCACCTCAGAGCACCATTCCTTGGTTCCACCCCCTACCCACCTCAGAGCACCATTCCTTGGTTCCACCCCCTACTCACCTCGGAGCACCATTCCTTGGTTCCACCCCCTACCCACCTCAGAGCACCATTTCCTGGTTCCACCCCCTACTTACCTTGAAGCACCATTCCTTGGTTCCACCCCCTACTCACTTCGAAGCACCATTACTTGGTTCCACCCCCTACTCACCTCAGAGCACCATTCCTTGGTTCCACCCCCTACCCACCTCAGAGCACCATTCCTTGGTTCCACCCCCTACCCACCTCAGAGCACCATTCCTTGGTTCCACCCTCTACTCACCTCGGAGCACCATTCCTTGGTTCCACCCCCTACTCACCTCGGAGCACCATTCCTTGGTTCCACCCCCTACTCACCTCGGAGCACCATTCCTTGGTTCCACCCCCTACTCACCTCGGAGCACCATTCCTTGGTTCCACCCCCTACCCACCTCAGAGCACCATTCCTTGGTTCCACCCCCTACTTACCTTGAAGCACCATTCCTTGGTTCCACCCCCTACTCACTTCGAAGCACCATTACTTGGTTCCACCCCCTACTCACCTCAGAGCACCATTCCTTGGTTCCACCCCCTACCCACCTCAGAGCACCATTCCTTGGTTCCACCCCCTACTCACCTCGGAGCACCATTCCTTGGTTCCACCCCCTACCCACCTCAGAGCACCATTTCCTGGTTCCACCCCCTACTTACCTTGAAGCACCATTCCTTGGTTCCACCCCCTACTCACTTCGAAGCACCATTACTTGGTTCCACCCCCTACTCACCTCAGAGCACCATTCCTTGGTTCCACCCCCTACCCACCTCGGAGCACCATTCCTTGGTTCCACCCCCTACCCACCTCAGAGCACCATTCCTTGGTTCCACCCCCTACCCACCTCATAGCACCATTCCTTGGTTCCACCCCCTACTCACTTCGAAGCACCATTACTTGGTTCCACCCCCTACTCACCTCAGAGCACCATTCCTTGGTTCCACCCCCTACCCACCTCGGAGCACCATTCCTTGGTTCCACCCCCTACCCACCTCAGAGCACCATTCCTTGGTTCCACCCCCTACCCACCTCAGAGCACCATTCCTTGGTTCCACCCCCTACCCACCTCAGAGCACCATTCCTTGCTTCCATCCCCTACCCACCTCGGAGCACCATTCCTTGGTTCCACCCCCTACTCACTTCGAAGCACCATTCCTTGGTTCCACCCCCTACTCACTTCGGAGCACCATTCCTTGGTTCCACCCCCTACCCACCTCAGAGCACCATTCCTTGGTTCCACCCCCTACTCACTTCAGAGCACCATTCCTTGGTTCCACCCCCTACCCACCTCGGAGCACCATTCCTTGGTTCCACCCCCTACCCACCTCAGAGCACCATTCCTTGGTTCCACCCCCTACCCACCTCAGAGCACCATTCCTTGGTTCCACCCCCTACCCACCTCAGAGCACCATTCCTTGGTTCCATCCCCTACCCACCTCGGAGCACCATTCCTTGGTTCCACCGCCTACTCACCTCAGAGCACCATTCCTTGGTTCCACCCCCTACCCACCTCAGAGCACCATTCCTTGGTTTCACCCCCTACTCACCTCAGAGCACCATTCCTTGGTTCCACCCCCTACTCACCTCGGAGCACCATTCCTTGGTTCCACCCCCTACCCAGCTCGGAGCACCATTCCTTGGTTCCACCCCCTACTCACCTCAGAGCACCATTCCTTGGTTCCATCCCCTACCCACCTCAGAGCACCATTCCTTGGTTCCACCCCCTACTCACCTCGGAGCACCATTCCTTGGTTCCACCCCCTACTCACTTCGAAGCACCATTCCTTGGTTCAACCCCCTACTCACTTCGTAGCACCATTCCTTGGTTCCACCCCCTACCCACCTCGGAGCACCATTCCTTGGTTCCACCCCCTACCCACCTCGGACCATCGTTCCTTTTTTTTTTTTTAAGCCCCTTTCACACTGGGGCGGTTTGCAGGCGCTATTGCGCTAAAAATAGCGCCTGCAAACCAACCCTAAACAGCGGCTGCTGTCTCGGCTTTCACACTGGAGCGGTGCGCTAGCAGGACGTGAAAAAAAGTCCTGCTAGCCGCATCTTTGGAGCGATGAGAGGAGCGCTGTGTTTACCGCTCCTACACTGCTCCTTCCCATTGAAAGCGAAGGGAAACCGCGGTAATACCGCCGGCAATGCACCGGAAATGGGTACACACACAATCGGAATTTCCGACAAGAACTTTTGCGGTCGGAAAAATAGAGAACCTGCTCTCAATCATTTGTTGGCGGAAATTCCGACAACAAATGTCCGATGGAGCCTACACACGGTCGGAATTGTAGATGAAAAGCTCCCATCGAACATTTAGTGTCGGAAATTCTGAGCGTGTGTACGCGGCATTAGTAAAGTCTTTTTTAGAACTGGAGAACTGGTAAGGTCCCCCTCCTCAAAGTCCCCTAAAAAACATCTAACTGGAGAGCAGATATTTGGAACGGCCAAACCTTTCCTCCAGAAACCAGAGGAATTCCCCAACACTGGGGCACAGCCAAATCATGTGGAAATAATCACCCACTTCAGGCATGGGCCCCCTGGAGCAGAGGAGAACCTGGGGGGGGGGGTGCTGCCGCTGCAAATTGGGAAGCGGGGGGGTTCCACGAATTGAGAAGCGGGGGGGTGCTGGTCGCCATGAATTGTTGAGGTCGTGGGGGCTTTGGGTGCTGAAAAAAAAAAAAAAAAAAAGGGCGGGGGTTGCTATCTGGGGCCCTCCAGGCCTCTGAGGACCTCTGGGCCCCTTACAAATTTTTATTTATTTTTTTCTATATAAAAAAAAAATAATTAAGGGGGTTTGCCATCCGGGGCCCCTTACAAAAAAAAAGAAAGAAAAAAAAAAGTACAAAAATTTTTTTATATTAAAAAAAAAAAAAGAAAAAAAAAGGGGCTTCGGGACCTCCGGGCTCCTTACAAAAAAAATGAAAAAAATAATACGTTTTTATATAAAAAAAAAAGGGGGGGGGTTGCCATCCGGGGGCCCTGGGGACCTCCGGGCCCCTTACAGGTGTACTGCCTGTGCCCCCCGGATGGCCGCCCTGTATAGACATACTGGGGTGTAGTAAATTTGGTGCAAGTAATTGAATTGCATTATTTTGTCTCTATCCGTTATCATAGAGGGCAGTAAAGATTCAGCTACATCAGACCACGATTTCTCTGTTAGGAATATCAGAGCTCCATTGTCTATCTATCTTCTCCATCCTAGGGGAGGAGGAAGTCAAAAGAATAAAATTATATATAGAAATAAGTTTCAATTGATCGTCCTCAAATAAAAGTTTCTCTAGCCACTTCAGCCCCGGACCATTTGGCTGGCCAAAGACCAGAGCACTTTTTTGCGATTCGGCACTGCGTCGCTTTAACTGACAATTGCGCGGTCGTGCGGCGTGGCTTCCATAAAAAATTGACATCCTTTTTTTCCCCACAAATAGAGATTTCTTTTGGTGGTATTTAATCACCTCTGCGGTTTTTAATTTTTGCGCTATAAACAAAAATAGAGCGACAATTTTGAAAAAAATTTAAAAAAATTTACATTTTGCTATAATAAATATCCCCCAAAAATATATAAAAAAAAACATTTTTTTCCTCAGTTTAGGCCGATACGTATTCTTCTACATATTTTTGGTAAAAAAAAAAATCACGTATATTGATTGGTTTGCGCAAAAGTTATAGCGTCTACAAAATAGGGGATAGTTTTATGGCATTTTTATTTTTATTTTACTAGTAATGGCGGCGATCTGCGATTTTTTATTGTGACTGCGACATTATGGCGGACACATCGGACACTTTTTACACCATTTTGGGACCATTGTCATTGATACAGCAATCAGAGCTATAAAAATGCACTGATTACTGTGTAAATGTGACTGGCAGGGAAGTAGGGTGACCACATTTCCAAACTACCATTCAGGGACACTCCCCCTTCCAAAAAAAACAGCTTGTGCTGTAACGAATCACAGCACAGTGATTGGACACAAGAGGCGGGATTGATGATTTCTCCGACTTGTTCATTCCCCGACTTAGTTGGGGTAGGCGGTACACTTTGGTGGAGGTGGGTCAGCCACGCCCAGTGACCTTTGACCCCTGGGAACCCACCTTCTGACCTTTGACCTCTGGGGGAGGTCCTTGTTCCAAATCCTGGGTCCTAGCCTTGTTCTTAAAAGGGAAAACCCTAACCCCCTAACCCTATCCCTGACCCTGACCGCGCTAGACGCTTTCCCCGACTTGTTCATTCCCCGACTTGCTTATTCTCCGACTTAGTTGGGGTAGGCGGTACACTTTGGTGGGGGTGGGTCAGCCAATCACAAGCAGGGGGCGGGGATTGTGCTCCTCCAGGCATTTCCGGCCAGGGCAAGTACTGTCAGTGAGTAAAGCGGTGATGTGGCGCCCTTTTTTCGGGACATCAGATTGGCCCAGGGGGTGGCTGTGTCAGTTTCATTCCGGGACACTGTATTGTCCTGGAATGAAGGTGCCCGGGACAGACCTGCAAAATGCGGGACTGTCCTGGGCAATCCGGGACACGTGATCACCCTACAGGGAAGGAGTTAACCACTAGGGGGCTAGGAAGGGGTTAAGTGTCCTAGGGAGTGATTCTAACTGTTAGGGGGCGTGGCTATGAGTGACATGTCACTGATCGCTGTTCCCCATGAGAGGGAACAGACGATCAGTGACATGTCACCAGGCAGAATGGGGAGATGTTGTGTTTACACTGACATCTCCCCGTTCTTCAGCTCCGTGACACGATCGCGGGACACCGGCGGACACCGAGTTTGTGGGTCCCGAGGGCACGGTCACGGAGCCACACGGCGACAAATTTAAAGGGACGTACCTGTACGCCCAACTGCCTGTCTGTGCCATTCTGACGACGTAAAAGTGCGTGCGCTGGTCGGCAAGCGGCTAGTCCAGAAGGGCAAAGTGAAACCCCCGTCAATCCAAATCGTGCGGCCAATGCATGACGTAATTGGAAATAGCGCAAAAAAAAAAAAAGAAATTGTTGGAAATCTTATATTCTAGCTGTAGAGCTCCAAACATTTTAAAGATATGGTCAGAAAACAGTTGGTGGGCATATTTAATTTCAAAAATATCCCAACGCGTCCCCTCGGGGATCCTGAGTATTCCAGATAATTGGGGATTATGCCAGAGAGGAGCATTAGGAGAGATGCCCAAGGAGGTTCCCCCAATTCTGTTATTAGAGACATGAAAAGTTTTATGAGGAAGTTTAAGAAAACCCGCCCCAGAGGGGTCCATTCCTGTGTAGAACATTAATCAATGCTTCAAAAGGAATTAGTGATGCACACTCCTGCCATCCACCCCAGGGCCAATGACAGCACTGCTCATAAGTAACATGAATAAGAAAGCTGTGCTTGGGGGGGCATTGAACCTCTTCCCTGCCAGGCTGATTAGGATGGGTGCTGCTCAGCATAGTCTGTACTAGACACGTGCGATTCGCTTCGTACGAATCGAAAATTCCTACCAATTTCCGAAAATTCTCACATTCAGAAGCATCCGAAATACGAATTTCTATTCTTACGAATTTTATACGAAACACGAAATTAAGTTGATGAATTTCGTTTCGGTGGGTGGGAGAGACGCTCAGACTGGTACTGGGAGTCGATGGGAGATTCAGAATCGGACAAAATAAGAATGTTCCTTAATATCGTTTTATTATTGTCATAATAATTACCATTATTCGTTATGATGAAGTTAAAAAACCCAGGAAGTCATCACAGCACAGGGATGGTGGGAGCCCCTCATAATGAGCACAGCACAGGGATGATGGGAGCCCCTCATAATGAGCACAGCACAGGGATGGTGGGAGCCCCTCATAATGAGCACAGTACAGGGATGGTGGGAGCCCCTCATAATGAGTACAGCACAGGGATGGTGGGGGCCCCTCATAATGAGCACAGCACAGGGATGGTGGGGGCCCCTCATAATGAGCACAGCACAGGGATGGTGGGAGCCCCTCATAATGAGCACAGCACAGGGATGGGGGGAGCCCCTCATAATGAGCACAGCACAGGGATGGGGGGAGACCCTCATAATGAGCACAGCACAGGGATGGTGGGAGCCCCTCATAATGAGCACAGCACAGGGATGGTGGGAACCCCTCATAATGAGCACAGCACAGGGATGATGGGAGATCCTCATAATGAGCACAGCACAGGGATGGTGGGAGCCCCTCATAATGAGCACAGCACAGGGATGGTGGGAGCCCCTCATAATGAGCACAGCACAGGGATGGTGGGAGCCCCTCATAATGAGCACAGCACAGGGATGGGGGGAGCCCCTCATAATGAGCACAGCACAGGGATGATGGGAGATCCTCATAATGAGCACAGCACAGGGATGGTGGGGAGCCCCTCATAATGAGCACAGCACAGGGATGGGGGGAGCCCCTCATAATGAGCACAGCACAGGGATGGGGGGAGCCCCTCATAATGAGCACAGCACAGGGATGGTGGGAGCCCCTCATAATGAGCACAGCACAGGCATGGGGGGAGCCCCTCATAATGAGCACAGCACAGGGATGGGGGGAGCCCCTCATAATGAGCACAGCACAGGGATGGTGGGAGCCCCTCATAATGAGCACAGCACAGGGATGGGGGGAGCCCCTCATAATGAGCACAGCACAGGGATGGGGGGAGCCCCTCATAATGAGCACAGCACAGGGATGGGGGGAGCCCCTCATAATGAGCACAGCACAGGGATGGGGGGAGCCCCTCATAATGAGCACAGCACAGGGATGGTGGGAGCCCCTCATAATGAGCACAGCACAGGGATGATGGGAGCCCCTCATAATGAGCACAGCACAGGGATGGTGGGAGCCCCTCATAATGAGCACAGCACAGGGATGGGGGGAGCCCCTCATAATGAGCACAGCACAGGGATGGTGGGAACCCCTCATAATGAGCACAGCACAGGGATGGTGGGAGCCCCTCATAATGAGCACAGCACAGGGATGGGGGGAGCCCCTCATAATGAGCACAGCACAGGGATGGGGGGAGCCCCTCATAATGAGCACAGCACAGGGATGATGGGGAGCCCCTCATAATGAGCACAGCACAGGGATGGGGGGAGCCCCTCATAATGAGCACAGCACAGGGATGGTGGGAGCCCCTCATAATGAGCACAGCACAGGGATGGTGGGAGCCCCTCATAATGAGCACAGCACAGAGATGGTGGGAGCCCCTCATAATGAGCACAGCACAGGGATGGGGGGAGCCCCTCATAATGAGCACAGCACAGGGATGGGGGGAGCCCCTCATAATGAGCACAGCACAGGGATGATGGGGAGCCCCTCATAATGAGCACAGCACAGGGATGGGGGGAGCCCCTCATAATGAGCACAGCACAGGGATGGTGGGGAGCCCCTCATAATGAGCACAGCACAGGGATGGGGGGAGCCCCTCATAATGAGCACAGCACAGGGATGGGGGGAGCCCCTCATAATGAGCACAGCACAGGGATGGTGGGAGCCCCTCATAATGAGCACAGCACAGAGATGGTGGGAGCCCCTCATAATGAGCACAGCACAGGGATGGGGGGAGCCCCTCATAATGAGCACAGCACAGGGATGGTGGGAGCCCCTCATAATGAGCACAGGGATGGTGGGAGCCCCTCATAATGAGCACAGCACAGGGATGGGGGGAGCCCCTCATAATGAGCACAGCACAGGGATGGTGGGAGCCCCTCATAATGAGCACAGCACAGGGATGGGGGGAGCCCCTCATAATGAGCACAGCACAGGGATAGTGGGAGCCCCTCATAATGAGCACAGCACAGGGATGATGGGAGATCCTCATAATGAGCACAGCACAGGGATGGTGGGAGCCCCTCATAATGAGCACAGCACAGGGATGGGGGGAGCCCCTCATAATGAGCACAGCACAGGGATGATGGGAGCCCCTCATAATGAGCACAGCACAGGGATGGTGGGAGCCCCTCATAATGAGCACAGCACAGGGATGATGGGAGATCCTCATAATGAGCACAGCACAGGGATGGTGGGAGCCCCTCATAATGAGCACAGCACAGGGATGGGGGGAGCCCCTCATAATGAGCACAGCACAGGGATGATGGGAGCCCCTCATAATGAGCACAGCACAGGGATGGTGGGAGCCCCTCATAATGAGCACAGCACAGGGATGGTGGGAGCCCCTCATAATGAGCACAGCACAGGGATGGGGGGAGCCCCTCATAATGAGCACAGCACAGGGATGGGGGGAGCCCCTCATAATGAGCACAGCACAGGGATGATGGGAGCCCCTCATAATGAGCACAGCACAGGGATGGTGAGAGCCCCTCATAATGAGCACAGCACAGGGATGGTGGGAGCCCCTCATAATGATCACAGCACAGGGATGGTGGGAGCCCCTCATAATGAGCACAGCACAGGGATGGGGGGAGCCCCTCATAATGAGCACAGCACAGGGATGGGGGGAGCCCCTCATAATGAGCACAGCACAGGGATGGTGGGAGCCCCTCATAATGAGCACAGCACAGGGATGGTGGGAGCCCCTCATAATGAGCACAGCACAGGGATGGGGGGAGCCCCTCATAATGAGCACAGCACAGGGATGGTGGGAGCCCCTCATAATGAGCACAGCACAGGGATGGGGGGAGCCCCTCATAATGAGCACAGCACAGGGATGGTGGGGAGCCCCTCATAATGAGCACAGCACAGGGATGGGGGGAGCCCCTCATAATGAGCACAGCACAGGGATGGGGGGAGCCCCTCATAATGAGCACAGCACAGGGATGGTGGGAGCCCCTCATAATGAGCACAGGGATGGTGGGAGCCCCTCATAATGAGCACAGCACAGGGATGGGGGGAGCCCCTCATAATGAGCACAGGGATGGTGGGAGCCCCTCATAATGAGCACAGCACAGGGATGGGGGGAGCCCCTCATAATGAGCACAGCACAGGGATGGTGGGAGCCCCTCATAATGAGCACAGCACAGGGATGGGGGGAGCCCCTCATAATGAGCACAGCACAGGGATGGTGGGAGCCCCTCATAATGAGCACAGCACAGGGATGGTGGGGGCCCCTCATAATGAGCACAGCACAGGGATGGTGGGAGATCCTCATAATGAGCACAGCACAGGGATGGTGGGAGCCCCTCATAATGAGCACAGCACAGGGATGGGGGGGGCCCCTCATAATGAGCACAGCACAGGGATGGTGGGAGCCCCTCATAATGAGCACAGCACAGGGATGGGGGGAGCCCCTCATAATGAGCACAGCACAGGGATGATGGGAGATCCTCATAATGAGCACAGCACAGGGATGGTGGGAGCCCCTCATAATGAGCACAGCACAGGGATGATGGGAGCCCCTCATAATGAGCACAGCACAGGGATGGTGGGGGCCCCTCATAATAAGCACAGCACAGGGATGGTGGGGGCCCCTCATAATGAGCACAGCACAGGGATGGTGGGAGCCCCTCATAATGAGCACAGCACAGGGATGGTGGGGGCCCCTCATAATGAGCACAGCACAGGGATGGTGGGGGCCCCTCATAATGAGCACAGCACAGGGATGGTGGGAGATCCTCATAATGAGCACAGCACAGGGATGATGGGAGCCCCTCATAATGAGCACAGCACAGGGATGATGGGAGATCCTCATAATGAGCACAGCACAGGGATGGTGGGAGCCCCTCATAATGAGCACAGCACAGGGATGGTGGGAGCCCCTCATAATGAGCACAGCACAGGGATGGTGGGTAGGGATGAGCTTCGTGTTCGAGTCGAACATACGTTCGACTCGAACATCGGCTGTTCGATCGTTCGACGAAGATCGAACGATTTGGGCCGTTCGCGCCAAATTCGAGTGACGCGAACGGCCCACAATGCACTACGCCATCGCAGTGTCATCCAGGCGCTGTGATTGGCCAAGCATGCACTGTGACCCCGCATGCTTGGCCAATCACAGCGCCGGCAGCGAGGAGAGCAATGATTGGCCACAGGCAGGATGCCTGTGGCCAATTATTGCTGAGGGTGTTTAGTACACGCCCCACACTATAAAAGGCCGCCAGCGCGACGGCCTTTGTAGTGTGTTCCGGAGCAGGGAAAGAGAAGCATAGGCAGGGACAGTGACTTTTATTTCTTTCTTGCTTAACCTGGATTCCTTTAGTTTAGGGAAAGAGAAGGATAGGTAGGGAGAGTGTCAGTGTGTTTTGTGCTTGTGCTATATTGTGCTTAAAAAAAACATTTTTTCTAGGGACAGAAAACTCTAGGTAGGGAGAGTGTGTCAGTTTCTTTCACTGTCAAAGTCCTTGTTTCCAGGGACCTGGAAGGACAGTGAGTGAATTCTCCTTGTGCTAAATTGTGCTTAAAAAAAACATTTTTTCTAGGGACAGAAAACTGTAGGTAGGGAGAGTGTCAGTTTCTTTCACTGTGAAAGTCCTAGTTTCCAGGGACCTGGAAGGACAGTGAGTGAATTCTCCTTGTGCTATATTGTGCTTAAAAAAAACATTTTTTCTAGGGACAGAAAACTGTAGGTAGGGAGAGTGTCAGTTTCTTTCACTGTCAAAGTCCTTGTTTCCAGGGACCTGGAAGGACAGTGAGTGAATTCTCCTTGTGCTAAATTGTGCTTAAAAAAAACATTTTTTCTAGGGACAGAAAACTGTAGGTAGGGAGAGTGTGTCAGTTTCTTTCACTGTCAAAGTCCTTGTTTCCAGGGACCTGGAAGGACAGTGAGTGAATTCTCCTTGTGCTAAATTGTGCTTAAAAAAAACATTTTTTCTAGGGACAGAAAACTGTAGGTAGGGAGAGTGTCAGTTTCTTTCACTGTGAAAGTCCTAGTTTCCAGGGACCTGGAAGGACAGTGAGTGAATTCTCCTTGTGCTATATTGTGCTTAAAAAAAACATTTTTTCTAGGGACAGAAAACTGTAGGTAGGGAGAGTGTGTCAGTTTCTTTCACTGTCAAAGTCCTTGTTTCCAGGGACCTGGAAGGACAGTGAGTGAATTCTCCTTGTGCTAAATTGTGCTTAAAAAAAACATTTTTTCTAGGGACAGAAAACTGTAGGTAGGGAGAGTGTGTCAGTTTCTTTCACTGTCAAAGTCCTTGTTTCCAGGGACCTGGAAGGACAGTGAGTGAATTCTCCTTGTGCTAAATTGTGCTTAAAAAAAACATTTTTTCTAGGGACAGAAAACTGTAGGTAGGGAGAGTGTCAGTTTCTTTCACTGTGAAAGTCCTAGTTTCCAGGGACCTGGAAGGACAGTGAGTGAATTCTCCTTGTGCTATATTGTGCTTAAAAAAAACATTTTTTCTAGGGACAGAAAACTGTAGGTAGGGAGAGTGTGTCAGTTTCTTTCACTGTCAAAGTCCTTGTTTCCAGGGACCTGGAAGGACAGTGAGTGAATTCTCCTTGTGCTAAATTGTGCTTAAAAAAAACATTTTTTCTAGGGACAGAAAACTGTAGGTAGGGAGAGTGTCAGTTTCTTTCACTGTGAAAGTCCTAGTTTCCAGGGACCTGGAAGGACAGTGAGTGAATTCTCCTTGTGCTATATTGTGCTTAAAAAAAACATTTTTTCTAGGGACAGAAAACTGTAGGTAGGGAGAGTGTCAGTTTCTTTCACTGTCAAAGTCCTTGTTTCCAGGGACCTGGAAGGACAGTGAGTGAATTCTCCTTGTGCTAAATTGTGCTTAAAAAAACATTTTTTCTAGGGACAGAAAACTGTAGGTAGGGAGAGTGTCAGTTTCTTTCACTGTGAAAGTCCTAGTTTCCAGGGACCTGGAAGGACAGTGAGGTAATTCTCCTTGTGCTAAATTGTGCTTAAAAAAAACATTTTTTCTAGGGACAGAAAACTGTAGGTAGGGAGAGTGTGTCAGTTTCTTTCACTGTCAAAGTCCTTGTTTCCAGGGACCTGGAAGGACAGTGAGTGAATTCTCCTTGTGCTAAATTGTGCTTAAAAAAAACATTTTTTCTAGGGACAGAAAACTGTAGGTAGGGAGAGTGTGTCAGTTTCTTTCACTGTCAAAGTCCTTGTTTCCAGGGACCTGGAAGGACAGTGAGTGAATTCTCCTTGTGCTAAATTGTGCTTAAAAAAACATTTTTTCTAGGGACAGAAAACTGTAGGTAGGGAGAGTGTCAGTTTCTTTCACTGTCAAAGTCCTTGTTTCCAGGGACCTGGAAGGACAGTGAGTGAATTCTCCTTGTGCTAAATTGTGCTTAAAAAAAACATTTTTTCTAGGGACAGAAAACTGTAGGTAGGGAGAGTGTCAGTTTCTTTCACTGTGAAAGTCCTAGTTTCCAGGGACCTGGAAGGACAGTGAGTGAATTCTCCTTGTGCTATATTGTGCTTAAAAAAAACATTTTTTCTAGGGACAGAAAACTGTAGGTAGGGAGAGTGTCAGTTTCTTTCACTGTCAAAGTCCTTGTTTCCAGGGACCTGGAAGGACAGTGAGTGAATTCTCCTTGTGCTAAATTGTGCTTAAAAAAACATTTTTTCTAGGGACAGAAAACTGTAGGTAGGGAGAGTGTCAGTTTCTTTCACTGTGAAAGTCCTAGTTTCCAGGGACCTGGAAGGACAGTGAGGTAATTCTCCTTGTGCTAAATTGTGCTTAAAAAAAACATTTTTTCTAGGGACAGAAAACTGTAGGTAGGGAGAGTGTGTCAGTTTCTTTCACTGTCAAAGTCCTTGTTTCCAGGGACCTGGAAGGACAGTGAGTGAATTCTCCTTGTGCTAAATTGTGCTTAAAAAAAACATTTTTTCTAGGGACAGAAAACTGTAGGTAGGGAGAGTGTGTCAGTTTCTTTCACTGTCAAAGTCCTTGTTTCCAGGGACCTGGAAGGACAGTGAGTGAATTCTCCTTGTGCTAAATTGTGCTTAAAAAAACATTTTTTCTAGGGACAGAAAACTGTAGGTAGGGAGAGTGTCAGTTTCTTTCACTGTCAAAGTCCTTGTTTCCAGGGACCTGGAAGGACAGTGAGTGAATTCTCCTTGTGCTAAATTGTGCTTAAAAAAAACATTTTTTCTAGGGACAGAAAACTGTAGGTAGGGAGAGTGTCAGTTTCTTTCACTGTGAAAGTCCTAGTTTCCAGGGACCTGGAAGGACAGTGAGTGAATTCTCCTTGTGCTATATTGTGCTTAAAAAAAACATTTTTTCTAGGGACAGAAAACTGTAGGTAGGGAGAGTGTGTCAGTTTCTTTCACTGTCAAAGTCCTTGTTTCCAGGGACCTGGAAGGACAGTGAGTGAATTCTCCTTGTGCTAAATTGTGCTTAAAAAAAACATTTTTTCTAGGGACAGAAAACTGTAGGTAGGGAGAGTGTCAGTTTCTTTCACTGTCAAAGTCCTTGTTTCCAGGGACCTGGAAGGACAGTGAGGTAATTCTCCTTGTGCTATATTGTGCTTAAAAAAAACATTTTTTCTAGGGACAGAAAACTGTAGGTAGGGAGAGTGTCAGTTTCTTTCACTGTCAAAGTCCTTGTTTCCAGGGACCTGGAAGGACAGTGAGTGAATTCTCCTTGTGCTAAATTGTGCTTAAAAAAAACATTTTTTCTAGGGACAGAAAACTGTAGGTAGGGAGAGTGTCAGTTTCTTTCACTGTCAAAGTCCTTGTTTCCAGGGACCTGGAAGGACAGTGAGTGAATTCTCCTTGTGCTAAATTGTGCTTAAAAAAAACATTTTTTCTAGGGACAGAAAACTGTAGGTAGGGAGAGTGTGTCCGTTTCTTTCACTGTCAAAGTCCTTGTTTCCAGGGACCTGGAAGGACAGTGAGTGAATTCTCCTTGTGCTAAATTGTGCTTAAAAAAAACATTTTTTCTAGGGACAGAAAACTGTAGGTAGGGAGAGTGTCAGTTTCTTTCACTGTCAAAGTCCTTGTTTCCAGGGACCTGGAAGGACAGTGAGTGAATTCTCCTTGTGCTATATTGTGCTTAAAAAAAACATTTTTTCTAGGGACAGAAAACTGTAGGTAGGGAGAGTGTCAGTTTCTTTCACTGTGAAAGTCCTTGTTTCCAGGGACCTGGAAGGACAGTGAGTGAATTCTCCTTGTGCTAAAAAAAACATTTTTTCTAGGGACAGAAAACTGTAGGTAGGGAGAGTGTCAGTTTCTTTCACTGTCAAAGTCCTTGTTTCCAGGGACCTGGAAGGACAGTGAGTGAATTCTCCTTGTGCTATATTGTGCTTAAAAAAAACATTTTTTCTAGGGACAGAAAACTGTAGGTAGGGAGAGTGTCAGTTTCTTTCACTGTCAAAGTCCTTGTTTCCAGGGACCTGGAAGGACAGTGAGTGAATTCTCCTTGTGCTAAATTGTGCTTAAAAAAAACATTTTTTCTAGGGACAGAAAACTGTAGGTAGGGAGAGTGTCAGTTTCTTTCACTGTCAAAGTCCTTGTTTCCAGGGACCTGGAAGGACAGTGAGTGAATTCTCCTTGTGCTAAATTGTGCTTAAAAAAAACATTTTTTCTAGGGACAGAAAACTGTAGGTAGGGAGAGTGTCAGTTTCTTTCACTGTCAAAGTCCTTGTTTCCAGGGACCTGGAAGGACAGTGAGTGAATTCTCCTTGTGCTAAATTGTGCTTAAAAAAAACATTTTTTCTAGGGACAGAAAACTGTAGGTAGGGAGAGTGTCAGTTTCTTTCACTGTCAAAGTCCTTGTTTCCAGGGACCTGGAAGGACAGTGAGTGAATTCTCCTTGTGCTATATTGTGCTTAAAAAAAACATTTTTTCTAGGGACAGAAAACTGTAGGTAGGGAGAGTGTCAGTTTCTTTCACTGTGAAAGTCCTTGTTTCCAGGGACCTGGAAGGACAGTGAGTGAATTCTCCTTGTGCTAAAAAAAAACATTTTTTCTAGGGACAGAAAACTGTAGGTAGGGAGAGTGTCAGTTTCTTTCACTGTCAAAGTCCTTGTTTCCAGGGACCTGGAAGGACAGTGAGTGAATTCTCCTTGTGCTAAATTGTGCTTAAAAAAAACATTTTTTCTAGGGACAGAAAACTGTAGGTAGGGAGAGTGTCAGTTTCTTTCACTGTCAAAGTCCTTGTTTCCAGGGACCTGGAAGGACAGTGAGTGAATTCTCCTTGTGCTAAATTGTGCTTAAAAAAAACATTTTTTCTAGGGACAGAAAACTGTAGGTAGGGAGAGTGTCAGTTTCTTTCACTGTCAAAGTCCTTGTTTCCAGGGACCTGGAAGGACAGTGAGTGAATTCTCCTTGTGCTATATTGTGCTTAAAAAAAACATTTTTTCTAGGGACAGAAAACTGTAGGTAGGGAGAGTGTCAGTTTCTTTCACTGTGAAAGTCCTTGTTTCCAGGGACCTGGAAGGACAGTGAGTGAATTCTCCTTGTGCTAAATTGTGCTTAAAAAAAACATTTTTTCGAGGGACAGAAAACTGTAGGTAGGGAGAGTGTCAGTTTCTTTCACTGTCAAAGTCCTTGTTTCCAGGGACCTGGAAGGACAGTGAGTGAATTCTCCTTGTGCTATATTGTGCTTAAAAAAAACATTTTTTCTAGGGACAGAAAACTGTAGGTAGGGAGAGTGTCAGTTTCTTTCACTGTCAAAGTCCTTGTTTCCAGGGACCTGGAAGGACAGTGAGTGAATTCTCCTTGTGCTAAATTGTGCTTAAAAAAAACATTTTTTCTAGGGACAGAAAACTGTAGGTAGGGAGAGTGTCAGTTTCTTTCACTGTCAAAGTCCTTGTTTCCAGGGACCTGGAAGGACAGTGAGTGAATTCTCCTTGTGCTATATTGTGCTTAAAAAAAACATTTTTTCTAGGGACAGAAAACTGTAGGTAGGGAGAGTGTCAGTTTCTTTCACTGTCAAAGTCCTTGTTTCCAGGGACCTGGAAGGACAGTGAGTGAATTCTCCTTGTGCTAAATTGTGCTTAAAAAAAACATTTTTTCTAGGGACAGAAAACTGTAGGTAGGGAGAGTGTCAGTTTCTTTCACTGTCAAAGTCCTTGTTTCCAGGGACCTGGAAGGACAGTGAGTGAATTCTCCTTGTGCTAAATTGTGCTTAAAAAAAACATTTTTTCTAGGGACAGAAAACTGTAGGTAGGGAGAGTGTCAGTTTCTTTCACTGTCAAAGTCCTTGTTTCCAGGGACCTGGAAGGACAGTGAGTGAATTCTCCTTGTGCTATATTGTGCTTAAAAAAAACATTTTTTCCAGGGACAGAAAACTGTAGGAAGGGAGAGTGTCAGTTTCTTTCACTGTCAAAGTCCTTGTTTCCAGGGACCTGGAAGGACAGTGAGTGAATTCTCCTTGTGCTAAATTGTGCTTAAAAAAAACATTTTTTCTAGGGACAGAAAACTGTAGGTAGGGAGAGTGTCAGTTTCTTTCACTGTCAAAGTCCTTGTTTCCAGGGACCTGGAAGGACAGTGAGTGAATTCTCCTTGTGCTAAATTGTGCTTAAAAAAAACATTTTTTCTAGGGACAGAAAACTGTAGGTAGGGAGAGTGTGTCAGTTTCTTTCACTGTCAAAGTCCTTGTTTCCAGGGACCTGGAAGGACAGTGAGTGAATTCTCCTTGTGCTAAATTGTGCTTAAAAAAAACATTTTTTCTAGGGACAGAAAACTGTAGGTAGAGAGAGTGTCAGTTTCTTTCACTGTCAAAGTCCTTGTTTCCAGGGACCTGGAAGGACAGTGAGTGAATTCTCCTTGTGCTAAATTGTGCTTAAAAAAAACATTTTTTCTAGGGACAGAAAACTGTAGGTAGGGAGAGTGTCAGTTTCTTTCACTGTGAAAGTCCTTGTTTCCAGGGACCTGGAAGGACAGTGAGTGAATTCTCCTTGTGCTAAAAAAAAACATTTTTTCTAGGGACAGAAAACTGTAGGTAGGGAGAGTGTCAGTTTCTTTCACTGTCAAAGTCCTTGTTTCCAGGGACCTGGAAGGACAGTGAGTGAATTCTCCTTGTGCTAAATTGTGCTTAAAAAAAACATTTTTTCTAGGGACAGAAAACTGTAGGTAGGGAGAGTGTGTCAGTTTCTTTCACTGTCAAAGTCCTTGTTTCCAGGGACCTGGAAGGACAGTGAGTGAATTCTCCTTGTGCTAAATTGTGCTTAAAAAAAACATTTTTTCTAGGGACAGAAAACTGTAGGTAGAGAGAGTGTCAGTTTCTTTCACTGTCAAAGTCCTTGTTTCCAGGGACCTGGAAGGACAGTGAGTGAATTCTCCTTGTGCTAAATTGTGCTTAAAAAAAACATTTTTTCTAGGGACAGAAAACTGTAGGTAGGGAGAGTGTCAGTTTCTTTCACTGTGAAAGTCCTAGTTTCCAGGGACCTGGAAGGACAGTGAGTGAATTCTCCTTGTGCTATATTGTGCTTAAAAAAAACATTTTTTCTAGGGACAGAAAACTGTAGGTAGGGAGAGTGTGTCAGTTTCTTTCACTGTCAAAGTCCTTGTTTCCAGGGACCTGGAAGGACAGTGAGTGAATTCTCCTTGTGCTAAATTGTGCTTAAAAAAAACATTTTTTCTAGGGACAGAAAACTGTAGGTAGGGAGAGTGTCAGTTTCTTTCACTGTGAAAGTCCTAGTTTCCAGGGACCTGGAAGGACAGTGAGTGAATTCTCCTTGTGCTATATTGTGCTTAAAAAAAACATTTTTTCTAGGGACAGAAAACTGTAGGTAGGGAGAGTGTCAGTTTCTTTCACTGTGAAAGTCCTTGTTTCCAGGGACCTGGAAGGACAGTGAGTGAATTCTCCTTGTGCTATATTGTGCTTAAAAAAAACATTTTTTCTAGGGACAGAAAACTGTAGGTAGGGAGAGTGTCAGTTTCTTTCACTGTCAAAGTCCTTGTTTCCAGGGACCTGGAAGGACAGTGAGTGAATTCTCCTTGTGCTAAATTGTGCTTAAAAAAAACATTTTTTCTAGGGACAGAAAACTGTAGGTAGGGAGAGTGTCAGTTTCTTTCACTGTCAAAGTCCTTGTTTCCAGGGACCTGGAAGGACAGTGAGTGAATTCTCCTTGTGCTAAATTGTGCTTAAAAAAAACATTTTTTCTAGGGACAGAAAACTGTAGGTAGGGAGAGTGTCAGTTTCTTTCACTGTCAAAGTCCTTGTTTCCAGGGACCTGGAAGGACAGTGAGTGAATTCTCCTTGTGCTAAAAAAAAACATTTTTTCTAGGGACAGAAAACTGTAGGTAGGGAGAGTGTCAGTTTCTTTCACTGTCAAAGTCCTTGTTTCCAGGGACCTGGAAGGACAGTGAGTGAATTCTCCTTGTGCTAAATTGTGCTTAAAAAAAAAACATTTTTTCTAGGGACAGAAAACTGTAGGTAGGGAGAGTGTCAGTTTCTTTCACTGTCAAAGTCCTTGTTTCCAGGGACCTGGAAGGACAGTGAGTGAATTCTCCTTGTGCTAAATTGTGCTTAAAAAAAACATTTTTTCTAGGGACAGAAAACTGTAGGTAGGGAGAGTGTCAGTTTCTTTCACTGTCAAAGTCCTTGTTTCCAGGGACCTGGAAGGACAGTGAGTGAATTCTCCTTGTGCTAAATTGTGCTTAAAAAAAACATTTTTTCTAGGGACAGAAAACTGTAGGTAGGGAGAGTGTCAGTTTCTTTCACTGTGAAAGTCCTTGTTTCCAGGGTCCTGGAAGGACAGTGAGTGAATTCTCCTTGTGCTAAATTGTGCTTAAAAAAAACATTTTTTGTAGGGACAGAAAACTGTAGGTAGGGAGAGTGTCAGTTTCTTTCACTGTCAAAGTCCTTGTTTCCAGGGACCTGGAAGGACAGTGAGTGAATTCTCCTTGTGCTAAATTGTGCTTAAAAAAAACATTTTTTCTAGGGACAGAAAACTGTAGGTAGGGAGAGTGTCAGTTTCTTTCACTGTCAAAGTCCTTGTTTCCAGGGACCTGGAAGGACAGTGAGTGAATTCTCCTTGTGCTAAATTGTGCTTAAAAAAAACATTTTTTCGAGGGACAGAAAACTGTAGGTAGGGAGAGTGTCAGTTTCTTTCACTGTCAAAGTCCTTGTTTCCAGGGACCTGGAAGGACAGTGAGTGAATTCTCCTTGTGCTAAATTGTGCTTAAAAAAAACATTTTTTCTAGGGACAGAAAACTGTAGGTAGGGAGAGTGTCAGTTTCTTTCACTGTGAAAGTCCTTGTTTCCAGGGACCTGGAAGGACAGTGAGTGAATTCTCCTTGTGCTAAATTGTGCTTAAAAAAAAACATTTTTTCTAGGGACAGAAAACTGTAGGTAGGGAGAGTGTCAGTTTCTTTCACTGTCAAAGTCCTTGTTTCCAGGGACCTGGAAGGACAGTGAGTGAATTCTCCTTGTGCTAAATTGTGCTTAAAAAAAACATTTTTTCTAGGGACAGAAAACTGTAGGTAGGGAGAGTGTCAGTTTCTTTCACTGTGAAAGTCCTTGTTTCCAGGGACCTGGAAGGACAGTGAGTGAATTCTCCTTGTGCTAAATTGTGCTTAAAAAAAATTTTTTTCTAGGGACAGAAAACTGTAGGTAGGGAGAGTGTCAGTTTCTTTCACTGTCAAAGTCCTTGTTTCCAGGGACCTGGAAGGACAGTGAGTGAATTCTCCTTGTGCTAAATTGTGCTTAAAAAAAACATTTTTTCTAGGGACAGAAAACTGTAGGAAGGGAGAGTGTGTCAGTTTCTTTCACTGTCAAAGTCCTTGTTTCCAGGGACCTGGAAGGACAGTGAGTGAATTCTCCTTGTGCTAAATTGTGCTTAAAAAAAACATTTTTTCTAGGGACAGAAAACTGTAGGTAGGGAGAGTGTGTCAGTTTCTTTCACTGTCAAAGTCCTTGTTTCCAGGGACCTGGAAGGACAGTGAGTGAATTCTCCTTGTGCTAAATTGTGCTTAAAAAAAAAAATTTTTTTTAGGGACAGAAAACTGTAGGTAGGGAGAGTGTGTCAGTTTCTTTCACTGTCAAAGTCCTTGTTTCCAGGGACCTGGAAGGACAGTGAGTGAATTCTCCTTGTGCTAAATTGTGCTTAAAAAAAACATTTTTTCTAGGGACAGAAAACTGTAGGTAGGGAGAGTGTGTCAGTTTCTTTCACTGTCAAAGTCCTTGTTTCCAGGGACCTGGAAGGACAGTGAGTGAATTCTCCTTGTGCTAAATTGTGCTTAAAAAAAACATTTTTTCTAGGGACAGAAAACTGTAGGTAGGGAGAGTGTGTCAGTTTCTTTCACTGTCAAAGTCCTTGTTTCAAGGGACAGAGAAGGACACCTGAAGGTAGCCCTTATTGCTTTTTTCCCATCTCCCTGCAGGCCATCTATTAGAATGTCTGGAAGGCAAACAAGGAGAGGCAGACAGTCAGGAGGCAATAAAAGAGGGCAAGCAGGCTCTGTGTCTGGGGGCAACAGTGCTGGTCGTGGACGCGGTGCATTGTCATCAGTAGTGATGAGCCGAACACCCCCGGGTTCGGTTCGCACCAGAACCCGCGAACGGACCGAAAGTTCGAACGAACATTAGAACCCTATTAAATACAATGGATGCGAACGTTCGAATTCTAAAGTGCTAATTATAACAACTATTATGCATGTTATTGTCCTAAAAAGGGTTTGGGAACCCGGGTTCTGCACCAGGGGACATGTATCAATGCAAAAAGAAGTTTTAAAAACGGTCGTTTTTCGGGAGCAGTCATTTTAATGATGCATAAAGTGAAAAAAAAAAAGTCAAATATTCCTTTAAATATCGTACCTGGGGGGTGTCTAAAGTATGCCTGTGAAGTGCCACGTGTTTCCCGTGTTTAGAACTGTCCCTGCACAAAATGACACTTCTAAAGGAAAAAAAAGCCATTTAAAACTGCTTGCGGCTTTAATGTAATGTCTGGTCCCGGTAATATGGATGAAAATCTTTAAGAAAAATGGCATAGCTACCCCATGACCCCCCCCCTACCCCAGCCCATTACCAGCCCCTTTGGGTCTTGTATGGATATTAAGGGGAACCCCGCACATAAAATAAAAAAGGCCCTATATACTCTGAACAGCCCTATACAGGCGGTGCATACAAGACAGGGACTGTAGGTTTGTTCTTATGTAGAGTCTGTTTGTAATTTTGAACAGGTACATTGTTGAAGTGTAGCTCCAGACCAAAAATCTATTTTTAAACTTTTTGGAAAACATAGGTAAGGGTTATCACCCCTGTAACATTTGTTTTGCTGTCTGTGCCCCTGTTCAGAACATTTCACCTCACTTTCCGTCCCAATGACAACTGTTTTTGAAATGTGGTGTTTTTCTTGAAACAAGGATTGCTGATAAAGCATCAGTACAGAGGAGACACCTTTCTCCCATATTTATTCTTACAGGAGAGAATTTTCCTTCCTAGTGGTAGATTTCCTCTCACTTCCTGTTGTCTTCTTGCGTTTGCAAGTAGGAGTCGTTTGTAAGTTGGATGTTTGAAAGTAGGGACCTGCCGTATATACTCTGCAGAAATAGGCCCCTTAGTTGTTGGTGTTGGCACAACACTGTAAGCACTCACAGTTACTCTTGGTTGGTGCTGGAACGCCCTGCTGTCAACTATTATATCAGGAATTTTAATTACATATAATTGTTGAACAGTGGTAGTAAAAATTGGGCCTTTGATGGTGGTGCTGGTGCCACAACACTGTAAGCCCTGACAGTTACTCTTGGTGGGTGCAGCAATGGGCCCTGCTGTGAATTATTAGATCAAGAATTGTAATTACATGCCCCTGTTGAACAGGGGCTGAAAAATTGGGCCTTAGGCACTGGTGGCACAACACTGCAACCCCTCACAGATACTGTACTTGGAGCACAGCAATGAGCCCTGTTGCAAAGTATTGCTTCAAAAATTGTAATGACACGCCCCTGTTAAACAGGGGCTGAAAAATTGGGCCTTAGGCACTGGTGGCACAACACTGCAACTCCTCACAGATACTGTACTTGGAGCACACCAATGAGCCCTGTTGCAAAGTATTGCTTCAAAAATTGTAATGACACGCCCCTGTTAAACAGGGGCTGAAAAATTGGGCCTTAGGCACTGGTGGCACAACACTGCAACTCCTCACAGATACTGTACTTGGAGCACAGCAATGAGCCCTGTTGCAAAGTATTGCTTCAAAAATTGTAATTACACGCCCCTGTTAAACAGGGGCTGAAAAATTGGGCGTTAGGCACTGGTGGCGGCACCCATAAACAAAAATGATCTTACAAGCTATCATCATCAATCGTATCATTGAGGACTCGGAGGAGGAGGATAGCCAGTCAACATAACAGCACAGGCACTCAGCATCAGCATCAGTCTTGAAGGGATGTGACATGTTAAAATCAATTAGTCTGTTATATCAGCATCAGGTGTGTGGTAGCTGGTGGTGATCCAAGACTGGTTCATCTTGATGAAAGTCAGTCGATCAACCGAGTCGGTGGACAGGCGCACCCTGTGATCCGTGACAAATCCTCCAGCAGCACTGAATGTGCGTTCCGAAAGAACGCTGGATGCAGGACAGGCCAGTAGCTCAATTGCATACTGTGCAAGCTCTGGCCAGTGATCCATCCTCAAGACCCAGTAAGCCAGAGGATTTTCGGTGGGGAAGGTGTCCAAGTCTGACCTTGCCCCTAGATATTCCTGCACCATGTTTATCAGACGCTGGCGATGGTTGCTGGAACCGATCATACTTTGGGGCTGCGGACTAAAGAATTGTCTGAACGCATCGGTCAGACGGCCACCTTCCCCACCGCTCCTTCTTTGACTGGCCGAAGCCTCAGCAACTCGTTGTCCAGGACCAGGAGTTTGCAACCTCCCAGTCTCTGGGAACGCGTTGCACAGACCTTTCTGCAAGGCCTCCCGGAGTTGTCTCATCCTCTGCTCCCTCTGCGACGGTAACATAAGGTCCGCAACCTTACCCTTGTACCGTGGATCAAGGAGAGTGGCCAGCCAGTAATGGTCCCTCTCCTTGATCCGAAGAATACGAGGATCCTTCCGCAGACTTTGCAGGATCAGGGAGGCCATGCAGCGTAGGTTTGCTGAGGCATTCGCTCCGGAGTCCTCTGGGTCACTAAGGACGACATGATCCGCAGCCACCTCCTCCCAGCCACGTACAAGTCCACTGGTTTCTTGGGACTGTAAATCATCCCTAAAAGACTGCTGCTGATGATGCTGAGTGCCAGCCTCCACCTCCATGCTGACACAATCCTCCTCCTCCTCCTCCTCCTCCTCCTCCTCTTCCTGTGCGATGGGTGGGACAGAAGGAACACTGTCTGGGTAAAGGGGGCCTTGAGAGGCAAGGAAGTCCTCCTCTTCCTGCCTCTGTTCTGCCTCAAGTGCCCTGTCCATTATTCCACGCAGCGTGTGCTCCAACAGGTGGACAAGAGGTACAGTGTCACTGATGCATGCACTGTCACTGCTCACCATCCTCGTGGCCTCCTCAAATGGTGCCAGGACAGTGCATGCATCCCTGATCATGCCCCACTGGCGTGGAGAAAAAAAACCAAGCTCCCCTGACCCTGTCCTGGTGCCGTAGTCGCACAGGTACTCATTGATGGCCCTCTGCTGCGTGTGCAGCCGCTGCAGCATGGCCAACGTTGAGTTCCACCTGGTGGGCATGTCACATATAAGGCGGTTCTTGGGCAGGTTCAACTCCTTTTGCAGCTCAGCCAGGCGAGCACTGGCATTATAAGATCTGCGGAAATGCACACAGACTTTCCTGGCCTGCCTCAGGACATCCTGTAAGCCCGGGTACCTGCCCAAGAAGCGCTGCACCACCAGGTTAAGGACGTGAGCCACACAGGGCACATGGGTCAGTTGTCCCTGTCGGAGGGCGGAGAGGAGGTTGGTGCCATTGTCGCAAACCACCATTCCTGGCTTAAGCTGGCGTGGCGTCAACCACCTCTCGGCCTGGCCCTGCAGAGCAGACAGGACCTCTGCCCCAGTGTGGCTTCTGTCCCCCAAACACACCAGCGCAAGCACGGCATGGCATCTTTTTGCCTGCGTACTTGCGTAGCCCCGTGAACGGCTACGGAGCACCGCTGGTTCATAGGACAAACCACAGGAAGAGGCCATGGAGGAAGAAGAAGAGGAGGGGGTGGAGGAGAGAGGTGTGTCACAACCAGTAGTAGCATTTTGGAGGCGTGGCGGTGGGACAACCTCCAACACTACTGCACCTTGTCCTGAATCCTTCCCAGCTGCCAAAAGAGTGACCCAATGGGCCGTGAAAGAAAGGTAACGTCCCTGTCCATGCCTGCTGGACCATGAGTCAGCGGTAATATGCACCTTACCGCTGACCGCCCTGTCCAGCGAGGCCAAGACATTGCCTTCCACATGCCGGTAGAGAGCCGGAATAGCCTTCCGTGAGAAAAAGTGGCGTTTGGGAACCTGCCACTGAGGAACTGCACATTGCACAAACTCACGGAAGGGGGCCGAGTCTACCAACTGAAAAGGCAGCAGTTGAAGCGCTAGCAATTTAGCCAAGCTAGCATTCAACCGCTGGGCATGTGGATGGCTGGGAGTGAACTTCTTTCGACGGTCCAGCAGCTGGGGCAGGGAAATTTGCCTGCTAGAATCGGACGTCGGTGTACTGCTAGCAGAGTGGGCGCAAGTACTTGGCTGTGACACACCTAATTCTACACCTTCATTCCTCTCAGTGCATGTTTCAGAGAGGACTGAAGTTATAGTGGGGTTGGAGATCCCAGCTGATGCGGTGCAAGGAGAGGTCCGCTTTGTTCTTTGGTGTGGGTCTTTGAGGTAGGCTTGCCAACGAGCTGCATGGCAGGTCAACATATGTCTGGTCAGGCATGTGGTACCCAAGCGGCTGATGTTTTGGCCATGCGATATACGCTTGAGACATATGTTGCAAACAGCAGCTGTGCGATCTGATGCACTAGCCTCAAAAAAGGCCCACACCAAAGAACTTTTTGAATGACGGGCAGAGGCAGCGCCCTGCACAGGCGGAGCTCTGCGGTGTGATTCCGTCGGTGTACTGCCCTTACGCTGGCCACCAAAGGGCATCCTGCCTCGTTGGAGATGTGCCTCCTCCTCATCCTCCTCCTCCTCCTCTCTCCTATTAGGCACCCACGTGGAGTCAGTGACCTCATCATCCCCTCCCTCCTCTTCACTGGAGCCAATCTGGCAGTATGCTGCAGCTGCTGGAACATGACTGCCAGATTGGTGTCCTTCTTGAGCATCCCCTCTGTCTGCTCTCACGCTACTGCCTTCCTCTAGCTGGGTTTCATCATCAGACCCTTCGAAACGCTGGGCATCCTCCTGGAGCATGTACCCAACACTGTGCTGAAACAGTTCGGGGGACTCCTCAGGAGGAGGACATGGTGGGTCTAGGGAAGGAGTGACTGATGATTTGTCTGACATTGATACCAGGGAAGACGACGCTTTGGCAGCTGCTTTTCCAGTACCCTGAGCCTGGGTGAGAGAGGATGAGGAGGAGGAGGAGGGCTTGGTCATCCACTCTACCAAGTCTTCGGCATGATGTGGCTCAACATGTCCAGCTGCCGAAAAGAAGGACAAGCGTGTCCCATGGCCATGTGCTGATGACAATGCACCGCGTCCACGACCAGCACTGTTGCCCCCAGACACAGAGCCTGCTTGCCCTCTTTTATTGCCTCCTGACTGTCTGCCTCTCCTTGTTTGCCTTCCAGACATTCTAATAGATGGCCTGCAGGGAGATGGGAAAAAAGCAATAAGGGCTACCTTCAGGTGTCCTTCTCTGTCCCTTGAAACAAGGACTTTCACAGTGAAAGAAACTGACACTCTCCCTACCTACAGTTTTCTGTCCCTAGAAAAAATGTTTTTTTTAATCACAATATAGCACAAGGACAATTCACTCACTGTCCTTACAGGTCCCTGGAAACAAGGACTTGCAGAGTGAAAGAAAAAAAACACTCTCCCTACCTACAGTTTTCTGTCCCTAGAAAAAATGTTTTTTTTAATCACAATATAGCACAAGGAGAATTCACTCACTGTCCTTCCAGGTCCCTGGAAACAAGGACTTGCAGAGTGAAAGAAAAAAAACACTCTCCCTACCTACAGTTTTCTGTCCCTAGAAAAAATGTTTTTTTTAATCACAATATAGCACAAGGACAATTCACTCACTGTCCTTCCAGGTCCCTGGAAACAAGGACTTGCAGAGTGAAATAAACTGACACTCTCCCTACCTACAGTTTTCTGTCCCTAGAATAAATGTTTTTTTTAAGCACAATATAGCACAAGGAGAATTCACTCACTGTCCTTCCAGGTCCCTGGAAACAAGGACTTGCAGAGTGAAAGAAAAAAAACACTCTCCCTACCTACAGTTTTCTGTCCCTAGAAAAAATGTTTTTTTTAATCACAATATAACACAAGGACAATTCACTCACTGTCCTTCCAGGTCCCTGGAAACAAGGACTTGCAGAGTGAAATAAACTGACACTCTCCCTACCTACAGTTTTCTGTCCCTAGAATAAATGTTTTTTTTAAGCACAATATAGCACAAGGACAATTCACTCACTGTCCTTACAGGTCCCTGGAAACAAGGACTTGCAGAGTGAAAGAAAAAAAACACTCTCCCTACCTACAGTTTTCTGTCCCTAGAAAAAATGTTTTTTTTAATCACAATATAGCACAAGGACAATTCACTCACTGTCCTTCCAGGTCCCTGGAAACAAGGACTTGCAGAGTGAAATAAACTGACACTCTCCCTACCTACAGTTTTCTGTCCCTAGAATAAATGTTTTTTTTAAGCACAATATAGCACAAGGACAATTCACTCACTGTCCTTACAGGTCCCTGGAAACAAGGACTTGCAGAGTGAAAGAAAAAAAACACTCTCCCTACCTACAGTTTTCTGTCCCTAGAAAAAATGTTTTTTTTAATCACAATATAGCACAAGGACAATTCACTCACTGTCCTTCCAGGTCCCTGGAAACAAGGACTTGCAGAGTGAAATAAACTGACACTCTCCCTACCTACAGTTTTCTGTCCCTAGAATAAATGTTTTTTTTAAGCACAATATAGCACAAGGACAATTCACTCACTGTCCTTACAGGTCCCTGGAAACAAGGACTTGCAGAGTGAAAGAAAAAAAACACTCTCCCTACCTACAGTTTTCTGTCCCTAGAAAAAATGTTTTTTTTAATCACAATATAGCACAAGGACAATTCACTCACTGTCCTTACAGGTCCCTGGAAACAAGGACTTGCAGAGTGAAAGAAAAAAAACACTCTCCCTACCTACAGTTTTCTGTCCCTAGAAAAAATGTTTTTTTTAATCACAATATAGCACAAGGACAATTCACTCACTGTCCTTACAGGTCCCTGGAAACAAGGACTTGCAGAGTGAAATAAACTGACACTCTCCCTACCTACAGTTTTCTGTCCCTAGAATAAATGTTTTTTTTAAGCACAATATAGCACATGGAGAATTCACTCACTGTCCTTCCAGGTCCCTGGAAACAAGGACTTGCAGAGTGAAAGAAAAAAAACACTCTCCCTACCTACAGTTTTCTGTCCCTAGAAAAAATGTTTTTTTTAATCACAATATAGTACAAGGACAATTCACTCACTGTCCTTCCAGGTCCCTGGAAACAAGGACTTGCAGAGTGAAATAAACTGACACTCTCCCTACCTACAGTTTTCTGTCCCTAGAATAAATGTTTTTTTTAAGCACAATATAGCATAAGGACAATTCACTCACTGTCCTTACAGGTCCCTGGAAACAAGGACTTGCAGAGTGAAAGAAAAAAAACACTCTCCCTACCTACAGTTTTCTGTCCCTAGAAAAAATGTTTTTTTTAATCACAATATAGCACAAGGACAATTCACTCACTGTCCTTCCAGGTCCCTGGAAACAAGGACTTGCAGAGTGAAATAAACTGACACTCTCCCTACCTACAGTTTTCTGTCCCTAGAATAAATGTTTTTTTAATCACAATATAGCACAAGGACAATTCACTCACTGTCCTTCCAGGTCCCTGGAAACAAGGACTTGCAGAGTGAAATAAACTGACACTCTCCCTACCTACAGTTTTCTGTCCCTAGAATAAATGTTTTTTTTAAGCACAATATAGCACAAGGACAATTCACTCACTGTCCTTACAGGTCCCTGGAAACAAGGACTTGCAGAGTGAAAGAAAAAAAACACTCTCCCTACCTACAGTTTTCTGTCCCTAGAAAAAATGTTTTTTGTAATCACAATTAGGGATGAGCTTCGTGTTCGAGTCGAACATACGTTCGACTCGAACATCGGCTGTTCGATCGTTCGACGAAGATCGAACGATTTGGGCCGTTCGCGCCAAATTCGAGTGACGCGAACGGCCCACAATGCACTACGCCATCGCAGTGTCATCCAGGCGCTGTGATTGGCCAAGCATGCACTGTGACCCCGCATGCTTGGCCAATCACAGCGCCGGCAGCGAGGAGAGCAATGATTGGCCACAGGCAGGATGCCTGTGGCCAATTATTGCTGAGGGTGTTTAGTACACGCCCCACACTATAAAAGGCCGCCAGCACGGCGGCCTAGTGTAGTGTGTTCCGGAGCAGGGATAGAGCAGCATAGGCAGGGACAGTGACTGTTATTTCTTTCTTGCTTAACCTGGATTCCTTTAGTTTAGGGAAAGAGAAGGATAGGTAGGGAGAGTGTCAGTGTGTTTTGTGCTTGTGCTATAGTGTGCTTAAAAAAAACATTTATTCTAGGGACAGAAAACTGTAGGTAGGGACAGTGTCAGTTTCTTTCACTCTGCAAGTCCTTGTTTCCAGGGACCTGGAAGGACAGTGAGTGAATTGTCCTTGTGCTATATTGTGCTTAAAAAAACATTTATTCTAGGGACAGAAAACTGTAGGTAGGGAGAGTGTCAGTTTCTTTCACTCTGCAAGTCCTTGTTTCCAGGGACCTGGAAGGACAGTGAGTGAATTGTCCTTGTGCTATATTGTGCTTAAAAAAAACATTTATTCTAGGGACAGAAAACTGTAGGTAGGGAGAGTGTCAGTTTATTTCACTCTGCAAGTCCTTGTTTCCAGGGACCTGGAAGGACAGTGACTGAATTGTCCTTGTGCTATATTGTGATTAAAAAAAACATTTATTCTAGGGACAGAAAACTGTAGGTAGGGAGAGTGTCAGTTTATTTCACTCTGCAAGTCCTTGTTTCCAGGGACCTGGAAGGACAGTGACTGAATTGTCCTTGTGCTATATTGTGATTAAAAAAAACATTTATTCTAGGGACAGAAAACTGTAGGTAGGGAGAGTGTCAGTTTATTTCACTCTGCAAGTCCTTGTTTCCAGGGACCTGGAAGGACAGTGAGTGAATTCTCCTTGTGCTATATTGTGATTAAAAAAAACATTTATTCTAGGGACAGAAAACTGTAGGTAGGGAGAGTGTCAGTTTATTTCACTCTGCAAGTCCTTGTTTCCAGGGACCTGGAAGGACAGTGACTGAATTGTCCTTGTGCTATATTGTGATTAAAAAAAACATTTATTCTAGGGACAGAAAACTGTAGGTAGGGAGAGTGTCAGTTTATTTCACTCTGCAAGTCCTTGTTTCCAGGGACCTGGAAGGACAGTGACTGAATTGTCCTTGTGCTATATTGTGATTAAAAAAAACATTTATTCTAGGGACAGAAAACTGTAGGTAGGGAGAGTGTCAGTTTATTTCACTCTGCAAGTCCTTGTTTCCAGGGACCTGGAAGGACAGTGACTGAATTGTCCTTGTGCTATATTGTGATTAAAAAAAACATTTATTCTAGGGACAGAAAACTGTAGGTAGGGAGAGTGTCAGTTTATTTCACTCTGCAAGTCCTTGTTTCCAGGGACCTGGAAGGACAGTGACTGAATTGTCCTTGTGCTATATTGTGATTAAAAAAAACATTTATTCTAGGGACAGAAAACTGTAGGTAGGGAGAGTGTCAGTTTATTTCACTCTGCAAGTCCTTGTTTCCAGGGACCTGGAAGGACAGTGAGTGAATTGTCCTTGTGTTATATTGTGATTAAAAAAAACATTTTTTCTAGGGACAGAAAACTGTAGGTAGGGAGAGTGTTTTTTTTCTTTCACTCTGCAAGTCCTTGTTTCCAGGGACCTGTAAGGACAGTGAGTGAATTGTCCTTGTGCTATATTGTGCTTAAAAAAAACATTTATTCTAGGGACAGAAAACTGTAGGTAGGGAGAGTGTCAGTTTATTTCACTCTGCAAGTCCTTGTTTCCAGGGACCTGGAAGGACAGTGACTGAATTGTCCTTGTGCTATATTGTGATTAAAAAAAACATTTATTCTAGGGACAGAAAACTGTAGGTAGGGAGAGTGTCAGTTTATTTCACTCTGCAAGTCCTTGTTTCAAGGGACAGAGAAGGACACCTGAAGGTAGCCCTTATTGCTTTTTTCCCATCTCCCTGCAGGCCATCTATTAGAATGTCTGGAAGGCAAACAAGGAGAGGCAGACAGTCAGGAGGCAATAAAAGAGGGCAAGCAGGCTCTGTGTCTGGGGGCAACAGTGCTGGTCGTGGACGCGGTGCATTGTCATCAGCACATGGCCATGGGACACGCTTGTCCTTCTTTTCGGCAGCTGGACATGTTGAGCCACATCATGCCGAAGACTTGGTAGAGTGGATGACCAAGCCCTCCTCCTCCTCCTCATCCTCTCTCACCCAGGCTCAGGGTACTGGAAAAGCAGCTGCCAAAGCGTCGTCTTCCCTGGTATCAATGTCAGACAAATCATCAGTCACTCCTTCCCTAGACCCACCATGTCCTCCTCCTGAGGAGTCCCCCGAACTGTTTCAGCACAGTGTTGGGTACATGCTCCAGGAGGATGCCCAGCGTTTTGAAGGGTCTGATGATGAAACCCAGCTAGAGGAAGGCAGTAGCGTGAGAGCAGACAGAGGGGATGCTCAAGAAGGACACCAATCTGGCAGTCATGTTCCAGCAGCTGCAGCATACTGCCAGATTGGCTCCAGTGATGAGGAGGGAGGGGATGATGAGTTCACTGACTCCACGTGGGTGCCTAATAGGAGAGAGGAGGAGGAGGAGGATGAGGAGGAGGCACATCTCCAACGAGGCAGGATGCCCTTTGGTGGCCAGCGTAAGGGCAGTACACCGACGGAATCACACCGCAGAGCTCCGCCTGTGCAGGGCGCTGCCTCTGCCCGTCATTCAAAAAGTTCTTTGGTGTGGGCCTTTTTTGAGGCTAGTGCATCAGATCGCACAGCTGCTGTTTGCAACATATGTCTCAAGCGTATATCGCGTGGCCAAAACATCAGCCGCTTGGGTACCACATGCCTGACCAGACATATGTTGACCTGCCATGCAGCTCGTTGGCAAGCCTACCTGAAAGACCCACACCAAAGAACAAAGCGGACCTCTCCTTGCACCGCATCAGCTGGGATCTCCAACCCCACTATAACTTCAGTCCTCTCTGAAACATGCACTGAGAGGAATGAAGGTGTAGAATTAGGTGTGTCACAGCCAAGTACTTGCGCCCACTCTGCTAGCAGTACACCGACGTCCGATTCTAGCAGGCAAATTTCCCTGCCCCAGCTGCTGGACCGTCGAAAGAAGTTCACTCCCAGCCATCCACATGCCCAGCGGTTGAATGCTAGCTTGGCTAAATTGCTAGCGCTTCAACTGCTGCCTTTTCAGTTGGTAGACTCGGCCCCCTTCCGTGAGTTTGTGCAATGTGCAGTTCCTCAGTGGCAGGTTCCCAAACGCCACTTTTTCTCACGGAAGGCTATTCCGGCTCTCTACCGGCATGTGGAAGGCAATGTCTTGGCCTCGCTGGACAGGGCGGTCAGCGGTAAGGTGCATATTACCGCTGACTCATGGTCCAGCAGGCATGGACAGGGACGTTACCTTTCTTTCACGGCCCATTGGGTCACTCTTTTGGCAGCTGGGAAGGATTCAGGACAAGGTGCAGTAGTGTTGGAGGTTGTCCCACCGCCACGCCTCCAAAATGCTACTACTGGTTGTGACACACCTCTCTCCTCCACCCCCTCCTCTTCTTCTTCCTCCATGGCCTCTTCCTGTGGTTTGTCCTATGAACCAGCGGTGCTCCGTAGCCGTTCACGGGGCTACGCAAGTACGCAGGCAAAAAGATGCCATGCCGTGCTTGCGCTGGTGTGTTTGGGGGACAGAAGCCACACTGGGGCAGAGGTCCTGTCTGCTCTGCAGGGCCAGGCCGAGAGGTGGTTGACGCCACGCCAGCTTAAGCCAGGAATGGTGGTTTGCGACAATGGCACCAACCTCCTCTCCGCCCTCCGACAGGGACAACTGACCCATGTGCCCTGTGTGGCTCACGTCCTTAACCTGGTGGTGCAGCGCTTCTTGGGCAGGTACCCGGGCTTACAGGATGTCCTGAGGCAGGCCAGGAAAGTCTGTGTGCATTTCCGCAGATCTTATAATGCCAGTGCTCGCCTGGCTGAGCTGCAAAAGGAGTTGAACCTGCCCAAGAACCGCCTTATATGTGACATGCCCACCAGGTGGAACTCAACGTTGGCCATGCTGCAGCGGCTGCACACGCAGCAGAGGGCCATCAATGAGTACCTGTGCGACTACGGCACCAGGACAGGGTCAGGGGAGCTTGGTTTTTTTTCTCCACGCCAGTGGGGCATGATCAGGGATGCATGCACTGTCCTGGCACCATTTGAGGAGGCCACGAGGATGGTGAGCAGTGACAGTGCATGCATCAGTGACACTGTACCTCTTGTCCACCTGTTGGAGCACACGCTGCGTGGAATAATGGACAGGGCACTTGAGGCAGAACAGAGGCAGGAAGAGGAGGACTTCCTTGCCTCTCAAGGCCCCCTTTACCCAGACAGTGTTCCTTCTGTCCCACCCATCGCACAGGAAGAGGAGGAGGAGGAGGAGGAGGAGGATTGTGTCAGCATGGAGGTGGAGGCTGGCACTCAGCATCATCAGCAGCAGTCTTTTAGGGATGATTTACAGTCCCAAGAAACCAGTGGACTTGTACGTGGCTGGGAGGAGGTGGCTGCGGATCATGTCGTCCTTAGTGACCCAGAGGACTCCGGAGCGAATGCCTCAGCAAACCTACGCTGCATGGCCTCCCTGATCCCGCAAAGTCTGCGGAAGGATCCTCGTATTCTTCGGATCAAGGAGAGGGACCATTACTGGCTGGCCACTCTCCTTGATCCACGGTACAAGGGTAAGGTTGCGGACCTTATGTTACCGTCGCAGAGGGAGCAGAGGATGAGACAACTCCGGGAGGCCTTGCAGAAAGGTCTGTGCAACGCGTTCCCAGAGACTGGGAGGTTGCAAACTCCTGGTCCTGGACAACGAGTTGCTGAGGCTTCGGCCAGTCAAAGAAGGAGCGGTGGGGAAGGTGGCCGTCTGACCGATGCGTTCAGACAATTCTTTAGTCCGCAGCCCCAAAGTATGATCGGTTCCAGCAACCATCGCCAGCGTCTGATAAACATGGTGCAGGAATATCTAGGGGCAAGGTCAGACTTGGACACCTTCCCCACCGAAAATCCTCTGGCTTACTGGGTCTTGAGGATGGATCACTGGCCAGAGCTTGCACAGTATGCAATTGAGCTACTGGCCTGTCCTGCATCCAGCGTTCTTTCGGAACGCACATTCAGTGCTGCTGGAGGATTTGTCACGGATCACAGGGTGCGCCTGTCCACCGACTCGGTTGATCGACTGACTTTCATCAAGATGAACCAGTCTTGGATCACCACCAGCTACCACACACCTGATGCTGATATAACAGACTAATTGATTTTAACATGTCACATCCCTTCAAGACTGATGCTGATGCTGAGTGCCTGTGCTGTTATGTTGACTGGCTATCCTCCTCCTCCGAGTCCTCAATGATACGATTGATGATGATAGCTTGTAAGATCATTTTTGTTTATGGGTGCCGCCACCAGTGCCTAACGCCCAATTTTTCAGCCCCTGTTTAACAGGGGCGTGTAATTACAATTTTTGAAGCAATACTTTGCAACAGGGCTCATTGCTGTGCTCCAAGTACAGTATCTGTGAGGAGTTGCAGTGTTGTGCCACCAGTGCCTAAGGCCCAATTTTTCAGCCCCTGTTTAACAGGGGCGTGTAATTACAATTTTTGAAGCAATACTTTGCAACAGGGCTCATTGCTGTGCTCCAAGTACAGTATCTGTGAGGAGTTGCAGTGTTGTGCCACCAGTGCCTAAGGCCCAATTTTTCAGCCCCTGTTTAACAGGGGCGTGTCATTACAATTTTTGAAGCAATACTTTGCAACAGGGCTCATTGGTGTGCTCCAAGTACAGTATCTGTGAGGAGTTGCAGTGTTGTGCCACCAGTGCCTAAGGCCCAATTTTTCAGCCCCTGTTTAACAGGGGCGTGTCATTACAATTTTTGAAGCAATACTTTGCAACAGGGCTCATTGCTGTGCTCCAAGTACAGTTGCTGTGAGGGGTTGCAGTGTTGTGCCACCAGTGCCTAAGGCCCAATTTTTCAGCCCCTGTTCAAAAGGGGCATGTAATTACAATTCTTGATCTAATAATTCACAGCAGGGCCCATTCCTGCACCCACCAAGAGTAACTCTGAGGGCTTACAGTGTTGTGGCAACACCACCACCACCACCACCACCACGAAAGGCCCAATTTTTCAGCCCCTGTTCAACAGGGGCATGCAATTACAATTCTTGATCTAATAATTCACAGCAGGGCCCATTGCTGCACCCACCAAGAGTAACTGTCAGGGCTTACAGTGTTGTGGCACCAGCACCACCATCAAAGGCCCAATTTTTACTACCACTGTTCAACAATTATATGTAATTAAAATTCCTGATATAATAGTTGACAGCAGGGCGTTCCAGCACCAACCAAGAGTAACTGTGAGTGCTTACAGTGTTGTGCCAACACCAACAACTAAGGGGCCTATTTCTGCAGAGTATATACGGCAGGTCCCTACTTTCAAACATCCAACTTACAAACGACTCCTACTTGCAAACGCAAGAAGACAACAGGAAGTGAGAGGAAATCTACCACTAGGAAGGAAAATTCTCTCCTGTAAGAATAAATATGGGAGAAAGGTGTCTCCTCTGTACTGATGCTTTATCAGCAATCCTTGTTTCAAGAAAAACACCACATTTCAAAAACAGTTGTCATTGGGACGGAAAGTGAGGTGAAATGTTCTGAACAGGGGCACAGACAGCAAAACAAATGTTACAGGGGTGATAACCCTTACCTATGTTTTCCAAAAAGTTTAAAAATAGATTTTTGGTCTGGAGCTACACTTCAACAATGTACCTGTTCAAAATTACAAACAGACTCTACATAAGAACAAACCTACAGTCCCTGTCTTGTATGCACCGCCTGTATAGGGCTGTTCAGAGTATATAGGGCCTTTTTTATTTTATGTGCGGGGTTCCCCTTAATATCCATACAAGACCCAAAGGGGCTGGTAATGGGCTGGGGTAGGGGGGGGGTCATGGGGTAGCTATGCCATTTTTCTTAAAGAATTTCATCCATATTACCGGGACCAGACATTACATTAAAGCCGCAAGCAGTTTTAAATGGCTTTTTTTTCCTTTAGAAGTGTCATTTTGTGCAGGGACAGTTCTAAACACGGGAAACACGTGGCACTTCACAGGCATACTTTAGACACCCCCCAGGTACGATATTTAAAGGAATATTTGACTTTTTTTTTTTCACTTTATGCATCATTAAAATGACTGCTCCCGAAAAACGACCGTTTTTAAAACTTCTTTTTGCATTGATACATGTCCCCTGGTGCAGAACCCGGGTTCCCAAACCCTTTTTAGGACAATAACATGCATAATAGTTGTTATAATTAGCACTTTAGAATTCGAACGTTCGCATCCATTGTATTTAATAGGGTTCTAATGTTCGTTCGAACTTTCGGTCCGTTCGCGGGTTCTGGTGCGAACCGAACCCGGGGGTGTTCGGCTCATCACTAATCACAATATAGCACAAGGACAATTCACTCACTGTCCTTACAGGTCCCTGGAAACAAGGACTTGCAGAGTGAAAGAAACTGACACTGTCCCTACCTACAGTTTTCTGTCCCTAGAATAAATGTTTTTTTTAAGCACAATATAGCACAAGGAGAATTCACTCACTGTCCTTCCAGGTCCCTGGAAACAAGGACTTGCAGAGTGAAATAAACTGACACTCTCCCTACCTACAGTTTTCTGTCCCTAGAATAAATGTTTTTTTTAAGCAAAATATAGCACAAGGACAATTCACTCACTGTCCTTACAGGTCCCTGGAAACAAGGACTTGCAGAGTGAAAGAAACTGACACTCTCCCTACCTACAGTTTTCTGTCCCTAGAATAAATGTTTTTTTAAGCACAATATAGCACAAGGACAATTCACTCACTGTCCTTCCAGGTCCCTGGAAACAAGGACTTGCAGAGTGAAAGAAACTGACACTGTCCCTACCTACAGTTTTCTGTCCCTAGAATAAATGTTTTTTTTAAGCACACTATAGCACAAGCACAAAACACACTGACACTCTCCCTACCTATCCTTCTCTTTCCCTAAACTAAAGGAATCCAGGTTAAGCAAGAAAGAAATAACAGTCACTGTCCCTGCCTATGCTGCTCTATCCCTGCTCCGGAACACACTACACTAGGCCGCCGTGCTGGCGGCCTTTTATAGTGTGGGGCGTGTACTAAACACCCTCAGCAATAATTGGCCACAGGCATCCTGCCTGTGGCCAATCATTGCTCTCCTCGCTGCCGGCGCTGTGATTGGCCAAGCATGCGGGGTCACAGTGCATGCTTGGCCAATCACAGCGCCTGGATGACACTGCGATGGCGTAGTGCATTGTGGGCCGTTCGCGTCACTCGAATTTGGCGCGAACGGCCCAAATCGTTCGATCTTCGTCGAACGATCGAACAGCCGATGTTCGAGTCGAACGTATGTTCGACTCGAACACGAAGCTCATCCCTAGTCATCAGCACATGGCCATGGGACACGCTTGTCCTTCTTTTCGGCAGCTGGACATGTTGAGCCACATCATGCCGAAGACTTGGTAGAGTGGATGACCAAGCCCTCCTCCTCCTCCTCATCCTCTCTCACCCAGGCTCAGGGTACTGGAAAAGCAGCTGCCAAAGCGTCCTCTTCCCTGGTATCAATGTCAGACTCATCATCAGTCACTCCTTCCCTAGACCCACCATGTCCTCCTCCTGAGGAGTCCCCCGAACTGTTTCAGCACAGTGTTGGGTACATGCTCCAGGAGGATGCCCAGCGTTTCGAAGGATCTGATGATGATACCCAGCTAGAGGAAGGCAGTAGCGTGAGAGCAGACAGAGGGGATGCTCAAGAAGGACACCAATCTGGCAGTCATGTTCCAGCAGCTGCAGCATACTGCCAGATTGCCTCCAGTGATGAGGAGGGAGGGGATGATGAGGTCACTGACTCCACGTGGGTGCCTAATAGGAGAGAGGAGGAGGAGGAGGATGAGGAGGAGGCACATCTCCAACGAGGCAGGATGCCCTTTGGTGGCCAGCGTAAGGGCAGTACACCGACGGAATCACACCGCAGAGCTCCGCCTGTGCAGGGCGCTGCCTCTGCCCGTCATTCAAAAAGTTCTTTGGTGTGGGCCTTTTTTGAGGCTAGTGCATCAGATCGCACAGCTGCTGTTTGCAACATATGTCTCAAGCGTATATCGCGTGGCCAAAACATCAGCCGCTTGGGTACCACATGCCTGACCAGACATATGTTGACCTGCCATGCAGCTCGTTGGCAAGCCTACCTCAAAGACCCACACCAAAGAACAAAGCGGACCTCTCCTTGCACCGCATCAGCTGGGATCTCCAACCCCACTATAACTTCGGTCCTCTCTGAAACATGCACTGAGAGGAATGAAGGTGTAGAATTAGGTGTGTCACAGCCAAGTACTTGCGGCCACTCTGCTAGCAGTACACCGACGTCCGATTCTAGCAGGCAAATTTCCCTGCCCCAGCTGCTGGACCGTCGAAAGAAGTTCACTCCCAGCCATCCACATGCCCAGCGGTTGAATGCTAGCTTGGCTAAATTGCTAGCGCTTCAACTGCTGCCTTTTCAGTTGGTAGACTCGGCCCCCTTCCGTGAGTTTGTGCAATGTGCGGTTCCTCAGTGGCAGGTTCCCAAACGCCACTTTTTCTCACGGAAGGCTATTCCGGCTCTCTACCGGCATGTGGAAGGCAATGTCTTGGCCTCGCTGGACAGGGCGGTCAGCGGTAAGGTGCATATTACCGCTGACTCATGGTCCAGCAGGCATGGACAGGGACGTTACCTTTCTTTCACGGCCCATTGGGTCACTCTTTTGGCAGCTGGGAAGGATGCAGGACAAGGTGCAGTAGTGTTGGAGGTTGTCCCACCGCCACGCCTCCAAAATGCTACTACTGGTTGTGACACACCTCTCTCCTCCACCCCCTTCTCTTCTTCTTCCTCCATGGCCTCTTCCTGTGGTTTGTCCTATGAACCAGCGGTGCTCCGTAGCCGTTCACGGGGCTACGCAAGTACGCAGGCAAAAAGATGCCATGCCGTGCTTGCGCTGGTGTGTTTGGGGGACAGAAGCCACACTGGGGCAGAGGTCCTGTCTGCTCTGCAGGGCCAGGCCAAGAGGTGGTTGACGCCACGCCAGCTTAAGCCAGGAATGGTGGTTTGCGACAATGGCACCAACCTCCTCTCCGCCCTCCGACAGGGACAACTGACCCATGTGCCCTGTGTGGCTCACGTCCTTAACCTGGTGGTGCAGCGGTTCTTGGGCAGGTACCCGGGCTTACAGGATGTCCTGAGGCAGGCCAGGAAAGTCTGTGTGCATTTCCGCAGATCTTATAATGCCAGTGCTCGCCTGGCTGAGCTGCAAAAGGAGTTGAACCTGCCCAAGAACCGCCTTATATGTGACATGCCCACCAGGTGGAACTCAACGTTGGCCATGCTGCAGCGGCTGCACACGCAGCAGAGGGCCATCAATGAGTACCTGTGCGACTACGGCACCAGGACAGGGTCAGGGGAGCTTGGTTTTTTTTCTCCACGCCAGTGGGGCATGATCAGGGATGCATGCACTGTCCTGGCACCATTTGAGGAGGCCACGAGGATGGTGAGCAGTGACAGTGCATGCATCAGTGACACTGTACCTCTTGTCCACCTGTTGGAGCACACGCTGCGTGGAATAATGGACAGGGCACTTGAGGCAGAACAGAGGCAGAAAGAGGAGGACTTCCTTGCCTCTCAAGGCCCCCTTTACCCAGACAGTGTTCCTTCTGTCCCACCCATCGCACAGGAAGAGGAGGAGGAGGAGGAGGAGGAGGAGGAGGAGGATTGTGTCAGCATGGAGGTGGAGGCTGGCACTCAGCATCATCAGCAGCAGTCTTTTAGGGATGATTTACAGTCCCAAGAAACCAGTGGACTTGTACGTGGCTGGGAGGAGGTGGCTGCGGATCATGTAGTCCTTAGTGACCCAGAGGACTCCGGAGCGAATGCCTCAGCAAACCTACGCTGCATGGCCTCCCTGATCCTGCAAAGTCTGCGGAAGGATCCTCGTATTCTTCGGATCAAGGAGAGGGACCATTACTGGCTGGCCACTCTCCTTGATCCACGGTACAAGGGTAAGGTTGCGGACCTTATGTTACCGTCGCAGAGGGAGCAGAGGATGAGACAACTCCGGGAGGCCTTGCAGAAAGGTCTGTGCAACGCGTTCCCAGAGACTGGGAGGTTACAAACTCCTGGTCCTGGACAACGAGTTGCTGAGGCTTCGGCCAGTCAAAGAAGGAGCGGTGGGGAAGGTGGCCGTCTGACCGATGCGTTCAGACAATTCTTTAGTCCGCAGCCCCAAAGTATGATCGGTGTCATGGATATGCATTAATGTCTGTCTGCCATCTTACCTTCCTCCTCATGTGTTCATCTAGAGACCAGACCTCCTTCACCTGGCTTCCTTTATAATCTCCTCCCAGCCTGACTCCACCCCAGGCCCTATCACTGAACACTATATTAACCTGTGCACTGCAAGCCTGCTTTGCTGATCAACGTGTTTGTTAGGCATTGTGTGTTTGGGTTCCTGCCTGCCGTGTGCTACGTCTGTCTCTCTGTTACGTTATTGGCTTGTCCCCGACCATCCCTGTCTGCTCGTGACCCTTGACCTTCGGCTCGTTCTTCGTTATCCTTGTCTGCTTGTGGCCCCTGACCTTCGGCTTGTTATTCGGTTCTCTCTATCGTGTGCCGCTGCTTCCCCTTATCCTACGGGGCGTGAGCTAGGAAACTCCAGGGGCCGCGACCTGGTCCCAGCCTGCAGCGTAACATCCTCACCACTAGAGGCCCTGGAGAAGACCAGCTGGGTCTTAGACTCCGCGCCCTGGGGAATCTTGGCTCTCGCTTCCGTTGGGATCCCGGTTGTGCTCCTCTGGTCCCGCTTTCCACAACCACCCAGTTTCCTACCCACAGAAGCCAGCCATAGGGTTCACTACCTCGCGGTGCACTCCTGTCCCCCTACGGTGTGCATCTGTCACCTGGCCACAGGTGACCCTGACAGTTTGATCAGCCATGAACCCGGCTGACATCCCGCTACCCGCGGATGATCCATTGCAGGGCATAGTTTGCAGACTTGAAACCCAGGAATCGAATCAGACTCAGGTGATGCGATTCCTCCAGGATCTGGCTTCTCGCTTCGAGCAGCTTCAGGCCTCCTTGGGAACCCTGAATCCGCAACCTCAAATACAATCAGCGGCTGCACCTATTGCACCAGTCGCAGCCACACACTCGCTACAACTGCCAGCTCCGTCCCGTTTCTCTGGGGACTCCAAGGCTTGCAGGGGGTTCCTTAGCCAATGCACGATTCATTTTGAGCTCCAGCCCCAAAACTTCCTGTCTGATCGGGCTAAGGTAGCCTATATCATTTCCCTCCTCTCTGGTGAAGCTTTAGCCTGGGCAGCCCCTCTGTGGGAACTGAATGATCCAGTGGTTTCTAGCCTGTCTGGTTTCTTGAAACTTTTTCGGAATATCTTCGAAGAACCGGCTCGTGTCTCTTCAGCGGCCAGCACCCTTTTACGTCTCCGCCAAGAGTCTGCTTCTGTGGGACAGTATGCCCTTCATTTCCGCATACTGTCGGCTGAGTTGAGCTGGAACAATGAGGCCTTAGTCGCAACCTTTTTGCATGGCCTGTCTGATAGAGTGAAGGATGAATTAGCTGGAAGAACCATCCCCACTGATCTGGCCGGCGTTATCTCCTTGTGTAACCAGATCGATATTCGCTTTCAGGAGAGGACCTTAGAAAAGCAACGCCAGCCCTCCTTGGTTCTTAGTCAGCCTGAGCTCCCCTCTCTTCGACCCGTAGAGCATCTCCTACCAGCTGAGGAACCCATGCAGCTGGGTCGGACCAGGCTATCCCCCGAGGAACGTGCTAGGCGCAGAACTCTTGGTCTGTGTCTTTACTGTGGGGGCAAAGGTCATTTTCGTGACACTTGCTCTCTTTGTCCAGAAAAACGTTCGGGTCCACTTCATCTGGAAAGTGGAGTATTGGACCCAGAAATATCACCTTCCCCTTCTCGTCTTCTGCTTTCTGTGTTCCTTCATGTTGGTGCTTCTTCTCATTCGGTCTCAGCATATCTGGATTCCGGAGCCGCTGGTAATTTCATGGACTGGGAAATCGCATCGTCCATGAGACTTACTCTTTTGCCCCTCACCACGCCATTGGTGGTCTTGGCGATTGATGGTACTGTTCTCCCAGGGGGACCTATCCGCTTCCAGACCCTCCCTGTTAAGATGTCGGTAGGGACACTCCACCAGGAGTGGATATCCTTCCTTATCTTACCCAAGGCCTCAACGCCTATAATTTTGGGTCTCCCATGGTTACAGCTCCATTCTCCTCATGTGGACTGGACTACTGGACAGATCCTGGCTTGGGGTCCCTCCTGTTCCTCCTCCTGTCTACCCAAGGTTGCCCCCTGTGAATCTGAGCCGGTCATTCATTCCAGGTTGCATAACCATTTACATTTCTCTGTCCCTAACCACCCTTGGACGCACAGCCAGGCTAGCTTGTCTACAAGTCCTGCAGTCGCTACGTCTTGCGATGCGATTCAGGTAGTCGCTACACCTGACTCAGCTATTCACTCTGCCTCTGTACTAGTTATGCCAGTCCAGCCCATGCCCAGTGAGCCTCTTACTTTTTCTTGTTCGGGACATTCTGCTTGTCCTTCAGCTATTCAGCTTGACTCCGGCGACATGTCACCTTCTAACCAACCTGACTTCAGGGTTCCACTGACATCTGCCCAGTCTGATGGTCCTGTGCAAGATGACCAGTTCCCCTTTAAGGGTCTAGGGGACCCTCCTCAGATTCCTGTTGATCCTCTCATGCCCTTGCTTATTCCTAGAGAGCCTTTGGTCCTCAATAGATCTTCTTGTCATCTCCCTACCTCGTTTTCGGTCTCTGAGGATAATTTTAAGTACGAGGTTAGACAAGTTCTGGATTCTCGGCTCTGCAGAGGCATTCTTCAGTACCTTGTGCATTGGAGAGGTTTTGGTCCTGAGGAGGCGTCTTGGATCGCTGCATCTGATGTCGCTGCACCTCATCTGTTGAGAAGGTTTCATCAGAGATTTCCCTTTAAGCCTGGGTCCAGGCGGGGGAGGGCCCATAAGAGGGAGGGTACTGTCATGGATATGCATTAATGTCTGTCTGCCATCTTACCTTCCTCCTCATGTGTTCATCTAGAGACCAGACCTCCTTCACCTGGCTTCCTTTATAATCTCCTCCCAGCCTGACTCCACCCCAGGCCCTATCACTGAACACTATATTAACCTGTGCACTGCAAGCCTGCTTTGCTGATCAACGTGTTTGTTAGGCATTGTGTGTTTGGGTTCCTGCCTGCCGTGTGCTACGTCTGTCTCTCTGTTACGTTATTGGCTTGTCCCCGACCATCCCTGTCTGCTCGTGACCCTTGACCTTCGGCTCGTTCTTCGTTATCCTTGTCTGCTTGTGGCCCCTGACCTTCGGCTTGTTATTCGGTTCTCTCTATCGTGTGCCGCTGCTTCCCCTTATCCTACGGGGCGTGAGCTAGGAAACTCCAGGGGCCGCGACCTGGTCCCAGCCTGCAGCGTAACATCCTCACCACTAGAGGCCCTGGAGAAGACCAGCTGGGTCTTAGACTCCGCGCCCTGGGGAATCTTGGCTCTCGCTTCCGTTGGGATCCCGGTTGTGCTCCTCTGGTCCCGCTTTCCACAACCACCCAGTTTCCTACCCACAGAAGCCAGCCATAGGGTTCACTACCTCGCGGTGCACTCCTGTCCCCCTACGGTGTGCATCTGTCACCTGGCCACAGGTGACCCTGACAATCGGTTCCAGCAACCATCGCCAGCGTCTGATAAACATGGTGCAGGAATATCTAGGGGCAAGGTCAGACTTGGACACCTTCCCCACCGAAAATCCTCTGGCTTACTGGGTCTTGAGGATGGATCACTGGCCAGAGCTTGCACAGTATGCAATTGAGCTACTGGCCTGTCCTGCATCCAGCGTTCTTTCGGAACGCACATTCAGTGCTGCTGGAGGATTTGTCACGGATCACAGGGTGCGCCTGTCCACCGACTCGGTTGATCGACTGACTTTCATCAAGATGAACCAGTCTTGGATCACCACCAGCTACCACACACCTGATGCTGATATAACAGACTAATTGATTTTAACATGTCACATCCCTTCAAGACTGATGCTGATGCTGAGTGCCTGTGCTGTTATGTTGACTGGCTATCCTCCTCCTCCGAGTCCTCAATGATACGATTGATGATGATAGCTTGGAAGATCATTTTTGTTTATGGGTGCCGCCACCAGTGGCTAAGGCCCAATTTTTCAGCCCCTGTTTTACAGGGGCGTGTAATTACAATTTTTTTAGCAATAATTTGCCATAGGGCTCATTGCTGTGCTCCAAGTACAGTATCTGTGAGGGGTTGGAGTGTTGTGGCACCAGTGCCTAAGGCCCAATTTTTCAGCCCCTGTTTAACAGGGGCGTGTCATTACAATTTTTGAAGCAATACTTTGCAACAGGGCTCATTGCTGTGCTCCAAGTACAGTATCTGTGAGGGGTTGTAGTGTTGTGCCACCAGTGCCTAAGGCCCAATTTTTCAGCCCCTGTTCAACAGGGGCATGCAATTACAATTCTTGATCTAATAATTCACAGCAGGGTCCATTGCTGCACCCACCAAGAGTAACTCTGAGGGCTTACAGTCTTGTGGCAACGCCACCACCACCACCACCACGAAAGGCCCAATTTTTCAGCCCCTGTTCAAAAGGGGCATGTAATTACAATTCTTGATCTAATAATTCACAGCAGGGCCCATTGCTGCACCCACCAAGAGTAACTGTCAGGGCTTACAGTGTTGTGGCACCAGCACCACCATCAAAGCCCCAATTTTTACTACCACTGTTCAACAATTATATGTAATTAAAATTCCTGATATAATAGTTGACAGCAGGGCGTTCCAGCACCAACCAAGAGTAACTGTGAGTGCTTACAGTGTTGTGCCAACACCAACAACTAAGGGGCCTATTTCTGCAGAGTATATACGGCAGGTCCCTACTTTCAAACATCCAACTTACAAACGACTCCTACTTGCAAACGCAAGAAGACAACAGGAAGTGAGAGGAAATCTACCCCTAGAAAGGAAAATTCTCTCCTGTAAGAATAAATATGGGAGAAAGGGGTCTCCTCTGTACTGATGCTTTATCAGCAATCCTTGTTTCAAGAAAAACACCACATTTCAAAAACAGTTGTCATTGGGACGGAAAGTGAGGTGAAATGTTCTGAACAGGGGCACAGACAGCAAAACAAATGTTACAGGGGTGATAACCCTTACCTATGTTTTCCAAAAAGTTTAAAAATAGATTTTTGGGCTGGAGCTACACTTCAACAATGTACCTGTTCAAAATTACAAACACATTCTACATAAGAACAAACCTACAGTCCCTGTCTTGTATGCACCGCCTGTATACGGCTGTTCAGAGTATATAGGGCCTTTTTTATTTTGTGTGCGGGGTTCCCCTTAATATCCATACAAGACCCAAAGGGGCTGGTAATGGGCTGGGGTAGGGGGGGGGGGGGGTGTTGATGGGGTAGCTATGCCATTTTTCCTAAAGATTTTCATCCATATTACCGGGACCAGACATTACATTAAAGCCGCAAGCAGTTTTAAATGGCTTTTTTTTCCTTTAGAAGTGTCATTTTGTGCAGGGACAGTTCTAAACACGGGAAACACGTGGCACTTCACAGGCATACTTTAGACACCCCCCAGGTACGATATTTAAAGGAATATTTGACTTTTTTTTTTCACTTTATGCATCATTAAAATGACTGCTCCCGAAAAACGACCGTTTTTAAAACTTCTTTTTGCATTGATACATGTCCCCTGGTGCAGAACCCGGGTTCCCAAACCCTATTTATGACAATAACATGCATAATAGTTGTTATAATTAGCACTTTAGAATTCGAACGTTCGCATCCATTGTATTTAATAGGGTTCTAATGTTCGTACGAACTTTCCGTCCATTCGCGGGTTCTGGTGCGAACCGAACCCGGGGGTGTTCGGCTCATCACTAATGGTGGGAGACCCTCATAATGAGCACAGCACAGGGATGGGGGGAGCCCCTCATAATGAGCACAGCACAGGGATGGTGGGAGCCCCTCATAATGAGCACAGCACAGGGATGATGGGAGATCCTCATAATGAGCACAGCACAGGGATGGTGGGGGCCCCTCATAATGAGCACAGCACAGGGATGGTGGGAGCCCCTCATAATGAGCACAGCACAGGGATGGTGGGAACCCCTCATAATGAGCACAGCACAGGGATGGGGGGAGCCCCTCATAATGAGCACAGCACAGGGATGGTGGGAGACCCTCATAATGAGCACAGCACAGGGATGGTGGGAGACCCTCATAATGAGCACAGCACAGGGATGGGGGGAGCCCCTCATAATGAGCACAGCACAGGGATGGTGGGAGACCCTCATAATGAGCACAGCACAGGGATGGGGGGAGCCCCTCATAATGAGCACAGCACAGGGATGGGGGGAGCCCCTCATAATGAGCACAGCACAGGGATGGGGGGAGCCCCTCATTATGAGCACAGCACAGGGATGATGGGAGCCCCTCATAATGAGCACAGCACAGGGATGATGGGAGCCCCTCATAATGAGCACAGCACAGGGATGGTGGGAGCCCCTCATAATGAGCACAGGGATGGGGGGAGCTCCTCATAATGAGCACAGCACAGGGATGGGGGGAGCCCCTCATAATGAGCACAGCACAGGGATGGGGGGAGCCCCTCATAATGAGCACAGCACAGGGATGGTGGGAGCTCCTCATAATGAGCACAGCACAGGGATGGTGGGGGCCCCTCATAATGAGCACAGCACAGGGATGGGGGGAGCCCCTCATAATGAGCACAGCACAGGGATGGGGGGAGCCCCTCATAATGAGCACAGCACAGGGAAGGTGGGAGCCCCTCATAATGAGCACAGCACAGGGATGGTGGGGAGCCCCTCATAATGAGCACAGCACAGGGATGGTGGGAGCCCCTCATAATGAGCACAGCACAGGGATGGTGGGGAGCCCCTCATAATGAGCACAGCACAGGGATGGGGGGAGATCCTCATAATGAGCACAGCACAGGGATGGTGGGGAGCCCCTCATAATGAGCACAGCACAGGGATGGGGGGAGATCCTCATAATGAGCACAGCACAGGGATGGTGGGGGCCCCTCATAATGAGCACAGCACAGGGATGGTGGGGGCCCCTCATAATGAGCACAGCACAGGGATGGTGGGAACCCCTCATAATGAGCACAGCACAGGGATGGGGGGAGTCCCTCATAATGAGCACAGCACAGGGATGGTGGGAGACCCTCATAATGAGCACAGCACAGGGATGGGGGAAGCCCCTCATAATGAGCACAGCACAGGGATGATGGGAGCCCCTCATAATGAGCACAGCACAGGGATGGTGGGAGCCCCTCATAATGAGCACAGCACAGGGATGGTGGGAGCCCCTCATAATGAGCACAGCACAGGGATGGGGGAAGCCCCTCATAATGAGCACAGCACAGGGATGATGGGAGCCCCTCATAATGAGCACAGCACAGGGATGGTGGGAGCTCCTCATAATGAGCACAGCACAGGGATGGGGGAAGCCCCTCATAATGAGCACAGCACAGGGATGGTGGGAACCCCTCATAATGAGCACAGCACAGGGATGGTGGGAGACCCTCATAATGAGCACAGCACAGGGATGGGGGAAGCCCCTCATAATGAGCACAGCACAGGGATGATGGGAGCCCCTCATAATGAGCACAGCACAGGGATGATGGGAGCCCCTCATAATGGGCACAGCACAGGGATGGTGGGAGCTCCTCATAATGAGCACAGCACAGGGATGGGGGAAGCCCCTCATAATGAGCACAGCACAGGGATGATGGGAGCCCCTCATAATGAGCACAGCACAGGGATGGCGGGAGCCCCTCATAATGAGCACAGCACAGGGATGGTGGGAGCCCCTCATAATCAGCACAGCACAGGGATGGTGGGAGCCCCTCATAATGAGCACAGCACAGGGATGGTGGGAGCTCCTCATAATGAGCACAGCACAGGGATGGTGGGGGCCCCTCATAATGAGCACAGCACAGGGATGGTGGGAGCTCCTCATAATGAGCACAGCACAGGGATGGGGGAAGCCCCTCATAATGAGCACAGCACAGGGATGGGGGGAGCCCCTCATAATGAGCACAGCACAGGGATGGTGGGAGACCCTCATAATGAGCACAGCACAGGGATGGGGGGAGCCCCTCATAATGAGCACAGCACAGGGATGGTGGGAGCCCCTCATAATGAGCACAGCACAGGGATGGGGGGAGCCCCTCATAATGAGCACAGCACAGGGATGGAGGGAGCCCCTCATAATGAGCACAGCACAGGGATGGTGGGAGCCCCTCATTATGAGCACAGCACAGGGATGATGGGAGCCCCTCATAATGAGCACAGCACAGGGATGATGGGAGCCCCTCATAATGAGCACAGCACAGGGATGGTGGGAGCCCCTCATAATGAGCACAGCACAGGGATGGGGGGAGCCCCTCATAATGAGCACAGCACAGGGATGATGGGAGCCCCTCATAATGAGCACAGCACAGGGATGGGGGGAGCCCCTCATAATGAGCACAGCACAGGGATGGTGGGAGCTCCTCATAATGAGCACAGCACAGGGATGGTGGGGGCCCCTCATAATGAGCACAGCACAGGGATGGGGGGAGCCCCTCATAATGAGCACAGCACAGGGATGGGGGGAGCCCCTCATAATGAGCACAGCACAGGGAAGGTGGGAGCCCCTCATAATGAGCACAGCACAGGGATGGTGGGGAGCCCCTCATAATGAGCACAGCACAGGGATGGTGGGAGCCCCTCATAATGAGCACAGCACAGGGATGGTGGGGAGCCCCTCATAATGAGCACAGCACAGGGATGGGGGGAGATCCTCATAATGAGCACAGCACAGGGATGGTGGGGAGCCCCTCATAATGAGCACAGCACAGGGATGGTGGGGAGCCCCTCATAATGAGCACAGCACAGGGATGGTGGGAGCCCCTCATAATGAGCACAGCACAGGGATGGTGGGGAGCCCCTCATAATGAGCACAGCACAGGGATGGGGGGAGATCCTCATAATGAGCACAGCACAGGGATGGTGGGGAGCCCCTCATAATGAGCACAGCACAGGGATGGTGGGAACCCCTCATAATGAGCACAGCACAGGGATGGTGGGAGACCCTCATAATGAGCACAGCACAGGGATGGGGGAAGCCCCTCATAATGAGCACAGCACAGGGATGATGGGAGCCCCTCATAATGAGCACAGCACAGGGATGATGGGAGCCCCTCATAATGGGCACAGCACAGGGATGGTGGGAGCTCCTCATAATGAGCACAGCACAGGGATGGGGGAAGCCCCTCATAATGAGCACAGCACAGGGATGATGGGAGCCCCTCATAATGAGCACAGCACAGGGATGGCGGGAGCCCCTCATAATGAGCACAGCACAGGGATGGTGGGAGCCCCTCATAATCAGCACAGCACAGGGATGGTGGGAGCCCCTCATAATGAGCACAGCACAGGGATGGTGGGAGCTCCTCATAATGAGCACAGCACAGGGATGGTGGGGGCCCCTCATAATGAGCACAGCACAGGGATGGTGGGAGCTCCTCATAATGAGCACAGCACAGGGATGGGGGAAGCCCCTCATAATGAGCACAGCACAGGGATGGGGGGAGCCCCTCATAATGAGCACAGCACAGGGATGGTGGGAGACCCTCATAATGAGCACAGCACAGGGATGGGGGGAGCCCCTCATAATGAGCACAGCACAGGGATGGTGGGAGCCCCTCATAATGAGCACAGCACAGGGATGGGGGGAGCCCCTCATAATGAGCACAGCACAGGGATGGTGGGAGACCCTCATAATCAGCACAGCACAGGGATGGTGGGAGCCCCTCATAATGAGCACAGCACAGGGATGGTGGGAGCCCCTCATAATGAGCACAGCACAGGGATGGGGGGAGCCCCTCATAATGAGCACAGCACAGGGATGGTGGGAGCCCCTCATTATGAGCACAGCACAGGGATGATGGGAGCCCCTCATAATGAGCACAGCACAGGGATGATGGGAGCCCCTCATAATGAGCACAGCACAGGGATGGTGGGAGCCCCTCATAATGAGCACAGCACAGGGATGGGGGGAGCCCCTCATAATGAGCACAGCACAGGGATGATGGGAGCCCCTCATAATGAGCACAGCACAGGGATGGGGGGAGCCCCTCATAATGAGCACAGCACAGGGATGGTGGGAGCTCCTCATAATGAGCACAGCACAGGGATGGTGGGGGCCCCTCATAATGAGCACAGCACAGGGATGGGGGGAGCCCCTCATAATGAGCACAGCACAGGGATGGGGGGAGCCCCTCATAATGAGCACAGCACAGGGAAGGTGGGAGCCCCTCATAATGAGCACAGCACAGGGATGGTGGGGAGCCCCTCATAATGAGCACAGCACAGGGATGGTGGGAGCCCCTCATAATGAGCACAGCACAGGGATGGTGGGGAGCCCCTCATAATGAGCACAGCACAGGGATGGGGGGAGATCCTCATAATGAGCACAGCACAGGGATGGTGGGGAGCCCCTCATAATGAGCACAGCACAGGGATGGGGGGAGATCCTCATAATGAGCACAGCACAGGGATGGTGGGGGCCCCTCATAATGAGCACAGCACAGGGATGGTGGGGGCCCCTCATAATGAGCACAGCACAGGGATGGTGGGAACCCCTCATAATGAGCACAGCACAGGGATGGGGGGAGTCCCTCATAATGAGCACAGCACAGGGATGGTGGGAGACCCTCATAATGAGCACAGCACAGGGATGGGGGAAGCCCCTCATAATGAGCACAGCACAGGGATGATGGGAGCCCCTCATAATGAGCACAGCACAGGGATGATGGGAGCCCCTCATAATGAGCACAGCACAGGGATGGGGGGAGCCCCTCATAATGAGCACAGCACAGGGATGATGGGAGCCCCTCATAATGAGCACAGCACAGGGATGGTGGGAGCTCCTCATAATGAGCACAGCACAGGGATGGGGGAAGCCCCTCATAATGAGCACAGCACAAGGATGGTGGGAACCCCTCATAATGAGCACAGCACAGGGATGGTGGGAGACCCTCATAATGAGCACAGCACAGGGATGGGGGAAGCCCCTCATAATGAGCACAGCACAGGGATGATGGGAGCCCCTCATAATGAGCACAGCACAGGGATGATGGGAGCCCCTCATAATGGGCACAGCACAGGGATGGTGGGAGCTCCTCATAATGAGCACAGCACAGGGATGGGGGAAGCCCCTCATAATGAGCACAGCACAGGGATGATGGGAGCCCCTCATAATGAGCACAGCACAGGGATGGCGGGAGCCCCTCATAATGAGCACAGCACAGGGATGGTGGGAGCCCCTCATAATCAGCACAGCACAGGGATGGTGGGGAGCCCCTCATAATGAGCACAGCACAGGGATGGTGGGAGCCCCTCATAATGAGCACAGCACAGGGATGGTGGGAGCCCCTCATAATGAGCACAGCACAGGGATGGAGGGGGCCCCTCATAATGAGCACAGCACAGGGATGGTGGGAGCCCCTCATAATGAGCACAGCACAGGGATGGTGGGAGCCCCTCATAATGAGCACAGCACAGGGATGGGGGGAGCCCCTCATAATGAGCACAGCACAGGGATGGTGGGAGCCCCTCATAATGAGCACAGCACAGGGATGGTGGGAGCCCCTCATAATGAGCACAGCACAGGGATGGGGGGAGCCCCTCATAATGAGCACAGCACAGGGATGGTGGGAGTCCCTCATAATGAGCACAGCACAGGGATGGCGGGAGCCCCTCATAATGAGCACAGCACAGGGATGGCGGGAGCCCCTCATAATGAGCACAGCACAGGGATGGGGGGAGCCCCTCATAATGAGCACAGCACAGGGATGGTGGGAGCCCCTCTTAATGAGCACAGAACAGGGATGGGGGGAGCCCCTCATAATGAGCACAGCACAGGGATGGTGGGAGCCCCTCATAATGAGCACAGCACAGGGATGGTGGGAGCCCCTCATAATGAGCACAGCACAGGGATGGTGGGAGCCCCTCATAATGAGCACAGCACAGGGATGGTGGGAGCCCCTCATAATGAGCACAGCACAGGGATGGAGGGGGCCCCTCATAATGAGCACAGCACAGGGATGGGGGGAGCCCCTCAATTATGAGCACAGCACAGGGATGATGGGAGATCCTCATAATGAGCACAGCACAGGGATGGTGGGAGCCCCTCATAATGAGCACAGCACAGGGATGGAGGGAGCCCCTCATAATGAGCACAGCACAGGGATGATGGGAGAGCCTCATAATGAGCACAGCACAGGGATGGTGGGGGCCCCTCATAATGAGCACAGCACAGGGATGGTGGGAGCCCCTCATAATGAGCACAGCACAGGGATGGTGGGAGATCCTCATAATGAGCACAGCACAGGGATGGTGGGAGCCCCTCATAATGAGCACAGCACAGGGATGATGGGAGCCCCTCATAATGAGCACAGCACAGGGATGGAGGGAGCCCCTCATAATGAGCACAGCACAGGGATGATGGGAGCCCCTCATAATAAGCACAGCACAGGGATGGTGGGAGCCCCTCATAATGAGCACAGCACAGGGATGATGGGAGCCCCTCATAATGAGCACAGCACAGGGATGGAGGGAGCCCCTCATAATGAGCACAGCACAGGGATGATGGGAGAGCCTCATAATGAGCACAGCACAGGGATGGTGGGGGCCCCTCATAATGAGCACAGCACAGGGATGGTGGGAGCCCCTCATAATGAGCACAGCACAGGGATGGTGGGAGCCCCTCATAATGAACACAGCACAGGGATGGTGGGAGCCCCTCATAATGAACACAGCACAGGGATGGTGGGAGCCCCTCATAATCAGCACAGCACAGGGATGGGGGGAGCCCCTCATAATGAGCACAGCACAGGGATGATGGGAGAGCCTCATAATGAGCACAGCACAGGGATGGTGGGGGCCCCTCATAATGAGCACAGCACAGGGATGGGGGGAGCCCCTCATAATGAGCACAGCACAGGGATGGAGGGGGCCCCTCATAATGAGCACAGCACAGGGATGGGGGGAGCCCCTCATAATGAGCACAGCACAGGGATGATGGGAGAGCCTCATAATGAGCACAGCACAGGGATGGAGGGAGCCCCTCATAATGAGCACAGCACAGGGATGATGGGAGAGCCTCATAATGAGCACAGCACAGGGATGGTGGGGGCCCCTCATAATGAGCACAGCACAGGGATGGTGGGAGCCCCTCATAATGAGCACAGCACAGGGATGGGGGGAGCCCCTCATAATGAGCACAGCACAGGGATGGGGGGAGCCCCTCATAATCAGCACAGCACAGGGATGGGGGGAGCCCCTCATAATGAGCACAGCACAGGGATGGTGGGAGCCCCTCATAATGAACACAGCACAGGGATGGTGGGAGCCCCTCATAATGAACACAGCACAGGGATGGTGGGAGCCCCTCATAATCAGCACAGCACAGGGATGGGGGGAGCCCCTCATAATGAGCACAGCACAGGGATGGAGGGAGCCCCTCATAATCAGCACAGCACAGGGATGGCGGGAGCCCCTCATAATGAGCACAGCACAGGGATGGGGGGAGCCCCTCATAATGAGCACAGCACAGGGATGGTGGGAGCCCCTCTTAATGAGCACAGCACAGGGATGGGGGGAGCCCCTCATAATGAGCACAGCACAGGGATGGTGGGAGCCCCTCATAATGAGCACAGCACAGGGATGGTGGGAGCCCCTCATAATGAGCACAGCACAGGGATGGTGGGAGCCCCTCATAATGAGCACAGCACAGGGATGGTGGGAGCCCCTCATAATGAGCACAGCACAGGGATGGAGGGGGCCCCTCATAATGAGCACAGCACAGGGATGGGGGGAGCCCCTCAATTATGAGCACAGCACAGGGATGATGGGAGATCCTCATAATGAGCACAGCACAGGGATGGTGGGAGCCCCTCATAATGAGCACAGCACAGGGATGGAGGGAGCCCCTCATAATGAGCACAGCACAGGGATGATGGGAGAGCCTCATAATGAGCACAGCACAGGGATGGTGGGGGCCCCTCATAATGAGCACAGCACAGGGATGGTGGGAGCCCCTCATAATGAGCACAGCACAGGGATGGTGGGAGATCCTCATAATGAGCACAGCACAGGGATGGTGGGAGCCCCTCATAATGAGCACAGCACAGGGATGATGGGAGCCCCTCATAATGAGCACAGCACAGGGATGGAGGGAGCCCCTCATAATGAGCACAGCACAGGGATGATGGGAGCCCCTCATAATAAGCACAGCACAGGGATGGTGGGAGCCCCTCATAATGAGCACAGCACAGGGATGATGGGAGCCCCTCATAATGAGCACAGCACAGGGATGGAGGGAGCCCCTCATAATGAGCACAGCACAGGGATGATGGGAGAGCCTCATAATGAGCACAGCACAGGGATGGTGGGGGCCCCTCATAATGAGCACAGCACAGGGATGGTGGGAGCCCCTCATAATGAGCACAGCACAGGGATGGGGGGAGCCCCTCATAATGAGCACAGCACAGGGATGGAGGGGGCCCCTCATAATGAGCACAGCACAGGGATGGGGGGAGCCCCTCAATTATGAGCACAGCACAGGGATGATGGGAGATCCTCATAATGAGCACAGCACAGGGATGGGGGGAGCCCCTCATAATGAGCACAGCACAGGGATGATGGGAGAGCCTCATAATGAGCACAGCACAGGGATGGAGGGAGCCCCTCATAATGAGCACAGCACAGGGATGATGGGAGAGCCTCATAATGAGCACAGCACAGGGATGGTGGGGGCCCCTCATAATGAGCACAGCACAGGGATGGTGGGAGCCCCTCATAATGAGCACAGCACAGGGATGGGGGGAGCCCCTCATAATGAGCACAGCACAGGGATGGGGGGAGCCCCTCATAATCAGCACAGCACAGGGATGGGGGGAGCCCCTCATAATGAGCACAGCACAGGGATGGTGGGAGCCCCTCATAATGAACACAGCACAGGGATGGTGGGAGCCCCTCATAATGAACACAGCACAGGGATGGTGGGAGCCCCTCATAATCAGCACAGCACAGGGATGGGGGGAGCCCCTCATAATGAGCACAGCACAGGGATGGAGGGAGCCCCTCATAATCAGCACAGCACAGGGATGGTGGGAGATCCTCATAATGAGCACAGCACAGGGATGGTGGGAGCCCCTCATAATGAGCACAGCACAGGGATGGGGGGAGCCCCTCATAATGAGCGCAGCACAGGGATGGGGGGAGCCCCTCATAATGAGCACAGCACAGGGATGGGGGGAGCCCCTCATAATGAGCACAGCACAGGGATGGTGGGAGCCCCTCATAATCAGCACAGCACAGGGATGGGGGGAGCCCCTCATAATGAGCACAGCACAGGGATGGTGGGAGCCCCTCATAATGAACACAGCACAGGGATGGTGGGAGCCCCTCATAATGAACACAGCACAGGGATGGTGGGAGCCCCTCATAATGAGCACAGCACAGGGATGGGGGGAGCCCCTCATAATGAGCACAGCACAGGGATGGGGGGAGCCCCTCATAATGAGCACAGCACAGGGATGGTGGGAGCCCCTCATAATCAGCACAGCACAGGGATGGGGGGAGCCCCTCATAATGAGCACAGCACAGGGATGGTGGGAGCCCCTCATAATGAACACAGCACAGGGATGGTGGGAGCCCCTCATAATGAACACAGCACAGGGATGGTGGGAGCCCCTCATAATGAACACAGCACAGGGATGGTGGGAGCCCCTCATAATCAGCACAGCACAGGGATGGAGGGAGCCCCTCATAATCAGCACAGCACAGGGATGGTGGGAGACCCTCATAATGAGCACAGCACAGGGATGATGGGGGCCCCTCATAATGAGCATAGCACAGGGATGGGGGGAGCTCCTCATAATGAGCACAGCACAGGGATGATGGGAGCCCCTCATAATGAGCACAGCACAGGGATGGAGGGAGCTCCTCATAATGAGCATAGCACAGGGATGGGGGGAGCCCCTCATAATGAGCACAGCACAGGGATGATGGGAGCCCCTCATAATGAGCACAGCACAGGGATGGTGGGAGCCCCTCATAATGAGCACAGCACAGGGATGGGGGGAGCCCCTCATAATGAGCACAGCACAGGGATGATGGGAGCCCCTCATAATGAGCACAGCACAGGGATGGTGGGAGCCCCTCATAATGAGCACAGCACAGGGATGGGGGGAGCCCCTCATAATGAGCACAGCACAGGGATGATGGGAGCCCCTCATAATGAGCACAGCACAGGGATGGTGGGAGCTCCTCATAATGAGCACAGCACAGGGATGATGGGAGCCCCTCATAATGAGCACAGCACAGGGATGGTGGGAGCCCCTCATAATGAGCACAGCACAGGGATGATGGGAGCCCCTCATAATGAGCACAGCACAGGGATGGGGGGAGCCCCTCATAATGAGCACAGCACAGGGATGATGGGAGCCCCTCATAATGAGCACAACACAGGGATGGTGGGAGCCCCTCATAATGAGCACAGCACAGGGATGGTGGGAGACCCTCATAATGAGCACAGCACAGGGATGGTGGGAGCCCCTCATAATGAGCACAGCACAGGGATGGGGGGAGCCCCTCATAATGAGCACAGCACAGGGATGGGGGGAGCCCCTCATAATGAGCACAGCACAGGGATGATGGGAGCCCCTCATAATGAGCACAACACAGGGATGGTGGGAGCCCCTCATAATGAGCACAGCACAGGGATGGAGGGAGCCCCTCATAATGAGCACAGCACAGGGATGGGGGGAGCCCCTCATAATCAGCACAGCACAGGGATGGGGGGAGCCCCTCATAATGAGCACAGCACAGGGATGGTGGGAGCCCCTCATAATCAGCACAGCACAGGGATGGGGGGAGCCCCTCATAATGAGCACAGCACAGGGATGGTGGGAGCCCCTCATAATGAGCACAGCACAGGGATGGTGGGAGCCCCTCATAATGAGCACAACACAGGGATGGTGGGAGCCCCTCATAATGAGCACAGCACAGGGATGGTGGGAGCCCCTCATAATGAGCACAGCACAGGGGTGGTGGGAGCCCCTCATAATGAGCACAGCACAGGGATGGGGGGAGCCCCTCATAATGAGCACAGCACAGGGATGGGGGGAGCCCCTCATAATGAGCACAGCACAGGGGTGGTGGGAGCCCCTCATAATGAGCATAGCACAGGGATGGTGGGAGCCCCTCATAATGAGCACAGCACAGGGATGGTGGGAGCCCCTCATAATGAGCACAGCACAGGGATGGGGGGAGCCCCTCATAATGAGCACAGCACAGGGATGATGGGAGCCCCTCATAATGAGCACAGCACAGGGATGGTGGGAGCCCCTCATAATGAGCACAGCACAGGGATGGGGGGAGCCCCTCATAATGAGCACAGCACAGGGATGATGGGAGCCCCTCATAATGAGCACAGCACAGGGATGGGGGAGCCCCTCATAATGAGCACAGCACAGGGATGGGGGGAGCCCCTCATAATGAGCACAGCACAGGGATGATGGGAGCCCCTCATAATGAGCACAGCACAGGGATGGTGGGAGCCCCTCATAATGAGCACAGCACAGGGATGATGGGAGCCCCTCATAATGAGCACAGCACAGGGATGATGGGAGCCCCTCATAATGAGCACAGCACAGGGATGATGGGAGCCCCTCATAATGAGCACAGCACAGGGATGGGGGGAGCCCCTCATAATGAGCACAGCACAGGGATGGTGGGAGTCCCTCATAATGAGCACAACACAGGGATGGTGGGAGCCCCTCATAATGAGCACAGCACAGGGATGATGGGAGCCCCTCATAATGAGCACAGCACAGGGATGATGGGAGCCCCTCATAATGAGCACAGCACAGGGATGATGGGAGCCCCTCATAATGAGCACAGCACAGGGATGGTGGGAGCCCCTCATAATGAGCACAGCACAGGGATGGTGGGAGCCCCTCATAATGAGCACAACACAGGGATGGTGGGAGCCCCTCATAATGAGATGAGTGCCCAGTACAAAAGGGCCAGCTCTACCCCACCCCCCCCCCCCATCAGCAGCTCCATCTTGTGAGTAACAGCGGATCCCCTCTACCTAGGGTTGCCACCTGTCCGGGATTCACCCGGACAGTGCGGGTTTTGAATCATGTGTCCAGGTCTCAGGTGGACTGAAACCCGGACACATTATTCAGACCGGTCTATGGCTCCCCAAGTAACCAAGATATTCGCACACAAATCTGTTGCCGTCCAGGAGCTGTGAGCAGCTGTCTGGGGGGCAGTTTGGGCATTACTGGGGAGGGCAGGGTGATGATGTCAGCAAGAGCATATTGACCACACCCACTGTTCAATGCGGCACGCTATGCCCACCGCATTACTACTCTCCTTGGGGCACCCAAAGGTGTCCCAGGCCTCTAAAGTGTTCGGGTTTTGCTTGAAGAAAAGGTGGCAAGCCTACCTCTACCTGTAAGCTTGTCTAGACTGCAGCGCTTGGAAGGCAAGACAGAACCGGAACCCAGAGTCCAGGGACATGTTCATTACTGATACTATCTATCTGCTTGGCTACTTTACTAATGCTGGAGCTCTATCACCCCAAGACTGCTGCTAGATACAACAAGATAAAGTAGAAGGGAGTCTGGCAGAATATTGGGGTGCAGTGTGAGAAGCACCACCGGGCAGGTGAGCCGAGGTCGGAGAGCAGGGCTGTGCATTGTTATTACTGGCTCGGTCTCCTAATAAATATAAAAAACGATCTAAACCCCTCCCAAGAACACTAACCTACATCAGGCAGCAAAAGGGGGGATCCCAGATCTCCCAACTTTTGAAGTTGAGAATGAGGGACACTTAAGGGGGACGGCAACCTGCAGCGTGCTACATGTAAACAGATCTCTGATGTTTCATTTTGCAGCCTCAGCTGCACTGGACAGTGAATGAACAGGAAGTGCTCTGTACAGGGGCTCCCCGTTCATTCATAAACTGAAACATAATAAACAGTTTACTATGCTTTAGTTACAAATGAACAAAGGAGTGATCAGTACGGATTCCTCACTGTGTTTATTCAGAAAAAGGAGGGGGCCAGTAAATATAACATATTTACTGCCCCCCTCCCCCTCCATGCCCTACAGCAGCTGCGCCTGGCGGGAGGAAGAGGAAGAGATCTCGGAGTGCTTGGCTCTAGATATCTCTTTGCATGTAAATTCAGCAGGCTGTATCCCCAAAGGGCATTATTGGGGTCAATGGAAGGACTTCTGAGTGGTTTTCTGGAACACTGAGCAGAGAAGACTTTTCATTGTATGGAAAATTCTAGCAGCCTCAGAAGGAACATTAACACCCCCAGGCAGGGCCGCTGATAGGGGGGGACCCACCAGTCCTGTAGGGGGCCCAGGCACACAAGGGGGCCCAAACAGCAAGGGGGATTAGTGCGGTTTGGCGGAGTGGCAGTTACAGAAGGATGCCCTGTGCACCCCTCTGCAGCAGCTGAAAGACAGTTTTTCCCCCTTCTCCCAGCTTTCAGCTGCTGCAGGGAGAGACACAGACACCGGGCATCATTCCTGTAATTGCTTCTCTGACACTGATCACTGATTTCCCTCCCTGTTCTGCCAGCTTCAAATCCCCCCCCCCCCGTGTGTCCCCCGGTCACTGTCAATATAATTTATTTATTTTTTTAAATGTAAAAAAAAAGGGCTAATTCACACAGGTTCTCTGTTATGTTTGTGTCAGCTAATAAAGATTTTAGTGTATTTTTTGTGAAAATATGGTCTTGATATATTGGGGGGGCCCTGCCATGTAGGCTGTATGGGGCCCCCGTGATTTCTAACAGCAGCCCTGCCCCCAGGTCTCAGACTCCATATGATTGTCACCACTCAGAAGCAGAGGACACTTAACAGAGCAAAGGGAGAAAAAAAGAAAAATGGACACAAAAGCTGAAAGTATTTTCTGATCTGTGGACCGCCCAAGAAGAGCCCCCCGCCCCACCCACAATGTAAAACACGCCCCTTCCCTATCTGTGCTGGGGAGACACTGAATGGCCTATCCATAGACTGTCAGACTCAAGAATAAAGAGGACTACTCACTTGTAGAGTGCAGAGCGATTGTGTGGAGGAAGCATCTGCTCGGTGATGTACCCGGGATACAGGACTGGCACGCCAACTGCCCTCTGCACGATGAGCTGTGGCTGGAAGAGGTACTGGCATTCATCGTGTAAACCCTGCGGACGCAGCAAGACCATAAGATGGAGCGACACCAAAAACGGGGAAATAGAATGTATAACATCAGTGCAATCCTCACTAAAATATTATTATCATCCAAATATTCCATAAGGGTTCATGGAAGACCAGCTACCATCAACCTGGGCCAAGGAGTGCATCACAGCCTGTCAGTCTCATCAATCAGCAAGGAGGTGATGGCAGGGGATAGAGGGGATGACAGTTGGGTACACTAGATACAATAGGGAAGGAGATGGCAGTGGATGGAGGTGATGACAGTTGGGTACACTAGATACAATAGGGAAGGAGGTGGCAGTGGATGGAGGTGATGACAGTTGGGTACACTGGACACAATAGGAAGGAAGATGGTAGTGGATGGAGGTGATGACAGTTGGGTACACTAGATACAATAGGGAAGGAGATGGCAGTGGATGGAGGTGATGACAGTTGGGTACACTAGATACAATAGGGAAGGAGATGGCAGTGGATGGAGGTGATGACAGTTGGGTACACTAGATAGAATAGGGAAGGAGATGGCAGTGGATGGAGGTGATGACAGTTGGGTACACTGGACACAATAGGAAGGAAGATGACAGTGGATGGAGGTGATGACAGTTGGGTACACTAGATACAATAGGGAAGGAGATGGCAGTGGATGGAGGTGATGACAGTTGGGTACACTAGATACAATAGGGAAGGAGATGGCAGTGGATGGAGGTGATGACAGTTGGGTACACTGGACACAATAGGAAGGAAGATGGTAGTGGATGGAGGTGATGACAGTTGGGTACACTAGATACAATAGGGAAGGAGATGGCAGTGGATGGAGGTGATGACAGTTGGGTACACTAGATACAATAGGGAAGGAGATGGCAGTGGATGGAGGTGATGACAGTTGGGTACACTAGATACAATAGGGAAGGAGATGGCAGTGGATGGAGGTGATGACAGTTGGGTACACTAGATACAATAGGGAAGGAGATGGCAGTGGATGGAGGTGATGACAGTTGGGTACACTAGATACAATAGGGAAGGAGGTGGCAGTGGATGGAGGTAATAACAGTTGGGTACACTAGATACAATAGGGAAGGAGATGGCAGTGGATGGAGGTGATGACAGTTGGGTACACTAGATACAATAGGGAAGGAGATGGCAGTGGATGGAGGTGATGACAGTTGGGTACACTAGATACAATAGGGAAGGAGATGGCAGTGGATGGAGGTGATGACAGTTGGGTACACTAGATACAATAGGGAAGGAGATGGCAGTAGATGGAGGTGATGACAGTTGGGTACACTAGATACAATAGGGAAAGAGATGACAGTGGATGGAGGTGATGACAGTTGGGTACACTAGATACAATAGGGAAGTAGATGGCAGTGGATGGAGGAGATGACAGTTGGGTACACTAGATACAATAGGGAAGGAGGTGGCAGTGGATGGAGGTGATGACAGTTGGGTACACTAGATACAATAGGGAAGTAGATGGCAGTGGATGGAGGAGATGACAGTTGGGTACACTAGATACAATAGGGAAGGAGGTGGCAGTGGATGGAGGTGATGACAGTTGGGTACACTGGACACAATAGGAAGGAAGATGGTAGTGGATGGAGGTGATGACAGTTGGGTACACTAGATACAATAGGGAAGGAGATGGCAGTGGATGGAGGTGATGACAGTTGGGTACACTAGATACAATAGGGAAGGAGATGGCAGTGGATGGAGGTGATGACAGTTGGGTACACTAGATACAATAGGGAAGGAGATGGCAGTGGATGGAGGTGATGACAGTTGGGTACACTGGACACAATAGGAAGGAAGATGGTAGTGGATGGAGGTGATGACAGTTGGGTACACTAGATACAATAGGGAAGGAGATGGCAGTGGATGGAGGTGATGACAGTTGGGTACACTAGATACAATAGGGAAGGAGATGGCAGTGGATGGAGGTGATGACAGTTGGGTACACTAGATACAATAGGGAAGGAGATGGCAGTGGATGGAGGTGATGACAGTTGGGTACACTAGATACAATAGGGAAGGAGATGGCAGTGGATGGAGGTGATGACAGTTGGGTACACTAGATACAATAGGGAAGGAGGTGGCAGTGGATGGAGGTAATAACAGTTGGGTACACTAGATACAATAGGGAAGGAGATGGCAGTGGATGGAGGTGATGACAGTTGGGTACACTAGATACAATAGGGAAGGAGATGGCAGTGGATGGAGGTGATGACAGTTGGGTACACTAGATACAATAGGGAAGGAGATGGCAGTGGATGGAGGTGATGACAGTTGGGTACACTAGATACAATAGGGAAGGAGATGGCAGTAGATGGAGGTGATGACAGTTGGGTACACTAGATACAATAGGGAAAGAGATGACAGTGGATGGAGGTGATGACAGTTGGGTACACTAGATACAATAGGGAAGTAGATGGCAGTGGATGGAGGAGATGACAGTTGGGTACACTAGATACAATAGGGAAGGAGGTGGCAGTGGATGGAGGTGATGACAGTTGGGTACACTAGATACAATAGGGAAGTAGATGGCAGTGGATGGAGGAGATGACAGTTGGGTACACTAGATACAATAGGGAAGGAGGTGGCAGTGGATGGAGGTGATGACAGTTGGGTACACTGGACACAATAGGAAGGAAGATGGTAGTGGATGGAGGTGATGACAGTTGGGTACACTAGATACAATAGGGAAGGAGATGGCAGTGGATGGAGGTGATGACAGTTGGGTACACTAGATACAATAGGGAAGGAGATGGCAGTGGATGGAGGTGATGACAGTTGGGTACACTAGATACAATAGGGAAGGAGATGGCAGTGGATGGAGGTGATGACAGTTGGGTACACTGGACACAATAGGAAGGAAGATGACAGTGGATGGAGGTGATGACAGTTGGGTACACTAGATACAATAGGGAAGGAGATGGCAGTGGATGGAGGTGATGACAGTTGGGTACACTAGATACAATAGGGAAGGAGATGGCAGTGGATGGAGGTGATGACAGTTGGGTACACTGGACACAATAGGAAGGAAGATGGTAGTGGATGGAGGTGATGACAGTTGGGTACACTAGATACAATAGGGAAGGAGATGGCAGTGGATGGAGGTGATGACAGTTGGGTACACTAGATACAATAGGGAAGGAGATGGCAGTGGATGGAGGTGATGACAGTTGGGTACACTAGATACAATAGGGAAGGAGATGGCAGTGGATGGAGGTGATGACAGTTGGGTACACTGGACACAATAGGAAGGAAGATGGTAGTGGATGGAGGTGATGACAGTTGGGTACACTAGATACAATAGGGAAGGAGATGGCAGTGGATGGAGGTGATGACAGTTGGGTACACTAGATACAATAGGGAAGTAGATGGCAGTGGATGGAGGAGATGACAGTTGGGTACACTAGATACAATAGGGAAGGAGATGGCAGTGGATGGAGGTGATGACAGTTGGGTACACTAGATACAATAGGGAAGGAGATGACAGTGGATGGAGGTCATGACAGTTGGGTACACTAGATACAATAGGGAAGGAGATGGCAGTGGATGGAGGTGATGACAGTTGGGTACACTAGATACAATAGGGAAGGAGATGGCGGTGGATAGAGGAGATGACAGTTGGGTACACTAGACACAATAGGAAGGAAGATTGTAGTGGATAGAGGTGATGACAGTTGGGTACACTAGATACAATAGGGAAGGAGATGGCAGTGGATGGAGGTGATGACAGTTGGGTACACTAGATACAATAGGGAAGGAGATGGCAGTGGATGGAGGTGATGACAGTTGGGTACACTAGATACAATAGGGAAGGAGATGGCGGTGGATAGAGGAGATGACAGTTGGGTACACTGGACACAATAGGAAGGAAGATAGTAGTGGATATAGGTGATGACAGTTGGGTACACTAGGTACAATTGGGAAGGAATGGGTAGTGGATGGAGGCGATAATAGAGTCTCAGGCCGAGTTCACACTGGTGCGACATGACACTCGTCCTACTTTGGATCCGACTTTGCCCTGCGACTTGAAGTCAGAGACGCGTCCCACTTCAATGAACGGGGATCCAACTTGGATCCCCGCCAATACCAGGCACTGTGTTTGGTATGAATCTTGAGGGGAACTCCTCGCCAAATTTTAAATGAAAAACCGGCATGGGTTCCCCCTCCAAGAGCATACCAGGCCCTTGGGTCTGGTATGGATTTTAAGGGGAACCCCCTATGCGGAAAAACCAGCGTGGGGGTTCCCCCAAAATCCATACCAGACCCTTATCCGAGCACGCAGCCCGGCCGGTCAGGAAAGGGGGTGGGTACGAGCAAGCACCCCCCCTCCTGAACCGTACCAGGCCACATGCCCTCAACATGGGGGGGGTGGGTGCTTTGGGGCGCCCTGTGGCCCCCCCACCCCAAAGCACCCTGTCCCCATGTTGATGAGGACAAGGGCCTTTTCCCGACAACCCTGGCCGTTGGTTGTCCGGGTCTGCGGGCGGGGGGCTTATCGGAATTACGGGATTCCCCTTTAATTAGGGGCCCCCAGATCCCAGCCCCCCACCCTATGTGAATGAGTATGGGGTACATTGTACCCCTACCCATTCACCTGGGGGGAAAAAAGTGTCAATAAAAAGAATCACACTAGACAGGTTTTTAAAGAAATTTATTAGGCAGCTCCGGGGGTCTCTTCCCACTTCGGGCATCTCTTCCGACTTCTCCGCTCTCTTTGGCCTCTTCTGCCGGGCTCCTCCGCTATCTTTTGCTCTTTTGCCCGCTCTTTTACTAGCGGTGGCCCGGTCTTCTTCATCGTCTTCTTCCGATGTTGACACGACGATCTCTCCCGCTGTAATGCCGTGTGCGCGGTGCATAACGACTTATATAGGCATGGGGCGTGGTCACCGGGTGATGTCACCCGGTGACCCCGCCCCTTATTTCGCCACCGCCCGGGGCATGATGGGACTGTGACATCATAAGGGGTGGGGTCACCGGGTGACATCACCCGGTGACCACGCCCCATGCCTATATAAGTCGTTGCGCACTGCGCACGCGGCATTACAGCGGGAGAGAGCGTCGTGTCAACATCGGAAGAAGAGTCGAGGGGAGAAGACGACTAAAAAGACCGGGCCACCACTAGTTAAAGAGCGGGCAAAAGAGGAAAAGATAGTGGAGGAGCCCGGCAGAAGAGACACAGGAGAGTGGGAGAAGAGGCCGGAGAGCGGGAGAAGAGGCTGAAGAGAGCGGAGAAGTCAGAAGAGACCCCTGAAGTCAGGAGAGACCCCCGGAGCTGCCTAATAAATTACTTTAAAAACCTGTCTTGTGTGTTTTTTTATTGACACTTTTTCCCCCCAGGTGAATGGGTAGGGGTACGATGTACCCCATACTCATTCACATAGGGTGGGGGGCAGGGATCTCGGGGCCCCCTTATTAAAGGGGGCTCCCAGATTCCGATAAGCCCCCCACCTGCAGACCCGGACAACCAACGGCCAGGGTTGTCGGGAAGAGGCCCTTGTCCTCATTAACATAGGGACAGGGTGCTTTGGGGTGGGGGGCCGCAGGGCACCTCAAAGCACCCCCCCATGTTGAGGGCATGTGGGCTGGTACGGTTCAGGAGGGGGGGCGCTCGCTCATCCCCACCCCCTTTCCTGACCGGCCGGGCTGCGTGCTCGGATAAGGGTCTGGTATGGATTTTGGGGGGACCCCCACGCTGTTTTTTTGGCGTAGGGAGTTCCTCTTAAAATCCATACCAGACCCAAGGGCCTGGTATGCTCTTGGAGGGGAACCCATGCCGTTTTTTTATTTAAAATTTGGCGTGAAGTTCCCCCTCAAGATCATCAGAGCACAAGTCGCATGCCAAAGTCAGAGCATGCAAGACGGCGTTCCGACTTTGATCCGACTTCAGTGATATTCAATAGGCTGAAGTGGGATCAAAGTCGGACCAAAGTAGTATAAAGTCGGACCAGTTAAGACGGCTCCCATAGGGAAACATTCATTTTCACACGTCTTGCGACATGAGCTCCCAATGTCGGCGCGTCTGTCGCACCAGTGTGAACCCGGCCTCATAAAGCAGTCATCATCAACCCTGTCCTCAGGGCCCACTAACAGACCAGGTTTACAAGATAACTGAAATACATCACAAGTGAGATCATTTGCTGCTCAGTGATTGCCGTATTCTAGTCTGCATCTCCCCCAAGGTAATACTTAAAATCTGGCCTGTTAGTGGGCCCTGAGGACAGGAGATGATGACCACTGTTATAAAGAGAAGGGGGACTCTTGTGGAAAACCCTTTAGTCGTGAGATGAGGCTATGAGGACATCACTGGGAGGACATTACTGGGAGGACATTACTGGGAGGACATTACTGGGGGGACATTACTGGGGGGACATTACTGGAAGGACATTACTGGAAGGACATTACTGGAAGGACATTACTGGGAGGACATTACTGGGAGGACATTACTGGGAGGACATTACTGGGAGGACATTACTGGGGGGACATCACTGGGAGGACATCACTGGGAGGACATTACTGGGAGGACATTACTGGGAGGACATTACTGGGGGGACATTACTGGGGGGACATTACTGGAAGGACATTACTGGGAGGACATTACTGGGGGGACATTACTGGGGGGACATTACTGGAAGGACATTACTGGGAGGACATTACTGGGGGGACATTACTGGCGGGACATTACTGGGGGGACATTACTGGGAGGACATTACTGGGAGGACATTACTGGGGGGACATTACTGGAAGGACATTACTGGGGGGACATTACTGGAAGGACATTACTGGAAGGACATTACTGGGAGGACATTACTGGGGGGACATTACTGGGAGGACATTACTGGGGGGACATTACTGGGGGGACATTACTGGGGGGACATTACTGGAAGGACATTACTGGGGGGACATTACTGGAGGGACATTACTGGGGGGACATTACTGGGGGGACATTACTGGGGGGACATTACTGGAAGGACATTACTGGGGGGACATTACTGGGGGGACATTACTGGAAGGACATTACTGGAAGGACATTACTGGGAGGACATTACTGGGGGGACATTACTGGCGGGACATTACTGGGGGGACATTACTGGGAGGACATTACTGGGAGGACATTACTGGGAGGACATTACTGGGAGGACATTACTGGGGGGACATTACTGGAAGGACATTACTGGGGGGACATTACTGGGAGGACATTACTGGGGGGACATTACTGGGAGGACATTACTATTCCTGGGGTAGAGTATACAATGGAGGTCTGAGCACTATATATATATATATATATATATATATATATATATATATATGGAAGAGATTGGTGGTTTGAAGGTCACATTAGTCTCGAATCAGGACGGTAAATGAAATCTCACCTTAATTGTGATCTTCCCGTCATCTTTGGGTAGGTGGGCGGCCAGGAACCAGTCTCCCGGAAGAGGACTTGTGACATTAAACACTCCAGTGGTTCTGTTTGGAAGGGTCCAGGTGAGGGTGAGTGTGAAGGAGCCCGGTACCGCGGTGTCTCGGGGGAAGTGGGCATTTAATGGGTTAATAACCGGAGGAGCGCCAGGCCTGAAGTATCTGCAGAGAGAACAGGACATGGCGGAGTTACAGATTGTAGATTCTAAATCTACTACAGGAGATCTCTACAAGAAAGGCTGGATATGGATGGAAAGGGTCCACACACATCTAATATTCAATAAATGGGTGGAACATAAGGGCTCAGCACCTTTCCCCAGAATTCCATGTCACTTGAGGAATGCAACTCCCCACCATGGCATTTGGCTCTGTTCCTTCTCATGTTGCACCCCCCCTCCCCCCACACACACACACCTTACTGTGTTCCAGTACCTCATGTTTATATCATAAAAAACCTGGATGTCTCAGGAACTTTGGAAGTGCAGGGATGGTGGTAGACCCTTGCAATAGGTGTACAGAACCCATAACTCAACATAGGGATGGTGGGAACCCCTCATAATGGGCACAGCGGGTATACAGACCCGGGAACTCAGCACAGGGATGGTGGGAACCCCTCATAATGGGCACAGCGGGTGTAAGTATCTGTATCTTCCTTATAGCCAGTTCTTAACAGTAAGCTATCCAACCTTGAATATTTTTACCCATTAGCCCCTCCCATATCCCAGCCAGAGGACATACACTGTGACACTGCGGTCAGGACAGTTGTCACCAAAGGTTCCGCCCTGCTCCTTGAAGGTAATGAGGTTCCACACAGCGATAACCGTGTCCTCCGGAATGTGGAAATGGAAAAGTTCAATGCTGCCCACCGAGCGGAATGGATTCAGCTTCCGGGGGGTCCGTGTGAAGTAGTCAGTTACGAAGAGACCATCTGTACAGAAAAGGAGCGGAGGCAATCAGAGGTCATATACTGGCTGATGTAAGGCTGTCAACATTCTGATATAGAGAGACTGAAACATGCCGCACACCTGTACCACCTCCAGTATCACCATTACACCTGAGACACACCGCACACCTGTACCACCTCCAGTATCACCATTACACCTGAGACACACCGCACACCTGTACCACCTCCAGTATCACCATCACACCTGAGACATGCCGCACACATGAACCACCTCCAATATCACCACCACACCTGAGACACACTGCACACCTGTACCACCTCCAATATCACCACCACACCTGAGACATGCCGCACACCTGTACCACCTCCAATATCACCACCACACCTGAGACATGCCGCACACCTGTACCACCTCCAATATCACCACCACACCTGAGACATGCCGCACACATGAACCACCTCCAATATCACCACCACCACACCTGAGACACACCACACACCTGTCCCACCTCCAATATCACCACCACACCTGAGAAACGCCGAACACCTGTACCACCTCCAATATCACCACCACACCTGAGACATGCCGCACACATGAACCACCTCCAATATCACCACCACCACACCTGAGACACACCACACACCTGTCCCACCTCCAATATCACCACCACACCTGAGAAACGCCGAACACCTGTACCACCTCCAGTATCACCACCACACCTGAGACACACACTGCACACCTGAGACACCTCCAATATCACCACCACCACACCTGAGACATGCCGCACACCTGTACCACCTCCAATATCACCACCACACCTGAGACACACCGCACACCTGTACCACCTCCAGTATCACCACCACACCTGAGACACACACTGCACACCTGAGACACCTCCAATATCACCACCACACCTGAGACACACCGCACACCTGTACCACCTCCAATATCACCATCACACCTGAGACATGCCGCACACATGAACCACCTCCAATATCACCACCACACCTGAGACACACCACACACCTGTCCCACCTCCAATATCACCATCACACCTGAGATACACCACACACCTGTACCACCTCCAGTATCACCACCACACCTGAGACACACCACACATATGAACCACCTCCAATATCACCACCACACCTGAGACACACCACACACCTGTCCCACCTCCAATATCACCACCACACCTGAGACACACCACACACCTGTCCCACCTCCAATATCACCACCACACCTGAGACACACCACACACCTGTCCCACCTCCAATATCACCACCACACCTGAGACATGCCGCACACCTGTACCACCTCCAATATCACCACCACACCTGAGACACACCGCACACCTGTACCACCTCCAGTATCACCATTACACCTGAGACACACCGCACACCTGTACCACCTCCAGTATCACCACCACACCTGAGACACCTCCAATATCACCACCACCACACCTGAGACATCCCGCACACCTGTACCACCTCCAATATCAGCACCACACCTGAGACACACCGCACACCTGTACCACCTCCAGTATCACCACCACACCTGAGACACACACTGCACACCTGAGACACCTCCAATATCACCACCACACCTGAGACACACCACACACCTGTACCACCTCCAATATCACCATCACACCTGAGAAACGCCGAACACCTGTACCACCTCCAGTATCACCATCACACCTGAGACATGCCACACATCTGTACCACCTCCATTATCACAACCACACCTGAGACATGCCGCACACCTGTACCACCTCCAGAATCACCATCACACCTGAGACACACCACACACCTGTACCACCTCCAGAATCGCCATCACACCTGAGACATACCGCACACATGTACCACCTCCAGTATCACCATCACACCTGAGACACACCGCACACCTGTACCACCTCCAGTATCACCACCACACCTGAGACACACCGCACACCTGTACCACCTCCAGTATCACCATTACACCTGAGACACACCGCACACCTGTACCACCTCCAGTATCACCACCACACCTGAGACACACCACACACCTGTACCACCTCCAGTATCACCATCACACCTGAGACACACCGCACACCTGTACCACCTCCAGTATCACCACCACACCTGAGACACACCGCACACCTGTACCACCTCCAGTATCACCATCACACCTGAGACACACCACACACCTGTACCACCTCCAATATCACCACCACACCTGAGACACACCGCACGCCTGTACCACCTCCAATATCACCATCACACCTGAGGCACACCACACACCTGTACCATCTCCAATATCACCACCACACCTGAGACACACCGCACAACTGTACCACCTCCAGTATCACCATCACACCTGAGACACACCGCACACCTGTACCACCTCCAGTATCACCATTACACCTGAGACACACCGTACACCTGTACCACCTCCAGTATCACCACCACACCTGAGACACACCACACACCTGTACCACCTCCAATATCACCACCACACCTGAGACACACTGCACACCTGTACCACCTCCAGTACCACTATCACCTCTGAGACACGCCACACACATGTACCACCTCCAGTATCACCATAATACCTGAGACACACCGCACACCTGTACCACCTCCAGTATCACCATAATACCTGAGACATGCTGCACACCTGTACCACCTCCAGTATCACCATCACACCTGAGACATGCCACACATCTGTACCACCTCCAATATCACCACCACACCTGAGACACACCGCACACCTGTACCACCTCCAGAATCACCATCACACCTGAGACACACCCCACACCTGTACCACCTCCAGCATCACCACCACAACTGAGACATGCCGCACACCTGTACCACCTCCAGAATCACCATCACACCTGAGACACACCGCACACCTGTACCACCTCCAGTATCACCATCACACCTGAGACACCGCACACCTGTACCACCTCCAGTATCACCATTACACCTGAGACACACCGCACACCTGTACCACCTCCAGTATCACCATCACACCTGAGACACACCGCACACCTGTACCACCTCCAGTATCACCACCACACCTGAGACACACCGCACACCTGTACCACCTCCAGTATCACCATTACACCTGAGACACACCGCACACCTGTACCACCTCCAGTATCACCACCACACCTGAGACACACCACACACCTGTACCACCTCCAGTATCACCATCACACCTGAGACACACCGCACACCTGTACCACCTCCAGTATCACCACCACACCTGAGACACACCGCACACCTGTACCACCTCCAGTATCACCATCACACCTGAGACACACCACACACCTGTACCACCTCCAATATCACCACCACACCTGAGACACACCGCACGCCTGTACCACCTCCAATATCACCATCACACCTGAGGCACACCACACACCTGTACCATCTCCAATATCACCACCACACCTGAGACACACCGCACAACTGTACCACCTCCAGTATCACCATCACACCTGAGACACACCGCACACCTGTACCACCTCCAGTATCACCATTACACCTGAGACACACCGTACACCTGTACCACCTCCAGTATCACCACCACACCTGAGACACACCACACACCTGTACCACCTCCAATATCACCACCACACCTGAGACACACTGCACACCTGTACCACCTCCAGTACCACTATCACCTCTGAGACACGCCACACACATGTACCACCTCCAGTATCACCATAATACCTGAGACACACCGCACACCTGTACCACCTCCAGTACCACTATCACCTCTGAGACACGCCACACACATGTACCACCTCCAGTATCACCATAATACCTGAGACACACCGCACACCTGTACCACCTCCAGTATCACCATAATACCTGAGACATGCTGCACACCTGTACCACCTCCAGTATCACCATCACACCTGAGACATGCCACACATCTGTACCACCTCCAATATCACCACCACACCTGAGACACACCGCACACCTGTACCACCTCCAGAATCACCATCACACCTGAGACACACCCCACACCTGTACCACCTCCAGCATCACCACCACAACTGAGACATGCCGCACACCTGTACCACCTCCAGAATCACCATCACACCTGAGACACACCGCACACCTGTACCACCTCCAGTATCACCATCACACCTGAGACACCGCACACCTGTACCACCTCCAGTATCACCATTACACCTGAGACACACCGCACACCTGTACCACCTCCAGTACCACTATCACACCTGAGACACACCGCACACCTGTACCACCTCCAGTACCACTATCACACCTGAGACACACCGCACACCTGTACCACCTCCAATATCACCATCACACCTGAGACATGCCGCATACATGAACCACCTTCAATATCACCACCACACCTGAGACACACCACACACCTGTACCACCTCCAATATCACCACCACACCTGAGACATGCGGCACACCTGTACCACCTCCAATATCACCACCACACCTGAGACACACCGCACACCTGTACCACCTTCAGTATCACCATTACACCTGAGACACACCGCACACCTGTACCACCTCCAGTATCACCATTACACCTGAGACACACCACACACCTGTACCACCTCCAATATCACCACCACACCTGAGACACACTGCACACCTGTACCACCTCCAATATCACCACCACACCTGAGACACACACTGAACACCTGAGACACCTCCAATATCACCACCACACCTGAGACACACCGCACACCTGTACCACCTCCAGTATCACCATCACACCTGAGACACACCGCACACCTGTACCACCTCCAGTATCACCATTACACCTCAGACACGCTGCACACCTGTACCACCTCCAATATCACCACCACACCTGAGACACACCGCACACATGTACCACCTCCAGTTTCACCACCACACCTGAGACACACCGCACACCTGTACCACTTCCAGTATCACCATCACACCTGAGACACGCCGCACATCTGTACCACCTCCAATATCACCACCACACACCTGTACCACCTCCAATATCACCACCACACCTGAGACACACCGCACACCTGTACCACCTCCAGTATCACCACCACAACTGAGACATGCCGCACACCTGTACCACCTCCAATATCACCATCACACCTGAGACACACCGTACACCTGTACCCCCTCCAGTATCACCATCACACCTGAGACACGCCGCACATCTGTACCACCTCCAGTATCACCACCACACCTGAGACACGCCGCACACCTGTACCACCTCCAGTATCACCACCACACCTGAGACACACCACACACCTGTACCACCTCCAGTATCACCATCACACCTGAGACACACCGCACACCTGTACCACCTCCAGTATCACCACCACACCTGAGACACACCGCACACCTGTACCACCTCCAGTATCACCATCACACCTGAGACACACCACACACCTGTACCACCTCCAATATCACCACCACACCTGAGACACACCGCAAACCTGTACCACCTCCAATATCACCACCACACCTGAGACCGCAAACCTGTACCACCTCCAATATCACCACCACACCTCCAGTATCACCACCACACCTGAGACATGCCGCACACCTGTACCACCTCCAGTATCACCATCACACCTGAGACACACCGCACACCTGTACCACCTTCAGTATCACCATTACACCTGAGACACACCGCACACCTGTACCACCTCCAGTATCACCATTACACCTGAGACACACCACACACCTGTACCACCTCCAATATCACCACCACACCTGAGACACACTGCACACCTGTACCACCTCCAATATCACCACCACACCTGAGACACACACTGAACACCTGAGACACCTCCAATATCACCACCACACCTGAGACACACCGCACACCTGTACCACCTCCAGTATCACCATCACACCTGAGACACACCGCACACCTGTACCACCTCCAGTATCACCATTACACCTCAGACACGCTGCACACCTGTACCACCTCCAATATCACCACCACACCTGAGACACACCGCACACATGTACCACCTCCAGTTTCACCACCACACCTGAGACACACCGCACACCTGTACCACTTCCAGTATCACCATCACACCTGAGACACGCCGCACATCTGTACCACCTCCAATATCACCACCACACACCTGTACCACCTCCAATATCACCACCACACCTGAGACACACCGCACACCTGTACCACCTCCAGTATCACCACCACAACTGAGACATGCCGCACACCTGTACCACCTCCAATATCACCATCACACCTGAGACACACCGTACACCTGTACCACCTCCAGTATCACCATCACACCTGAGACACGCCGCACATCTGTACCACCTCCAGTATCACCACCACACCTGAGACACGCCGCACACCTGTACCACCTCCAGTATCACCACCACACCTGAGACACACCACACACCTGTACCACCTCCAGTATCACCATCACACCTGAGACACACCGCACACCTGTACCACCTCCAGTATCACCACCACACCTGAGACACACCGCACACCTGTACCACCTCCAGTATCACCATCACACCTGAGACACACCACACACCTGTACCACCTCCAATATCACCACCACACCTGAGACACACCGCAAACCTGTACCACCTCCAATATCACCACCACACCTGAGACCGCAAACCTGTACCACCTCCAATATCACCACCACACCTCCAGTATCACCACCACACCTGAGACATGCCGCACACCTGTACCACCTCCAGTATCACCATCACACCTGAGACACACCGCACACCTGTACCACCTCCAGTATCACCACCACACCTGAGACACACCGCACAACTGTACCACCTCCAGTATCACCATCACACCTGAGACACACCGCACAACTGTACCACCTCCAGTATCACCATCACACCTGAGACACACCGCACACCTGTACCACCTTCAGTATCACCATTACACCTGAGACACACCACACACCTGTACCACCTCCAATATCACCACTACACCTGAGACACACCACACACCTATACCACCTCCAATATCACCACCACACCTGAGACACACCGCACACCTGTACCACCTCCAGTACCACTATCACACCTGAGACACGCCACACACATGTACCACCTCCAGTATCACCATAATACCTGAGACACACCGCACACCTGTACCACCTCCAGTATCACCATAATACCTGAGACATGCTGCACACCTGTACCACCTCGAGTATCACCATCACACCTGAGACATGCCGCACATCTGTACCCCCTCCAATATTACCATCACACCTGAGACACGCCGCACACCTGTACCACCTCCAATATCACCACCACACCTGAGACACACCACACACCTGTACCACCTCCAATATCACCACCACACCTGAGACACACCGCACACCTGTACCACCACCAGCATCACCACCACACCTGAGACATGCCGCACACCTGTACCACCTCCAGAATCACCATCACACCTGAGACACACCGCACACCTGTACCACCTCCAGTATCACCATCACACCTTAGACACACCGCACACCTATACCACCTCCAATATCACCATTACACCTGAGACACACCGCACACCTGTACCACCTCCAGTATCACCATTACACCTGAGACACACCGTACACCTGTACCACCTCCAGTATCACCACCACACCTGAGACACACCACACACCTGTACCACCTCCAGTATCACCATCACACCTGAGACACACCGCACACCTGTACCACCTCCAGTATCACCACCACACCTGAGACATGCCGCACACCTGTACCACCTCCAGAACCACCATTACACCTGAGACACGCCACACACATGTACCACCTCCAGAATCACCATCACACCTGAGACACACCGCAAACCTGTACCACCTCCAGTATCACCACCACACCTGAGACATGCCGCACACCTGTACCACCTCCAGAACCACCATTACACCTGAGACACGCCACACACATGTACCACCTCCAGAATCACCATCACACCTGAGACACACCGCACACCTGTACCACCTCCAATATCACCACCACACCTGAGACACACCGCACACCTGTACCACCTCCAGTACCACTATCACACCTGAGACACGCCACACACATGTACCACCTCCAGTATCACCATAATACCTGAGACACACCGCACACCTGTACCACCTCCAGTATCACCATAATACCTGAGACATGCTGCACACCTGTACCACCTCCAGTATCATCATCACACCTGAGACACGCCGCACATCTGTACCACCTCCAATATTACCATCACACCTGAGACACGCCGCACACCTGTACCACCTCCAATATCACCACCACACCTGATACACACCACACACCTGTACCACCTCCAATATCACCACCACACCTGAGACACACCGCACACCTGTACCACCTCCAGTATCACCACCACACCTGAGACATGCCGCACACCTGTACCACCTCCAGAATCACCATCACACCTGAGACACACCGCACACCTGTACCACCTCCAGTATCACCATCACACCTGAGACACACACTGCACACCTGTACCACCTCCAGTATCACCACCACACCTGAGACACACTGCACACCTGTACCACCTGCAGTATCACCATCACACCTGAGACACACCACACACCTGTACCACCTCCAATATCACCATTACACCTGAGACACACCGCACACCTGTACCACCTCCAGTATCACCACCACACCTGAGACACACCGCACACCTGTACCACCTCCAGTATCACCATTACACCTGAGACACACCACACACCTGTACCACCTCCAATATCACCACCACACCTGAGACACACCGCAAACCTGTACCACCTCCAGTATCACCACCACACCTGAGACATGCCGCACACCTGTACCACCTCCAGTACCACCATTACACCTGAGACACGCCACACACATGTACCACCTCCAGAATCACCATCACACCTGAGACACACTGCACACCTGTACCATCTCCAGTATTACCACCACACCTGAGACACACCACACACCTGTACCACCTCCAGTACCAATATCACACCTGAGACACGCCACACACATGTACCACCTCCAGTATCACCATAATACCTGAGACACAACGCACACCTGTACCACCTCCAGTATCACCATAATACCTCAGACATGCTGCACACCTGTACCACCTCCAGTATCACCATCACACCTGAGACACGCCACACATCTGTACCACCTCCAATATTACCATCACACCTGAGACACGCCGCACACCTGTACCAGCTCCAATATCACCACCACACCTGAGACACACCGCACACCTGTACCACCTCCAATATCACCACCACACCTGAGACACACCGCACACCTGTACCACCTCCAGAATCACCATCACACCTGAGACACACCGCACACCTGTACCACCTCCAGTATCACCATCACACCTGAGACACGCCGCACATCTGTACCACCTCCAGTATCACCACCACACCTGAGACACACCGCACACCTGTACCACCTCCAGTATCACCACCACACCTGAGACACACCGCACACCTGTACCACCTCCAGTATCACCACCACACCTGAGACACACCACACACCTGTACCACTTCCAGTATCACCACCACACCTGAGACACACCGCACACCTGTACCACCTCCAGTATCACCATCACACCTGAGACACACCACACACCTGTACCACCTCCAATATCACCACCACACCTGAGACACACCGCAAACCTGTACCACCTCCAATATCACCACCACACCTGAGACCGCAAACCTGTACCACCTCCAATATCACCACCACACCTCCAGTATCACCACCACACCTGAGACATGCTGCACACCTGTACCACCTCCAGTATCACCATCACACCTGAGACACACACTGCACACCTGTACCACCTCCAATATCACCACCACACCTGAGACACACCGCAAACCTGTACCACCTCCAATATCACCACCACACCTGAGTCCGCAAACCTGTACCACCTCCAATATCACCACCACACCTCCAGTATCACCACCACACCTGAGAAACGCCGCACACCTGTACCACCTCCAGAATCACCATCACACCTGAGACACACCGCACACATGTACCACCTCCAATATCACCACCACACCTGAGACACACCGCCTCTTTTCCTGCGGCCTGCCAGGTTGCGTGCTCGGATAATGGGTCTGGTATGGATTTATGGGGAAACTCCACGCAATTTTTATTTTTAAATTTGGGGTGGAGTTCCCCTTAAGATCCATACCAGACCTAAAGGGCCTGGTATGGATATTTGGGGGGAACCCCACGCATTTTTTTTTTAATCAATGACTTTTGTATGTATTGCCGGGAGCCGACAATAATTAATAGCCGCAAGTGAGTTTTAAATTACTTTTTTTCCTTCAGAAATGACACTTTGTGCAGGGACAGTTCTAAGCATGGGAAACAAGCGCGACTTTACATGCATATCATACACACCCCCCAGGTACGAAATTTAAAGGAATATTTCACTTTTATTTTTTCACTTTAAGCATTATTAAAATCACTGCTCCCGAAAACATTGCAGTTTTAAAAACTTTTTTTGCATTGATACATGTCCCCTGGGGCAGGACCCGGGTCCCCAAACACTTTTTATGACAATAACTTGCATATAAGCCTTTAAAATGAGCACTTTAGATTTCTCCCATAGACTTTTTGAATTGGCCTCGAACACCCCAAATTGTTCGCTGTTCGGTGAACGGGCGAACAGGCAATGTTCGATTCGAACTCAAAGCTCATCCCTAATCACCACCACACCTGAGACACACCGCACACCTGTATTACCTCCAATATCACCATTACACCTGAGACACACACTGCACACCTGTACCATCTCCAATATCACCACCACACCTGAGACACACCACACACCTGTACCACCTCCAATATCACCACCACACCTGAGACACACACTGCACACCTGTACCACCTCCAATATCACCACCACACCTGAGACACACCGCACACCTCTACCATCTCCAATATCACCACCACACCTGAGACACACCGCACACCTTTACCACCTCCAATATCACCACCACACCTGAGACACACACTGCACACCTGTACCACCTCCAATATCACCACCACACCTGAGACACACCACACACCTCTACTATCTCCAGTATCACCACCACATCTGAGACACACACTGCACACCTGTACCACCTCCAATATCACCACCACACCTGAGACACACCGCACACCTCTACCATCTCCAATATCACCACCACACCTGAGACACACCACACACCTGTACCACCTCCAATATCACCACCACACCTGAGACACGCCACACACCTGTACCACCTCAAATATCACCATCACACCTGAGACACACCGCACACCTGTACCACCTCCAATAAAACCATCACACCTGAGACACACCACACACCTGTACCACCTCCAATATCACCACCACACCTGAGACACACACTGCACACCTGTACCACCTCCAATATCACCACCACACCTGAGACACACCGCACACCTGTACCACCTCGAATATCACCATCACACCTGAGACACACCACACACCTGTACCACCTCCAATATCACCACCACACCTGAGACACACCGCACACCTCTACCATCTCCAATATCACCACCACACCTGAGACACACCGCACACCTCTACCATCTCCAATATCACCACCACACCTGAGACACACCGCACACCTGTACCACCTCCAATATCACCACCACACCTGAGACACGCCACACACCTGTACCACCTCAAATATCACCATCACACCTGAGACACACCGCACACCTGTACCACCTCCAATAAAACCATCACACCTGAGACACACCACACACCTGTACCACCTCGAATATCACCATCACACCTGAGACACACCACACACCTGTACCACCTCCAATATCACCACCACACCTGAGACACACCGCACACCTGTACCACCTCCAATATCACCACCACACCTGAGACACACACTGCACACCTGAGACACATCCAATATCACCACCACACCTGAGACACACCGCACACCTCTACCATCTCCAATATCACCACCACACCTGAGACACACCGCACACCTGTACCACCTCCAGTATCACTATCACACCTGAGAAACGCCGAACACCTGTACTACCTCCAATATCACCATCACACCTGAGACACACCGCATACCTGTACCACCTCCAGTATCACCATTACACCTGAGACACACCACACACCTGTACCACCTCCAGTATCACCACCACACCTGAGACACACTGCACACCTGTACCACCTCCAGTACCAACATTACACCTGAGACACGCCACACACATGTACCACCTCCAGAATCACCATCACACCTGAGACACAACGCACACCTGTACCACCTCCAATATCACCACCACACCTGAGACACACCACACACCTGTACCACCTCCAGTACCACTATCACACCTGAGACACGCCGCACATCTGTACCACCTCCAGTATCACCATAATACCTGAGACACACCGCAACCTGTACCACCTCCAGTATCACCACCACACCTGAGACACGCCACACACATGTACCACCTCCAATATCACCATCACACCTGAGACACGCCACACACCTGTACCACCTCCAATATCACCACCACACCTGAGACACACCGCACACCTGTACCACCTCCAGTATCACCACCACACCTGAGACACACCGCACACCTGTACCACCTCCAGTACCACCATTACACCTGAGACACGCCACACACATGTACCACCTCCAGAATCACCATCACACCTGAGACACACCGCACACCTGTACCACCTCCAGTATCACCATTACACCTGAGACACACCGCACACCTGTACCACCTCCAGTATCACCATAATACCTGAGACATGCTGCACACCTGTACCACCTCCAGTATCACCATCACACCTGAGACACACCGCACACCTGTACCACCTCCAATATTACCATCACACCTGAGACACACCTGTCCCACCTCCAATATCACCATCACACCTGAGACACACACTGCACACCTGTACCACCTCCAGTATCACCACCACACCTGAGACACACCACACATCTGTACCACCTCCAATATCGCCACCACACCTGAGACATGCTGCGCACCTGTGCCACCTCCAATATCAACATCACACCTGAGACACATGCTGCACACCTGTACCACCTCCAATATAACCACACCTGAGACACACCGCACATCTGTACCACCTCCAATATCAATATAACACCTGAGACACACCGCACACCTGTATCACCTCCAATATCAATATAACACCTGAGACACACGCTGCACACCTGTACCACCTCCAGTATCACCATCACACCTGAGACACACCGCACACCTGTACCACCTCCAGTATCGCCATCCCACCTGAGACATGCCGCACACCTGTACCACCTCCAGTATCACCATCACACCTAAGACACACCGCACACCTGTACCACCTCCAATATTACCATCACACCTGAGACACACCGCACACCTGTACCACCTCCAATATCACCATTACACCTGAGACACACCGCACACCTGTACCACCTCCAATATCACCATTACACCTGAGACACACACTGCACACCTGTACCACCTCCAGTATCACCACCACACCTGAGACACACTGCACACCTTTACCACCTCCAATATCACCACCACACCTGAGACACACACTGCACACCTGTACCCCCTCTAGTATCAACACCACACCTGAGACACACACTGCACACCTGTACCACCTCCAATATCACCACCACACCTGAGACACACTGCACACCTCTACCATCTCCAATATCACCACCACACCTGAGACACACCGCACACCTGTACCACCTCCAATATCACCATCACACCTGAGACACACACTGCACACCTGTACCACCTCCAGTATCACCACCACACCTGAGACACGCACTGCACACCTGTACCACCTCCAATATCACCACCACACCTGAGACATGCCGCACACCTGTACCACCTCCAATATCACCACCACACCTGAGACACGCCACACACCTGTACCACCTCCAATAAAACCATCACACCTGAGACACACCACACACCTGTACCACCTCGAATATCACCATCACACCTGAGACACACCACACACCTGTACCACCTCCAATATCACCACCACACCTGAGACACACCGCACACCTGTACCACCTCCAATATCACCACCACACCTGAGACACACACTGCACACCTGAGACACATCCAATATCACCACCACACCTGAGACACACCACACACCCCTACCATCTCCAATATCACCACCACACCTGAGACACACCGCACACCTGTACCACCTCCAGTATCACCATCACACCTGAGACACACCGTACACCTGTACCACCTCCAGTATCACCATTACACCTGAGACACACCACACACCTGAGAAACGCCGAACACCTGTACTACCTCCAATATCACCATCACACCTGAGACACACCGCACACCTGTACCACCTCCAGTATCACCATTACACCTGAGACACACCACACACCTGTACCACCTCCAGTATCACCACCACACCTGAGACACACCGCACACCTGTACCACCTCCAGTACCAACATTACACCTGAGACACGCCACACACATGTACCACCTCCAGAATCACCATCACACCTGAGACACACCGCACACCTGTACCACCTCCAATATCACCACCACACCTGAGACACACCGCACACCTGTACCACCTCCAGTACCACTATCACACCTGAGACACGCCGCACATCTGTACCACCTCCAGTATCACCATATTACCTGAGACACACCGCACACCTGTACCACCTCCAGTATCACCACGACACCTGAGACACGCCGAACACCTGTACCACCTCCAGTATCACCACCACACCTGAGACACACCGCACACCTGTACCACCTCCAGTACCAACATTACACCTGAGACACGCCACACACATGTACCACCTCCAGAATCACCATCACACCTGAGACACGCCACACACATGTACCACCTCCAATATCACCATCACACCTGAGACACGCCGAACACCTGTACCACCTCCAGTATCACCACCACACCTGAGACACACCGCACACCTGTACCACCTCCAGTATCACCACCACACCTGAGACACACCGCACACCTGTACCACCTCCAGTACCACCATTACACCTGAGACACGCCACACACATGTACCACCTCCAGAATCACCATCACACCTGAGACACACCGCACACCTGTACCACCTCCAGTATCACCATTACACCTGAGACACACCGCACACCTGTACCACCTCCAGTATCACCATAATACCTGAGACATGCTGTACACCTGTACCACCTCCAATATTACCATCACACCTGAGACACACCGCACACCTGTACCACCTCCAGTATCACCACCACACCTGAGACACACCGCAAACCTGTACCACCTCCAATATCACCACCACACCTGAGACACACTGCACACCTCTACCATCTTCAATATCACCACCACACCTGAGACACACCGCACACCTGTACCACCTCCAATACCACTATAACACCTGAGACATGCCACACACCTGTACCACCTCCAATATCACCATTACACCTGAGACACACCGCACACCTCTACCATCTCCAATATCACCACCACACCTGAGACACACCACACACCTGTACCACCTCCAGTATCACCACCACACCTGAGACAGACCACACATCTGTACCACCTCCAATATCGCCACCACACCTGAGACATGCTGCGCACCTGTACCACCTCCAATATTAACATTACACCTGAGACACATGCTGCACACCTGTACCACCTCCAATATAACCACACCTGAGACACACCGCACATCTGTACCACCTCCAATATCAATATAACACCTGAGACACACCGCACACCTGTACCACCCTCCAATATCAATATAACACCTGAGACACACGCTGCACACCTGTACCACCTCCAGTATCACCATCACACCTGAGACACACCGCACACCTGTACCACCTCCAGTATCACCATCACACCTGAGACATGCCGCACATCTGTACCACCTCCAATATCAATATAACACCTGAGACACTTGCTGCACACCTGTGCCACCTCCAATATAACCACACCTGAGACACACCGCACATCTATACCACCTCCAATATCAATATAACACCTGTGACACACCGCACACCTGTACCACCTCCAATATCAATATAACACCTGAGACACACGCTGCACACCTGTACCACCTCCAGTATCACCATCACACCTGAGACACACCACACACCTGTACCACCTTCAATATCACCATTACACCAGAGACATGCCGCACACCTGTACCACCTCCAGTATCACCACCACATCTAATGCCGCGTACACATGATCGCTTTTCTCGACGAGAAAAACTGCATTTTTTTTTCGCCGAGAAAAACGATCGTCTGTGGGCTTTATGTCGTTTTTCTCGTCTAGAAAAACGGCATAAAAAACGACGAGAAAATTTAGAACATGTTCTAAATTTTCTCATCGTTTTTTCCAGCATTTTTTTCCGCGGCAGTTTTCCCATAGGGAAACACTGCCGCGGAGCCCACAGATGGTCGTTTTTCTCGTCAAGAGCAAAAATGATGGGAAAAACGACCGTGTGTAGGGAACCAAGCGGTTCCCTCGTTTTTCCTGTCATTATTCACGGCGGTTTTTTAACCGCCGTGAATAATGATCGTGTGTACGCGGCATGAGACATGCTACACATTTGAGACATGCTTCACACCCGTACCACCTCCAATATCACCACACCTGAGACATGTCACACACCTGTACCACCTCTAATATAACCATCACACCAGAGACAAGCTTCACACCTGTACCACCTCCAATATCAATATAACACCTGAGACACACCGCACACCTGTACCACCTCCAATTATAACTGCGTCTTCCTCCTGTGACTACTACTGTGTTAATTAAAACAAAGCATAAAATACCTTTCCTTTGTAGTTATAATAATAATGGATGATGGGGGTAGGAGGTTACAGCTGATGGTAATAATAATAGTGGATGATGGGGATAGGATGTATTATGGGAGGTATAATGATGGGGGTGGTGGATGATGATAATAGGTATAATGATGGGGGTAGTAGTTGAGGATGATGATGATGATGATGATAAATATAATGATAGGGTAGTGGTTTAACAATGATAGGTATATTGATGGGGGTAGTAGTTGATGATGATGATGATGGGTATAATGATGGGTGTAGTATGTATTTGATAACAATGGGTGGTGGGTATATTGATGGGGGTAGTAGGTGGATGATGGGTATAATGATGGGGGTAGTAGGTGGGTGATGGGTATAATGATTGGGGTAGTGGGTGGATGATGGGTATAATGATGGGGGTAGTAGGTGGATGATGGGTATAATGATAGGGGTAGTAGGTGGATGATGGGTATAATGATGGGGGTAGTAGGTGGATGATGGGTATAATGATGGGGGTAGTAGGTGGATGATGGGTATAATGATGGGGGTAGTAGGTGGATGATGGGTATAATGATGGGGGTAGTAGGTGGGTAATGGGTATAATGATGGGGGAAGTAGGTGGGTGATGGGTATAATAATGGGGGTAGAAGGTGGATGATGGGTATAATGATGGGGGTAGTAGGTGGATGATGGGTATAATGATGGTGGTAGTAGGTGGATAATGGGGGTAGTAGGTGGATGATGGGGGTAGTAGGTGGGTGATGGGGGTAGTAGGTGGGTGATGGGTATAATGATGGGGGTAGTAGGTGGATGATGGGGGTAGTAGGTGGATGATGGGGGTAGTAGGTGGGTGATGGGGTAGTAGGTGGGTGATGGGTATAATGATGGGGGTAGTAGGTGGAGGATGGGGGTAGTAGGTGGGTGATGGGTATAATGATGGGGGTAGTAGGTGGATGATGGGGGTAGTAGGTGGATTATGGGGGTAGTAGGTGGGTAATGGGGGTAGTAGGTGGATGATAGGGGTAGTAGGTGGGTGATGGGGGTAGTAGGTGGAAGATGGGGGTAGTAGGTGGGTGATGGGGGTAGTAGGTGGGTGATGGGGGTAGTAGGTGGATGATGGGGGTAGTAGGTGGATGATGGGGGTAGTAGGTGGATGATGGGTATAATGATGGGGGTAGTAGGTGGATGTTGGGAGTAGTAGGTGGATGATGGGGGTAGTAGGTGGGTGATGGGGGTAGTAGGTGGAAGATGGGGGTAGTAGGTGGAAGATGGGGGTAGTAGGTGGATGATGGGTATAATGATGGGGGTAGTAGGTGGATGTTGGGAGTAGTAGGTGGATGATAGGGGTAGTAGGTGGGTGATGGGGGTAGTAGGTGGAAGATGGGGGTAGTAGGTGGAAGATGGGGGTAGTAGGTGGGTGATGGGGGTAGTAGGTGGGTGATGGGGGTAGTAGGTGGATGATGGGTATAATGATGGGGGTAGTAGGTGGATGTTGGGAGTAGTAGGTGGATGATGGAGGTAGTAGGTGGATGATGGGGGTAGTAGGTGGGTGATGGGGGTAGTAGGTGGAAGATGGGGGTAGTAGGTGGAAGATGGGGGTAGTAGGTGGGTGATGGGGGTAGTAGGTGGGTGATGGGGGTAGTAGGTGGATGATAGGGGTAGTAGGTGGGTGATGGGGGTAGTAGGTGGAAGATGGGGGTAGTAGGTGGGTGATGGGGGTAGTAGGTGGGTGATGGGGGTAGTAGGTGGATGATGGGGGTAGTAGGTGGATGATGGGGGTAGTAGGTGGAAGATGGGGGTAGTAGGTGGAAGATGGGGGTAGTAGGTGGGTGATAGGGGTAGTAGGTGGGTGATGTGGGGAGTAGGTGGGTGATGGGGGTAGTAGGTGGATGATGGGGGTAGTAGGTGGATGATGGTTATAATGATGGGGGTAGTAGGTGGATGTTGGGAGTAGTAGGTGGATGATGGGGGTAGTAGGTGGATGATGGGTATAATGATGGGGGTAGTAGGTGGATGATGGGGGTAGTAGGTGGCTGTTGGGAGTAGTAGGTGGATGGTGGGGGTAGTAGGTGGATGATGGGGGTAGTAGGTGGATGATGGGGGTAGTAGGTGGGTGATGGGAGTAGTAGGTGGATGATGGGGGTAGTAGGTGGATGATGGGGGTAGTAGGTGGGTGATGTGGGGAGTAGGTGGGTGATGGGGGTAGTAGGTGGATGATGGGGGTAGTAGGTGGATGATGGGGGTAGTAGGTGGGTGATGTGGGGAGTAGGTGGGTGATGGGGGTAGTAGGTGGATGATGGGGGTAGTAGGTGGATGATGGGGGTAGTAGGTGGATGATGGGTATAATGATGGGGGTAGTAGGTGGATGATGGGGGTAGTAGGTGGATGTTGGGAGTAGTAGGTGGATGGTGGGGGTAGTAGGTGGATGATGGGGGTAGTAGGTGGATGATGGGGGTAGTAGGTGGGTGATGGGAGTAGTAGGTGGATGATGGGGGTAGTAGGTGGATGATGGGGGTAGTAGGTGGGTGATGTGGGGAGTAGGTGGGTGATGGGGGTAGTAGGTGGATGATGGGGGTAGTAGGTGGATGATGGGGGTAGTAGGTGGGTGATGTGGGGAGTAGGTGGGTGATGGGGGTAGTAGGTGGATGATGGGGGTAGTAGGTGGATGATGGGGGTAGTAAGTGGGTGGATGATGGGGGTAGTAGGTGGGTGATGGGGGTAGTAGGTGGATGATGGGTATAATGATGGGGGTAGTAGGTGGATGATGGGGGTAGTAGGTGGATGTTGGGAGTAGTAGGTGGATGGTGGGGGTAGTAGGTGGATGATGGGGGTAGTAGGTGGATGATGGGGGTAGTAGGTGGGTGATGGGAGTAGTAGGTGGATGATGGGGGTAGTAGGTGGATGATGGGGGTAGTAGGTGGGTGATGTGGGGAGTAGGTGGGTGATGGGGGTAGTAGGTGGATGATGGGGGTAGTAGGTGGATGATGGGGGTAGTAAGTGGGTGGATGATGGGTATGGTGGTGTTTTCTCTCACCCCCCGGTCCGGTGTACAGAGCACTGAGTAGTAGTAGTATGATGAGGATGATGGGGGTGATCTCTCCCCCCGGATCTCCCGGTATTATCCTCATCCCGCCGCCTCCCTCTCCGCATCTCCTCCGGCCTGGACCACCGCGTGACGTCACCGACCTACACCGGGGGCGGGGCTACACGGCCGGCTGGGGCTGGGATTGGTCGGGAGAGATGTCACTCTGCACCATGGATGAGTAACTGAACACAATACCATCTTCTCACCCGATACATTGTATATTTCCTACACAGATCACCCGATACATTGTATTCACCTCACCACTAAGATCCCTCCATATACTACATACAGTATTTCCCGATCACCCCATACATTGTACAGAGATCAATAGATCCATTGTATGCACGGCACCCCATCATTATATATACTATGCATTGTACACCCCAATATATCATCATATATACAGAACACACTGTATATATATATATATATATATATCACTAGATGCACTACACTGTATATACACCAATATTATATCCACCCCCCCATACCGATCATTGTACCCATATTATATACACCCCCCTCCCCCCCCATACCGATCATTGTACCCATATTATATCCCCCCCCCATACCGATCATTGTACCCATATTATATACACCCCATACCGATCATTGTACCCATATTATATCCCCCCCATACCGATCATTGTACCCATATTATATACACCCCCCTCCCCCCCCATACCGATCATTGTACCCATATTATATCCCCCCCCCATACCGATCATTGTACCCATATTATATACACCCCCCCCCCATACCGATCATTGTACCCATATTATATCCCCCCCCCCATACCGATCATTGTACCCATATTATATACACCCCCCTCCCCCCCCATACCGATCATTGTACCCATATTATATCCCCCCCCCCATACCGATCATTGTACCCATATTATATACACCCCCCCCCCCCCCATACCGATCATTGTACCCATATCACTGAATACATTGTAATCACATCTCCTCACACTGATCTCTGTATACAGACACCTCCACACATCATTATACTCTATATACATCATCCAATAGATTCGTTTATTTTTGTTTTTTGTTTGGCAATAAGAAATAATTTTATTGATAACAATAGAAATTACAAATCACAATACAAAGGAGAGAAAAAAGAAAACATTATAGAGACATAAGAGAGATCCTAATCATAGAGGGAGAAAATCATGAAATTTCTAATTTGGTAATATTACAAATAACAAAATCAAACCAATATATAGTATACACATCACCCCATACATTATATATACTTCACCCAATAAATATTATACACATCACTCCTAACATTGTACTATACTCGATATCAGTGGTCTCCAAACTCCGGCCCGAGGGCCAGATGTGGCCCCTTGCTTGCCTTTATCCGGCCCTTGGAGCACGATCCCTCCCATTGATACGAGACCCTATTCTGCCATCTGACACCGACACTGCTCTACATACTACTGACCTCTGTACACTGCTCTACATCCTACTGACCTCTGTACACTGCCCTACATCCTACTGACCTCTGTACACTGCCCTACATACTACTGACCTCTGTACACTGCTCTACATACTTCTGACCTCTGTACACTGCCCTACATACTACTGACCTCTGTACACTGCTCTACATACTACTGACCTCTGTACACGGCTCTACATACTACTGACCTCTGTACATTGCTCTTCATACTACTGACCTCTGTACACTGCTCTACATACTACTGACCTCTGTACTCTGCCCTACATACTAATGACCTCTGTAAACTGCCCTACATACCACTGAACTCTGTACATTGTCCCACATACCACTGACCTCTGTACACTGCCCTACATCATACTGACCTCTGTACACTGCCCTACATACTACTGACCTCTGTACACTGCCCTACATACTACTGACCTCTGTACACTGCCCTACATACTACTGACCTCTGTACACTGCCCTACATACCACTGACCTCTGTACACTGCTCTACATCCTATTGACCCCTGCACACTGCCCTACATACTACTGACCTCTGTACACTGCCCTACATACAGGGCTGGTGCAAGGATTTTTGACACCCTAGGCGAAACCTCATTTTGCCGCCCCCCACTTTGGCTCTGCCCCTGACTCCACCCGTTTGCCCTGCCCTTGTAACACATGTGACTTGACACATACACTGACCTACCTGATACATACACTTACCTACCTGACCAGGGCCGATGCTAGCCTATTTTGTGTCCTAGGCAAGATCAGCTAATTGGGGGGGAGGGGGGCTAAGAGAGAGGGGGACTTAGAGGGAGGGCTGAGAGAGATGGAGGCTGTGAGAGAAAAGGGGTTGAGAGAGTGGGGGCTGAAAGAGGGAGGGCTGGCTAAGAATTGAGGGAGGGCTAAAAAAGGGAGGGAGGGCTAAGAGGGGTGGGCTAAAAGAGACGGGGGACTGAGAGAGAGAGGGCTGAGAGAGGGAGGGCTTAGAGAGAGGGAGGTAAGATGGAGGGCTGAGAGAGAGGTAGGAGGGTGAGCTAACAGAGAGAGGTAGGAGGGTTGGCTGAGAGAGAGAGGGGTAGGAGGGAGAGCTGAGAGAGAGGGGGGTTAAGAGAGTGGGGGCTGAGAGACGGGGTGCTATGAATGGAGGGAGGGCTAAGAGAGGGGGGCTGAGAGAGGGGGCTGAGAGAGAAAGGAGGGGGCTTAGAGAGAGGGGGTGGCTGAGAGAGAGAGAGGGGTATGGCTGAGAGAGAGAGGGGTATGGCTGAGAGAGAAGGGAGGGGGCTGAGAGGAGGGGAGGGGGCTGAGAGGAGGGGGTGAGAGGGGAGGGGCTGAGAGAGAGGGGAGTGGGCTTAGAGAAAGGGGGGCTGAAAAAGAAGGGAGGGGGCTTAGAGAGAGGGGGGCTGAGAGAGGGGGAAGGACTGAGAGAGAAGGGAGGGGGCTTAAAGAGAGGGGGCTGAGAGAGGTGGAAGGGCTGAGAGAGTAGGGAGGGGGGCTTAGAGAGAGGGGGGCTGAGAGAGGGGGAGGGCTGAGAGAGCAGGGAGGGGGCTTAGAGAGAGGGGGGCTGAGAGAGGGGGAAAGGCTGAGAGAGAAGGGGGGGCTTGGAGAGAGGGTGGCTGAGAGAGAAGGGAGGGGGCTTGGAGAGAGGGGGGCTGAGAGAGAAGGGAGGGGGGCTGACAGAGGGGGAGGGCTGAGAGAGAAGAGAGGGGGGCTTGGAGAGAGGGGGGCTGAGAGAGAAGGGAGGGGGGCTTGGAGAGAGGGGGCTAAGAGAGAAGGGAGGGGGGCTTACAGAGGGGGAGGGCTGAGAGAGAAGAGAGGGGGACTTATAGAGAGGGGGACTGAGAGAGGGGAGGGCTGAGAGAGAAGGGAGGGGGCTTAGAGAGGGGGAGGGGGAGTTGGGGGGGGGAGATGAGAGACCCCTAGCCCTGTTCCTGCAGTCCCACCTCTGTCCCAGTCTCTGTCTGCAGGCCAAGTCTGTGTATGATGACAGACAGTACCTTCCATACCATGATGCCAGTCTCCTGCTTCGATCCGTCCAATTGCAGCGGCTCCCGCAGCAGCCTGTGCCTCCTGCCCGTCCTCTGTGACAGCTCTGTGCCCCCAGTGAGCGGCAAGCCTGTCCTGCAGATCCGGGCCTCATATCAGAGCGCGGAGAGGAACTTGGAGCAGTCCATGCTCTGGAAGCATGGGGTACGCTGCGCCCGCTTGCCTCCTGGGGGGGCGGGGTCAGGGGGCGAGGTCAACGAGGAGGCGGTGCCGCGGTGGAGCTCTTCTTCCGAGTCCCAGGCTCTCTGGCTTATCTTACCTCAGCCGACCCCTCGCTGTTCACTGCCATGTAGCGATGGATGCCCACACCTCCCCAAGGGTGCTGCTGATTGCTGCCCGCTGCCGCGCCGCGCCGCCACAGACATTTCTGGTGATAGACAATCGGGTAGAGGACGAGGCGCATTGACAAGCTCCAGGCGCCCTCTCCTCCAAGCAGAGAGTACTTAAGCCAGTGGCCGTGGCTGCGCCCTAGGCGGCTGCCTAGTTTGCCTAGTAGTAGCGCCAGCCCTGCCTACATACTACTGACCTCTGTACACTGCCCTACATACTACTGACCTCTGTACACTGCTCTACATAATACTGACCTCTGTACACTGCCCTACATACTACTGACCTCTGTACACTGCCCTACATACTACTGACCTCTGTACACTGCTTTACATACTACTGACCTCTGTACAATGCTCTACATACTACTGACCTCTGTACACTGCTCTGCATACTACTGACCTCTGTACACTGCTCTGCATACTACTGACCTCTGTACACTGCTCTGCATACTACTGACCTCTGTACACTGCTCTGCATACTACTGACCTCTGTACACTGCTCTGCATACTACTGACCTCTGTACACTGCTCTGCATACTACTGACCTCTGTACACTGCTCTGCATACTACTGACCTCTGTACACTGCTCTGCATACTACTGACCTCTGTACACTGCTCTACATCCTACTGACCTCTGTACACTGCCCTACATACTTCTGACCTCTGTACACTGCCCTACATACTACTGACCTCTGTACACTGCTCTACATCCTACTGACCTCTGTACACTGCCCTACATCCTACTGACCTCTGTACACTGCCCTACATACTACTGACCTCTGTATACTGCTCTACATACTTCTGACCTCTGTACATTGCCCTACATACTACTGACCTCTGTACACTGCTCTGCATACTACTGACCTCTGTACACGGCTCTACATACTACTGACCTCTGTACATTGCTCTTCATACTACTGACCTCTGTACACTGCTCTACATACTACTGACCTCTGTACTCTGCCCTACATACTAATGACCTCTGTACACTGCCCTACATACCACTGAACTCTGTACATTGCCCCACATACCACTGACCTCTGTACACTGCCCTACATCATACTGACCTCTGTACACTGCCCTACATACTACTGACCTCTGTACACTGCCCTATATACTACTGACCTCTGTACACTGCCCTACATACTACTGACCTCTGTACACTGCCCTACATACTACTGACCTCTGTACACTGCCCTACATACCACTGACCTCTGTACACTGCTCTACATCCTACTGACCCCTGCACACTGCCCTACATACTACTGACCTCTGTACACTGCCCTACATACAGGGCTGGTGCAAGGATTTTTGACACCCTAGGCGAAACCTCATTTTGCCGCCCCCCACTTTGGCTCTGCCCCTGACTCCACCCGTTTGCCCTGCCCTTGTAACACATGTGACTTGACACATACACTGACCTACCTGATACATACACTTACCTACCTGACCAGGGCCGATGCTAGCCTATTTTGTGTCCTAGGCAAGATCAGCTAATTGGGGGGGAGGGGAGAGGGGGGCTAAGAGAGAGGGGGGTTAAGAGAGAGGGGGACTTAGAGGGAGGGCTGAGAGAGATGGAGGCTGTGAGAGAAAAGGGGTTGAGAGAGTGGGGGCTGAAAGAGGGAGGGCTGGCTAAGAATTGAGGGAGGGCTAAAAAAGGGAGGGAGGGCTAAGAGGGGTGGGCTAAAAAAGACGGGGTACTGAGAGAGAGAGGGCTGAGAGAGGGAGGGCTTAGAGAGAGGGAGGTAAGATGGAGGGCTGAGAGAGAGAGGTAGGAGGGTGAGCTAACAGAGAGAGGTAGGAGGGTTGGCTGAGAGAGAGAGAGGGGTAGGAGGGAGAGCTGAGAGAGAGGGGGGTTAAGAGAGTGGGGGCTGAGAGAGGGGGTGCTATGAATGGAGGGAGGGCTAAGAGAGGGGGGCTGATAGAGGGGGGCTGAGAGAATAGGGAGGGCTGAGAGAGAAGGGAGGAGGCTTAGAGAGAGGAGGGCTGAGAGAATAGGGAGGGGTGAGAGAGGGGGGATGGCCGAGAGAGACAAGTGGGCTTAGAGAGGGGGGCTGAGAGAGAAAGGAGGGGGCTTAGAGAGAGGGGGTGGCTGAGAGAGAGAGGGGTATGGCTGAGAGAGAGAGGGGTATGGCTGAGAGAGAAGGGAGGGGGCTGAGAGGAGGGGAGGGGGCTGAGAGGAGGGGGTGAGAGGGGAGGGGCTAAGAGAGAGGGGAGGTGGCTTAGAGAAAGGGGGGCTGAAAAAGAAGGGAGGGGGCTTAGAGAGAGGGGGGCTGAGAGAGGGGGAAGGACTGAGAGAGAAGGGAGGGGGCTTAAAGAGAGGGGGCTGAGAGAGTAGGGAGGGGGGCTTAGAGAGAGGGGGGCTGAGAGAGCGGGAGGGCTGAGAGAGCAGGGAGGGGGCTTAGAGAGAGGGGGGCTGATAGAGGGGGAAAGGCTGAGAGAGAAGGGGGGGCTTGGAGAGAGGGCGGCTGAGAGAGAAGGGAGGGGGCTTGGAGAGAGGGGGGCTGAGAGAGAAGGGAGGGGGCTGACAGAGGGGGAGGGCTGAGAGAGAAGAGAGGGGGGCTTGGAGAGAGGGGGGCTGAGAGAGAAGGGAGGGGGGCTTGGAGAGAGGGGGCTAAGAGAGAGGGGAGGGGGGCTGACAGAGGGGGAGGGCTGAGAGAGAAGAGAGGGGGGCTTAAAGAGAGGGGGGCTGAGAGAGGGGAGGGCTGAGAGAGAAGGGAGGGGGCTTAGAGAGGGGGAGGGGGAGTTGGGGGGGGAGATGAGAGACCCCTAGCCCTGTTCCTGCAGTCCCACCTCTGTCCCAGTCTCTGTCTGCAGGCCAAGTCTGTGTATGATGACAGACAGTACCTTCCATACGATGATGCCAGTCTCCTGCTTCGATCCGTCCAATTGCAGCGGCTCCCGCAGCAGCCTGTGCCTCCTGCCCGTCCTCTGTGACAGCTCTGTGCCCCCAGTGAGCGGCAAGCCTGTCCTGCAGATCCGGGCCTCATATCAGAGAGCAGAGAGGAACTTGGAGCAGTCCATGCTCTGGAAGCATGGGGTACGCTGCGCCCGCTTGCCTCCTGGGGGGGCGGGGTCAGGGGGCGAGGTCAACGAGGTGGCGGTGCCGCGGTGGAGCTCTTCTCCCGAGTCCCAGGCTCTCTGGCTTATCTTACCTCAGCCGGCCCCTCGCTGTTCACTGCCATGTAGCGATGGATGCCCACACCTCCCCAAGGGTGCTGCTGATTGCTGCCCGCTGCCGCTCCGCGCCGCCACAGACATTTCTGGTGATAGACAGCCGGGTAGAGGACGAGGCGCATTGACAAGCTCCAGGCGCCCTCTCCTCCAAGCAGAGAGTACTTAAGCCAGTGGCCGTGGCTGTGCCCTAGGCGGCTGCCTAGTTTGCCTAGTGGTAGCGCCTGCCCTGCCTACATACTACTGACCTCTGTACACTGCCCTACATAATACTGACCTCAGTACACTGCCCTACATACTACTGACCTCTGTACACTGCCCTACATACTACTGACCTCTGTACACTGCTCTACATACTACTGACTTCTGTACACTGCTCTACATACTACTGACCTCTGTACACTGCTCTACATACTACTGACCTCTGTACACTGCTTTACATACTACTGACATCTGTACAGTGCTCTACATACTACTGACCTCTGTACACTGCTCTGCATACTACTGACCTCTGTACACTGCTCTGCATACTACTGACCTCTGTACACTGCTCTACATACTACTGACCTCTGTACACTGCTCTGCATACTACTGACCTCTGTACACTGCTCTGCATACTACTGACCTCTGTACACTGCTCTGCATACTACTGACCTCTGTACACTGCTCTACATACTACTGACCTCTGTACACTGCTCTGCATACTACTGACCTCTGTACACTGCTCTGCATACTACTTACCTCTGAACACTGCTCTACATACTACTTACCTCTGTACACTGCTCTACATACTACTGACCTCTGTACACTGCTCTACATACTACTGACCTCTGTACACTGCTCTACATACTACTGACCTCTGTACTCTGCCCTACATACTACTGACCTCTGTACACTGCCCTACATACCACTGAACTCTGTACATTGCCCCACATACCACTGACCTCTGTACACTGCCCTACATCCTACTGACCTCTGTACACTGCCCTACATACTACTGACCTCTGTACACTGCCCTATATACTTGTATTTATTGCTTCATCACACTATCACATTGATCATTACACACACCACCGTTTATTTTTCCCGATTTCAGTCACAGCGCTACTTGATACATAATTATCATTGATTGATTTATATATTGATCAATAAACCTATAAATATATAGATAATAAAAAATATTTGAATAATCGAGGTGACATACCCAATTGAGAGGATGCACACTTCTGTCTGCTCAACACTTTGATGCTTCATATGTCTTACTATTTTGACACAATACTATGCACTGTGTAATTATGCTTTAAATGTTCCGCCGCAGGTGTCAGCCCCTTCCTGGGTTCCCCCCATTTGGGGATTTTTCATCCCATGTGGTGAACTCCTGCAAGCTGCAGTCCCTCCCAGCGTTATCCCAGTGTGTGGGGAATCTACACGACCAGGAAGGTATTTTGGGACCCTGGGGCATCTTCTGTTGGAAATCCTGGTAAAAATGTTCAGTGTCTACACACAGTAAATTGGTGACTATGTTATTTTTATACCTTAAAATTTTGTAAAAAAATTGGTAAAAATCTTTGAAACTTATTCTATAAACCTTTTTTAAGCAACACCGAACACCTCTGAAGAAGACCCATGGAAAGGGTCGAAACGCGTTAGGAATTGCTACATGCTTTCATATACAATGTGTTAAGCTGTATGACAATTTTTAGTGTTTGCAATTGTGTTCAATTACATGTTACCAGAGCTCATATCTTAAATCTGTACCATCATTTCTTTTGAATTTTTAATAAACAAACTTTACACATACATTGTTATCAATTTTTGATTTGAGCTGCCCAAAAACCCCACTGGGGGAACATCCCATTCTTCTGACTATCGGGGTGAGCAGCGTCATCCCTCTCCCATTGTGTCTTTTCCATTCCGCCCTACATACCACTGACCTCTGTACACTGCCCTACATACTACTGACCTCTGTACACTGCACTACATACTACTGACCTCTGTACACTGCCCTACCTACTACTGACCTCTGTACACTGCCCTACATACTACTGACCTCTGTACACTGCACTACATACTACTGACCTCTGTACACTGCCCTACATACTACTGAACTCTGTACACTGCCCTACATACTACTTACCTCTGTACACTGCTCTACATACTACTGTCCTCTGTACACTGCTCTACATACTACTGACCTCTGTACATTGCTCTGCATACTACTGACCTCTGTATACTGCCCTACATACTATGGAACTCTGTACACTGCCCTACATACTACTGACCTCTGTACACTGCCCTACATACTACTGAACTCTGTACACTGCCCTACATACTACTGACCTCTGTACACTGCTCTACATACTACTGACCTCTGTACACTGCCCTACATACTACTTACCTCTGTACACTGCTCTACATACTACTGTCCTCTGTACACTGCTCTACATACTACTGACCTCTGTACACTTCTCTGCATACTACTGACCTCTGTACACTGCTCTGCATACTACTGACCTCTGTACACTGCTCTGCATACTACTGACCTCTGTACACTGCTCTGCATACTACTGACCTCTGTACACTACTCTGCATACTACTGACCTCTGTACACTGCTCTGCATACTACTGACCTCTGTACACTGCTCTACATACTACTGACCTCTGTACACTGCTCTGCATACTACTGACCTCTGTACACTGCTCTGCATACTACTTACCTCTGAACACTGCTCTACATACTACTTACCTCTGTACACTGCTCTACATACTACTGACCTCTGTACACTGCTCTACATACTACTGACCTCTGTACACTGCTCTACATACTACTGACCTCTGTACTCTGCCCTACATACTACTGACCTCTGTACACTGCCCTACATACCACTGAACTCTGTACATTGCCCCACATACCACTGACCTCTGTACACTGCCCTACATCCTACTGACCTCTGTACACTGCCCTACATATTACTGACCTCTGTACACTGCCCTATATACTTGTATTTATTGCTTCATCACACTATCACATTGATCATTACACACACCACCTTTTATTTTTCCCGATTTCAGTCACAGCGCTACTTGATACATAATGTGACCATAATTATCATTGATTGATTTATATATTGATCAATAAACCTATAAATATATAGATAATAAAAAATATTTGAATAATCGAGGTGACATACCCAATTGAGAGGATGCACACTTCTGTCTGCTCAACACTTTGATGCTTCATATGTCTTACTATTTTGACACAATACTATGCACTGTGTAATTATGCTTTAAATGTTCCGCCGCAGGTGTCAGCCCCTTCCTGGGTTCCCCCCATTTGGGGATTTTTCATCCCATGTGGTGAACTCCTGCAAGCTGCAGTCCCTCCCAGCGTTATCCCAGTGTGTGGGGAATCTACACGACCAGGAAGGTATTTTGGGACCCTGGGGCATCTTCTGTTGGAAATCCTGGTAAAAATGTTCAGTGTCTACACACAGTAAATTGGTGACTATGTTATTTTTATACCTTAAAATTTTGTAAAAAAATTGGTAAAAATCTTTGAAACTTATTCTATAAACCTTTTTTAAGCAACACCGAACACCTCTGAAGAAGACCCATGGAAAGGGTCGAAACGCGTTAGGAATTGCTACATGCTTTCATATACAATGTGTTAAGCTGTATGACAATTTTTAGTGTTTGCAATTGTGTTCAATTACATGTTACCAGAGCTCATATCTTAAATCTGTACCATCATTTCTTTTGAATTTTTAATAAACAAACTTTACACATACATTGTTATCAATTTTTGATTTGAGCTGCCCAAAAACCCCACAGGGGGAACATCCCATTCTTCTGACTATCGGGGTGAGCAGCGTCATCCCTCTCCCATTGTGTCTTTTCCATTCCGCCCTACATACCACTGACCTCTGTACACTGCACTACATACTACTGACCTCTGTACACTGCACTACATACTACTGACCTCTGTACACTGCCCTACATACTACTGACCTCTGTACACTGCCCTACATACTACTAACCTCTGTACACTGCCCTACATACTACTGACCTCTGTACACTGCCCTACATACTACTGACCTCTGTACACTGCACTACATACTACTGACCTCTGTACACTGCCCTACATACTACTGAACTCTGTACACTGCCCTACATACTACTTACCTCTGTACACTGCTCTACATACTACTGTCCTCTGTACACTGCTCTACATACTACTGACCTCTGTACATTGCTCTGCATACTACTGACCTCTGTACACTGCCCTACATACTATGGAACTCTGTACACTGCCCTACATACTACTGACCTCTGTACACTGCCCTACATACTACTGAACTCTGTACACTGCCCTACATACTACTGACCTCTGTACACTGCTCTACATACTACTGACCTCTGTACACTGCCCTACATACTACTTACCTCTGTACACTGCTCTACATACTACTGTCCTCTGTACACTGCTCTACATACTACTGACCTCTGTACACTTCTCTGCATACTACTGACCTCTGTACACTGCTCTGCATACTACTGACCTCTGTACACTGCTCTGCATACTACTGACCTCTGTACACTGCTCTGCATACTACTGACCTCTGTACACTTCTCTGCATACTACTGACCTCTGTACACTTCTCTGCATACTACTGACCTCTGTACACTGCTCTGCATACTACTGACCTCTGTACACTGCTCTGCATACTACTGACCTCTGTACACTGCTCTGCATACTACTGACTCCTGTACACTACTCTGCATACTACTGACCTCTGTACACTGCTCTACATACTACTGACCTCTGTACACTGCTCTGCATACTACTGACCTCTGTACACTGCTCTGCATACTACTTACCTCTGAACACTGCTCTACATACTACTTACCTCTGTACTCTGCCCTACATACATTTTTCATCCTGGGTATGTATTTAGAAGCTCCTAGTAAAAAATGGTAGTCACACTTTGAAGTATGTTTTAATATTTCTTGAGCAGAGGTATCAAATACAGCCAATGCTTTTTTGGGGCAGCAGACTTACTCTTTTACATGGCTTTAGGCATGATTTGTGACTGAATCAGGAAAGACTGCACTATATATCCTGAACTGAGGCTGGATTAGGACTGAGTAGGGTGCAGATCCAGTTGGCTGCTTTTATATGGTCAGGTTATGGTGACACACATGTGGAAAATACCCCTTACAATTATGGTCAGTGGGAAGCATGCGACATTTACTGTGATAGTCAGAATGCCAGAATGCCACCATTGAAGAGATGTGTGTCAAGCTGCTGGCATTGCCTAATAGTGTTGGCTATGGAACTATTTAGGCACCATCAATTGGAAGTCAATCAGCCACAGCTTAAGGATCCCCTAGGAGCCTTGATTTTGAGGACCCTTCTGTGACAGGGGTCACGTTAGGTGGGGGGTTTGTGGAACTCGGCTTACCTTGGAGAGCTCTGGAAAGTCCGTGTCCAGCTTCCCCAACCCCTCTTATGTGTAAATCACCCTGTGTCTCTAGTAGGGGCACAGGGTGAATGGGAACCCAACTATGATCTGTGCTAGTCAGACTCAATGTTGTATATATGTATATATTGTGTGTTGCCTCATACTGTTGTGTACTATTTGCTGTGATAGTTTGGGGTGTGACTGTATTCTATTGTTCTATTGTGGCTGTCTGCCTCAACTATTATGTGATGTGTAAGTGTGTTTGCTGTGAGGAAAGAGGGAGGGGACTCCTCCAGCAGCCCCCTGCTGATAAGACTGTGTTGTTGTGGAGATTTTTATGGAGATGTATTTAATATGTATTGTCATAGTGTCACCCAGTGTTAGTACTTCCGCAACCCGCTCTAAAAGAGCTGATTGGGGTAGTCTGAGGCTGGTTGAATCCCGTCTGATAGGGGAAAACGTTTTGAGGTTGGAGTGTGATGTTTGCAGGGGGCGGATATGTCCACCAACGGGGGCCCTCTGTGCATTAGCATGGACGATCGTTAAGGAGGGGATATGCTCGCTCTGCAATGACATCATTGGTTATAGGCGGATGGGCGCTCTTGTCTCTGCTATGTCTGATCAACATTGGTTGGAATTCGTAGCGTGCGTCTGCAGATAGCCTCCCTCCCCCATTCAATAACAGTATAATCTTTGTAGCGGGGTGTTCCCCTTTAATACAGAGAGACAAGAAGTTCCAGGTGAGAGGTGAGTCGGGAGGAAGTAAAGAGACATTATGGAAGTGAAAGCAGAGGAGAGAGAGACTACATCTCCCAGTACATCTTGCAGCACCCAGGGTGCATTGCTCCAGAACAGAGACTGCTGGGGCAGACTTTATAAAGGGGAGGCGGAGTTTTGGTCGGCCTCTTTGGACACCCCTCTCCTAGCAAGAGGATCTCTGTGCTGAACTGCTGTGTGCACAAGGCCTGAAGCCCGGGCCGTGTGCTCCTTTCCAAAGAGCCCTCTGCCAGCCTAGCAGAGCCTTAGAGACATCTAATCCTCCTTGCTGCAGTACACCAGAAGGATTGAAGACTTGGATGTCGGTGGATTCCTGTTCCTAGACGAATCGATGGAGGAAACGGACTTGGACTTGTCCCGGTGGTGAGAGCTGTTTAAAGACAGATCCTTTATCTTTACTATTCGTTGGGATTACAAAGTTGTTCTTCAAGTGCACCACCGAAAAGATTGCTAGTGAATATTGTTTCACTGAACTTCCATTTAGATCAGTCAGGCCTGACTGCATAGGTAGACATTGCTGGGTGTTAGTCTACCCATGAGGGGAAGTAGCTGTAAAAGGGCAGCGCTAGAGTTGCATAGCAATACTTTATTATTCTGATTACTCTGTTTATCTTTATTACTGTTTATTGCAGGGATCTGCAACTTGTTATACTGTTGTTTATTACTTGCCCATTAGCCTCAGTAAAATATCTGGGTAAAGTACATTTGGTGTCAGTTCCGCTTACTTTAATAGGAGTTTTAAAGTATATTCTGTGTATGTTTGTTATAGGACTGCGTCACCAACAGTTGCGGTCACGCGGTCCTATCCCTCTATCACTAGCTGTGCCAGAGTGGGTAGAGCCGATTGCCGGTGGGTTGGAGAGCTGTACTCAGGGCCCAAATTAAACCTTGCGGCCCGCTTAAGCTGAGGGTATCGCTACACGTGGGGGCTCGTACATCCGGGATTACTGAGACAGCGGTGAAACCGCCAGAAGCTACCGGCATGGACCCGATAGAGGTGGGACAGTGGTACAAGAGATGGGGCGTAGACCCAGCCAGGACGGCAGTTATAGAACTCCCGGGGATATGGCAGACACAAGCAATGATACAACTCATAATGTCCCTATCACCGATCCACAAACCATGGGTGATAGATGTGAAAACTAGTGGTGGACTTTCACATGTCTTACTGGAATGGCAGGCAGAAATTCCTGAACAGTTTAGAGGCAACAGCATACAAGATGAGGACGATCAGGTCTATCATTTGCTGCATGCGCTGCCGCGCACAAGAGACAGCCCTCAGACAAAAATAACACTGTCACCGCAGCCATCTTCCCCGTCATCCCCACAGAAGGACACAAAGAGTCCCAAGACAAGCCCAGGCACCCTTAGTGCAGAATTATGCGCTGTTCTGGGGGAGATTGTAGCTCAGTGCAAGAAAGAGCCCACAGATTACCCGATGTCGGGGTACAGGAAACTCCGGATGTTTTCAGGGAGGAAACCAGTACCTTTGGAAGAAGAGGGATTTGAGGAGTGGCTAGACAGCGCAACTCAGGCACTAGAGGAATGGGAAGTTCCGGACCGCAGAAAAAAACAGAGGGTTGTGGAAAGTTTGAAAGGGCCTGCTCTAGAGGCCGTACGCAACCTGAAGATGAGCAAGGCAGATTGTACTGCACAAGAGTGCCTCGATGTGTTACAGAATGTGTTTGGTGGGACAGAGAAAGTAACGGAGCTTGCTTATCAGCTGGAACATTGCTACCAGAAGGAAGGTGAGAAACTATCAGACTATATGGGACGCCTGGACAAAATACTGCATAGGATGATCCTAAAGAAGGGGATCACCCCAGAGAAAGTAGATGAGGCCCGTGCTCAACAGGTAGTGAGGGGAGCTCAACCCATGGATCCAATTGCATGGACACTGCGTGCCCGGCAGGATGGGAGGAATCTGGAGTACCCTGACCTCATCCGAATGATCAGAGAAGAAGAGGCTATATTGGAAGAAAAAAAAAAGATAGAGCCCGTCAAACAGCCGGTAGCAATAGTTACACCGGCCATGACTCCCGATAGGGGAGCGGAGGTGGACACTTTGAAGTTGCAGATGTCCCAGATGATGGAGATGATGAATGCTATAATGGCAAAAGGTCAAGGTGGAGCAGAAAAACCAAGCCCCAGAAAGGAGTTGTTCCCAGATACGTCAATACCGAGTCCCACTCGGGACCGAGAAGAGAGGTTATGCTACAACTGCGGAGGCAGTGGCCACTTTGCCAGTAGGTGTTCCAGTCCTAAGAAGAAGAAAATGGATAATCGCCAGCCGGCGGGAAACGCCAGAGGGCCCCGGTGAGGGAGTCAACCGGGTGCCCATCTCTTTCAGTGAGCTCCAAACTGAATAGAAGGAAGAGGAAGAGAGAAAACACGACCCTTGAGAAGGAATTTAGGGTCTCTCAACCAAGATACACACCAGAGAGAGGGGACAAGACCCCTCAGAAGAAATTTAGCACTCCCAAGAAGGAATGCCTACAACCAAGAGACAATAACATCCCTCAGCGGGTTTGTAATCCCATTAGGGTGGCGGGGGTCAATGCATACCAGGCTCAGGGGAGAACAAAGTCAAAAACCAACTGGATGAAGACAAGTTCTCAGAAGAGAGTGACCTCAACCCGGCCGTACCCAGAAGAACTGGTCGGCCCGTCCCCCACGGTATCTATCCAGGTGGAAGGAGTATATACAAAGGCCCTTCTGGATACTGGAGCTCAAGTGACTTTATTGTATAGAGACTTCTATGATAGGCACTTAAGCCATTTGCCTATACGGAAGATAGAAGAGCTGGAGATATGGGGCCTGGGAACGCAGAGTTTCCCTTATGATGTTTATCTACCCATAAAGCTGACATTCGACCCCTCTGTGGCTGGGAAGACAGAAGTATTCGACACCCTGGTGGTTGTGTGTCCTAGACCACCCGGGGCCAACCAGATGTCCCTCATCATAGGCACCAATACGGATCTAGTGAGAAGACTTCTGACCCCCCTGGTGAAGATGAGGAGCCATCAAGATCCAAACATCCTTCCCATGCTGAAGACAGCCTACCAACGGTTAGTGTTGGAGCAGAAGACCCCAGGAGAGGGGATAGGGAAGGTGTGGAGACTGGGGAGAGAAGGAGTGGTGCTGCAGCCCGGACAGGTGGCTTGCCTCAAGGCCACTGTGAAGCTCACCTGGGAGCAGCCTGGCCCCTTTGTCATGCTGGAATCCGACCCAAGGGAAGATCACTCAGGCCTGGAAGTGATACCGGAAGTGATTCCAATCAAGGCCTTGAAGAAAGCCAGGGGAAGAGTCCCGGTGAGTGTAAGGAACTCTACAGGAAGGGCCATAGAGATACCTGCCCGGATGTTGTTGGGACAGGTGAGTCCTGCTGTCCCAGTCAGCTGGTCAGAAGTGAAGCAAGCGGGTGAAGAAGGAGATGTGTGGGAAAAACTTTCCATTGAAAACCCGAACTTACCTGGGGCCTGGAAGGAGAGAGCCAAGGCCCAGCTGACTAGATGGGAGAAGATTTTCTCAAAAGATGAATTCGATGTGGGGCGTGCGAGGAGTGCTACCCACCGCATCCGCCTGCAAGAAGACAAACCGTTCAGGGAAAGAGTCAGGCGGGTTCCGCTGGCAGATCTGGAGGATCTGAGAGAACAGCTTGCAGAACTGAAAAAGACTGGGGTGATTCGAGAGTCCCGAAGCCCTTATGCCTCTCCAATAGTGGTGGTCAGGAAGAAGAATGGGTCGCTGAGGCTCTGCATTGACTACAGAACTCTCAACAGGAGGACCACCCCTGATCAGTACACCACGCCAAGGATAGAGGATGCCTTACAGAGTTTGTCTGGAGCTAAGTGGTTCAGCGTGATGGACCTCAAGAGTGGGTACTATCAAATTCCCATGCACCCAGAGGATAGGGAAAAGACCGCTTTCATAACTCCTGTGGGATTCTTTGAGTTTAACAGAATGTCTCAGGGCCTATCTGGAGCCCCAGCTACTTTCCAACGACTCATGGAGAAGACTGTCGGAGACATGAACCTCATAGAAGTCCTAGTGTACCTGGACGATGTCATTGTTTTCGGGAGAACTCTGGAGGAACATGAGGCCCGATTGGAGAAAGTGTTGAGGAGACTTAGTGAAGAGGGGTTGAAGCTTTCCCCCGAGAAGTGTCGGTTCTACCAGTCTTCGGTGAATTATCTGGGACACGTAGTGTCTGAAAAAGGGGGTGGCGACTGATCCTGAGAAGTTGGAGGCGGTTACCTCCTGGCCAAGACCCACAACAGTCACCGAACTTAGATCTTTCCTGGGGTTCTGCTCCTATTACAGGAGGTTTGTGGATGGGTTTGCCCGTATTGCCAAGCCCTTAAATGAACTGCTCCGGACTGAAGAGGAAGAGGATGGCTTGGGCCCTAGAAGACCCGGGGAGTCGGTTCAAGATCAGTGGACCCCCAGGTGTGAAGAGGCCTTCAGAACCTTGAAGAGGAGCCTCACCACAGCCCCAGTATTGGCCTATGCTGATCCCACCAGACCCTACGAGTTACATGTTGATGCTAGTCATGAAGGCCTAGGGGGAGTGCTCTATCAGGAGCATGAAGAGCAAATGCGACCAGTGGCTTATGTGAGTCGAAGTCTGACCCCCTCGGAGAAAAACTACCCCACCCATAAGTTGGAGTTCTTGGCCCTCAAATGGGCAGTTGTGGACAAACTAAGAGACTACCTTTATGGAGCAGAGTTTACAGTGAAAACAGATAACAACCCCCTAACCTACCTGTTCACCACTGCCAAGTTGGATGCCACAGGACACAGGTGGCTAGCTGCATTATCTGGGTTCAACTTCAGTCTGAAGTACAGACCAGGGGCTGGAAATAGGGATGCAGATGCCCTATCCCGAAGATCTCATGCCATGGCTGATGACTGGGAAGACTGGACTCAGGTAGCACCGGACGGGGTGCGGGCCCTTTGTCAAGGAGCTGAATTCCAAGCCCGAGGAGGCTCCAGAGCAGAGGAAATAGGAGTTACCACAGTGGGAGTTCCAAAACACTACTGTGGGGTGACTCAACTTGAAGAGGAAGGCTTGTCGAAGCTGTCTAAGAAGGAACTGAGGTGCGACCAATTGGAAGACCCCATAGGGAGATTGGTCTTTGAAGCATTGGAAAACGAGAGTCCAGGGAAACTTCGACATCACCCCTCCAAGGAGGCTCGTCTGCTATGGAAGGAGCTAGACAAGCTACAGGTCCATCAGGGAGTGGTCTACCGAAGGGGCCCCTCTGATGACTCCGAGGATAAATGGCAGTTGTTTCTCCCAGAGAAGCACCGAGAGACTGTGCTGGTTGCCTTACATGACCAGCATGGTCACCTGGGAGCTGAAAGAACCTTCCAACTTGTCAGAAGCCGGTTCTATTGGCCCTGTATGAGGGCTGAAGTGGAGGAATATTGCCACTCCTGTGCGCGATGCATCCAGAGGAAGACTCTACCCCATCAAGCTGCCCCAATGGGCCACCTACAGAGTCAAGGCCCAATGGATCTGGTATGCATTGACTTTCTCTGCCTCGAACCCGATTTGAGTGGATTGGGAAATGTTCTGGTGGTAACCGATCATTTCACCCGTTATGCACAGGCGTTCCCCACCAGAGACCAGAAGGCTTCCACTGTAGCTAAGGTGCTTCTAGAAAAATACTTCGTCCACTATGGATTACCACAGAGAATCCACTCCGACCAAGGAAGGGACTTTGAGAGTCGCCTGATCCGGAACCTACTGGACTCCCTGGGAGTGGAAAAGACCAGGACTACCCCTTATCATCCACAAGGAGATGCCCAGCCTGAGAGGTTTAATCGGACTTTGTTAAACATGCTGGGGACTCTGGAGACAGAGAAGAAGCAGCATTGGAGTCAACACATATCCACTTTGGTGCATGCCTACAATTGCACCACCAGTGATGTGACGGGTTACTCTCCCTACCGCCTCATGTTTGGGAGAGAAGCAAGATTGCCAGTGGATCTGGCCTTTGGCATTTCCCTAGACTATACCTCTGCTACCTCTCACAAAGGATATGTGGACCGACTTAGGTATAAACTGAAAGCGGCCTATGAACAAGCCCAAGCGGCCTCAGACCGGAGAGGGGTCAGAAATAAAAGGAACTTTGACCTGAAGGTTCGAGTGCAAGACCTGCAGCCTGGAGACCGTGTGCTGCTACGCAACCTAGGGATCCCAGGGAAGCATAAACTTGCTGATAGATGGAGGTCCGAGCCTTATGTCATTTGTAGAAAACTTCCTGGACTACCGGTGTATAAGTTAAAGCCAGAGGGGAGAGTGGGACCCTTGAAAACCTGGCACAGAAATCACTTACTCCCACTTAAAGAGGCAGTCAGGATACCTTCAGTGAAGAACCTGACGGAATCTGTTTCCATCTTGGATACCCCCAGACCCAACACTCGGTCTCAGACCCTCCGAGCTAGGGATGGACAGGCTTCCCAATCAAGTGAAGATGGGAGGGGAGAACTTGAGTGGCTATGGCCCTCCTCAACTCCAGGGAGTTCCGCCATAGACCTTCCACCCAGTGAAGATACACAGGATGGGACCCTGAACCCAGAGGCTACAGAGTTCATTCCATCCAGTGATGTGCCTGAATGCTGGGAAGATATTCCGGGCTTTTACTCAGAAGCAGAGGAGGAAGAGGCCCCAGAATCAGTGATGGTGTCAGAAAGTGTTCCTGACGCAGAGCCTGTGGTACCTGAGCCTGAAGTCCCAAGGGAGCAAAGAACTTACAGAGTCGTGAGGCCTCCCAGGAGATTAACCTACCCTCAATTGGGAAAAAGTTCAGAGGACTCTGTTGCCACTGCCAGAAGAAGTACTAAGTGCTCAGATCCTTCCACTGTTCATTTGGTGGAAGGCAACCCCAGCTCACTCTCTGGCACAGTTAGACAGGCCACCCATACTAGTGTGACCTGTGGTATAGGGAACCCCACCTCTGAGTTTTGGTGGAAATTCCCTGTACCAACATAATACTCCGCATTCAGTAAATTGGTTCAGAATTGTTGTTGAATTGTTTATCTTTGGGGACCAAAGAGTTTTAGTGGGGGGAGTGTGTAGCGGGGTGTTCCCCTTTAATGCAGAGAGACAAGAAGTTCCAGGTGAGAGGTGAGTCGGGAGGAAGTAAAGAGACATTATGGAAGTGAAAGCAGAGGAGAGAGAGACTACATCTCCCAGTACATCTTGCAGCACCCAGGGTGCATTGCTCCAGAACAGAGACTGCTGGGGCAGACTTTATAAAGGGGAGGCGGAGTTTTGGTCGGCCTCTTTGGACACCCCTCTCCTAGCAAGAGGATCTCTGTGCTGAACTGCTGTGTGCACAAGGCCTGAAGCCTGGGCCGTGTGCTCCTTTCCAAAGAGCCCTCTGCCAGCCTAGCAGAGCCTTAGAGACATCTAATCCTCCTTGCTGCAGTACACCAGAAGGATTGAAGACTTGGATGTCGGTGGATTCCTGTTCCTAGACGAATCGATGGAGGAAACGGACTTGGACTTGTCCCGGTGGTGAGAGCTGTTTAAAGACAGATCCTTTATCTTTACTATTCGTTGGGATTACAAAGTTGTTCTTCAAGTGCACCACCGAAAAGATTGCTAGTGAATATTGTTTCACTGAACTTCCATTTAGATCAGTCAGGCCTGACTGCATAGGTAGACATTGCTGGGTGTTAGTCTACCCATGAGGGGAAGTAGCTGTAAAAGGGCAGCGCTAGAGTTGCATAGCAATACTTTATTATTCTGATTACTCTGTTTATCTTTATTACTGTTTATTGCAGGGATCTGCAACTTGTTATACTGTTGTTTATTACTTGCCCATTAGCCTCAGTAAAATATCTGGGTAAAGTACATTTGGTGTCAGTTCCGCTTACTTTAATAGGAGTTTTAAAGTATATTCTGTGTATGTTTGTTATAGGACTGCGTCACCAACAGTTGCGGTCACGCGGTCCTATCCCTCTATCACTAGCTGTGCCAGAGTGGGTAGAGCCGATTGCCGGTGGGTTGGAGAGCTGTACTCAGGGCCCAAATTAAACCTTGCGGCCCGCTTAAGCTGAGGGTATCGCTACATCTTAATATGCGTTATTCTATGGAATAGCGCAGAATAAGAATTCCTATCAACGGTAACTTTAGCCATCCTACGTTTGTTGTATTCATGTATGACATCTCCTGTTGGAAGGAATGTCAAAGTATTGTCATTTTCCTGTGAGGAGGGAACATCCTATGAGGTTCCCGCCCATGGGGAGGGGATTGGTTGCTGCAGCCAATCACCTCCTGTCTTGAGATCTTTTGAGTTTAATAAAAGCCTATGAGTAGGCGTCGGCTTGACAGTCTTTGCTGGAATGGCCTGATAAGAAGATAAGACCTGTGTTGGTGGTTTCCTTGATTGAATGATGGAATGAACGGTGAGTGGACTTTAGCAAACTTAACTTAACGATAGCATTACTTCAAGAAGATGAAATCTGATGTGTGCTTAGATAGCACAGGAATTATAGGCTGTGTGCTCTGTAAACAGCAGCCTAAAATTCCACAACAGTGTACTAATGAGAAATTTGAACACACCTGACCTGTGTGTCCATTGTCATTGGACAGTTTAACCCGCCCTGTTTTCCAAGGGTGGGGGGGGGGGAGAGTCTCTGAGTTATTTTATCTGTTGTGTCCATGTGTGAAAATAAAGGAGTTTGTTGTTTGCCACTCTACACCGAGGTATTGTCTGGTGACTGGGGGGGGCTAAAGAGTCTTGGATAGTGCTGATTCTGGACAGAGGAAGCATTGACAGCGGATATAGTCCTGGGTTTATCACACCTTCTATAGAACCTTGGTTGAGAAGGGCTGTTCTAGAGATAGAAGTCTTCTGAGATGCAATGGCACTAGGTGGTGGAGTCCCTGGTTTGCGGTAATTGAAGATCAGACACATATCACGGTACTATTCAGAAGATCGAATCTGATGAAGATGATGAACGTTGTCATACGTTGTATTGATTCCCCTGTGTGATATGGTTTACATTATGTTCTACATTAGATGTCCCATGGTTATTTACTTTGTTTCACTTTAAAATATTAGTATTGAGTAAATTGTAGCTCTGTATTCATTGGACATTTATGACTTATTAATGAAAAAAATGGAACCCAAACCATTATAGTTTCTGTTCCAACACACCTTTTATGTGTTTTACATGGCGTTCCGATCACAATAAAGTATTTTTCTGTAAACACGAGCCTCATTTTAGTGTTCAGGTGAACTGGGGTAGGGATGAGCCAATGGCTCTGGGTGTTCAGACTAAACAATGGCTGTTCAGACATTCATGTGAACACCCAAACTTTAACCCGTTCACCCCACTGTTCAGCGGGAGGAAAGAATCATATATCAAAGTGCAGAGGCATAACAAGAACCTTAAAGGTCCCAGGGCAAGGAACCAAGAGAACAGGAAGGGGCCCCCCTGACCCCCGGCCCCGAATGCCAGGGCCCATTTGCACATGTGACCTTTGCGACCCTGGTAATTCCACCATTGGTTTCAGTAGTTTTTATTTTTGTTATATTGTTTTATTTTATTTTTTTACCATCTTATTTTATTTTATTTTATTTTTACAATTAAAAAAAAAAAAAAATTAATTTTTCCCCAAAAATATTTCTTACAATTTTTTAAAACAATTATTATTTTATTTTATTTTTTTAAATTACTTATTTAAATTCTTTAAAAAAAAAAATCTTACATTTTTTAGGACCCCCCCCCCCCCCTATTGGGATCTTTGGTGAGATATCAGGGGTCTAAACAGACCTCACTTTTGAGACAGAGAAAAGAGGATTGAGGACGCAGCCCTCAATCTCTATCTCTGCAGCCTCTGCTGCACAGAATGTATGGACAGGAAGATCTCTATACAGAGGCTTCCCGTTCATTCACAAACGCAGTTTACTATGCCTCAGTTATGAATGGACACAAGAGCTAGCAGTACCGATCACTGACTCCATTCAGAAAATGAAGGGGGTTGTAAATGACATATTTACCCTCCCCTTCCCTGCTCTTTCCTGACACAACCCCCACAGCAGTCGGCATGAAGGTGGAGTGGAAGGGGGAAGCTGGGATCACTGCGGACGGGTGGGGGGGGGGGGGGGTGTTGGTTGGGAGAGCACACAGGGGCAACATAACCTGGATAGGCAGGATGGCGGGAGGCGGTATATAGAGGGGCAAATACCCTCCATTTTCCTCCTGCAGCTGCTGAATGCTTGGGGGAGGGAGAGGAGGAGAAGCTGGCTTTCAGCAGCTGCATCAGGAAGATGGAGGGGATGTTCCTCTATATCTCTATATGCCAACCCCCAACCTCCCCTCCTATCCAAGTGTACAAAGCAGTCACATGGGTCACCTGGAGCATGAGGCTGGGTCACAATTGGGACTCCTGCGACCCCTGTAGGTACACCTCTGCCCCACCACTGTCCACATTTTGTCAATGATACTGACCAAATATGGTCAATGATGTCACCACCATCCTTGCCCCTTCTGTTATATAGCCAATAGCATCTTGGGGAGCTGTCATTCGTCACCGCATGTACCTCTACTCATTCACATGTGAGAGGCCTGATATCTGGGGTCCCGTTTTTATGAGAAATTGCTTTCGGATTCCGATAAGCCCCCTGTCTGCAGATCCCCCACAACCACTGGGCCAGGGTTGTGAGGAAGAGGCCCTTGTCCTCATCAATAAGGGAGCCCCCCATGTTAAGGGCATGTGTAATAGTATTGTTCATGGGGATGCTTGCTCATCCCCTCCCTTTTCTGGCCAGCCAGGCTGCATGCTCTGATTAAGGAACTGGTATAGATTTTTAGGGAGACCTCATAAAAAAAATTGTGTGACGTAACCCCCAAAATCCATACCATTCTCTTAGGGCACCATAAACATGTATTCCTGGTCCTCACACCATCTGTTCCAGACAAATAGAATGTATATATATACCCAGGGAGAAGTTATATCAGTGGCGGCCGGTGGTAATTTTTTTAGGGGAGCGGCAAACAGAACCACCCCGCCCAAACAACACCCCCCCCTGGTCGGTGGGGTCTGGTGCGATTCCCTTGATTGGCAACGGCAACGGCTTACCCTGCCCCTACTCTCCACGGGCATTGCGGCGGCTTCCGTTTCCTACCTCCTCCTCAGTGGCCAGTTGGGACCCTTCTCTTTTCGGCCAATCGGAAAACAGGTCTCAGACCTGTTTCTGATTGGCCCGAATGAGGATCAGTGTTTCAATAGCGAATATTAATTTGCTGTTGTAACACCTGGGTGGGCTCGTAGCGCAATGCTCTGCGCCCCGAGCCCACACTATTTTAAAGCCTATTAGGCTCTAATCAGGTGCTTAAAAAAAACACCCCCGCCGCTGTAATTTATGTGCCCAACGTCCTGAAAAGGCCAGATGCTTGAATTGGGAGTGGTGGCCGTGGATAGAGCATGGAGCTAGCGTCTGTGGATAGAGGGGGCATTGCTCGGGCACCCCTAATGGTCAGGACGCCACTGGGTTATATATATTATTATAATCACATTACACATTTATTAGTCAACCTTTAGAGGCTGGAGAAGGAGGCACCAACAATCATTTATGGATGGCTATAAAATATTCAAATGAAAGCTGTGCATACAGTCAGCGGAAAAAATGGCTCTGCAAAAAACATATAATTGTCACCCTTCAGAATAGATCCGATCCCTCCTGTTACTGTATATATAGATCTGATTGTCACAGTTGCCCACCCTGATACTGTAGATATATATACAGAGATAGAGAAAGGTATGTGGAGGTGGAGGAGGGGCGGGTGGTGTGATGATGACACAGTGTTCAGGTAAATATGTATGTACAGATATCTCCCATCCCTCCTCATCTCCTGTCATTGTCACCTCTGACTGTCCGGTAGCACTATGCTGAGCTCTGCCTGCCTCCTCACCCTGCTGTGCCTCCAGCTGGCACCCCCTATACAAGGTACCCTCCTCCTCCACCTCCTCTGAACCATTACTTTTTAAGGTTTTTGGGGTTTCTTTTATGTATGGATTTGAGGAATATTTATACAGGTGTATGATAGGGGTCGTTTTATGGGTACTCTGGGTAATGGGTTTATGCATTGGGTGATGAGGTCATCTGATGGGTACTGCGGGCGATGAGGTTATCTGATGGGTACTGTGGGCGATGAGGTCATCTGATGGGTACTGTGGGCGATGAGGTCATCTGATGGGTACTGTTGGCGATGAGGTTATCTGATGGGTACTGTGGGCGATGAGGTTATCTGATGGGTACTGTGGGCGATGAGGTTATCTGATGGATACTGTGGGTGATGAGGTCATCTGATGGGTACTGTGGGTGATGAGGTCATCTGATGGGTACTGTGGGCGATGAGGTCATCTGATGGGTACTGTGGGCGATGAAGTTATCTGATGGGTACTGTGGGCGATGAAGTTATCTGATGTGTACTGTGGGTGATGAGGTCATCTGATGGGTACTGTGGGTGATGAGGTCATCTGACAGATACTGTGGGTGATGAGGTCATCTGATGGGTACTGTGGGCGATGAGGTCATCTGATGGGTACTGTGGCTGATGAGGTCATCTGATGGGTACTGTGGGCGATGAGGTTATCTGATGGGTACTGTGGGCAATGAGGTCATCTAATGGGTACTGTGGGTGATGCGGTCATCTGACAGATACTGTGGGTGATGAGGTCATCTGATGGGTATTGTGGGTAACTGTGTCATCTGATGGGTTCTCTGGGTGAGGAGGTCATCTGATGGGTACTGTGGGTGAGAGGGTCATCTGATGGGTACTGTGGGCAATAGGATCATCTGATGGGTACTGTGGGTGGTAAGGTCACCTGGTGGGTATTGTGGGTGATGGGTCATCTGATGGGTACTGTGGGTAATGGTGTCATCTGATGGATACTCTGGGCGAGGAGGTCATCTGATGGGTATTGTGGGTGAGAGGGTCATCTGATGGGTAATGTGGGAAATGGGGTAGTTTGATGGGTACTGTGGGTAATGGTGTCATCTGATGGGTACTCTGGGCGAGGAGGTCATCTGATGGGTATTGTGGGTGAGAGGGTCATCTGATGGGTATTGTGGTTGAGATGGTCATCTGATGGGTATTGTGGGTGAGAGGGTCATCTGATTGGTACTGTCGGCAAAGGGGTCACCTGTTGGGTACTGTGTGCGAAGGGGTCATCTGATGGGCACTGTGGGTGATGGGGTCATTTGATGGGCAACAGGGTCATCTGAGGGGTACTGCGGGTGATGGGGTCATCTGATGGGTACTGTGGGTGGTGGGTCATGTTATGGGCACTGTGGGCAATGGGGTCATCTGAGGGGTTCTGAGGGTGATGGGGTCGTCTGATGGGTACTGAGGGTGATGGGTCATGTAATGGGTACTGTGGGCAATGGGGTCATCTGAGGGGTTCTGAGGGTGATGGGGTCGTCTGATGGATACTGTGGGCAATGGGGTCATCTGATGGGTACTGAGGGTGATGGGTCATGTTATGGGTACTGTGGGCAATGGGGTCATCTGAGGGGTTCTGAGGGTGATGGGGTCGTCTGATGGGTACTGAGGGTGATGGGTCATGTTATGGGTACTGTAGGCAATGGGGTCCCCTGAGGTGTACTGAAGGTGATGGAGTCATGTTATGGGTGATGCGTATAATGATGGTGACGTTATGGGTACTGTGTGGGTAATAAAGTGATAAAGGTGGTGGTATGAGTGCTCATAGAGTCAGATCTACAGGACGTTTCTCCTGTATAGATAACCACAGATCTATAGGACTCCTCACCTATGGACACAGAGCTATAGCACACCTCCTGATCTACAGGTTATTTATCCAGCGATGTATCTCTCTCTATATTGCTGTATACCTGAGGAGTACTCTGCCCCCCCCCCCCCTATTTTTCCATAGCCCGGTGTACACAGGATAATGATGTGGTGATGATCGGAGTCTCTGTGTGTTCTGTCCTCTCTGCTTTCCATAATGATGTGTACACATTATATATACACACTATATATACACATTATATATACAGCCAGCTGGAGCTTTGCATCCTGTCACTGGAGATAATGAGAAGATTTATTACAGAGCCCCGCCTATTCCCATCATCCACCAATCATCGCTCATCATTCATGACCAAGAAGAAACAAGACATACCGATACAAAGACATAGAAATGGAAAGAATGGAACAACCCGCCCTTCACTGCCAATATGTCCGCACGCTATATAGACGACATACACATCCCGATCAATCAATCAAAACCAGAAATGAACTCGCCTCCATCTTTAACCCTTTTGCTGCCAAATGCGTTTTTGCTGGGTTTTTTGCACGAGCGTTTAAACAGACATTTAAAGTCTAAAGATTATGTAGAATCCCCCCAAACGTTTTATATTTTCTGAAAACAGATCATCCTAGAAAATAAAATGTTGGTAGTTCTAATTTTTTATGTTATACGATATTATCGCAATGGTTTACAAAATGCATTATTTCAATAAAAACCCCCACAAAAGTTAATTGTAGGACTTATAATCACAATATATTATAAAAAAAAAATTGGTAGAATATAATAGATGAGGTTGCGCCGAGTAAATAGATACCCGACATGTCAAGCCTTAAAGTTGCGTGCGCCTGTGAAATGGCGACAAACTTCAGCTCCTTATATTTTCCATAGGCAACGCTTTAAAAGCCCTGTATAGGTCATCAGCTTGGAGGTACCTGTGAATAACGAGCCTGGAATTATTGATCTCACTCCGGTGTGCGCAGCGATATGTAACATGTATAGTGAAATTGATGTTTTTGTGCACAGGCCCCCCAACCTGTGCATTACATTCTTATGTGCATTGTATTCATATGAATACATTTGTATGTGTATATTAGGGATGAGCTCGGTGTTCGAGTCGAGCGCATGTTCGACTTGAACATCGCCTGTTCGTCTGTTCGCCGAAATGCGAACATTATGGGCCGTTCTCGCCAAATTCGTGTGATGCGAACGGCCCACAATGCACTGCGCCATCACACTGCATTTCCGGCGCTGTGATTGGCCAAGCATGCACTGTGACCCCCGCATGCTTGGCCAATCATAGCTCAGGGGGGTTTAGTACACGCCCCACACTATAAAAGTGTGGTGCGACTATGGCACCAGGACAGGGTCAGGGGAGCTCGTTTTTTTTTCACCACGTCAGTGGGGCATGATCAGGGATGCATGCACTGTCCTGGCACCATTTGAGGAGGCCACGAGGATGGTGAGCAGTGACAGTGCATGCATCAGTGACACTGTACCTCTTGTCCACCTGTTGGAGCATACGCTGCATGGAATAATGGACAGGGCACTTGAGGCAGAACAGAGGCAGGAAGAGGAAGACTTCCTTGCCTCTCAAGGCCCCCTTTACCCAGACAGTGTTCCTTCAGTCCCACCCATCGCACAGGAAGAGGAGGAGGAGGAGGAGGAGGAGGAAGATTGTGTCAGCATGGAGGTGGAGCCTGGCACTCTGCATCAACAGCAGCAGTCTTTTAGGGATGATTTACAGTCCCAACAAACCCGTGGACTTGTACGTGGCTGGGAGGAGGTGGCTGCGGATCATGTCGTCCTTAGTGACCCAGAGGACTCCGGACTGAATGCCTCAGCTAACCTATGCTGCATGGCCTCCCTGATCCTGCAAAGTCTGCGGAAGGATCCTCGTATTCTTCGGATCAAGGAGAGGGACCATTACTGGCTGGCCACTCTCCTTGATCCACGGTACAAGGGTAAGGTTGCGGACCTCATCTTACCGCCGCAGAGGGAGCAGAGGATGAGACAACTCCGGGAGGCCTTGCAGAAAGGTCTGTGCAACGCGTTCCCAGAGACTGGGAGGTTACAAACTCCTGGTCCTGGACAAAGAGTTGCTGAGGCTTCGGTCAGTCAAAGAAGGAGCGGTGGGGAAGGTGGCCGTCTGACCGATGCGTTCAGACAATTTTTTAGTTTGCAGCCCCAAGGTATATTCGGTTCCAGCAACCATCGCCAGTGTCTGATATACATGGTGCAGGAATACCTAGGAGCAAGGTCAGACTTGGACACCTTTCGCACCGAAAATCCTCTGGCTTACTGGGTCTTGAGGATGGATCAATGGCCAGAGCTTGCACAGTATGCAATTGAGCTACTGGCCTGTCCTGCATCCAGCGTTCCTTCAGAAAGCACATTCAGTGCTGCTGGAGGCTTTGTCACGGATCACAGGGTGCGCCTGTCCACCGACTCGGTTGATCGACTGACCTTCATAAAGATGAACCAGTCTTGGATCACCACCAGCTACCAAACACCTGAAGCTGATATAACAGAATAATTTATTTTGAAATGTCACATCCCTTCAAGACTGCCTATGCTGATGCTGAGTGACTGTCCTGTTATGTTGACTGACTATCCTCCTCCTCCTCAATGATCCGATTCATGATGATAGCTTGGAAGAACATTTTTGTTTCTGGGTGCCTCCACCAGTGGCTAAGGCCCAATTTTTCAGCCCCTGTTTAACAGGGGCATGTAATTACAATATTTGATGCAATACTTTGCAGCAGGGCTCATTCCTGCACTCCAACTAGAGTATCTGGGAGAGGTTGCAGTGTTGTGGCACCAGTGCCTAAGGCCCAATTTTTCAGCCCCTGTTTAACAGGGGTGTGTAATTACAATTTTTGAAGCAATACTTTGCAACAGGGCTCATTGCTGTGCTCCAAGTACAGTATCTGTGAGGGGTTGCAGTGTTGTGGCACCAGTGCCTAAGGCCCAATTTTTCTGCCCCTGTTCAACAGGGGCATGTAATTACAATTCTTGATCTAATAATTCACAGCAGGGCCCATTCCTGCGCCCACCAAGAGTAACTGTGAGGGCTTACAGTGTTGTGGCAACACCACCACCGCCACCACCACCACCAAAGGCCCAATTTTTCTGCCCCTCTTCAACAAGGGCATGTAATTACATTTCTTGATCTAATAATTCACAGCAGGGCCCATTCCTGCGCCCACCAAGAGTAACTGTGAGGGCTGACAGTGTTGTAGCACCAGCACCACCACCAAAGGCCCAATTTTTCCTACCACTGTTCAACAATGGCATGTAATTACAATTCCTGATATAATAGTTCACAGCAGGGCATTCCAGTGCCCACCAAGAGTAACTGTGAGGGCTCACAGTGTTGTGGCAACACCGACACCTAAGGGGCAATTTTCAGCAGAGTATATACGGCAGGTCCCTACTTTCAAACATCCAACTTACAAACGACTCCTACTTGCAAACGCAAGAAGACAACAGGAAGTGAGAGGAAATCTACCCCTTGGAAGGAAAATTCTCTCCTGTAAGAATTAATATGGGAAAAAGGTGTCTCCTCTCTACTGATGCTTTATCACCAATCCTTGTTTCAATAAAAAACCCACTTTTCCAAAACATTTGTCATTGGGACGGAAAGTGAGGTGAAATGTTCTAAACAGGGACACAGACAGCAAAACAAATGTTACAGGGGTGATAACCCTTCCCTATGTTTTCCAAAAAGCTTAAAAATATATTTTTTGGCTGGAGCTACACTTAAACAATGTACCTGTTCAAAATTACAAACAGATTCTACATAAGAACAAACCTACAGTCCCTGTCTTGTTTGCACAGCCTGTATACTGCTGTTCAGAGTATATAGGGCCTTTTTTTAATTTTGGGTGCGGGGTTACCCTTAATATCCATACAAGTGGGGTGGGGGGTACCCATGCCATTTTTCTCAATGATTTTCATCCATATTACCGGGACCAGACATTACATTAAAGCCGCAAGCAGTTTTAAATGGCTTTTTTTTCCTTTAGAAATGTCATTTTGTGCAAGGACAGTTCTAAACACGGGAAACACGTGGCACTTCACAGGCATACTTTAGACACCCCCCAGGTACGATATTTAAAGGAATATTTAACTTTTTTTTTTTCACTTTATGCATCATTAAAATGACTGCTCCCAAAAAAACTGCAGTTTTTAAAACTTTTTTTTGGATTGATACATGTCCCCTGGTGCAGAACCCGGGTTCCTAAACCCTTTTTAGGACAATAACATGCATATTAGCCGTTATAATTAGAACTTTTGATTTTGAACGTTCGCATCCATTGTATTTAATAGGGTTCTAAAGTTCGCGCAAACTTTCGGTCCATTCACAAGTTCTGGTGCAAACCGAATCGGGGAGTGTTCGGCTCATCCCTAGTGTATATACAGGTATGTGGGGGGGGGGGGGGGCTAAAAAAAAATTGAAGGTGCTTGGGTGTAATTTTAGGTATTTACACTTTATTTACTTTTTTTAAATCACGTTCGGGACTAAAAACTCCCTATGTGATGCATTTTCGGTGACAGGCTCTCTTTAATGAGACATCGGGGGTCCTGATTTCTCACCTGTCCTCCAAAGAAATTAATGGAGTGCAGATCCACTCTTCCCCGGCCATATTGAGGACAGTGACACTGGGACCCGGAAAACACGGTACGGGGTCAGTAACAGGAAGGGCCCCAACACTGCCACCCACTGGACCCTTGAGGTAAAAGTAACGTACATTAAATGAGAATTCAACTTACAAGTAAGAATGAGCCAATGGTTTGAACTTTGGCTGTTTGGGCATTTGGACACAGTGGCGGCTGGTGCTCAGTATTTTGGGGGGCGGCAAACCAATGCCAACCCCCCCCCCCCCGTGGGAGATAAACTGGAATGCGGCAATCCCCTCGCGGGAGACAGACAGGAATGCGGAGGCAGATCAGGCAGGCCGACATGGATCTGGGCTGAAGCTCCTCGCTCCAGAGACATCACTTCTCCTCCATGCCGAACAGGAAGTGGGTCCTGCCTGAGACCCGATTGGCCGGGAGTCCTAAGACTCCCTGGCCAATCAGGTCTCAGGAACTGCTTTCTGATTGGCCGGGAGGAGAATCAGGAAGACAATAGCGAACATTAATTTGGGAATTGTCACAGAACTGGGTGGGCTCAGAGTGTAGTGCTCTGCGCCCCGAGACCACCCTTTTTTGAAGCCAATTAGAGCCTCAGGCTTTAACCACTTAAGGACCGCCGCACGCCGATGTACGTCGGCAGAATGGCACGGCTGGGCACAAGGGCGTACAGGTACGTTCCCTTTAAGATCCCAGCCGTGGGTCGCGAGCGCGCCGCCGGCGGCTCGCTCGCGACCCAGTCGTCTTCTCAGTGACCGTCCCCGCGGGAACAGTGGACCCGATCGACGCCGGTGTCCCACGATCGGGTCACAGAGAGGAAGAACGGGGAGAGGTAAGTGTAAACAAACCTCTCCCCCGTGCTTCCTAGTGAGCCTGTCACTGATCGTCTGTTCCCTGTCATAGGGAATAACGATCAGTGACGTCACACGCTAAGCCACGCCCCCCACCGTAAGAAACACACATCAGGGCACACTTAACCCCTACAGCGCCCCCTCCTGGTTAACCCCTTTACTGCCAGTGTCATTTTTACAGTAACCAGTGCATTTTTATAGCCCTGATCGCTGTAAAAATACCCGCGATCGTCTCATGGAGCAGCAGAACGGGGGGATGCAGATGTAAACAAGCATTTCCCCATTCTTCCTAGTGACAGGACACTGACCACAGCTCCCTGTGACCAGGATCAGTGTCGTGTTACACGTAGACCATCCCCTCTACAGTTAGAATCACTCCCTAGGACACACTTAACTCCTTCAGCGCCCCCTACTGGTTAACCCCTTCCCTGCCGGTGTAATTTTTACAGTAATCAGTGCATTTTTATAGCACTGATCGCTGTATCAATGACAATGGTCCCAAAATGGCGTCAAAAGTGTCCGATGTGTCCGCCATAATGTCGCAGTCCCAATAAAAATGGCTGATCGCCGCCATTACTAGAAAAAAAATAATTATTAATAAAAATGCAATAAAACTATCCCCTATTTTGTAGACGCTATAAATTTTGCGCAAACCAATCAATAAACGCTTTTTGCGATTTTTTTTTTTACCAAAAATATGTAGAAGAATACGTATCGCCCTAAACTGAGGAAAAAATAGATTTTTTTTATATATTTTTTGGGGATATTTATTATATCAAAAAGTAAAAAATATAGAATTTTTTTCAAAATTGTCGCTCTATTTTTGTTTATAGCGCAAAAAATAAAAACCTCAGAGGTGATCAAATACCACCAAAAGAAAGCTCTATTTGTGGGAAGAAAAAGGACGTCAATTTTGTTTGGGAGCCGTGTCACATGACCGTGCAATTGTCAGTTAAAGCGACGCAGTGCCGAATCGCAAAAAGTGGCCCGGTCTTTAAGCTGCATAATGGTCCGGGTCTTAAGTGGTTAATCATGTGCTTAAAAAAATGAAATACATTGAAATCCATGCGTCCAGTGCCCTGCATGTAGATTAGGAGGCTGGGCGCATGGATAGGGGGGGGGGTGCCTCTCGTGCGCCCCCCTATGGATGGACCGCCACTGTTTGAACATCTGCCAGAACCTTTGCCCATTTGGCGGGAGCCATATATCATATACAGAAGCAGTATTTCTACAGCTTCTATACATGACAGCTCCCAGGTGTCCCTGGTTCCTAAGGAAGCCGGGGGTGCTGCACCCACTATGTCCCTAAGAACCCCTGACATCACCAGGAATCCCCACCACTTAAGGGGCAGGGAAAGCAGTGACATCAATGGCAGTGCCATGACACCACCATCACTTCCTATATATTGGTGGCAGGTCAGGGAGCTGTCATTCAGCTATGCATATGGTCAGAATTGGTCGTGTGCACCATGTACACAGGTTTTTTTTTTTGGGGGGGGGGGTAAGTCGCCAGGCAGCAGGCTTTGTGATTGACAATGGACTTAAAATGAGGGACATTTTTGTGGATTACATTTTTTTTAGTAAGAAACTTTTCAAAATGTTGGTGTAGTGGCCTCCTCACTCCCCTCTTTGCATCAGCTCATCTTTCTCTTGTCTAGGGGTACCTTAGAGGGGAGAGAGCGGGGTCACCACGCCAAGCCTTCACCACATGTGTCAGTGCAGTGTGAGCAAAGTTCCTTCTCTACCTTCGGGTCAGTGTTGTGCACCTGGAGTTACCTTGAACAATGTCCACCAGAAAAGAGCCCCACACCATTAAAGTCCAACACTCCTTTATTCTTCTCGAGTGAACAGCATAATCAGTTAGACTCCCTAAAAGAACAGAACAGACAAGGAGGTGTGGGTGCGAGTAGGCCCAGACACAATGAACTCTCCACTTTCCTTCCTGAAAGTGGGCTGAGATCTCCTAGCGGGGGGGATTTTCCTTCCAGGCTCACCTGTCACTGGCAATCTGCTGCACCGGGTCTTCAAGTGAGGAGCTCCCCCCGGTCCATTACGCCTTCCGGATTCAGGTACCCAATCCCTGGGTTCCCTAGGACCTCCTTCCCTCGCGGAACTCAGTGTTGGGCACTGAGCTCCAGACCTCCATCCGAGTACCTCACCCCAGGCTAGGCCGCCTAGAGGACCGACACGAACCACACGCCCTCAGGCTGAAGGTGCCTGGGACTCGACCCCGTGACAAAGATGGCCGGCCCCTTTATGCCCTCTCCCAGCAAGCACGGCGGGTTCCCCGCCCCACCATACCGCTGCTGAGGGAGGACAAAAAGGAGGCACAGCACACAGCAATGGTTCAACCCCAGCCCGAGGCGACAGCGCCACCCCCTGGACCGCAAGGAACTGCACATCACTGGTGTCTCTGCCAGTTTGAATTACACCCGGGAAAGTACATACCCGCTACATTGGTTTTATTGATTTCTAGGTTATAATTTTTCTCGTGAATGAGTAGGGGTGCTATGCTACCCAGGTCTTCTCCATCTTCCGGAGCTTCTTCTTTCTGTTCAGGTTGTCTTCCAGAACTCTCATCTTTGTGTTCAGCCTATGGCTGTGGTATCTCATTTCTTTCCTCTCCCCAATTTCTGCCGACATCACTTCATGTTTATGTAGCGGGGTGCTAAATTTAGGGGAAGTGTTGGGTGGTAGTTATACCCAAACACCCCAATTGTTAGAGTTCTTGCAACCATTTTTGTCTGCAGGAAGAGTATTGGTGTATAGTTCCCTGTGGCCTGCAGGTGGCGCTGCCATAGTAGGCCAGGGTCGAACTGCTAATCCAGTGCTGTCCCTTGTGTGTCCCCTCTCGGGAGCCGTACGGTGGGTGTGGTAGGCCTGCTATGCATGCTGGGAGAGCATATAAAAGGGGCAGACGCTGCCTGTTCAGGGCTCGTTGTCGGGGGTCCTACCCCAGGTAGGGTGACCACATTTCCAAACTACCATTGAGGGACACCCTCCCTTCCCAAAAATCAGCTTGTGCTGTAACGATTCACAGCACAGTGATTGGACACAAGAGGCGGGATTTATGATTTCTCCAATCACAATCAGGGGGCGGGGATTGTGCTCCTCCAGGCATTCCTGGCCAGGACAACTACTGTCAGCGAGTAAAGCAGTGATGTGGCAGCCTTTTTTGGGGGCATCAGATTGGCCCGGGGGGGGGGGTGGCTGTGTCAGTTTTTTTTTATTCCAGGACACTGTATTGTCCTGGAATGAATGTGCCCGGGACAGACCTGCAAAATGCGGGACTGTCCCGGGCAATCCGGGACACGTGGTCACCCTAACCCCAGGGTGTGTGTTCCTGTCCGTCCTGGGCACCTTTGGCCCAGGGGCGGAGGTCGCTGTATCAGTCCCAGGCACCTTTAGTCCTGGGGCTGCAACAAAGGCCTGTGCCCATCACGTTCGGCTGGAGCCCACCAAGGATCGAGGAGTCTCAGGGTGCCGCCTTGCGAGGGGACCCGTATCCTAGATCAGGAGGCCGGGGGAGGAACCGTTCCGAGGGACTGGTGCAGAAGTCACGGTGAAGGAAGGGGCCCGGTAACTCTCTGGAGGGATGTCTTCTTCTTAACAGAGGCCAAGTTCACCAGGTCTGTGGCAGAGACCAAGTGTAAAGTTTGAGTACCATATCGGCTGCTAGTCCCAAGCTAGGGCGACTATCCGAATGGGCTGAGTCTGCTTGAGAATCTGAGCAGTGAATTGTGTTACGTTTGTGTCTGGACCTCATCCACATCTTAAGCTGTCCTGTCCTCCCTCCAACCTTTTCTGTCAGAGACGGTGCTTTATAAGAAATAAACCTCTACGTTGGAGTTGCAGCTGGTGTGGACATTCAAGTTACTGTGGGGATACAAGGACTTGTCTTTATTCAATATAGAGGTGAGAAACGTTCTTTGGCTGTCTGACTGTGGAGGACCCATCAACAACACCGCTCAACCTCTTCACACAGGAGGGTACGGGCTTGTAGTGTGGTGTACCCCTCTATTCCTGCGAGGAGCCGAACAAGGCAGGTCAAAGAGGGGTGGGTGCGCTATATTTAACCATTTGCTGACCAGCCGTCGTACTTTTACTGCGGCAGGTCGGCTCTGTACGTCGGTCCGTGCATGTAAGATCTGTGCAGGACTCGATGTCCGCCGGCTGCCCGCAATCGTTGTGCACAGAGGCAGAATGGGGATCTGCCTTTGTAAACAAGCTGTTCCCCCCGTTCTGACAGCAGACATGTCCCAGATCTTCTGTTCCCAGTGATCGGGAACAGTGATCTCTGTCATGTCCCAGGCAGCCCATCCCCCCTACAGTTAGAACACACCTAAGGAACAGAGTTAACCCCTTGATCGCCCCCTAGTGTTAACCCCTTCCCTGCCAGTGACATTGATTAGTGCATTTTTATAGCACCAATTAATGTAATAATGTCACTCGTCCCCAAAAAGTGTAATTTGGGGTCAGATTTGTCCGCCGCAATGTCGCAGTCCTACTAAAAATAGCAGATCGCCACCATTACCAGTAAAGAAAATAAAAATAAATAAAAGTCCATAAATCTATCTTGTAGTTTGTAGATGCGATAACTTTTGCGCAAACCAATCAATATACCCTTATTGCGATTTTTTTTTTTACCAAGAATATGTAGAAGAATGTATATTGGCCTAAATTTATAAAGACATTTGTTTTTTTACATTTTTCTTAACCACTTAAGGACCGAGCCTGTTTTTCAGACTCCGTGTTTGCAAGTTAAAAAAAAAAAATTTTTGCTAGAAAATTACTTAGACTCCCTAAAAATTATATATTTTTTTCTAACACCCTAGAAAATAAAATGGCGGTCATTGCAATACTTTTTGTCACTCGGTATTTGCGCAGCGGTCTTACAAGTGCACTTTTACCCTTAAAAATCTCCATAGGCGACGATTAAAAAATTCTACAGGTTGCATCTTTTGAGTTACAGAGGAGGTCTAGGGCTAGAATTGTTGCTCTCGCTCTAACGATCGTGGCGATACCTCACTTGTGTGGTTTGAACACCGTTTTCATATGCGGGCGCTACTCACGTATGCGTTCGCTTCTGCGCGCGATCTCGTCGGGACGGGGTGCTTTAAATTTTTTATTTTTTTTTTCTTATTTATTTTACTTGAGTTTATTTATTTTTACACTGTTTTAAAAAAAAAAAAAATGGGTCACTTTTATTCCTATTACAAGGAATGTAAACATCCTTTGTAATAGAAAAAAGCATGACAGGTCCTCTTAAATATGAGATCTGGGGGTCAAAAAGACCTCACATCTCATATTTACACTAAAATGTAAAAAAATAAAAATAAAATTGTCATTTGAAAAAATGACAACCAAAAAAATGTGCCTTTAAGACGTTTTGACGCCGCTTCCGCCCTGCTATGGTATGGAGACGGGTGGGGGCCATCTTTCCCCTCACTCGCGTCTCCATACCCAGCTAGGAAGAGGACCCGATCGCCTCCGCCGCTACCGACGACTCCGGTAAGTGGCGGAGGGTGCGGGAGAGCGGCGGGAGGGGGGGGGCCCTTTCCCGCCGCCGATAATGATGATCTTCTGGTGAATCCGCCGCAGAGACCACCATTATCCTTTACAGGACCGGCTCCTGAAGAGATGGATATCTCGGTTGTGGCAGCAGCTGCTGCTGTTACCGAGATATCCCTCTTCAAAGTGCCGGCGTATATGTACATGAGCCGGTCCTTTAGTGGTTAATATGTATTATAACAAAAAGTTAAATTTATATATATTTATTTTTTTTTTTCATTTTTTTTTTTGTTATAGCGCACAAAATAAAAACCGCAGAGGTGATCAAATACCACCAAAATAAAACTCTATTTGTGGGGAAAAAACTACGTCAATTTTGTTTGGGTACAGCGTTGCACGACCGCGCAATTGTCAGTTAAAGCAACGCAGTGCCGTATTGCAAAAAATGGCCCGGTCATGAAGGGGGTAAATCCTTCCAGTCCTTAACCACTTAAGCCCCGGACCATTTGGCTGGCCAAAGACCAGAGCACTCTTTGCGATTCGGCACTGCGTCGCTTTAACTGACAATTGCGCGGTCGTGCGACGTGGCTCCCAAACAAAATTGATGTCCTTTTTTCGCCACAAATAGAGCTTTCTTTTGGTGGTATTTGATCACCTCTGCGGTTTTTATTTTTTGCGCTATAAACAAAAATAGAGCGACAATTTGAAAAAAAATTCAATATTTTTTACTTTTTGCTATAATAAATATCCCCAAAAAATATTAAAAAAAAACGTTTTTTTCCTCAGTTTAGTCCGATACGTATTCTTCTACATATTTTTGGTAAAAAAAATCACAATAAGCGTTTATTGATTGGTTTGCGCAAAAGTTATAGCGTCTACAAAATAGGGGATAGTTTTATGGCATTTTTATTAATATTTTTTTTTTACTAGTAATGGCGGCGATCAGCGTTTTTTATCATGACTGCGACATTATGGCGGACACATCGGACACTTTTGACGCCATTTTGGGACCATTGTCATTGATACATCGATCAGTGCTATAAAAATGCACTGATTACTGTAAAAATTACACTGGCAGGGAAGGGGTTAATCAGTAGGGGGCCCTGAAGGGGTTAAGTGTGTCCTAGGTATGTGTTCTAACTGTAGGGGGGATGGTCTATTTGTGTCACGACACTGATCACCGCTCCCGATCACAGGGAGCTGTGATCAGTGTCCTGTCACAAGGAAGACTGGGGAAATGCTTGTTTACATCCGCATCCCCCCCGGTCTGCCGGGACCCGCTGTCAGACTCACGGAGCCCGCGGCGGGCGCGCACGCCCACAATACTGCTTCTTAAAGGGGACGTACAGGTACGTCCATCTGCCCAGTGTTGGCATTGTGTTGACGTATATCGTCGTGCACTGGTCCTTAAGTGGTTAAGTGGTTAACTAACCTTTATGAACCAGTTAAACAAGTTAATTAGCATCTGAATAGAGGACGCCCAGCTTCTGAACTAAAATTTATTATTCCATATATTTATACCAAAAAAAAAATAAATCACTAAAAATAGCCATGCAACACGTGAAGAGGGAAAAAAAAGAATGCAATATTATCTAACATTACTATTATCCTATATGACCATACAGCATACAGTATAACCATGATACGCACAAATTCATAGACACAATTATATTATAAATTATAAATTCATATGCTATAAAAAAATATTAAAATGTAAAATTAGAAACAACCTAATTATCATCAATGAAACAATCAATATCTAAAACCACATTGCGACCTCCAGAAAGTGATATTTTAATTTAATCTCTCATCGTCTTCCATCCTAGTCGGCCAATCCTTATACATCTTAGTACATTGGGTCTTATTGGGGAATTTAGAGAGGTGTAATGAGAGGTAATGGGTAGGCTTGTGCAATTCGTTTCGTAACGAATTGAAATTCGTCCGAATTTAGCAACTTTCGGACATTCGGAAGCATTCGAATTTCCGAACAAAGCAATTACGAATAAGACCGAATCCGAAATAAATTATACCGCAAATAGCGAATGCCCGAATGTCTTCGACATAATTCGTTATGAGAAAGTTACGAATGTACGAATCCATACGAAGCACAATAACACTCACTCTGCTCTGCTCTCTGCTTCTCCCACACCGTGCTGAACTCCCTCTCAAAATGGTGTACAGGGGCGGAGGTTATAGCCGCATGTAAAAAACGAAAGTAAAATACGAGATTTCGAATCCATTCGAAGCACAATAACACTCTGCTCTGCTCTCTGCTTCTCCCTCACCGTGCTAAACCCTCTCAAAATGGTGTACAGGGGCAGAGGCTATAGCCGCATGTAAAAAACGAAAGTAAAATACGAGATTTCGAATCGTTACAAATAACCGCAATGTATTTAGAAAAGTACAAATCCATTCGAAGCACATTAGGCATAATAGGCAGCGTCGTTGTGAGAGAGACACGGAAAATTACGAATCAACGAACCCAAAAAAAGTTACGAAAGTAGGAGTTGTGTCCAGAATCAACGAAAAACAACGTACTCTACCGAAAGTACGAACCCAAAAAAAGTTACGAAAGTAGGAGTTGTGTCCAGAATCAACGAAAAACAACGTACTCTACCGAAAGTACGAATTATAAAGCAACAAAAAATTCAACGAAAAATGTCGCTTGCAAAAATACGAATGAGTCCGAACACGAAAAATCCCGTCTAGCAAAATTACGAATGATTACGAATCAACAGGACCGGAAAGAAACGAACCGAAACGGAACAAATTTTTCCGTTGTGCACAAGTCTAGTAATGGGTTTTGAATCTTTCTTATTGTTTCATTTGTGTCCTTTAATCCCAACCTGCAGTGTCAGCATGGTTCTACCAACATACTGTAAGCCACACGGGCACTGCAGGAGGTACACCACATGTTTGGATTGATGAGACACAAAAGGAGGTTATTGTGGGTTCTTCTTCCATCCTCTCCTCCATGATATACATTCACTTTACATACTTTACATTTCTTACATGGATCATATCCTCTTCTGTTGGGGCTCATCCACCAGAACATTAGGTGCCAAATATTCCACATGGAGGAGGAGTCTGGTAATATATATTAAATCCAAGTGGAATCTTTTTAGAATCTTTAAGATTTTTTATTTTTGTTAAGTTCTATTTATTGAGAAATAGTTTTTATTGAGCAAATCTTTGAGATCTTTAAAAGACATTGGCCAGTCTTAAGAATAGGTCAGACCCTAGAGGGGCCATTCAACAATATATTTAACAAGAAGGAGAGGTCAGCATTGGTGGCCTCCATGGTTCTTTCATGACAGGTTTCCATTAAAGGGCCAGCCTATACCAAAGCTGTATTTTACTTATTGGTAGAGTTGGCTGAAATATTTTTAGGATCTCAGTAGTGAGAAATGTGGGAACCTCTCATAATGGGTCCAGCTGGTATACAGACCCAGAAACTCATCACAGGGATGATGGAAACCCTTCAGGATAGGCCCAGCTGGCATACAGTCTCGGGAACTACCCTTCAGGATAGGCCCAGCTGGCATACAGTCTCGGGAACTACGCGCACACCTACGCTTTCCCCGACTTGTTCATTCCCCGACTTAGTTGGGGTAGGCGGTACACTTTGGTGGGGGTCAGCCACGCCCAGTGACCTTTGACCTCTGGGGACCCGCCCTCTGACCTTTGACCTCTGGGGGAGGTCCCTGTTCAAGAGCCTGGGTCCTAGCCTTATTCTTAAAGGGAAAACCCTAACCCTAACCCTAAGCGCGCGCCTACGCTTTCCCCGACTTGTTCATTCCCTGACTTAGTTGGGGTAGGCGGTACACTTTGGTGGGGGTCAGTCTCGGGAACCCTAGCACAGGTATGGTGTAAACCCTTCATAATGGGCATAACAGGTGGAAACTCAGGACAGGGATGGTGGGAACTCCACGTAATGGGCCCAACTGGTGTACAGACCCTGGAACGCAGCACAGGAAGGGTAGGAACTCCTCATAAAAGGCACAGCAGGTGTAAAGATCCTGGAACTCAGCACAGGGATGGTGGGAACCCCTAATAATGGGCACAGCAGGTGTACAGACCCGGGAACTCAGCACAGGGATGGTGGGAACCCCTCATAATTGGCACAGCAGGTGTACAAACCCAGGAACTCAGCACAGGGATGGTGGGAACCTCTCAAAATGAGCACCACAGGTTTACAGACCTAGGAACTCAGTTCAGGGATAGTGGGAGCCCTCATATTCAGCACAGAAGGTGTATAGACCTGGGAACTCAGCACAGGGTTGGTTGGATCCCTCATAATGGGTACCTCGAGTGCACAGACCAGGGAACTAAATACCGCTATATGAGAGATAGAAGAAACTGTCAGGTGGTCTAATGCCGCATACACGCGACTGGATTTCCCGTCGGAAAAAGTCTGATGTGAGCTTCTGAACGGAAATTTCGACCGTGTGTACGCTCCATCTGACTTTTTCTGTCGGAATTCCCGCCTGCAAAAGTTTGAGAGCAGGTTCTCTATTTTTCTGACGGGAAAAATTGCTATCGGAAAATCCGTTCGTATGCAATTCCGACAGGAAAAAAAACACGCATGCTCGGAAACAATTCGAGGCATGCTCAGAAGCATTGAACTTATTTTTCTCGCCTCGTCGTAGTGTTGTACGTCACCGCAATCTTAACGTTTGAAAGTTCAGAGAACGTTTGTCTGACAGTGTGTATGCAAGCCAAGCTTGAGCGGAATTCCGTTGGAAAAACCATCCAAGGTTTTTCCGACGGGAAAACCGATCGTGTGTACGCGGCATTACTTTCCGCTAAAGATTACAGAAGAAAATTGCAATATTAACTTTTCATTTAATTTGGCCTTGCCACCTTCCATTCCTGTTCCATCTCTAGCTTATGTTGTGAGTGAAGTCACTAATGTATAGTCATGATTTTTCTCTCCTCTGTAGGGTCATCCTCTCTCTACAGTGGCACAAACTTTGTTACCGCTTTTATGGAAGCCTCTGCATGGGGAATAAGCCAGTTTGAGCTCATCCTGAACGGGATTGACTGTTGTGCTTTGGTCAATGTGACAATACAAGGTTGTAACTTCTTCCAGAGCGTTACCCTACAACAGGGAGAAATGGTCAACCTCGCGATTCCAACCAGTGTCATGCTCAATGGGAGTTCTATCTCCTCCGCAGGAGTCATTGTGATTTCATCCAATAGCAGTATATCTGTCATCTCCAAGGTCCGGAGGACTGGTGGCTATGACTGGTCATACGTCTACCCAGTGGATCTTCTAGACAAACAATACTATGCCATCACACCCATCTCAGCCTTTCCAAGCAATGCCCAATTTGTTATACTTAGCCTGGACCAGGCAAATTCTATCACTGTGACATTATATGGTGGTACCGTCACATTCCAGGGCCAGTCCTTTACATCTGGAAGCTCAACAAGTTTCCAGCTCTCACCCTACCAAGGCGCCCAGTTCCAGCTGCGTGGCGGTGATCTCTCGGGATCCTTCATACAAGCCAATAAACCCATCGCCGTTCTGAGCGGCCATCAAGAATACCTAAAATATCCGTTGTATTCCTATGGCTACATCTTTGAGCAGCTGCCCCCTGAAAGTAGATGGGGAAGATCGTTTGTTTTGCCGCCGCTGTCTTTCCAGCCACGGAATGATGATGTCATTATGGTGATGGCTTCTCAAAGCACAAATCTCAATGTGTATAATGGGTCTGTGGTGGTGGCCTCTAAAAGTCTTTCAAAAGGAAACGTTTTTGTGCAGAAAATGAATACAGATGCTCTCTGGATAACTGCCGATCACGATGTAATGGTCATGTTTGTCTGTAACGGAAGTCCCATGAAGGCCAACACAATGCTAGCTCCCTTCATGTCCAAAGTGGTGGCCACCACAGACCTAGAGACATCCCAGGTAGTTTATGCTTCCACTGGCTTTACCACCAATCTGCTTGTAGTTACGGTTAGTGGCAAAATGTCAGGTACAGTGGTAGATGGAATCTCACTCCCACCAAACACCACCTGGAATGACGATGATTTCAAGACACTGAAATACTCCTGGCTGGAGGTGACCGTCTCCCTGGGATCTCACTATGTTCAACAACTTTTGAATGAAGATGTCTGGGTCATGTCCTACAGCATTACTGGTAATAATTTTATTTACAGTATTTTGTTATTCCTACAATTCCAATATTATAGTCATTCAGCAATGATGCAAGCTGCACTGTCTGCACTGCATAGATAATTTGAGGATTATTTCAGACAAAAATGTATGTTGTCGGTACGTAGTAAAAAATGGACAGTTACTGAAAGTATAGATTTGCCCAATGGCCTACTTACCAAGGTTTCAGAATTAACATCTGAGATGTTAAACCCCTCCCATTGGTCTTTCCCCGCTCCACCCTAAATAACCAGAAGATACTCCCTTCCCAACTTGGGAAGACCTATTAATACTGTCCCTCTAAACGTAGGAATGTTGGAATGCAATGAAGGTCATCAGTAGATGAATAGTGTAACAAAACGTCCCACACTCCGCTTGAGTGCTTTCGTCATTATACCACTTCCTCCCAGTCTGAATCTAGATATCAGATATTCCAACTGCTCACAAGCACAAACAAGACGATACTTGCTTGATTGCTGAACATGGACTGTTTATTAGAACCAGAATACAAGTCTTATATACAGTAAAAGAGGAGGTTCCTACATCCTGCTCATATTACTCTAGCAATACACAGAAACATAAATTAACATGAGCTAATTAACTAATCCCATAAAGCAGCCGTTGTGACTCCCTAACTACAATACACGTGTAGCACACAGATCCTCTACCCTGCTTACCTCCACATGCAGAGTGGGACACACCATGCCACATGCCCAGTATCCTCCATCTTTGTAGAGGGTGAGCGGTGTTAATAGTTTTGGGTCCTGCAGGGAGTTACCTCTTTCCATTGGTTCTCGTCCCTAGAGTGTAGGGAAAAGTCTATTTTTCTCTTGAGGAAAGCCAATGTCCAGACAATGTTAAACCCAATAAAAGAGTTTATTTTTCCTTTGCTTGCAACTCGATAGGAAAGTTGGAGAGAGAGAGAGAGAGTTGAACAGGAATACAGGTTCAGGCACGTGGCACTTAATTACCACTCGTCGCCACTCAGGCCTGAGTGGGTTTTTGCTCACCCGGATAGTTCCCTGTCACGGTTCTAGCGGCCGGAGTGGAGCACGGAACATTCACTTTAGATTTGTTTCTCTTATGCCCCATACACACGATCATTTTTCATGCCGTTAAAAATGCCATTAAAAAAAATGGCCATTAAAAATGATCGTGTGTAGGCTCCAGAGCATTTTTAACGACGTGAAAAACGGGCATTAAAAATTTCGAACATGCTCTCTTTTTTCACGTCGTTTTTCATGTCATTTTTTTTAACGACGTGAAAAACGATAGTGTGTAGGCTTTAACGACGTGAAAAAAAATGCGCATGCTCAGAATCAAGTATGAGACGGGAGCGCTCGTTCTGGTAAAACTAGCGTTCGTAATGGAGATAGCACATTCGTCACGCTGTAACGGACTGAAAAGCACTAGACTGAAAAGAGCGAATCGTCTCTCAACAAACTTTACTAACATGAAGGGTGGCGCCATTCGAACGGAACTTCCCCTTTATAGTGCCATCGTACGTGGTGTACGTCACTGCGCTTTTCTTGAACATTTTTTAAAATGATGGTGTGTACGCAAGACAGGCTTGAGAGGAAACAAGAAAAAAAATGACGAGAAAAACGTCAGTTTTAAAAATGACATTAAAAATGATCGTGTGTATGGGGCATTAGAGACACGTTCAGGAGATCCTCTGCCACAGGATCATCTAGCTTCTAAGTCCCGAACTTCTCAACACTTGTAACTTTAGAGTCCATAGGTGCCAATGGGGCATGTTACAAGGGCTTTTGGCGGATCACGGAATCCTTCCTTCTTACAGGTAACCAGACCCAGGGCCGATCCGATACGGGGTGCAGGGGGTGCAGTGCACCGAGGCGCCAGAGGGGAGGGGGCGCCAAAGTTTCAGGAGCATCGTTGGTCCCGAGTGTGTTGCCAACTAGTCTGGCGCCGGTGTTTTGTTCTAGACGAGTCACGAGCGCATGTCAGCGAGGGCGCCGTGACCTCCTCGTTCATTGCCCCCTACCTCCGCCGCCCACTGACCCGCCCGCCGGCAGCAGTGTCCACACCCCCCGCCCAGCGCCCGCTGTATCCATACTAAAGAGGGAAGAGGAGGTAAGTTAGGTCCGCCCCACCTCCTCCCCATGTCCCCCCTGTGCCCGCCCACAACCCCTTGTGCGGCCAATCTGTGCCTGGAAAGGGGTGTGGGCGGGAGATTTCAAAGCAGCAAGATGCCAGTGACACCACGCTGCGCTGGACACTGTCTCCTCCAGCCAGAGGCGGCTGTCAACACAGAGAGAGAGCCGCACCTGGGGATGATTAAACCATGCTGGCGGTACCGCTGCACTGCTCTCCTATCACCGAGATCTGTCAGTGTCCACTGACATGGAGGTGGCTCAGGATTCAGGAAGACATACTCCGCTGCTCCGCATGTTTCCCCCGCCCTCAGCCTTAGCCTTCAAACATGGATGAGCAGGGAGTCGGGGACCGAGAGCACTACTACAGGACATGAGTGAGTAACTTCAGCAGAACAACTGGAGCTTCCTTTTACTTCAGGTTCTGCACTGTACACTATGCAGCCTGGGACATTGATCCATCTTTCACTCCTCCTCTTCCCCCCCCTCCTCCTCCTCTTCCCCCCCCCCTCCTCCTCCTTTCCCCCCCCCCTCCTCCTCCCCCCTCCTCCTCCTCCTCTCTCCCCCCTCCTCCTCTCTCCCCCCTCCCCCTCCTCCTCCTCTCTCCCCCCTCCTCCTCCCTCCTCCTCTCCTCCCCTCCTCTCCTCCCTCCTCCTCTCCCCCCCTCCTCCTCCTCTCCCCCCCTCCTCCTCTCCCCCCCCTCCCCCCTCCCCCTCCTCCTCCTCCTCTCTCCCCCCCTCCCCCTCCTCCTCCTCTCTCCCCCCTCCTCCCCCCTCCTCCTCTCTCCCCCCCTCCTCCTCCTCTCTCCTCCTCCCCCTCCCCCTCATCCTCATCCCCCTCCTCATCCTCCTCATCCCCCTCCTCATCCTCCTCATCCTCCTCTCCCCCCTCATCCTCCTCCTCTCCCCCCTCATCCTCCTCCTCTCTCCCCTCATCCTCCTCCTCTCCCCCCTCATCCTCCTCTCTTCTCTTCTCCTCCTCCTCTCTTCTCCTCCTCCTCCTCCTGCCCCCTCTCTTCTCTTCTCTTCTCCTCCTCCTCCTGCCCCCTCTCTTCTCTTCTCCTCCTCCTGCCCCCTCTCTTCCCTTCTCCTCCTCCTGCCCCCTCTCTTCTCTTCTCCTCCTCCTGCCCCCTCTCTTCTCTTCTCCTCCTCCTGCCCCCTCTCTCTTTCTCCTTCTGATGTATACTGAAAGTACATAGTTATATAGTTGGTGAGGCTCTTCTCCTCCTCCTCCTCCTCCTCCTCCCCCTCTCCCTCTCTTCTCTTCTCCCCCTCTCTTCTCTTCTCCCCCTCTCCCTCTCTTCTCTTCTCCCCCTCTCCCTCTCTTCCTCTCCCTCTCTTCTCTTCTCCCTCTCTTCTCTTCTCCCTCTCTTCTCTTCTCCCTCTCTTCTCGCCCTCTCTTCTCTTCCCCCCTCTCTTCTCTTCTCCCCCTCTCTTCTCCCCCTCTCTTCTCTTCTCCCCCTCTCTTCTCTTCTCCCCCTCTCTTCTCCCCCTCTCTTCTCTTCTCCCCCTCTCTTCTCTTCTCCCTCTCTTCTCTTCTCCCTCTCTTCTCGCCCTCTCTTCTCTTCCCCCCCTCTCTTCTCTTCTCCCCCTCTTTTCTCTTCTCCCCCTCTCTTCTCCCCCTCTCTTCTCTTCTCCCCCTCTCTTCTCTTCTCCCCCTCTCTTCTCCCCCTCTCTTCTCTTCTCCCCCTCTCTTCTCTTCTCCCCCTCTCTTCTCCCCCTCTCTTCTCTTCTCCCCCTCTCTTCTCCCCCTCTCTTCTCTTCTCCCCCTCTCTTCTCTTCTCCCTCTCTTCTCTTCTCCCTCTCTTCTCGCCCTCTCTTCTCTTCCCCCCTCTCTTCTCTTCTCCCCCTCTCTTCTCCCCCTCTCTTCTCTTCTCCCCCTCTCTTCTCCCCCTCTCTTCTCTTCTCTCCCTCTCTTCTCCCCCTCTCTTCTCCCCCTCTCTTCTCTTCTCCCCCTCTCTTCTCTTCTCCCCCTCTCTTCTCCCCCTCTCTTCTCTTCTCTTCTCCCCCTCTCCCTCTCTTCTCTTCTCCCCCTCTCCCTCTCTTCTCTTCTCCCTCTCTCCTTCTCTTCTCTTTCTCTTCTCTTCCTCTTCCTCCTCTTCTCTTCTCTTCCTCCCCCTCTCTTCTCTTCCTCCCCCTCTCTTCTCTTCTCCTCCTCCTCCTCTCTCCCCCTCCTCCTCCTCCTCCTCCAATGGGCACAGTGACACTGATTAATGGGCACTGTGGCTGCATTTTTATGGGCACACTGACGCTTTCGGAGGGGCACAGTGATGCTGATTAATAGGCACAGTGGATTCTTTATGATGGGCACAGTGATGCTAATTAATGGGCACAGTGAGGCTGCGTTTTGATGGGCACAGTGAGGCTGCATTTTGATGGGCACTGATGAGTCTGCATTTGGTGGGCACTGATGAGTCTGTATTTGGTGGGAACTGATGAGTCTGCATTTGGTGGGCAATGGTAGGCTGCATTTTGTGGGCACTAGTAGGCTGCATTTTGTGGGCACTAGTAGGTTGCATTTTGTAGGCACTAGTAAGGCTGTATTTGGTGGGCACTGGTAGGCTGTATTTGGTGGGCACTGGTAGGCTGCAATTGGTGGGCACTGATGAGCTGCATTTGATGGGCACTGGTGAGGCTGCATTGATCTCTTTTACCATGTCTGCAGTCTCTGACCATCTTCTGTAGTATGTCTGCAGTCTCTGACCATCTCCTGTAGTATGTCTGCAGTCTCTGACCATCTCCTGTAGTATGTCTGGGGGCTCTTTCTAAACAAACTCTCCAACAGAGGCCCTCTCTGTGTCCATTAGAGAGACCCCCCTGCAGGTCCAATTAGAGTACTCTGCTTCTCTTCCTGTATTTTGTTTATTGTTAGGAGATCGTGGGAGGATCCCAGGGTAACAATGACTCCTTAGGGGAGCATCTCTGTGTTTGAGTCCTTGCCATAGAAACATTTGTAAAGGGGGAGGAGTTAGTAAGGTGACCACGCCCTTATAGGGGCGCCAGAAATATTTCTGCACCCAGGCGCATGTGACCCTAGGATCGGCCCTGACCAGACCTCTCCCTAGACAGTGACATCCTTCACCGATCCCCTTAGAAAGGTCCTCCCCTGGTTGCCTCTCCTTCAGAGCGGGTCACCCTCCCACGGGCACCCTGGGATTCTGCTGTTTGGTTGTAGGCCTCAGTTAAAGGTACTGGGCCTACCTGGAACGATCCGGCCTCGGGCTAAAGATGCCCGGGACCCAACACATTCACGCGCACCCCTGGCCATGAGGGTCACCGAAGGTGGGGTACGTGCCGAGGACGAAGAAGAACCCTCGCCAATGGCGTCTGCCCCTTAAGTACCCTCTCCCGGCATGCACAGCGGGTAGACCATGGCCACCGCACAGCCACCGAGAGAGGACACACAATAGTGCTGCAATGCTACCTGCGGTTCAACCCCAGACCTGGGCAACAGCGCCACCTACAGGTCAAAGCGAACTATACGACCAGGCAACATCACAGTAAAGCAGAGACCAATTTAAAGAAATCAAACAGCCTGAGCCAAACTAATGCTCAGGCTACCCCCTAAATTTCAGGCATAGCGACCCCAAATATGGGGGGCCCGCTACACACATTATCATACATATCAACATAGAACTCCTTCATACAATTGCAGGGTCAATTAGCACAAGCAACAATGGGTGAGAGATCCTTAGAAGTTATCCTAGACTCATTTACATTATAGCAGACAGACAGACTGACAGGTGGCTGGAGTTGATAACATTAGTATCTAACAGTATGTGTCCCAACAGTATGAATCGGTCACTCTTTCTAATATGGAATATACAGGGTTCCCAGAGTCTGTGTGTCTTGGGGGGATATGGACCTGAATCCAAAGTAACACCCCCTCAAGGGTCCCCAGGCATACAGCTCACAAAGAGCACCGTTCCCCCAAATGCCAGGGTCCATGATCGCAAGGCAAGAGGCTAGCATTCAGTCCCCTCCAAAAGCCTCTGTCACAAATAGTAAGGAGTAAATCCTATCCCCCCTCCAAATCCCTCATCCCATCACATACCCTCTCCCCAAAATCCACCCTCCCCACACAAACCCCCCCCCCAATCCTCAAATATCCAACCCATGAAAATCTCCTTCCCCAAAATCTTTGCTTTCAGAACAACTCATCTCCCAAATCACCTTCCCTCAAAATCACCCATCCCAGCAAAAATCTTCTCCCCTACCCAAATCCTCTGACACAAATACTCCCCCCCCCCAGCACAAATATCCAGCTACACGAAAATCTCCTTCCCCAAAATGTTTCCCTTCAGCACAACTCCTCCCCCAGACCTCCTTCCCCCAAAAATCCCCCATCCCAGCACAAATCTACTCCCCTACCCAAATCCCCTGGCACAAATACTCTTCCCTCAGTACAAATATCCAACCTATGAAAATCCCCTTCCCCAAAGTCTTTACTCCCAGCCAACTCCTCTCCCAAATCACCGTCCCTCAAAATCCCCCATCCCAGCACCAATCTTCCCCCCTACCCAAATCCCCTGGCACAAATACTCCCCCCCCCCAGCACAAATATCCAACCCCACAAAAATCTACTGCATCAGATCCCCCCTCTTTCTCCAGGACAAATTCCTAACCCCCATTCAAGCACAAATTATCTCCTCCCAGCACAATATCCCCCCAATATCCCCCCAAATCCTCCCTCCCCACACTTTCCTTCCCTCAAAATCCCCACTCAGAGCACAAATCCTCCATGAAAGTCCCCCTCTGAGCACAAGCCCTCTTTTCCCAGGACAAATTCTCAACCCCCATCCCAGCACAAATCTTTTCCTCTACCCAAATCCCCTGGCACAAATACTCTCCCCCCAGCACAAATATCCAACCCCACAAAAATCTCCTTCCCCAGAATATTTGCTTTCGGTACAAATCCTCTCCCAAATCACCTTCACCCCCCAAAAAAATCTCCTATCCCAGCACCAACTCCCCAACAAAAAAAGACCCCCCCAACACAATATTCCCCAAAACCCCCCTCTCAGCTCTTTCCTTCCCTCATAATATCCACTCAGAGCACAAATCACGCATCATATTCCCCACTGAGCACAAGCCCCCTTTCTCCAGGACAAATTCCCAACTCCCATTCAAGCACAAATTATCTCCCCCAAAAAATTTCCTCTCCCAGCATAGTATCCCCCCAAATCCTCCCTCCCAGCACTTTCCTTCCCTCAAAATCCCCACTTAGAGCACAAATCCTCCATCAAATCCCCCCTGAGCACAAATCCTCTTTCCCCAGGACAAATTCTCAACCCCCATCCCAGCACAAATCTTTGCTCCCCACCCATTATATCCCCAGTGCAATCCCCCCTCCCTGTCTGAACTTACAGACTTTAGAGCATATCAGATGGCCCGGGGTATGCCCTTCCTTCCAGGCACCCCCACTGTTGTGTCATGAGGCATGTCAGAGCCGAGGGGGAGCCTCCCTCAGCTCAGAAGTATAATGTGGTGTCAGTTTGTAGGGAGAGATGCCATCTGCTGCCATTGCTGGTGATTGTGGTGTTGTGGACCTAGGGAAGCCCGCAGGAGATGAGAGGTACATGCTCTAGGTACCCGGTGCCTCATTACATTGGTGGTCAGTGTGCCCCATTACGTTGGAGGACAGTGTACCCAAATAAATTGGTGGTCAGTGTGCTCTATTACAGTAGTGGTCAGTGTACCCCATTACGTTGGTGGTCAGTGTGCCCCATTACATTGGAGGCCAGTGTCCCCTTACATTGTGCCTCATTGGTGAATAGTGTGCCCCATTACAGTAGTGGTCAGTATGCCCCATTACGTTGGAGGTCAGTGTACCCGATTAAATTGGTGGTTAGTGTGCCCCATTACATTGGTGGTCAGTGTGCCCCATTACATTGGTGGTCAGTGTGCCCCATTACATTGGAGGTCAGTGTACCAGATTAAATTGGTTGTCAGTGTGCCCCATTACAGTAGTGGTCAGTATGCCCCATTAAATTGGAGGTCAGTGTACCCGATTAAATTGGTGGTCAGTTTGCCTCATTACATTGGTGGTCAGTGTACCCGAATAAATTGGTGGTCAGTGTGCCCCATTACGTTGGAGGTCAGTGTACCCGATTATATTGGTGGTCAGCGTGCCCCATTACATTGGTGGTCAGTGTGCCCCATTACATTGGTGTTCAGTGTGCCCCATTACATTGGAGGTCAGTGTACCCGATTAAATTGGTGGTCAGTTTGCCTCATTACATTGGTGGTCAGTGTACCCGAATAAATTGGTGGTCAGTGTGCCCCATTACGTTGGCGGTCAGTGTACCCGATTATATTGGTGGTCAGCGTGCCCCATTACGTTGGAGGTCAGTGTACCCGATTATATTGGTGGTAAGCGTGCCCCATTACATTGGTGGTCAGTGTGCCCCATTACAGTAGTGATCAGTGTGCCCCGTTAAGTTGGTGTTCAGTGTGCCCCGTTAAGTTGGTGTTCAGTGTGCTCCATTAAAGTAGTGGTCAGTGTACCCCATTACGTTGGAGGTCAGTGCAACCCTTACATTGTGCCTTTGTTTCATTGGTCAGTGAGAGCAGTGTACTCTGCAGGAAAGCACATGGAACGGGTGCAGGAAGAGGATTGGTGGCAAAGGAAGAAGGGGCGGGCTCTCAAATGTAAACACAAGAAGTGGCCAACCACAGTGATGCCATGGCACAGAGCCACTCTGATTGGCTCTGTGCCTTTGCTTATGATCTTGGCTGTCTAATGACTGCACAAATCCTATGAAATGTGCAGCATTGTGCGGGCAGTTTGGACACCCAGGCCCCCCCATAGGAAATTTGGGGCATGTGATCAGTGTGCCTGAGGCTAGTTACCCCCAATTTAATCTGTATTGTCTCCTTTACATTGCAAAGTGCTGCACAAACTGTTGGCATTATTTAAATCCTGTATAATAAAAATAGAGTAGATGTTACATTGATTTGTGAATTTTTTTTCTGCACAGGTAATGCCCCCTCGCTTCCCTGCGCTGGGAACACCTCCGCCTCCTTCAACTTTTATGGCAGCGGCTCAGACTGTAGCTGCCAGAGGCCGCAACTTGTAAACACCAGTCTACAAGGGATGACCACTCCCAACACCAGTCTACTTGAGATGACCACTCCCAACACCAGTCTACAAGAGATGACCACTCCCAACACCAGTGTACAAGGAATGACCACTCCCAACACCAGTCTACAAGGGATGACCACTCCCAACACCAGTCTACAAGGGATGACCACTCCCAACACCAGTGTACAAGGGATGACCACTCCCAACACCAGTCTACAAGGGATGACCACTCCCAACACCAGTCTACAAGGGATGACCACTCCCAACACCAGTCTACAAGGGATGACCACTCCCAACACTAGTCCATATGGGATGACCACTTCCAACACCACTGTCTTCAAAAGCCTGACCACCAAGGCCTGCAAAGGTAGGAAGGATTATTAATAAACATAGCGCTCACCCCCGTAGGGCTCACTGTAGAGTTAAACAGGTTCTTTCCCAAGTAAGTTTGAAAAAGATCTCCCATCTGGGAGAGATACTGGTGCTTGTTTTTTGGTAGCACCAACTTGGGGTGACCTTACCTGCCTTGATTGTCCCTGGGGGGTTGTTCACTTTCCTCACCAAAGTGTGTTCGCCCTTCTCCTCTGGAGGTATTCCTTCCTGCACCTCAACATGGTTTGCTTCTATCATTCTCCTGTAGAAAGACAGCAGTCAATCCACAAAGTGTTCAGCCATCTGTCTGTGTCACTTCAGCTAGGACCCTCCCTCGTGGCGCCTCTTCTGCTATATCTTACAATTGAAGCACTTCTCTTGAAGTGGACTTTCCCACTCTTTGCTTCCTAAGTCCTGAAGTCCCCCAATGCTACTGCCTGGCTGTTCCCCACTTCCAGGTGGTCGACTATCTTGTCCAGGAAATCCTGATCCTCTGTCGGGAGATGGAGTATTAAACTACTGGGTGGAATATCATATGATTAGAGCAGAGCCCTTTCCAAGTTCTGGAAATACCTCCACCTACATCAACTTTTATGGCAGCAGCTTGGACTGCAGCTGCCAGAGCCCGCAACTTGTAAGCACCAGTCTACTTGGGATGACCACTCCCAACACCAGTCTACTTGGGATGACCACTCCCAACACTAGTCTACATGGGTTGACCACTCCCAACACCAGTCTACATGAGATGACCACTCCCAACACCAGTCTACATGGGTTGACCACTCCCAAGACCAGTCTACATGGGTTGACCACTCCCAACACCAGTCTACATGGGTTGACCACTCCCAACACCAGTCTACATGGGTTGACCACTCCCAACACCAGTCTACATGAGATGACCACTCCCAACACTAGTCTACATGGGTTGACCACTCCCAACACCAGTCTACATGGTCAGGCTTTTGAAGACTGTGGCAGTCTTCAAAAGCCTGACCACCAAGACCTGCAAAGGTAGAAAGGGTTATTAATAAACATAGCACTCACCCCTAAAGGGATCACTGTAGAGTTAAACAGGTTCTTTCCCCAGCATCCGTCTATCCAGGAGTGCCCAAGAACAAGCAGCCCATGGAGCTCTATTCCCAGTGTAGCGACCTCACCCCTCTCACCCCTTCTCATTCTCGACTTGTTTGTCTTGTCTAGGGGGGTTAGTACTGGGGGGAGGGATGCGATACACCACGGCCCATGTCCTCCAGAGAGACTGGAGGTGAAAGCCAGAACTATTGGGTTTTGTGTGTATGTCTCAGAGTCAAATCCTTTCTCCGAAATGACTCCCTTTGCTCCCAGTAACCAGAGTTCCACACACTGAAAAGCTCCAACTCGTATTTATTCTCTTCCAGCAATAAATAGTCATACAGCACAGACAGGTTGAGACCCATAGAACACTTCAGTATTTGTGGGGAGTAGGTCAAGGCACAATCCTTTAAGTAGAGCTAACCACTGTGGTGTCACCAATGGTTATGATGTATAGTCACTGCCACCGACTATATAGAACAAGAGCATGAATTACCTTCGCTATCACAGCCCCTGTCAGAGGGAAGACATCCGTCCAAGAGAGTTACCAGAGGCCTCTCCGTCACCGGCAAATGCTGCGCCGGACTTTCCGGAGAAGTTCCGCTAACCAGCCTCCTCGTCTCAGACACAGGCACGAAAGGCGTTAGGGCCCCCTCGGATTCCTCCACCCTCGTGGAACCCAGTCGAAGGTACTGAGTCCCAGGCTTCCGCATTAGTACCTCACCCCAGGCTAAAGGTGCCTGGGATGGACTCCATCTCCCGCTCCGGCCAGGTCAAGGGCACCTGGGCCTGGAACTCCGGAACGCCAGCACCCAGGCTGAAGGTGCCTGGGCGCGGCCTCGTCCTCCGACTCTGAACCCCAAGGTCAGGGCATCCGCCCCTTTTATCTCCTCTCCCTTAGCGTCAAAGCAGGTTCCCCGCCCGCCGTACCAGCGCCAGGAAAGGACAAAAAGGGATTCAGTCTTGCGGTGAGTGTTCAGCTCTGGCCCAGGGCGACAGCGCCACCTGCAGGCCGCAGGGAACCTCACACCACCAGAATCCTCCAAGAACCATAAAAGGGTCTCAGATTCCCTAACAATCAGGGCATCTGGGTTACACTACCACCCAGATGCCTCCCCTAAATTCAAATACCCGCTACACCAGTCAGGGGAAAAACAATCTCTTTTGGGATCCAGCCGATTTACCAGGAACCCATCCACCATGTAGGCACACCTCCCCAGAGATTGTATCGGCCTTACTAAATATTTGGGCCGGGTATTTGAAACCTCCAGAATCTTCTTCTAGAGTCAGGGGAGGGTAATCAAACTCCCAGCCTGTGTAGCTTCGAGCAGACTAAACAAAACGATTCGGGTAGCTACAGCAGATGCCCAAACAAATTTTACTGTGTAGGAGAGCATTATATCATGACTTGGTGTCAGGATCTTGCAGTCCCGAAGAGCTCAGACTGGGAGTGGAAGAGGCAGAACAAGGAGAATCAGTCGTGCTGCGGTGCTCATGTGCTAACAAGAAAAATGCTAATAGGAGAAATAAGCAGAGTGGCAGAGAGAGGAAATCATCAGTCTTCTGCTTCTCCTTTCACTGACCAATCTGGAGGAAGCCCCACTCACTGTCAAGGGATGTGGTTGCTTAGCAACATACTACAGTAACACTAGAAACACAGATGTAACATGTTCATAAAGGTGAATTTAGCCTTTAAAAATCTGAAGAAGCATTTTATCATTACAGTGTCAGGTAGAGGCCACACATTCGACTTGTGTGCTTTCATAGTGAGGGGTCTACAGAGGAGATTGTGTTCTCCTTGGACATTCCAGCTGCTCTGCTTGAAACCCAAATTATCACAGACTGTTAGCATCTGAGACAGACATATCTATCTCAACCCTCAAAAAGTCTAAAAAAGTTAACTATCCTATGCAGCACACAATCATAAAACCTTCTGTAGCACCCATTAAGGGCCCCTTTAAGCCACCCGGCAGACTTTTTCTCCTGGCTGAAAAGAACATTCCTCCCTCCTTGGTGATGAACAGTGCAGGAAGAGGGGAGCAGGACTATGGAAGACTCTCTTTGATAACTACGTGGGACTACGAGGTCCCATCAAGGTGGGGGGTATGGCCCACCATTTCATCCCATGTTTCTCTCTTTATAATCCCAGTTTGAAACGTAGAACAAATCTTATGGTGTATCTAGAGAAAGTTTTGTACAGACTGAATTATCTAAATCGGGATAATGTTCATTATAGCGAGACAGAGCTAAGTGGAAGTAAAATCTTTAAACACAGTATAAAGAATTTGGGAGTGATTACAATAGGAAGGGAAATAAATCCAGTCCAGTAACGGTACAAAACAAAAACTTTCCTCTGCAGGTCTAGAGAGTAAAAACCATAAATAAGTCTAGGCAATAAGCCCTATCTTTACTATAGAGATTATGGATAAAAAATTTTGGTCAAGAGAAAAAAAAAAAGGAAAGGAAAAAATTAAGAGGAAAAGAACAGAGAGAAGAAAGGGAGAGAAGAAGAGTGCAAGGAAAATGGAGGAGGGGGGAAGAGTGTCGGCAGGATCACATGAATCCCCAGAGGGTCACAAAAGCAAACAAGGGTGTCCTTTGGGGTTTCATAGTTTGAGCAGATTAGCGTCAAAATCTGAGGGAAGAAAATTGTCTACCCACGGTGTCCAGGTTTTGCAATGTTGGGGAAGTCGGTCTAAGATAGTAGCTTCAATCTTGCTATGTATCATAGCTTGAGTTACTCTATTTTTCACTTCTGCAATATGTAAATTCGGGGTCTTCCAGGCTCTAGCTATAGTCTGTTTAGCTGCTGTGGTTAATTGAAGAAGGATGCGACGCTGGGCCCTAGTGTAGTCTCCCTGTATATGGTTTAACAAAGCCAGGGAGGGGTTGGGAGCTAAGGTTTCATGAAGTAAGGTGGAAGCTATTTGAAATATTGTCGTCCAAAATTGTTGCACAATGGGGCAGGACCACCAGATATGAACATGAGTACCCCTCTCCCCACAGCCTCGGAAACATTCAGGTGGGTTGGATGGCAGGAATTTCGAAATTCTTGCGGGGACAAGATACCACCGCATGAGGACCTTATAATTTGCCTCCAAAGCCACTACATTTTGTGTAGAAGTTTTTGTGCTGGCCCATATGCTTGCCCAGTCATCTACATCCAGGTCTAATTGTAGGTCTTTGGACCACTGTGCAGCGTAAAGAGGAAGGTCAGCTGGTGAGGAAGTGAGGTGGGTATAGATGCGTGAAATTATACCTGGGGCATGTGGGTCCGAGTTACAAATACCTTCATAAAAGGATAAACTGTCCAGAGAGGAGTTAGTGCCTATCACTGTTCAGACAAAATGGGCTATTTGGAGGTATCGGAAACATTCCCTAGGAGGTAACTTAGCTTGGGATTGAAGAACTGGAAATGTTTTAAGAGCGGTATCAGTAACGAGGTCACAGATTCGGTTCAATCCTGCTTGGGACCAGAGCTGAAAGGAACCAGGTTCGGTAAAGGCAGGATAGAAAAATGGGTGGCCTATAAAAGAAAGTAGAGGGGCATGGGAAGAAACCAGATTAAAGGGGCCACGTAGGCTGTCCCAAATCTTGAGTGAGTGGCGTGTGACCGGATTAGATATAGGACCTCGGGCTGAAGCGGGCAACCACAATAAGTTAGATATTATTAAGGGGGAAACATCTATTGCTTCCAGACTGACCCACAATGGGATTTCAGTTGATGCGTGATATAAAGTTATTTGAGCCAGCTGAGCAGCGTGGTAGTAACGGGCAAAGTTAGGGAGCCCTAAGCCCCCACTAAGTTTATCTCGAAGGAGGATAGATCTGGACACTCTAGGTTTTATGGGGCCCCAAATGTATTTAAATACCCGAGTCTGAATGATTCTATGAAAATAAGAGGGGATTGCAATCGGAAGGACTCTGTAAATGTACAAAAGTTTAGGAAGTAGAGACATTTTAACGGCCGCAACCCGCCCGAGCCAAGAAACGCATAAAGGTTTCCAGGTGTCTAACATGGAGGATAGGTGAGATAGCATAGGAATATAGTTGGCCTGGTAAAGAGAAGCTGGATCACTGGTTAGCTTTATACCCAAGTAAGGTAGAGGGGTCGTGGACCAGAGGAAAGGAAAATAATTTTGTAGGTGAATGAATTCCTGGTGTGGGAGAGACACGTTGAGAGCTCTGGATTTGGATTGATTAACTTCTAAGCCAGATATATTTGCAAATTTTTCTAGGATCTGGATAAGGTTTGGAAGAGTTGTACGGGGAGAGGTTACGAACAGGAGTGCATCATCAGCAAACAAGCATATTTTGTGTGAGGTTGATGCAATTTCCAGTCCTTTAATATCCGGACTCGCCCTGATCAGTGCTGCTAGGGGTTCTATTGCTAGAGCGAAAATCAAGGGAGAAAGGGGGCATCCCTGTCTAGTTCCCCTTTGTATGACCGGAACCCTGAGTATTTGACATAAGCTTGTGGGTGGTTATATAGGGAACTAATCCATTGCAAAAAATGAGGGCCAAACCCCCAACAAGTGAGTATAAAGTTCAGGTAGGGCCAAGAGACTGTATCAAACGCTTTCCTGATGTCAAGGGACAGCAGGTGCATAGGAATATTACGGGTTCTGGCTATGTGTTAAAGTAAAATAACCTGGCGGACATTATCGCTAGCCTGTCGGCGTGGTATAAAACCCACTTGATCCTTATGTATTAGTCCCCCAATAATAGGATTAAGATGTAATGCCATAATTTTGGCCAGAAGCTTGATGTCAAGATTGAGTAGGGAAATGGGCCTGAAGTTGGACCAGAGGGAATTGTCTGTATTGGGCTTAGGAATCATGGCTATTATGGCTGTCAACGTGTCTCGACCAAAAGAGTGTTGTTGGAGCAAAGCATTAAAAGAGTTAGAGAGAAGTGGGGCTAAGGTAGTAGCATATTTCTTAAAGTGAGTGCCGGAGAGCCCATCAGGACCTGGTCGTTTGTGGGATTTAAGAGTCTTAATAGCTAAGAGGACCTTTTCGGTCATGACGGGCCTCTCCAGGGACTCACGATCAGAACCTGACAACGTGGGCAGAGGAATATTTCTAAACAGCATTTTAGCATGGGAGGGAGAAAAAGAGGATTTTGCCCCCTAAATAATTCTTCGAGTCGCTTACGAAATTCGGATAACACTTTAACAGGGTTGCTAGTATAGGTATTTTTGTCTATCCGAAGTCTAATGGGTACGTGATTTTGTTCCGGACGACGGAGGCGCATGGCTAGAAAAGTATCTGGTTTGTTAGCCTTAGTGTAAATGGTATGGTTAGACCTGCGGATGGCCTTGTCAGCCGATTCAGCCAACAGCAAGTCCAACTCAGCTTTAGTCTTTTCCAAAGCTATTCTGTGAGATTCAGTAGAAGACTGAAACTGAAGGAAACAGTGGTGAAAATCCTGCTCTAATTTTGTCAATTGAATTTTCTTGTCGCGTTTCAGGTGGGTAGATATCGAGATGCATGTTCCCCTAATTACCGGTTTATGTGCCTCCCAGAGAAGGACAGGAGAGATACCTGGGGTAGAGTTGTGCTGTAAGTAGTGTGAGGGGGTTAACTCGGTAGCGGGTGTGTGTGACCCCCTGGTTGGGCTCCCCACACAAAAACAGGGCCAGCAGACGGAGGTTGTGGTTTTCAAAATCAAAAGGTGCGGTTTATTTCTCTATGTACAGTGACAAAAACCACAGCAAAGCCAAAAAGAAACATAAACAAAATAAATCCTGGTCAGTTTGACCTCTGACTAAACATGCAGGTTTCCTAAACTAACAACTGGGATCAGCCTGGTGCTGTCCTAGTCCCTAAGTCCCTGGTTTAGTAAAAGTCCAAACAAATAGCCACACAGGCTTTGCCTCACCGCACAGGGGTTCACTCTCCCTAGACAGTCCACACAGGTCTGGTTCCAGGCATGAGCTAACATCTAATGAAGCTGGGAGTTCTTATAGAGGCCTAAATGAGCTGACAAGCTTCAGCTGGTCTCATCAACTCCCTGTCTGCACGACGCCCCACACTCTCCCTAGACATATGAGTCATCCATGAGCCCACTAGCCTTAGCTGGGCTTATACAACTCTCCACCTAGTTGTATAAGTCGGCGTAAAGCCTGAATCTGGGCGAAATATATCTACCCCCCTGGATGCAACCAGGTGACTTTACCTTCCTGCTGTCACATACCCCCCCTCTTGTTTTAACCTCGGGGTTGGAACACCAGCAATCAGGCATTCATGTACTCGAGACAAAGCATCCACATTCCCCATTTGAACGCCAGGGCGATGCTTTACTGTGAAGTTGAATTCCTGGAGGGCCAGGAACCACCTATTCACTCTTCTATTTGTTTCCTTGTTTTGAGCCATCCACTTTAACGGAGCGTGATCCGTAACCATGTCAAAGTGCCTACCTAGCAGATAGTACCGAAGGGAATCTAGAGCCCACTTCACCGCTAAACACTCCTTTTCAACCGTGGCGTAATTTACCTCATGGGACTTCAACTTCCTGCTGAGGTAAATGACTGGGTGCTCTTCCCCGTTCCAGACCTGGGACAATACTGCTCCTAACCCCACATCTGACGCATCACTTTGTACGACAAAGTCTTTAGAGAAGTCGGGTGAGTACAACACTGGCTGGCTACATAAGGCTTGTTTCAAGAATTGGAATGCTGCCTCAGCCTCGGGGGTCCATTTAATCATGACCGACCCTTTCCCTTTCGTCAGGTTGGTTAGGGGCACAGCCTTAGAAGCAAAGTGGGGAATGAAGCGCCGATAATAACCCGCGATTCCCAGAAAGGCCCGTACCTGCTTCTTGCTGTTGGGACGTGGCCAACTCTGGATGGCCTCGACTTTGTTGAGTTGGGGTTTTATCACTCCCCTGCCAATGGTGTACCCAAGATATTTGGCCTCCTCCTGCCCAATGGTACACTTCTTGGGGTTAGCCGTAAACCCCGCTTCCCGGATAGAGTCTAGGACTGCTTGCACTTTTGGCAGATGTGAGGCCCAATCTGTGCTATGGACAATTACGTCATCCAGGTAAGCCGCAGCATACTTCCGATGGGGCCTCAGTATCTGGTCCATTTTCCGCTGGAATGTGGCCGGCGCATTCTGTAACCCGAACGGCATTCTCTTATATTGGAACGCCCCGTCTGGGGTTACAAATGCGGTTTTCTCTTTGGCCGACTTGGCCAGGGGAATTTGCCAATACCCTTTTGTGAGGTCAAGAGTCGTCATGTATCGGGCTGTTCCCAGCCGGTCAATCAACTCATCTATACGTGGCATGGGGTAGGTGTCAAATTTTGTAACTTTGTTCAACTGACGAAAATCGTTACAAAATCGCCAGCTCCCATCCGGTTTAGGCACCAACACAATGGGACTAGACCAATCACTTTGGGACTCCTCTATCACCCCTAAGTTCAGCATTTTCTGTACTTCCTCCCGTATTGCCTCCCGTCGGGCCTCTGGGATCCGATAGGGTTTTAACTTCACCCTTTCACCGGGCGGGGTAATAATATCATGCTCTACCCCAGATGTTTGTCCCGGCAGCTCAGAGAACACCTCCTTGTTGCGAAGCACAAACTCCTTAACCTCCTGTTGTTGGGGTTGTGACAAGGTGGCTGCTATTCCAACCTCCGGAATCACGCAACCAGTTTGAGCTGGTGACCAAGTTTCTGCGACTAGGGACTCTCTATCCCTCCAGGCTTTCAACAGATTAACGTGATATATCTGTTCGGGCTTTCGCCTTCCTGATTGTCTGACCTTGTAATTCACTTCGCTCACTTTTTCCATTATCTCGTAGGGGCCTTGCCATTTGGCAAGGAATTTACTTTCAACCGTAGGGACAAGTACCAATATCCTATCCCCCGGGGAAAAGGTACGGGTCTTTGCTCCACGGTTGTACACTCTCTGCTGTGCCAACTGCGCTTGGGCCAAATGTTCCTTCACGATGGGCATTACCTGTGCAATTCGATCTTGCATCAGGGCGACATGCTCAATCACACTCCTGTGGGGAGAACTCTCACTTTCCCAAGTTTCCTTGGCAATATCCAACAGCCCCCTTGGGTGTCTCCCATACAGTAACTCAAAGGGGGAGAATCCCGTAGAGGATTGGGGCACCTCCCTAATAGCAAACATCAAATAAGGAAGTAGACAGTCCCAATCCTTTCCATCTCTATCCACCACTTTCTTCAACATTTGTTTTAGGGTTTTGTTGAATCTTTCAACCAGCCCATCGGTTTGGGGGTGATACACAGATGTACGCAATTGCGTCACTTTGAGCAATTTACACAGCTCTTTCATAACCCGGGACATAAAGGGTGTACCTTGGTCCGTAAGCAGTTCTTTACAAATACCCACCCGGCTAAAAACAAGAGATAGCTCTTTGGCTATGGTTTTGGCCGAGGTATTTCTGAGAGGGATCGCTTCTGGATAACGGGTGGCATAGTCCATTATAACCAATATGTACTGGTGCCCCCTAGCGGACTTGATTATAGGACCTACCAAATCCATTGCGATTCTCTCAAACGGGACCTCAATGATGGGTAGAGGGACCAGCGGGCTACGGAAATGTGGCATCGGGGCCGACCTCTGACACACAGGGCAGGAGGAACAATAATTTTCTATGTCCTTCATCACCCCAGGCCAATAGAATCTCTGTAATACCCTCTCTCGGGTTTTCTCTGTCCCCAGATGACCTCCAAGAATGTGCCCATGGGCCAACTCCAACACCAACTTCCTGTAAGGTTTGGGCACCACAAGCTGCTCAACGGTTTCTTCTGCCCTTTTTGCCACCCGATACAGTAGGTCCTTCTCTACGCTGAAGTATGGGTAAGTGCAGGTATTATCTGGGTTCACTAACTCGCCATCTATTTCCACTACGTTTTCCCGTGCCTTTATTAGGGCGGGGTCTTTTAACTGTTCTGTGGCAAAATTTTCCCTGTGAACCTCCAGATCAGAAAACTCCACAGACGGTAGGTTTTCGTCTGAGGAGGTGGGCTCCTCTCCAGTTTCTTGAGTCTCCCCTGCCAATACTGACAAGGGAAATTCTGGAGAGTCCTCACCACTCTCAGAGGAGTTCTGGCTATCACATTCCTGGTACATAGGGGCACCAGTGGGGGGCTCAGGATCATCCCACAGTTCCCAGAACTTCGGAAAATCCCTTCCCACAATGGCATCATGCAGTAATTGAGATACTAACCCCACTGGATGAGAGAGGGTACCTTTGGGGGTCTCGAAACACACTGTAGTCACTGGATACTCTCGGGTGTCCCCATGCACACAAATAACAGCTACCTTGCTATTCCCAGAGACCTCTGTTTTAACTAATTCAGCCTTTATCAGGGTCACAAGGCTACCTGAATCCAGTAATACCACAACATTTCTACCATTAATACACATTTTGCATAAATGTTTCTCAGTTCCCCGAATGGCAGTGCATGCGACTGTCGCACACAGCGACTGACGTCTGTCCATCAGAAAGTCACATTGCATGGGTTCCTCCACAACCGGGCAATTTGCTGCAATATGTCCCGCTTGCCGGCAGCGGTAGCAAACGATCCTTCTTGCCGCCTCTTGAGCCGCTGATTTCCCAGGCTGTTCTCGCCAAACTTGGGGTAGAGCTCCCACCCTCTCACTCTCTCCACCCTTACCCCTTGGAATCCTCTTATCCGCCCCTGGGGATGGTCTGGTCTTAGGGTGGAAAGTCCGAGAGTCTCTGGAAGAGGCCGTCAGGTTCTCTGTAGCCAAGTATTTCTCTACACGATCCACAAGACCACCGGCCGTCTCTGGGTCTCCATGGCTTACCCACTTTTGGATGGCAGTAGGAAGAGCTCTCAAAAACCGATCCATTACAACACGTTCCACAATCTCTGGTGCGGACAAAGTCTCTGGCTGTAGCCACTTCCTGCTCAGGTGAATGAGATCATACATTTGAGACCTGGGGGGTTTTCCAAGCTGGAAAGTCCAGTTATGCACACGCTGAGCCCGGACAGCCAGGGTGACACCCAGCCTTGCCAATATTTCAGCTTTTAGCATCACATAGTCTTTTGCTTGGTCAGGCTCTAGGTCATAGTAAGCCTTCTGCGATTCACCAGTTAACAGAGGAGCCACCAGTCCAGCCCACTGCTCCTCAGGCCACTTTTCTCTTTCAGCAGTCCTTTCAAATGTGGTCAAAAATACCTCTGGATCATCCTCTCCAGTCATTTTTGTCAATAAACGACTCACCCCAAAGGACGCGGTATTAGTGGGACAGCTTTCCTCACTGGTCTGCGGACGTTGCTGCATTACTGCTTCCATTTGTTGTAGTCTCTGCTCTTGCTTCTGTAACAGGTCTATGAAGCGGGCCTCAGATTGCTGCTGGGCTTGTTGATAAGCTTGCTGCTGGGCTGCAAGGCTCCTTTGCAAACCTGCATTTGTCTGCTGTTGATTGGCATTTGCTAGAGCCAGCTGTTTCAGTATCTCCTCCATGCTGGCTTAAAAAAAACTACCCGCATTCTCCACCAACTGTGAGGGGGTTAACTCGGTAGCGGGTGTGTGTGACCCCCTGGTTGGGCTCCCCACACAAAAACAGGGCCAGCAGACGGAGGTTGTGGTTTTCAAAATCAAAAGGTGCGGTTTATTTCTCTATGTACAGTGACAAAAACCACAGCAAAGCCAAAAAGAAACATAAACAAAATAAATCCTGGTCAGTTTGACCTCTGACTAAACATGCAGGTTTCCTAAACTAACAACTGGGATCAGCCTGGTGCTGTCCTAGTCCCTAAGTCCCTGGTTTAGTAAAAGTCCAAACAAATAGCCACACAGGCTTTGCCTCACCGCACAGGGGTTCACTCTCCCTAGACAGTCCACACAGGTCTGGTTCCAGGCATGAGCTAACATCTAATGAAGCTGGGAGTTCTTATAGAGGCCTAAATGAGCTGACAAGCTTCAGCTGGTCTCATCAACTCCCTGTCTGCACGACGCCCCACACTCTCCCTAGACATATGAGTCATCCATGAGCCCACTAGCCTTAGCTGGGCTTATACAACTCTCCACCTAGTTGTATAAGTCGGCGTAAAGCCTGAATCTGGGCGAAATATATCTACCCCCCTGGATGCAACCAGGTGACTTTACCTTCCTGCTGTCACAGTAGTCTTTAAGGGCAACTTGGATGTCAAGACAGTAAGATTGGTCAGCGAGGTGAGCTTCATTAATGCACCAAGTGCGGTCTTTGGATTGCGGGATCAAGGAGGAGATTGTGGTGAGTACTGCACAGTGGTCTGACCAGGTAATAGGTTGGATAATAGAGCTGAGTAAAATTGGGGAGGATGCAACCGAAACAAAAATATGATCGATTCTGGAAAAGGATTTGTGAGGGTATGAGTAGAATGTATAATTCTTTTTAGTCGGGTTGCATTCACCGCAGGTGTCGAGCAGAGAGGCTTGTTGGATCAGTTTCCGAAAACGTATGGAGGGGGAGTATTGCTCAGGAGCATATGGGGATTTATCTAGATGTGGCTGTATCACTAGGTTAGAGTCGCCACACAAGATTAGTGTGCCTTTACAATGGGTGTGCAAAACTTGGAATAAATGTGAGAAAAAAGGGTTTGGATTATTGTTCGGGGCGTAGTAGGAAACAAGGGTGGTTTCTATATCTTGTAGTAGGCCAACAAGTATAATATAGCGACCTTCTGGGTCCTTAATTTCGGACATTACTGAAAAGGGGAGGGTGCGGTGCAGAGCTATCAATACGCCTCACTGTTTTGTAGAGGCAGAAGCAGTAAACACTTGGGGGTATTGAGGGCTGAAATATTTTGGGGTCATACGGGTTGAAAAATGTGTTTCCTGAAGAGCCACTATACCAGCTTTCAGGGACGCAAATGACTGGAAGGCTTTGACCCTCTTATTAATGGAATTGAGACCTTTAACGTTTAATGAGATTATGTTCAAGGGAGCCATCTGGGATCATAGGGAAGAATAGTAGAAGGTGCCTCCAGGCGGAGGCATTGCTGGGGGGGTGCGGGGGGTGCGGTCCTCACCCGGGTGACACCCACTAGAGGGGTGACACCCTCCCTACTCTCCCGAGGGTGAGGAAAGTCAAAGCCCTGGTATTTTTTTTTTACACAACGCAGCCCGCTGAAACACCTCCAGCGTCGCGGCCGCGCCTGGTGTGTGTCCTCCGTTCTCTTCTTCCTCCTCCCTACCCTACTGAGCCAGCGAGCCTCAGCCTGTCACATCTCACACTGGCACTGCAGACATGATGATGTGACATCACTCACTCCACTCCACACACTTCTATCTCTGCCTGGGCGGCGCAGCTGCATGCTGTGTGTGATGCTGCCCTCCTCTCCTCTCCAGCTGCCGCCGGCGCCCAGATTCGGAACAGCCGACAGGTGTGAGTACAGACAGTACAGGCAGGAGGGAAGGGTGACATGAGCTTGCGAGAGGGGGGGGAGGTTGTCCTGGTGTCCAGGTGTCCACCGCCGGCCCAGCCCAAGGTGACAAGATGAGGTTTGTGATAGGTGGGTGGGGGGGGTGGGGTTGTCATGGTACCGACACGCCACCTAAGAGCTGGTGTGGGAAGACTGACCCTGTGCTGTGCAAGTATGATAAGGAAAGGGGGGGGGTGCATGGTGGTCTGCTAGACACAGCTATAGATAATATATATATGTCCAGCCACCCCCCTCCCCCCACCAGACCAGCTCACTCAGCTACTGCACTCTGCACCCTGTACCCACCTGCACTCTGCACCCTGTACCCACCTGCACTCTGCACCCACCTGCACTCTGCACCCTGTACCCACCTGCACTCTGCACCCTGTACCCACCTGCACTCTGCACCCACCTGCACTCTGCACTCTGCACCCACCTGCACTCTGCACCCTGTACCCACCTGCACTCTGCACCCTGTACCCACCTGCACCCTGTACCCACCTGCACTCTGCACCCTGTACCCACCTGCACTCTGCACCCACCTGCACTCTGCACCCTGTACCCACCTGCACTCTGCACCCACCTGCACTCTGCACCCTGTACCCACCTGCACCCTGTACCCACCTGCACTCTGCACCCTGTACCTACCTGCACCCTGTACCCACCTGCACTCTGCACCCACCTGCACTCTGCACCCTGTACCCACCTGCACTCTGTACCCACCTGCACACTGTACCCACCTGCACTCTGTATCCACATGCACTCTGCACCCTGTACCCACCTTCACCCTGTACCCACCTGCACCCTGTACCCACCTGCACTCTGTACCCACCTGCACTCTGTACCCACCTGCGCTCACCTGCACTCTGCACCCTGTACCCACCTGCACTCTGTATCCACCTGCACCCTGTACCCACCTGCACTCTGCACCCTGTACCCACCTGCACTCTGTACCCACATGCACTCTGCACCCTGTACCCACCTGCACTCTGCACCCTGTACCCACCTGCACTCTGTATCCACCTGCACCCTGTACTCACCTGCACTCTGCACCCTGTACCCACCTGCACTCTGTATCCACCTACAATCTGCACCCACCTGAACTCTGCACCCTGTATGTAGCACCCTCTTTTAATGACCCTTTAGGACTCTCCCACACCCAGTGGCTGTGGCACTCTCAACCCCCACCCCCTACTTTGGGGAAAGGTGTGGAGCGTGGTTGAGTTCCTGCACCTTTTCCCTGAGAAGAATGCCCTGGGTGACACTATCAATTAGCACTGCGGCAGGCTGGGGGGACAGAGACGTGAGAGGCGCGTAATGTCCTACTGCCTGTCCTGCTGGGGGGGTGACACAATTTTTCACCGCACCAGGTGACACCAACCCTAGTGACGCCACTGCCTCCAGGGTCATGGGATCCGGCCGACCGGAGAGGGAAAGAAGAAAAGAGGGGAGGAAACAAGGAGTAAAGAGAAAACATGAAAGAAGAAAAACATTGTAGGGCAAACCAATGGTCATGAAAAGGGAGAAGAGTAGAACTCTGTCGCCCGACCAAATAGTGCACAGATTCACCAGCCAGACAGCCGGCCCGAGAGTGGGTGCACCGTAGGAGGGGGGAGCAATGACAACTCCCCGCTGCAAACGGGATATTACAAACCTATCCAGGAATGTACATTTTAAAGAATGTAATAATCTAAAAAAACGGTAAGCTGAGACAGAAGAAGAATTTACAGTAAATAAAGCACTGCTACCATATCAACAGGATACAAAATAAAAGGAAATATCTGGAGAGGGGGATTGATAAACAGATAAAATAAATAATTCAAAAAGGTAAGGCAGGAGGAAAAACGTAGAAAAGGGGGTAGGCGAAAGGATGGGGGTGGGTGGGGGAAGAGGTAAGCGGGAAGGTTAAAGGATGGGGAAGAGGGAGGCAGGAGTGGGGAAGAAAGGTAGGGTTAGATGGGGAGGAGAGTAAAAATAATCTTAGAATGGATCATGGTCCATGGTAGGTCAATACCCCCATGATAGCATTATTACAATGTTCAGTAGCAGCATTGGTAGCTGTAACAAGGTCAAGGCTATCAAACATTCCGAGAACCGTGTAAAAAATGTAAATATCAAACTGTGTGTACAAACAGCATCAGGTAAAAAAACAGGAAAAAAGAGAAACTGAACCTGTGCAACCCCTTGTGGGTAGTGGGGGACTGCGTGGGCCCCTCCTAGTCAATGGAGGTGACCCAACCTCGGACAGACCCCTTTCGCCTTGATTGGAGAGTCATCTGTAGAAGATGTGGTCAGTCTCTGGAACATCAATCAAGGTCCTCTGTTGGCACAGGGAAAAAGAGCAAAAAACAAAGCAAGTTATGGAAATATAATCAGCGGGGCGAAAATAGCTGCTGATCAAATGTGCTACCCCGAGGTGAGCGGGAAGGAGTCCCCTTTCGAATGGAGGATGAGACTGGCTGGATCCTTTTTGGGGTGGTAGTGTAAGGGTGAGCAGTGGTACGTGCTGGAGTGCGAGGCAACATAGTCTCTGATAGTTGAGCTGGGACGGTCAGGTGAAGGGTTTCAAGGAGGCGTTGAAGTGACTCAGGCGATGTGCAGGAGTGTTGGTGTCCCTGATAGGAAAACTGCAGGGCAAAAGGGAAGCGCCATGTATATTTCAGCTGGTGTTGCATGAGGATTTGCAGTTGTGGCTTCATTGCACGACGCTTGGCTATTGTAAGGGGAGCTAGGTCAGAAAAAAGTTGATAGGTATGGCCCTGGAACAGGAGGGTGTCTTTGTTACGAGCAGCAGCAAGCAGTTGTTCCTTTGTGTGGAAGAAGTGCAGTTTGATGATGATATCCCGCGGGGGGCCGTCTTGCTGACGGCGGGTGAGAGCCCTGTGAATCCGATCAAATTCCAATCGTTCGATCAGTATGGAGGGTGATAGTTCTTGGAATAGGGCAGTGGAAAAGGATTGCAGGTCATCCACAGTTTCAGGTATACCGCGTAGACGCAGGTTGGATCTGCGGGAGCGGTTCTCTACATCTTCTAAACGTGAGAAAAGTGTGGTATTCTCATCACAGAGAGCTGCCTGCTCTTGGGCCTGCTCTTGAAGTGTAAGCTCAAAATCATCCACTCTAGTCTCCAGGTCTGCAGTGCGTTGGCCTAGCTCCCTGATCTCACGGGATAGCCTGCTTGTTATTTGGTCAGAGGTATTTTTAAGGGCCTTCTGCAGCATTGCTTCCATGTATTTGAAAAAGTCAGTCTGGGACATACCTGAGGGTGGCAAAGTAGGAGATCCGCCGATGTGGAAGTCAGCTTCTTCTTCCTCTTCACTGTCGGCATGTCCCGTTCTGTCCGGAGAGGCAGCTTGCTGTTTAGCTAAGGCCTTCGCCGCCATTTTGGAGGAGGCGCAGGCCAGAGCTTCCTTGATAGGCTTTGGCTTGTTCTTGCCGCGGTGACCGGTCAGGACCATCCCGGGAGAGGCTACAGTGTGCCGAGGGGTGATCGCTGAAGAAACGGGGTTGCAGGGTGGTTCAGGTGTGCTTCAGAGTCCCGATAATGCAGTGGGGAGTGCGGAGCTCTAGTGGAAGACGTCCTCCATGTCGAGCTTCGCGCATGCGCCCTCTCTCTTTTATCTTAATACTGTTTGTTTGTTTGTTTGTTGTTTGTATTACTTTTTTATTTCTGCTTTTGTAACATTTTGTAACTGTCTTTGCACTGGCCACCTTGGGATATTAAATATAACAATGAATAAGCCTTTTTTGATTGCTCTGAAGAATGCACAAATCTGACACTTTTAAAGACATGGGGTGCACAAAGGTGCATTTGGAGACACTGGGCTCACAGGGATACATTTGGAGATACAGTGTGCACAAGGGATACTCAGAGAAAAGGGGATAGCGGGACACTTTTTATGACAATAACTTGCATATTAACCTTTAAAATCAGCACTTTTGATTTTTCATGTTCGTGTCCCATAGACTTTAACGGTGTTCGCGTGTTCAAACACATTTTTTGCATCTTTGCATGTTCTGGTGCGAACCGAACAGGGGGGTGTTCGGCTCATCCCTAGATACCAACAGGAAAAAGTCCTTCCATCCAAGAGAGATACTGGGGCTTGTTTCTTGGCAATTCCACGGGGTGACCTCACCTGCCTAGATTGTCCCTTAGGTGCGTTCTCCCTTTTTTTTCGTCTGGAGGTATTCCTTTCTGCGCCCCAACATGGATGGTTCTGTCTAAAGCTAGGCCATCCCTTCCATAAATTTCCAGATGGACGCTTCACATGGAACTGTCTATTCACTTTTTGGTGGGTCCAGTTGTCTTCTGCCTGCTGCAGCCATAAGTATGTCCATGCCAGTGCATCTCTGCTCTGAACAGACTACGGTCTTCTCCAACAGTTTGTAGAGTTTCAAACTTGGCTTCTATCTGTTATTGTCCTGTAGAAAGACAGCAGTCAATCCACAAACTGTTCAGCCATTTGAATGTGTCACTCCAGCTAGGCCATCCTCATACCTCCCAACTTTTTGAGATGGGATTGAGGAAAATCTATTAGCAAAAGTATGTAGGCATAGGACACCCCCCCCCCCTGCCATGCACCATCAAAGGAGAATTATACAAAAACTTGGGGTTCCTTGAGAAGGGGGTGTATCTCCTCTCTCATTAAGAGGCTGGTTGTAGCTTGTTGCTCAGGTAGCCCACCGAAGAGACCCCCGGTACACTCCACAAGGTATGGCTGGATGAGCCTTTTGGTCTGGAGGTTCAGTTGGCTGAAGGCCCCTTGGAAGGGTAGTACTCTGAAATCTGCTGGCAGAGTGTCCAAAAACAGCGACTAGGGTTTAAGGTTGCTAGAGGCCCGCACGCCAGACACAGCAATGGAAGAATCAGCACCTAATAAGAGCTCATGTACCTGGTCACTGCTTTATCATCAGCCAGAGTATCAGATTGCGGGATGAGATGGAAATTTTATTCTCTGGGTCTGTCCAGGAGTCTGGAGAATGATGGAGAACTGTTGGGAATGAAGTTAAAGGAGCCCACAGCTGCTGCTGAGGGAGGTGAGTTAAAGGGAACCCCGCTTGACAGGTGATAAGATTGTCATAGAGGAGGGGGGGGCAGATCCCTTGAGTCAGATTAAATGGAAATTTCACGCTGGAGTTCAGCATATCAATATTATGAATACCGACTAACATGTCTCTCTTCCTCCTGCAGATGGGTTGACCGACCTCTACATGATGAGCATGCCACTTAGTTGGTGGGACGCCCTACGCTACTGCCGCCAATACTACACCGACCTATTCAGTGTGCCTGACCACAGCACCCAGAACCTTGTGGCCACCACAATGAAGATGGCTAGTATGCCAAAGAATGGACTATGGATCGGCCTCCGCAGGCACAAAGTATGGGGGTACCTGTACTGGACAGATGGGGAACCCACTAACTACATGAACTGGGGGAATGGTGAGCCCAGTGACCCCGTCAGCAACATGTGTACCCTCATCTCACCTGACAAGAACTTCACCTGGAAGGACCAGTGCTGTTCCATGAAGCTTAGCTTTATCTGCTACTGACACCCCCTTCTGGGATGCATCTCACACCCACCAATCACCACTGAGACCCCTCCCCCTTTGGGATATATAACACCCACCGAACACTACTGACCCCCCTCCTCCCAGGATATATAACATCCACCAATCACTACTGACCCCCTCCCCCCAGGATATTTTAAACCCACCAAACACTACTGACCCCCCTCCCCCCAGGATATATTACATCCACCAATCACTACTAACCTCCCTCCCCCCAACATACATGACACCCACCAATCACTACTGAGACCCCTCCTTCTGGGATATATTGCACCCACCACTTACCATTGAGGCTCCTCCCCCTGGGATATATAACACACACTAATAACTACTGACACCCCTCCCGGGATATATACTCTACCAATCACCACTGAGACCCCTCCCCCATTTGGGATATATAACACCCACCAAACACTACTGACCCCCCTCCCCCCAGGATATATTACATCCACCAATCACTACTAACCTCCCTCCCCCCAGGATATATTACACCCACCAATCACTACTGAGCCCCTTCCCGTGATAAATCACATCCATCCCTGGGATATATAACACACACTAATAACTACTGACACCCCTCCCGGGATATATACTCTACCAATCACCACTAAGATCCCTCCTTCTGGGATATATAACACCCGCCAATCAATACTGACCCCCCTCCCCCCAGGATATATTACATCCACCAATCACTACTAACCTCCCTCCCCCCAACATACATGACACCCACCAATCACTACTGAGACCCCTCCTTTTGGGATATATTGCACCCACCACTTACCATTGAGGCTCCTCCCCCTGGGATATATAACACACACTAATAACTACTGACACCCCTCCCGGGATATATACTCTACCAATCACCACTGAGACCCCTCCCCCATTTGGGATATATAACACCCACCGAACACTACTGACCCCCCTCCTCCCAGGATATATTACACCCACCAATCACTACTGAGCCCCTTCCCGTGATAAATCACATCCATCCCTGGGATATATAACACACACTAATAACTACTGACACCCCTCCCGGGATATATACTCTACCAATCACCACTAAGACCCCTCCTTCTGGGATATATAACACCCGCCAATCAATACTGACCTCCCTCCCCCCAGGATACATAACACCCACCAATCACTACTGACCCCCTCCCCCCAGGATACATAACACCCGCCAATCACTACTGAGCCCCTTCCTGTGATAAATCCCATCCACCAATAACCACTAAGACCCCTCCCCACTTTGAGATATATAACATCCGTCAATTACTACTGACCCCCCAGGATATATTACACCCACCAATCACCATTGAGGCTCCTCCCCCTGGGATATTTAACACACACTTATAACTAATGACACCCCTCCCGGGATATATACTCCACCAATCACCACGGAGACCCCCTCTTTGGGATATATAATACCCACCAATCACTACTGAGACCCCTCCTCCCAGGAGGTATTACACTAAGGTGACCAGATTTTTAAAATGAAATCCGGGGACAATTTTTTTTTTTTACTAGTAATGGCGACAATCAGCGACTCTCTGCCCGTCGCCTCCCGCCTTACAGCCTGTCAAGTCTTACTCTCTGGGCCCCGGTTAATACTGGGTGGGGAGCGGAGGAATATCACTCCGCCAGGGAAGGCAAGGAGATAGGCAGGCAGGCAGCTGGCCGGGACTTGAGCCAAGGCCGGGACTTGAGCTAAAGCAGAAGAATGTGCGAGCGGAGATGGATGGGCACCCGAAACTGAATAAATATTCCCTCCGCTCCGACCAGCACATGATCATCACAAAGGGGCACAGATAATGGGGGGAAAAATCACCCCCCTAAGCTAGTAGGAGCGGGGGAGTGTAATTCAGAATTTTATTTTTTTTATTCTGCACTGACTGTCTTAAAATTGCCCCAGCCCCTGTTCAAATCCAATCCGGGGACAAAACTGGGGACAGAATTGGTCTGGGGACAGTGTCCTCAATCTGGGGACTGTCCCCTGAAACCGGGGATGTCTGGTCACCCTATATTACACCCACCCATCACCATTGAGACTCCTCCCCTGGGATATATAACACCCACTAATCACCACTGACACCCCTCCCCCCCAAGATATGTTACACCTCCCATCACTAATGAGACCCCTGCAGATTTATTACATTGGTGGGTCACTTGGGGGGGGGAGGTGTGGAAGGAGGAAGGGGTTATGGGGGATGGTCCACATTTTCTATTCAACGCCAGAAGAAGAAGTCATTTCCTGTAGTCATCTCCTTTTTTTTAATACTTTTTGCTAATGTCTCGCTTTGTAACTGCTGCCTTTTCTACCCTTTCATGCCCCCCCCCCCCCCACAGTGATAATAAATATGAGAATTTAGAAGCTGGTGTTCATTGCTCAAAAGGATGCAGGAAGAAGGACGGGTTGTTGTGTGTGTGGTTGTATTGTGTCACCAGCGCCTGTATGCTCGGTGGTAAGTCACTGAGATTGCATTGTGTGGCTGTAGTCTTATGTTCTTATGTATGACAGACAATGAGATGGCCAATCTGATTGCATGCAGGTTGGTATCTGTGTATGGAAGTTATAGGTGGGCACAGATCTCATTGCCAGACAAGATCGGTACGTCTGGTGTGTGTATGGGGAGTGGGAACGATGAATGCAAAGGATTCTGGTTCATGGGATAGTTTGGGGAATCTCAGAGGCCTGGGGAAATCACTGTAGCCCCCCTTGTCTTATACAGGGGCTACCAGTCACATTTAGCGCTAATGGGTGGTAGACAACTTTGTTGGTTTATAGTCTACATCAGGGGTGTCAAACTTAATTTAATTGTGGGCCGCATCAGCATTATGATTGCCCTTAACGGGCCGGTTGTATCTGTAATACTAAGTATACACTTAGATACTTAGGAGTACACAGTATACAGAGTGTAGAAGTATCCCCCATATCCATATCCAACATATTCATACCATATCTACTGTATATCCACCATATTCATACCATATCCATATCCACCATATCTGTATCCCCCATATCCATATCCAACATATTCATACCATATCTATATCCACCATATCCATATCCACCATATCCATATCCAACATATCTGTATCCCCCATATCCATATCCTGCCATATTCATATCATATCTATATCCACCATATCTCTATCCTGCCATATTCATACCATATCCATATCCACCATATCTATATCCTGCCATATTCATACCATATCCATATCCACCATATTCATACCATATCCATATCCACCATATCTGTATCCCCCATATCCATATCCAACATATTCATACCATATCCATATCCACCATATCTATATCCATATCCACCATATCCATACCATATCCATATACACCATATCTGTATCCACCATATCTGTATCCACCATATCCATATCCACCATATCTGTATCCCCCATATCCATATCCAACATAGTAATACCATATCCATATCCACCATACCTATATCCACCATACCCATATCCACCATATTCATACCATATCCATATCCACCATATCTGTATCCCCCATATCCATATCCAACATATTCATACCATATCCATATCCACCATATCCATATCCAACATAGTAATACCATATCCATATCCACCATATTCATACCATATCCATATCCACCATATCCATATCCCCCATATCCATATCCAACATAGTAATACCATATCTATATCCACCATATTCATACCATATCCATATCCACCATATCTATATCCATATCCACCATATTCATACCATATCCATATCCACCATATCTATATCCACCATATCTATATCCACCATATCTGTATCCACCATATCTGTATCCACCATATCTGTATCCACCATATCCATATCCACCATATCCATATCCGCCATATCTATATCCTGCCATATTCATAACATATTCATATCCACTATATCAATAACCTGCCATATTTATACCATATCCATATCCACCATATTTGTATCCACCATATCTGTATCCATCATATCCATATCCACCATATCCATATCCACCATATCCTGCCATATTCATACCATATCCATCATATTCATACCATATCCACCATATCATACCATATACATATCCATTTTATCTATATCCAACATATTCATATCCACCATATTCATACCATACCTATATCCACCATATCTATATCCACCATATCTATATCCACCATATCCATATCCACCATATCCATATCCACCATATTCAGACCATATCCATATCCACCATATTCATATTCAAAGTATCCACCATATCCATATCCACCATATCTATATCCACCATATCCATACCATATCCATATCCACCATACCTATATCCACCATATCCATATCCACCATATTCATACCATACCCATATCCACCATATCTATATCCACCATATCCATATCCACCATATTCATACCATATCCATATCCACCATACCTATATCCACCATACCCATATCCACCATATTCATACCATATCCATATCCACCATACCTATATCCACCATATCTATATCCACCGTATCCATATCCACCATATCTATATCCACCATATCCATATCCACCATATTCACCATATCTATATCCAAAGAATCCACCATATCTATATCCAAAGTATCCACCATATCCATATCCACCATATCTATATCCACCATACCCATATCCACCATATTCATACCATATCCATATCCACCATACCTATATCCACCATATCTATATCCACCGTATCCATATCCACCATATCCATATCCACCATATCCATATCCACCATATTCACCATATCTATATCCAAAGAATCCACCATATCTATATCCAAAGTATCCACCATATCCATATCCACCATATCTATATCCACCATATCCATATCCACCATATTCATACCATATCCATATCCACCATACCTATATCCACCATATCTATATCCACCATATCCATATCCACCATATTCATACCATATCCATATCCACCATACCTATATCCACCATATCCATATCCACCATATTCATACCTTATCCATATCCACCATACCTATATCCACCATACCTATATCCACCATATCTATATCCACCATATCCATATCCACCATATTCATACCATACCCATATCCACCATATCTATATCCACCATATCCATATCCACCATATTCATACCATATCCATATCCACCATACCTATATCCACCATATCCATATCCACCATATTCATACCATATCCATATCCACCATACCTATATCCACCATATCCATATCCACCATATTCATACCATATCCATATCCTCCATACCTATATCCACCATACCTATATCCACCATATCTATATCCACCGTATCCATATCCACCATATTCACCATATCCATATCCAAAGAATCCACCATATCTATATCCAAAGTATCCACCATATCCATATGCACCATATCCATATCCACCATATCCATATCCACCATATACAAATTCAAAGTATCCACCATATCCATATGCACCATATCCATATCCACCATATCCATATCCACCATATACAAATCCAAAGTTTCCACCATATCTATATCCACCATATCCATATCCATCATATCTATATCCACCATATCTGTCACGTACCTTATGGTAGAGCCCGGTTTGCAGGGAGAGGCCTCTTACTCGAGAACCCCTGATGGTACAGACAGGAAGCTTGGGAGTGCAGAGTGGCACAAGTGCCTGGCAGGATCGCTGATGCAGGGGCTGATCTGGACTTTCGATGAGACTGTGAAGAGACTCTCAGCTGGGAGGATGGCTGGAACAGCAGGCAGGCTGGAGGCAGGATCAGACTGGAAGCAGGATGCAGAATTAATCGGGGATTTGTTCTGTAGATCGGAACACAAACAGGTACAGGCAAGCCGGGTCATTCACTGGCAGAAAGATCAGGTACAGGTGTGGTAGGCTGAAGCAGAGTCAAGGTACAGGCTGGGTTGGTAACAGGCGGGCAGCAAGTAGACCAAGGGAGAGGCAGGAGCAAAGTCAGGACAAGCCAGGATCAGAGGCAGGCAGAAGGCAGGAGTAGTCAGGAACGAACCAAAGTCAGCAGGAGCAGGTATTACAGGAACAACGGGTAGCAGGGGTCTCAGGGAACGCTGTAGACCAGACAGCAATGAACCTGGGCATCAGTCTCCTTTAAATAGTGCAAATGGCGACAAGAACTGTCACAATGCCGCTCTTCATACTGGAAACCTGCACACAGATGTTCTTCTGCCATTTTGGCTACTGGCGTGCCCTTCCTGACAATATCCATAACATATCTATATCCACCATATCATATCCACCATATCATATCCAAAGTATCCACCATATCCATATCCACCATATCCATATCCACCATATCCATACCATATCTATATACACTATATCCATACCATATCTATATTCACCATATCTATATCCACCATATCACATCCACCATATCATATCCAAAGTATCCACCATATCCATATCCACCATATCCATACCATATCTATATCCACCATATCCATATCCACCATATCCATACCAGTGTGTGTATGGATCATCTTGAGGCAATTTCATTCGCATTTGTAGTGCTATACAAGTTACTCACTCACTCACTCACTCACAGAGTATAGAGTTCCCGAGTGCGCTACATACAGACTTCAGAGTTCAGGGGTGCGCTGTGTACAGAGTGTAGGGCTGAGGAGTGTGTGACATGCAGACTGCAGAGTTCAGGGGTGCGCTGTGTACTGATTGTAGGGCTGAGGAGTGTGTGACATACAGAGTGCAGAGTTCAGGGGTGCGCTGTGTACTGAGTGTAGGGCTGAGGAGTGTGTGACATACAGAGTGCAGAGTTCAGGGGTGCGCTGTGTACTGAGTGTAGGGCTGAGGAGTGTGTGACATACAGAGTGCAGAGTTCAGGGGTGCGCTAAGTACTGAGTGTAGGGCTGAGGAGTGTGTGACATACAGAGTGCAGAGTTCAGGGGTGCGCTGTGTACTGAGTGTAGGGCTGAGGAGTGTGTGACATACAGACTGCAGAGTTCAGGGGTGCGCTGTGTACTGAGTGTAGGGCTGAGGAGTGTGTGACATACAGAGTGCAGAGTTCAGGGGTGCGCTGTGTACTGAGTGTAGGGTTGAGGAGTGTGTGACATACAGAGTGCAGAGTTTATGGGTGCGCTAAGTACACAGTGCAGGGTTCAGAAGTCCGCGACATGCAGAGTTAAAGCGGAGGTCCACTCAGAAAAAAAAATACATTAAAAATAAGAAAAAAATAAGAAAAAAATGTATAGAAAAAAATAATAATTTATACTCACCCGAAATGCCCATTGCTATGCGGAAGTCCCCTAATCTGGTTCTACTGTGCCTCTTCCTTGTCCTCGGATTGAGAACTTCAGTTTCCTCTTCTTGTGAATGGGGCGCGCTGCCTTCTGGGAACTGTGTGTATCCCAGGAGGCAAGCCACCCATTCACAAAGCGCCGTGCGAGTGGCGCATGCGCAGTAGGAAACGGGCAGTGAAGCCAATAGGCTTCACTGCCTGTTTCCCTTAGTCAGGATGAAGGAGCTGGGACCTGCCAGCAGCAATCGATCGCCGTGGCATGACCGACATCGCGGGCGAGTAGGACAGGTAAGTGTCCTTATTAAAAGTCAGCAGCTACACTGTTAGTAGCTGCTGACTTTAAAAAAAAAAAAATACAAGCTGCACCTCCGCTTTAAAGGGGTTGTAAACCTTCGTGATTTTTCACCTTAATGCATCCTATGCATTAAGGTGAAAAAAACACCTTGCAGTGTCCGGCCCCCCAGCCCGCCCGCCTCGAATTTCCGTGGGCGAGATCCCGCGTCGCTCTCTCCACTGCTTCTTGGCTCTTCATTGGATAGATTGATAGCAGCGCAGCCATTGGCTCCCGCTGCTGTCAATCAAATCCAATGACGTGGGCGCCGGGGCGAGTCATACACTCGTCGGCTATGGACGCAGAGTGTATGACACAGGAGCGCGCCCGCAAGGTAACCCCCTCAGGAGAGAGCTTCCCAGAGGGGGTTATCTAATGTAGGGAGGAGCCAAGAGAGCCGCCGTGGGACCCCAGAACAGGAGGATTGTGGTCACTCTGTGCAAAACAAACTGCACAGTGGAGGTAAATATGAGATGTTTGTTATTTAAAAAAATAAAAGGGAACTTTTACAATCACTTTAAGGAGTGTGTGATGTACAGAGTCTCCCCCCCCCTATAAAAAAGCTTCCTTACATCTCATCTGCCCGGCTCTAGTATCTCCCGGCAGTGTAGGTGGCTCTACGTCTCTCCCTCTCACTTGCAGGAGATCATTGGTCGGCACTACTGTGCCCTGTCGTGAGTGCGTGCAGGGTAGGCAGAGAGCTGCAAGAGCCGGAGGTGGTGGAACAGAGTTCCACCACGTTCCAGCTGCAAAAAAAGCCCTGGGTGTGAGGGCCACATGAAATGGCCTGGTGGGCCCAGATTTGACAACTATGGTCTACATGTTCATTTGGTTTTCCCCTAAATTCAATGTAGCTGTGGTTTCCGCCTGCTGCCAGTAGGTGTCACTGGCACCTCTGGTATTAGTATGACAAGTTACAGTAAAACTGGCTTGTGAATAGTCATACTTCTCTTAGCCAACCAGTTTCCTGAATACTGGTGCATGCTGGGAGAGGAAATCCCTCCAAACACCCAATATTCCACGTTTCATAGCCACGCCCAATTCTCACCATGAAATGCAAAGTAGGCCCTCCTTCTCCTTCTCCCTTCCTCTTTGGGCCCTGGTGTCCCATTCCACCCTTAAATAAAGGTCTTCTGAATGTGGTGACCAAACGGTGAAGTGCCCGGTTTGTGGTGATTGGAGATCAAGCACATATTCTGAAGATTGGATCTGATGAAGAAGATGAACTTTGTCATACATTGTATTGATTTCCAGGTGTAATATGATTCATATTTGGCCAAAAACGCAGCAAACAGTACGGCTCCCATGCAACAGATTTCTATCCCAGGCAGCTGGTTGCACTGTTGCTGGTTGGATGAGTACCGTCTCGTCCGGCTCTCTCTAGGACTAAAGGAAAATGGCCGCCATCCCCACATAGTCTTGGCACACTGTAAACCTGGTGGGAAAAAAAATGGCTCCAGCTTTGTCTCCCACCCATAGGAGAACCCCCTCTAATGCATTTTACCCATGTGGTGTTTGGGGCGAAATGCATTAGTATGGGTTCTCCTGTGTGCGGGGACAAAGCTGGAGCCATTTTTTTTTCTTCATAACAGGTTTACAGTTTGCCGAGACTGTGTGTGGATGGGCGCCATTTTCCTATGATATATAATTTATGTTGCAAAGCTTTTTGCTTTGTTTCACTTTATAATATCAGTTATTGAGTAGGTTGTGGCTCTGTTTTCATTGTATATTTTAGTCTTATTGTCTTTCACTTATTTATATAAAATGGACCCCAAATCATTATCGTTTTCCTAGAAACTTTTGTTTTTCCCAAACAATGAAGACGTCTCATCTCAGTGTTCAGATGATCTGGGGTTGTATATGGAGGTCCATGTCCCGAGTGTCCCCCATTACCCGTCTGAAGTATAAACAGGTATTCCTGGTCCTCACACCGTCTGCTCCAGTACTCTCTACATGTCCCCAGGGAGAGGATCATTGTAACAATACTACATACAGGCTGGAGAAGGAGGCACCAACAATCATTTATGGATAGCTATAAAATATGGAAATGAAAGTCGGTAAAAACCAAAATGTATGCAAAAATGATATTATTGTCACCCTTCTGGATACCTATACATACATCGTATTGTCATGGCTGCGCAGGAGGAGGGGCACTTGGTGTGATGATGATGTAATGTGTATGTAAAGATATCCCCTATTTCTCCTCATCTCCTGTCATTGTCACCTCTGACTGTCCGGTAGCACTATGCTGAGCTCTGTCTGCCTCCTCACCCTGCTGTGCCTCCAGCTGGCACCCCCTATACAAGGTACCCTCCTCCTCCTCCTCCAAACCAATACTTTAAAGGCTTTTTTGGATTACTGTTTTGTATGGCTTTGAGGATCAGTGATACAGGGGATATTTCTTGGCTGCAAGATGTGGTCATATGATGAGTTCTATGGGTGATGGGTCATGATTGGGGGTACTGTAGATGGGAGGGTCATGTTATAGGTGTTCTGTAAAATGGATTATGCTATAGGTACTGCTAGTGACAGAGGCATGCTATGGATGCTGTGGGTGATGGGGGAAATGGTATGGGTGCTGTGGGTGATGGGGTCATGTCATAAGTATTGCGGGTGATGGGATCCTGTTTTGGGTGTTCTGTATAATGGATAATGTTATGGGTACTGCTAGTGATAGAGGAATGCTATGGATGCTGTGGGTGATGGGGGAAATGGTATGGGTGCTGTGGGTGATGGGGTCATGTCATAAGTATTGCGGGTGATGGGATCCTGTTTTGGGTGTTCTGTATAATGGATCATGTTATGGGTACTGCTAGTGATGGAGGCATGCTATGTTTGTTGTGGGTGATGGGGGAAATGGTATAGGTATTGTGGGTGATAGGGTCATGTGATAAATATTGCGGGTGATAGGGTCCTGTTTTGGGTGTTCTGTATATAGGATCATGTTATGGGTACTGCTAGTGATGGAGGCATGCTATGGATGCTGTGGGTGATGGGGGAAATGGTATGGGTGCTGTGGGTGATGGGGTCATGTCATAAGTATTGCGGGTGATGGGATCCTGTTTTGGGTGATCTGTATAATGGATCATGTTATGGGTACTGCTAGTGATGGAGGCATGCTATGTTTGCTGTGGGTGATGGGGGGATGTTATGGGTGTTGTCGTTTAAGGTCCACCCCTGTATGAACCCAGATCTATAGGAGGCCTCTCTTGTACTGTATGTACTCAGATCAGTGGAGCCAAGTGCCGGAACTTGTTCTGACACTTGGCTCTGCTCCAGGATTCGCCGGGACTCCAGGATTTACTGCCCCCGTCACCCTAGCGCCTTCTGGGGGAGCCAGGACTATCTCCCCAGCCAGCGGAGCCCCGGCTCGTCGGACACACGGGGGCAGAGGGTATGGCGGCAGCGGCGGCGGGTGGAGGCTGACCACTTACTTGTGTTCAGTGGAGAGCGGGGAGGGGTCGCCAATCCCTGCAGCCAATAGGCTTCAGTGTACAATAGAATTTTCTATTTGTACACTGAAGAGAGAAGCCGATTGGCTGCCCCATTCTCCTCTGCACTGAACACAAGGGGAAACGACTCGCGGCGGGGGCCATTTTGGTTTAGCCACTGCCGTTTTTAGCCCAAAACATTCCAGATTTTCCCAGGACAAAAACAAAATCTCGGGAAAATAATCGGGACAAGCATAATTCGGGACAAGGGTCCAAAATTTGGGATTGTCCCGGGAAAATCGGGACTGTTGGCAACTATGAAGGTGTCTCCTGTATAGACTCAGATCTATAGGATGCCTTTCCTGTATAGCCTCGGATTTATATACGGTCACCCTTGTACAAACTCAGATTTATAGAAAGCCTCCTCGGTATAGATTCAGATCCTATAGAAAGCCTCTTTTATATAGACTCAGATTTATACGAGGCCTCAACTAGTACTGTATGTACTCAGATTCTATAGAACGTCTCTTTTATATGGAGTCAGATCTATAGGAGGCCCCTTTTATATCGGCTTAGATCTATAGGGAGTCCTCTTTTACATAGGCTGGGATCTATAGAAGGCTTCTTTTGTATAGTCTGAGATCTGTCGGAGGCGTCTCCAGTATAGACTCAGATTTATAGGAAGCCTCTTGTATGGACTGATCAAAGGAAGGCCTACCTTGTATCGAATCAGATCTATAGCAGGCCTCTCTTGTATAGACTCAGCCTATAGGAGGCCTCTCTTAGTATTGTATGGACTCAAATCTATAGAAAGCCTCTCCTGTATAGACTCAAATCTTATAAAATGCCCTTTTTATATAGGCTGAGGTCTATGGGAGGCTTCTCCTGTACATGGACTCAGATCTATAGGATGCCTCTCCTGTATGGGCTGAGATCTATAGGATGCCTCTCCTGTATGGACTGAGATCTACAGGATGCCTCTCTTGTATGGACTGAGATCTACAAGATGCCTCTCCTGTATGGACTCAGATCTACAGGATGCCTCTCATGTATGGACTCAGATCTACAGGATGCCTCTCCTGTATGGACTCAGATCTACAGAATGCCTCTCTCGTTGGACTTAGATTTATAGGATGTCTCTCTTGTATAGACTCAGATCTATAGGAGGTTTCTCCTGTATAGAATATAGATCTGTAGAAGGCCTCTTACAGATAGACATCTATAGACTACTCCTCTTGCATAGACAAATCTATAGGACTCCTCACATATAGGCATACATGTATAGCACACCTCCTGTATAAACACAGCTCTGTGGGGTATATCATCTATATATCCACCGATGTACCACTTATACTGTATACTATCTTCCTGCTGTATATCCAATGAGGTGTGCCATGACCAGCTCCCGTCTTTCCATAGCACAGTGTATATAGGATAATAATGGCATTATGAGTAGGGATGAGTGCACCGAGCACCTCCATGACTAAGCCCTGTGGGTGGGACGAAACGTGTTGGTGTGTGTGGCTGGGACTGACATAGACTGAGGCTGCTGCCACCTCCTCGATATCCAGGATTGCCTGGTGTGCGGCTCATGACTCATATGCACCAAGCAAAGTTCAGTTTGCTGGACGTTCATTGAACCCAGTCTGAAATCCTGACCTTGAATATAGCACCAAACACGACTGAAGTCTATGGGTCTCAAATCTTGTTTGTTTTCTCTGGCCTTTTTCAAGGTCGGTTTGCTAGCTTTTGAGAAAGAAGGACGTGCCGAGCTGGACCCTTCCATGGCAGACATGTACCAATGCAAAAAGAAATAAAAGAAACAAAATGTAATGATGAGTGTGTCTTTTAATGAGGCTTAAAGGGCAGCATTAAAAATACAGACTTCCCTTAAATAACAGGCCTGTGAAGATGCCTTAAAGTGGTTGTAAACCTCAGACATGAAATAAGAACAAAGCATATCCTTCTATAGTGTGTACTTGTCTCAGTCCAGAGCACTGAGTGTCATTTCTCTCTGCTGCCTCCTTCCTCTGCTATCAGCATGAGTCACTTCTGACAAGTTTTTCTGACACCAAGAGAAAAATGGTGAGGAAGGAGGGAGCTCCAGCACACAGCCTGAGATTGATAGCCTCAGCTCTGTTCCTGTGTGAATGGGGGGGTGTCCCTTCCCTCCAATAAGCTCCCAGAGCTCTCATCACTGATGTAACTTTAGCTCTCCGCCCCCTGCTTTTCAGAGCTGAGAGATCCTGTGCAAATTCTGCACTTTCAATGGATGTAGGAGAAAGATGGCTCTAGATAAACAGTGTGGCATTGGGGGATGTCTAGCTCGGTGGTAGATGCGTTTTTCCAGAGAGTCCACAGCATCTTTTGCTGAACCGGCCTACTCCTGGTCTCAACAGAATTCTCTAGCCCCCTGGGTTTGCCCACTGTACCCCAGACTTCAGGACTTCCTTCAGCCCCCTTGGACTTGCTAGTCGCCTCGGCTCTTCCAGCCTCCCAGACCCTTCTCTGGTCTCACAGGCCCTTGTAGCCATCCCAACCTTCCCAGTCCTTCAGACACAAAGTCCCCCCTCACCAGGGATGTAGTCTCACACAGGTCACACAGTTTTCCTGACAGGGGGCGGTCTTTCACCAGCAATAACAAGCTGCATACACTCCACCTTCCTCTTCTCACTACTCTCACCAGTCCCTCGTTATATGGGCTGTGTGCACCTGGGCACACACCCTGCTGGCTGTCCACAAGACTCGGACACAGGGTTGGAGATCCCGTCCCACCCAAGTCTCTTAGGTCTCTCAAAACTACAGAGTCCCATCCGGAACTAGCAAAACCTGGAGAAAAATGCCAGAGCAGTTTTCTCCATTTCGAATCTACCCTCTGTAGCCTCCCAACCGCAGATACGCAAACTCTGTGTCCCTTTTACATCCAATTTCATAGTAACAGAGCCTCGTTCTGCCACAACAGGTACAACTTATGTAGGAGGATTTGTTTCACCTGAGACTAGTCACTTCACTGGGGATATTGAAGGGTTTACAACGACTTAAAACCAGCACACCAATATGATTCCCTGCAGCAGGAAAACGATTGCTGATAATTTACATTCCCTGTTTGTGTGTTGGGATCCCCCTTAGAATCCATCAAGCAGATAAGCCTTGGGTATGGATTTTGAAAGGTAACCCACTTTCTTGAGGGGACAGTACATATTTTGTACACAAAAATGGTGTGAGTATCCCCCAAAGACTTCATACCAGAGCCTTATCCTTGATGTTCTTAATTTATTTTTACTTCCTGGGTCCCCCCACAAAATCCATGCAACCTGGGTGGGTGGCCAGGAAAGTAGAGGGCAGTGAGCATGCACCCCCATCCTGAAATGTACCAGGACATATGACCTGAAGAATTAAAAGCACAATAACAAAAAAATGGTGGGGAGTCCCTCCCAATATCCATAACATCTCCTTATCCCAGATCTGGCCAGATACAGAGCATCCGGAAAAGGATTCACAGCGCTTCACTTTTTCCACATTTTGTTATGTTACAGCCTTATTCCAAAATGGTTTAAATTCATTATTTTGCTCAAAATTCTACAAACAATCCCCCATAATGACAACGTGAAAGAAGTTTGTTTAAAATCTTTACAAATTTATTAAAAATAAAAAAGGAAAAAATCCCATGTACAAAAGTATCACAGACTCCTCCCATGTACATAAGTATCACAGACTCCTCCCATGTACATAATATGTACATGGGAGGAGCCTGTGATACTTTTGTATATGGGAGGAGCCTGTGATACTTTTGTACATGGGAGGAGCCTGTGATACTTATGTACATGGGATTTTTTTCCTTTTTATTTTTAATAAATTTGCAAAGATTTCAAATAAACTTCTCTCACGTTGTCATTATGGGGGATTGTTTGTAGAATTTTGAGGAAATTAATGAATTTAATCCATTTTGGAATAAGGCTGTAACATAAGAAAATGTGGAAAAAGTGAAGCGCTGTGAATACTTTCCGGATGCTCTGTAGTTTCCCTGTCCAAACCAACTACGTTTGGCTGAAACTCACGTTCGATCGGAACCCAAAGCTCATCATGAGTGGTGTCTCTGTTTTCTGCGTCCTTGCTGCTTTCCATAATGATATATACAAATTATATATATATACACACTATATATACACACTATATACACACTATATATACACACTATATACACACTATATATACACATTATATATACACACACTATATATACACACACTATATATACACACACTATATATATACACACTACACAGAGCTGGCTGGAGCTTTGCATGGAGTCTTGTCCCTGGAGATAATGAGAAGATTTATTGTGAGCACATAAACACCAGCCGCCCAGTGATGCAAATATGCGGCATGTGGGCATTAAAGCTCACCCCTCTGTCCACCTTAATCTTAAAGTGGTAGTAAACTGCAGTTAAAGGAAAAAAAAACCCTGCAAGGCAATGTCATAATGTGCTAGTATGCATTGTATACTAGCACATTACGAGAGACTTACCTTAAAACAAAGCCATCCAGTGTCACCGCTGAGAGGGCTTTCGTCTTCACCCGGTCTTCTTTCCAGGTTTGTGGTCTCTGGCTACATGAGTGGCTGGGGGCACGATAACGTTGCTTGCGCGCAGGAGCTGACGTTTATGGCATGGGCTCTGAAGGTCCGGCACAGTATGCCGGACCTTCAGAGCGCATGTGCCAGTGAGGTCACTTAAACAGTGCAAGTTTAGGAGATATACACAGTACCTACAGATAAGCCTTACCTACAGTGCCTTGAAAAAGTATTCACACCCCTTGAAATGTTCCACATTTTGTCATGTTACAACCAAAAACGGAAATGTATTGTAATAGATTGATTCTGGTCCAATACCAGAAACTATTCCCTTATTCTGCCGCTGGTCCGAATCTATGGTGATATGAGGGCATGCTTCAAGAATTACAAACTGAGAGCAAACGCATCAGTGTGTCTTCTTCCCCATATGTGGCACAACACAACAGGAAGTTATTTTATTCAAATTCAGCTTAAATAGACAAAGTGACATAAGCAATCGTCATCACAAACATGTACATATGATTGGCTGATTCCATATATGGTCGTCTTCCTCTTAAGTCTATTTCTTCCACGCGTCTTCCCATTCCGGGACTCTGCAGCCATTTTGCTTAGTGTCGATGGGAGGGGGCATTGAAGAGTGAGTTGAAGAGTGAATCAAGACGTGGGGGATGGAAGAAACATCTGTTCCTCATTTATCTATTTTGTCATTTTATGTAAGGGGAAATACTACTGTTGTAATAAGATTTACCAAAACACACAATATACTCTTGATAATACTCTTAGCTAGCATTAGGGATGAGCAGAACACCCCCGACTCGGTTCGCACCAAAACTTTCGAACGGACCGAAAGTTCGCGCAAACTTTAGAACCCTATTAAATACAATGGATGCGAACGTTAGAAATCTAAAGTGCTAATTATAACGGCTAATATGCAAGTTATTGTCCTAAAAAGGGTTTGGGGACCCGGGTTCTGCCCCAGGGGACATGTATCAATGCAAAAATAAAGTTTTAAAAACGGCCGTTTTTTCGGGAGCAGTGATTTTAATGATGCTTAAAGTGGAAAAAAAAGTGAAATATTCCTTTAAATATCGTACCTGGGGGGTGTCTAAAGTATGCCTGTGAAGTGGCGCGTGTTTCCCGTGTTTAGAACTGTCCCTGCACAAAATGACATTTCTAAAGGAAAAAAAGCCATTTAAAACTGCTTGCGGCTTTAATGTAATGTCTGGTCCCGGTAATATGGATGAAAATCTTTAAGAAAAATGGCATAGCTACCCCATCACTCCCCCCCCCCACCCCAGCCCATTACCAGCCCCTTTGGGTCTTGTATGGATATTAAGGGGAACCCCGCACCCAAAATAAAAAAGGCCCTATATACTCTGAACAGCCGTATACAGGCGGTGCATACAAGACAGGGACTGTAGGTTTGTTCTTATGTAGAATCTGTTTGTAATTTGGAACAGGTAAATTTTTTAAGTGTAGCTCCAGGTAAAAAATCTATTTTTTGTTTACAAACTTTTTTTTATTAAGTGCAAAAGGTGGTACAAAACTGACATAGCATAACATAGGGAAGGGTTATCACCCCTGTAACATTTGTTTTGCTGTCTGTGCCCCTGTTCAGAACATTTCACCTCACTTTCCGTCCCAATGACAACTGTTTTTGGAAAATTTGTTTTTTTTTATTGAAACAAGGATTGGTGATAAAGCATCAGTAGAGAGGAGACATCTTTTTCACATATTAACTTTTACAGGAGAGAATTTACCTTCCTAGGGGTAGATTTCCTCTCACTTCCTATTGTCTCCTTCCGTTTGCAAGTAGGAGTCATTTGTAAGTTGGATGTTTGAAAGTAGGGGCCTGCCGTATATACTCAGCTGAAATTTGGCCCTTAGGTGTTGGTGTTGCCACAACACTGTAAGCCCTCACAGTTACTCTTGGTGGGTGCTGGAACGCCCTGCTGTGAACTATTATATCAGGAATTGTAATTACATGCCATTGTTGAACAGTGGTACACTGAATGTGCGTTCCGAAAGAACGCTGGATGCAGGACAGACCAGTAGCTCAATTGCATACTGTGCAAGCTCTGGCCAGTGATCCATCCTCAAGACCCAGTAAGCCAGAGGATTTTCGGTGGGAAAGGTGTCCAAGTCTGACCTTGCCCCTAGGTATTCCTGGACCATGTAAATCAGACGCAGGCGATGGTTGGTGGAACCGATCATACCTTGGAGCTGCAGACTGAAAAATTGTCTGAACGCATCGGCCACCTTCTCCACCGCTCCTTCTGTGACTGACCGAAGCCTCAGCAACTCGTTGTCCAGGACCAGGAGTTTGTAACCTCCCAGTCTCTGGGAACGCATTGCACAGACCTTTCTGCAAGGCCTCCCGGAGATGTCTCATCCTCTGCTCCCTCTGCGACGGCAAGATAAGGTCCGCAACCTTACCCTTGTACCGTGGATCAAGGAGAGTGGCCAGCCAGTAATGGTCCCTCTCCTTGATCTGAAGAATACGAGGAACCTTCCGCAGGTTTTGCAGGATCAGGGAGGCCATGCAGCATAGATTAGCTGAGGCATTCGGTCCGGAGTCCTCTGGGTCACTAAGGACGACATGATCTGCAGCCACCTCCTCCCAGCCACGTACAAGTCCACGGGTTTCTTGGGACTGTAAATCATCCCTAAAAGACTTCTACTGTTGATGCTGAGTGCCATGCTCCACCTCCATGCTGACACAATCCTCCTCCTCCTCGTCCTCTTCCTGTGTGATGGGTGGGACAGAAGGAACACTGTCTGGATAAAGGGGGCCTTGAGAGGCAAGGAAGTCCTCCTCTTCCTGCCTCTGTTCTGCCTCAAGCGCCCTGTCCATTATTCCACGCAGCGTATGCTCCAACAGTTGGACAAGAGGTACAGTGTCACTGATGCATGCACTGTCACTGCTCACCGTCCTCGTGGTCTTCTCAAATGGTGCCAGGACAGTGCATGAATCCCTGATCATGCCCCACTGGCGTGGTGAAAAAAAACGAGCTCCCCTGACTCTGTCCTGGTGCCGTAGTCGCACAGGTACTCATTGATGGCCCTCTGCTGCGTGTGCAGCCGCTGCAGCATGGCCAACGTTGAGTTCCACTTGGTGGGCATGTCACATATAAGGCGGTTCTTGGGCAGGTTCAACTCCTTTTGCAGCTCAGCCAGCCAAGCACTGGCATAATATGATCTGCGGAAATGCACACAGACTTTCCTGGCCTGCCTCAGGACATCCTGTAAGTCCGGGTACCTACCCAAGAACCGCTGCACCACCAGGTTAAGGACGTGAGCCACACAGGGCACATGGGTCAGTTGTCCCTGTCGGGGGGCGGAGAGGATGTTGGTGCCATTGTCGCAAACCACCATTCCTGGCTTAAGCTGGCGTGATGTCAACCACCTCTCGGCCTGTCCCTGCAGAGCTGAAAGAACCTCTGCCCCAGTGTTGCTCCTGTCCCCCAAACACACCAGCGCAAGCACGGCATGGCATCTTTTTGCCTGCGTACTTGCGTAGCCCCTTGAATGCCTACGGATGAGTCACGTGATCACGCCCTGGCACGTTTCGTGATTGGTCCACGTCTTCAGAGGGCGCCCTCTGAAGACATGGACCAATCACGAAACGCGTCAGGGCGTGGTCACGTGACTTATCCGTCCATACAGAGGATCATCTTCCCGGGACTCACTACAGTGAACCTATGACAATTAACATTGGAGTTACAAGTGAGCTAGATGAATTTGTTGTATGAGACATGCCCTATAACACTTTTAATCTTGTAAGCAGTTTTATATGAGGGGGATTTGTTCCTTAATAAAGGGTTTTACACTATATCCAGTCTCCTCTTATATTTTACATGCTAGCATTGCTGCACACTGCTAAAACACTGATCCACCTGACAACTTATCCCAAGAAGAGCTGTCTGCCATCTGCACAGAGGAGATCTTAAGGCTCATATATATCGGGGGTCTGGTGAGTAGAATCCCAAAGGGAGCTGTATTGTCTCTTAAGACGGAAAACCCTAAGGATTCTGATGTGCATCTGAGTTACAGCTGATGGATTTTTAAGTGTCTCTTTTTACTGACACCAGCAATGTATGAACTGCAGAGGTCATACTGACTGTCAGTGTGTTAATTTTAAGGAACCAGTGCTATTGTATGATTTTATAAGGACTCAGTGCAAAGAATTGAGAAAGGTTTTTCTTTCTTTTTCTTTTTGTTTCTTTTCTGTTTTTCCTTTGTGAAATGTTTTAGCACCCTTCCGGTGAAGTGTGCTCCTTGCATGCAATTTTTTTCACTGTCGTTTATTGCAGAATATTTGGATATATTAAATCAGGACTGGGTCCTGGAAGCGCTGTTAATGTTTGATACAAAAATGTATTTATTGCTTGAGCATATGGTTTATGGGTTTAAGTCAGGGCTCTGGCTGGGCCATTCAAGAACAGTCACGGAGTTGTTGCGAAGCCGCTCCTTCCTTATTTTAGCTGTGTGCTTAGGGTCATTGTCTTGTTGGAAGGTAAACCTTCGGCCCAGTCTGAGGTCCTGAGCACTCTGGAGAAGGTTTTCCTCCAGGATATCCCTGTACTTGGCTGCATTCATCTTTCCCTCAATTGCAACCAGTCGTCCTGTCCCTGCAGCTGAAAAAAAAAAACACAGCATGATGCTGCCACCACCATGCTTCACTGTTGGGACTGTATTGGACAGGTTATGAGCAGTGCCTGGTTTTCTCCACACATACCGCTTAGAATTAAAGGCCAAAAAGTTCTATCTTGGTCTCATCAGACCAGAGAATCTTATTTCTCACCATCTTGGAGTCCTTCAGGTGTTTTTTTTTAGCAAACTCCATGCGGCTTTCATGTGTCTTGCACTGAGGAGAGGCTTCCGTCGGGCCACTCTGCCATAAAGCCCCGACTGGTGGAGCGCTGCAGTGATGGTTGACTGTCTACAACTTTCTCCCGACTGCATCCCTGGAGCTCAGCCACAGTGATCTTTGGGTTCTTCTTTACCTCTCTCACCAAGGCTCTTCTCCCCCGATAGCTCAGTTTGGCTGGATGGCCAGCTCTAGGAAGGGTTCTGGTCGTCCCAAACGTCTTCCATTTAAGGATTATGGAGGCCACTGTGCTCTTAGGAACCTTAAGTGCAGCAGAATTTTTTTTTGTAACCTTGGACAGATCTGTGCCTTGCCACAATTCTGTCTCTGAGCTCTTCAGGCAGTTCCTTTGACCTCATGATTCTCATTTGGTCTGACACTGTGAGCTGTAAGGTCTTATATAGACAGGGGTGTGGCTTTCCTAATCAAGTCCAATCAGTATAATCAAACACAGCTGGACTCCAATGAAGGTGTAGAACCATCTCAAGGATGATCAGAAGAAATGGACAGCACCTGAGTTATATATATGAGTTTTACAGCAAAGGGTCTGAATACTTAGGAGCATGTGATATTTCACTTTTTATTTTTTAACAAATCTGCAAAAATGTCAACAATTCTGTGTTTTTCTGTCAATATGGGGTGCTGTGTGTACATTATGGGGTGCTGTGTGTACATTAATGAGGGAAAAAATTAACTTAAATGGATTTAGCAAATGGCTGCAATATAACAAAGAGTGAAAAATTTAAGGGGGTCTGAATACTTTCCGTAGCCACTGTATATACCTGTATATACACACACAGCTCTACATACACTGTATATATACATACACACACACACTCTTATAAATACATGTAAAAACATTAGGGCAGTGGACGGTGGCTTTGGTGAAATATCAGCAGGGGGAGTCTGTGCCCCAGGGGTGATTAGGGTGTGCCCAGGCACACCCGGCACCCCCCCCCTCGCGCACGCCTATGGGTGGGAGTTACAAAAGTGAGAGATAACAAGGGTTAGAAAGGGGAGTATATTGGAGATGTTACGGAGGTGAAGTCTGCAAGATTTGGACAACAATTGGATTTGGGGCTGAAAGGACAGGTCAGAGTCCAGGATTATACCTCGTACCCTGGCATGAGAGGAGGGACTGATAATTGTATTATTGATCTTGATGGAGAAGTCAGGGGAGGGGGCACGGGCCGGAGGAAAAAATCTTCCTAATGTATCACATTGTGACAAGTATGTGGAAAAGTAACACCAGGGATGGTAGGGACCCCCATAATAAGCACAGCAGCTGTGCAGACCCCAAATCTCACTATTGCCTCGTACACACGGTTGGAAAATCCGACAAGAAAACCATAAAAAAAATTTCCGAAGGAATCTTGGCTCAAACTTGTGTTGCATACACACACGGTCACACCAAATTTCAACCGTCAAGAACGTGGTGACGTACAAGACTACGACGAGCCGAGAAAAATGAAGTTCAATGATTCCGAGCATGCCTCAAATTGATTCAGAGCATGCATGTTTTTTTGTGTGCGTCGGAATTTCATCCAGACGGACGGAATTTCCGACAAGAACTTTTACGGTTGGAAAATTTGAGAACCAGCTCTCAAATATTTGTTGGCGGAAATTCCCGACAGAAAAATTCCGATGGAGCCTACACACGGTCGGAATTTCCGACCAAAAGCTCCCATCGGACTTTTCTTGTTGGAAATTCCGACCGTGTGTACGCAGCATATGACTTCTATAGTAGAGTTATGCCGCGTACACACGGTCTCGGAATTTCCGATGGAAAAAGTCCGGTGGGAGCTTTTCGTCGGATATTCCGACCGTGTGTATGCACCATCGGAATTTTTTGTGTCGGAATTTCCGACGGACTTAGATAGAGAGCAGGTTCTCTATTTCCGACTGAGCTTTTCCCGATGCAAAGTCCGGCCGTGTGTACGCGGCATTAGAAGAAGCTGCCGGGTTTTCTAGCTTTCCAGTATCTAGAAAAAAACAATGAAACCCTAATTTGAGCTGGACTTATTTAACCAGTTGTCCTCCAAGGACGTCATATGACGTCGCTGACTTTGAGGGTGGATATCTGAATGATACCTGCAGCTACAGGTATCGTTCTGTCGGGCCGGTGATTCTGCGCACCATGAGAACGATCATAGCGGCAGTTCCACAGATTGATCGTTCTTATAGGCGGCGGGAGGGGACATCCCCCCCTCCCGCCGCCATCCGGTGCTTCTCCGGGCTCTCCCGTGCCAATCGGGGGGCCCGGAGAACGAATCGGCCGGCGCCGGCTCACGACGATAGAGATTTCCAGTGACCAGATGGTCACCAGTCATCTCTATGACCGTCGGAGTCCCGGGTGTGACGTTATGACGTCACGCCCGGTACCCGGAAGTAAACAAAGCCGCAATTGGGGCTGTCAGCATGAGATCGGTGAATTTTTTTTCACCGATCTCATGCTTTCCAGCCTGGAGGAGAGATGTGGTGGTCTTATTGACCCCGCATCTCTCCATAAAGAGGACCTGTCACAATAGATTCCGATTACAAGGGATTATCAAACATGGTAAAAAAAAAAAAAATGTAAAAAGTGTCAAAATAAAAAAAATTCAGTAAAATAAAATGAAAAAAAAAAGTTAAACGCCCCTGTCCCCGGTAGCTCGCGCTCAGAAGCGAACACGCATGTAAGTCCCCCCCCACATATGTAAACGCCGTTCAAACCCCACATGTGAGGTATCGTCGCGTGCGGGAGAGTGTGAGCAACAATTCCAGTACTAGTCCTCCTCTATAACTCGAAAATAGTAACCTGTAAAAAAAATTAAAGCGTCGCCTATGGAGATTTTTAAGTACCGAAGTTTGGCGTCATTTCATGAGTGTGCGCAATTTTAAAGCGTGACATGTTAGGTATCTATTTACTCGGCGTAACAGCATATTTCACATTATACAAAAAAATTGGGCTAACTTTACTGTTTTGTTATTTTTTAATTTGTAAAACTGTTTTTTTTCCCAAAAAAAAGGCGTTCGAAAACTTATTGCGCAAATACTGTGCAAGATAAAAAGTTGCAATGACCGCTATTTTATTCCCTAGGGTTTCTGCTAAAAAAAAATACATAATGTTTGGGAGTTCTGAGTAACTTTCTAGCAAAAAAATGATGATTTTTACATGAAGGAGAGAAGTGCCAGAATTGGCCCGATGGAGAAGTGGTTAATTTGGCACATTTCAACTTCATCTTATGTTGTGAGTGGAGCCGCTAAGGTTATAGTTGTGCTTTTGTCTCCTCTGTAGGGTCATCTTCTCTCTTCAGTGGCTTAACGTTTCTTACCTCTTTCATGCAACCTCCTCCATCGGCTGACACCCAGTTTGAGCTCATCTTGAACGGGATTGACTGCTGTGCTACGGTCAATGTGACAATCCAAGGTTGTAACTTCTTCCAGAGCGTTACCCTACAGCAGGGAGAAATGGTCAACCTCGCGATTCCAACCAGTGTCATGCTCAATGGGAGTTCTATCTCCTTCGCAGGAGTCATTGTGATTTCATCCAATAGCAGTATATCTGTCATCTCCAAGGTCTGGGGGACTGGTGGCTACGACTGGTCATACGTCTACCCATTGGATCTTCTAGACAAAGACTACTATATCATCACACCCTTCTCAGTCTTGCAGAGAAACTCCCAATTTGCCACAATTAGCCTGGACCAGGAAACTTCTGTCACGGTGACATTATCTGGTGGCTCCGTCACATTGCAGGACCAGTCCTTTACATCTGGAAATTCAGCAAGCTTCCAACTCTCGCCCTACCATAGTGCCCAGTTTCAGCTGCCTGGCGGTGACCTCTCGGGATCCTTCATACAAGCCGATAAACCCATCGCTATTCTGAGTGGCAATCAAGGGTTATTTTATAAATTTCTTGCACATTTGAATGGCTACAACTCTGGCAACACCTTTGAGCAGCTGCTCCCCATAAGTAGGTGGGGTAGATTGTTTTTAGTGCCCCGATGTCTATCCAGTGTGGAAGTGATCAAATCCTGGTGATGGCTTCTCAAACCACGAATCTGGATGTATATAATGGGTCCGTGGTCATGGCCTCTACACAAATGTCGCAAGGAAGCACTTTCAAGCAAGCGATTAATACAAATGCCCCCTGGATCAAGGCCGATCAGGATGTGATGGTCATGTTTGTCTGTTATGGAGGTCCAGGAAACAAACCCCTGAGTCCCTTCATGTCCAATGTGATGGCCACCACCATGCTTGAGACTTCCCAGGTGGTCCATGCTCCCTCTGGCTTCACAACCAACCTGCTTGTAGTTCCCATCAGTAGCCACAAGTCAAGCATGGTGGTGGATGGAATCTCACTCCCACCGAGCACCGCCTGGAATGACAATGATTTCAAGACTCTGAATTACTCCTGGGTGGAGGTGACCGTCTCCCCGGGATCTCACTATGTCCAGCAACTTTCAAATGAAGATGTCTGGGTCATGTCCTACAGCATTACTGGTAATTATTCTCTTTATTTTGCCATTCCTGTAAACGATTGTAAAATTGGGGTTATTCAGCAGAGATACAAGCTGCACGGCATAAATAATTACTCTAAGGGCTCATTTAAACTTGCTTCGACTTTAAAGCGGAGGTCCGCCTAAAAAAAAAAATATATTAACAGCCATCAGCTACAAATACTGCAGATGCTGACTTTTAATATAATGTAGCGGCCCCACCCCATCTCTTTCTTCTAGGGGTATCACACACGATAGGGTGAGATGTGCTACGGCCCATGTCCTCCCCATAACTGTGGGTGAGGTGAAGGCCAGTATCAGATATTTCCTCGGGCCAATGTGCTTCTGTAAAGGATTAAGTCCTGCTGCGCCAACACTTCCCTCTGCTCCCATTAACCAGAGTTCCACACACCGATCACAGTCCAACTCTTGTTTTATTGCATATCTCACAATAAACAGTGCTTCAGTAGCCAACTGGTTGCGACTTGATAACATTTTGATACAGGGGATGAGCAGGTCGAGGCACTGTCCTGATTGTCAGCTAAACCACTGCGATCTCGCCAGCGGTTACTATAGCCATAGCTAGAAAGGACTTAGAACTTGAGAGTCTCTACCAGCGACTCAAGAGAACGTAGATAGGAGTACCTTCGCTGCGTTGCGGCCCCTATCAGGGGAAGATGTCCCTCCAAGGGAGTTACCAGAGGCCCATCCGTCACTGGGTTAATCCTGCTCCAGACTCTCCGAATGGGTAACCTCCCCGGCCTCCTCACCTCAGACATGGGCCCCATCCACCTCAGGGACCCTCGGACTTCTCCACCCTCGCGGGACCCAGTCGAAGTCACTGGGCCCCAGGCCTCCTGGTCTAGTACCTCACCCCAGGCTGAAGGTGCCTGGGATGGACTCCAACTCCATTCCGGTCAGGCCTAGGGCACCTGAGCCTGAATCCGGAACCGCCCGCACCCAGGCCCAAGGTGCCTGAGTGCGTGAAGAAGAACCTCGAGAAGAGCAAGACCTCGTGACCAGGGCGTCTCCCCCCTTTATCCCCTCCAATGACGCCACGGCAGGTTCCCCGCCCTCGCCGCACCATCTCCGGAAAGGGACAAAAAGGGACAGCACTATGGCAGTGAATCTACCCTGAGCCTGTGGGCACTCACCACCCACTGGCCAAGGAGATTATTACACCGCCCAATCCTCCACGAATACAAATGGTTCATTACTCCCATACTTACACACCTGGACTTCCACCCAGGTGTACCCCACCTAAATTTAGAGACCCCGCTACAATAAGGACACTGTATAACAGGGATATGCAATTGGCAGACCTCCAGCTGTTGCAAAACTACAAGCCCCATCATGCCTCTGCCTCTGGGAATTATGCTTGTGGCTGTCCAGTCTTGCTATGCCTCATGGGACTTGTAGTTCTGCAACAGCTGGAGGTCCGCTAATTGCATATCCCTTCTGTATAAGGACCTGCCCAGGGTGCCCACGATGTCGGCAGCCAAAGCCGATCAACCGCTCGGCTCTCAGCTGCCCCCATCCTCGTTGAGGGAATCAGTAAGTGAAGCGTTGCGGCTTCACTGCCCGGTTCCCTACTGCGCATGCGCGAGTCGCACTGCGCATCCTAACTGGCCCCCGCTGTGTTCTGGGACCTGTGTGTGTCCCAGAAGACAGCAGGGGGGGGAAGGGGCATGACTCGGGAGTGGGTGCAAATACCTGTATTATACAGGTATCTGCACCCCCCTCCCCCTGTAAGGTGCCAAATGTGACACCGGAGGGGGGGAGGGTTTCCGAAAAGCGGAGGTTCCATTTTTCTGTGGACCCTCGCTTTAACACATTACAGCATCTATCACTTTAATATGCTTTTTTGATGTGTTTTTGATGCTTCTGTAAAGCTTTTTGGAAGTTTTATGGAAGCTTGGCAAATGTCCTGTGTGTGTGATTTTCTATTTGTTTTAAATGGGCTTAGTAGAACCCTTGCTCAGTAGTACCCTCACTCAACAGATCCCCAGCTCCTTGGCACCCCTGTTCAGCAGATACCCAGCACTTTAGTACCATCACTCAGCAGACCCCCTGCTCAGTAGTACCCCCAACTCTGCTGATGTCCCACTCAGTAATACCCCTCAGCTTTGCTAATCCCCCACTGAGTAGCAACCCCCAGCTCTGCTGTTCCTCCACTCGGTAGTAACCCTAAGCTCTGCTGATCCTCTGATTTGCTGATCCTCTGATTTGCTGATCCTCCCTTCTGTCTGGTCCCCGCTCACCACTTGCTATATTGCTCTCATGCTGCACAGCACATGTGACATCTGATAGTTTCCCCCTGCCGCTCCCTCAGCTCTGCTGATCCTCTGCCACTCAGTCCTCTCTCTCTGGTCCCCACTCACCTTTTGCTATAGTGTTCCCATTTTGCACAACACGTGTGCTGTCTGCTTAGGGTGACCACATTTTTAAACTACTATTCAGGGACACCCCCCCCCCACTTCCCAAAAATCAGCTTGTGCTGTAAAGAATCACAGCACAGTGATTGGACACAAAAGGTGGGATTTATGATTTCTCCAATCACAATCAGGGGGGCGGGGATTGTGCTCCTCCAGGCAATCTCCGGCCAGGACAAGTACTGTCAGTGAGTAAAGCGGTGATGCTGCGGCCTTTTTTGGGGGCATCAGATTGGGCTGGGGAGTGGCTGTGTCAGTTTCATTCCGGGACACTGTATTGTCCTGGAATGAAGGTGCCCGGGACAGACCTGCAAAACGCGGGACTGTCCCGGGCAATCCGGGACACGTGGTTACCCTATGTCTATTAGGTGCTCCACTCCAGTCTGGACCCCGCTCACCTTCCTGCTGCAAACCAGATGTGACGTCTGCCCCAGGAACTCTCAGAATATTTACACACGAACCGGAAGTGACTGCTGATGACGTCTTTCTGGTTCGCTTGTTGGTTTCCCAGTGTATCCTGGGATATCTCATACCTGCTAGGGATGGGCCGAACACCCCCCAGTTCGGTTTGCATCCAGAACATGCGAACAGGAAAAAAAATTGTTCGAACACACGAACATCGTTAAAGTCTATGGGACATGAACATGAAAAACCAAAAGTGCTAATTTTAAAGGCTTATATGCAAGTTTTTGTCATAAAAAGTGTTTGGGGACCCGGGTCCTGCTCCAGGGGACATATATCAATGCAAAAAAAAGTTTTAAAAACTGCAGTTTTTTCGGGAGCAGTGATTTTAATAATGCTTAAAGTGAAACAATGCCTGGAGTTCCCTTTGGGTGGAACCTATTTAGAGATTCCCGTCGGTGGAATCTGTCTATAAATCCATGTATGTGGAACTTGTCCTGAGTTCCCTGTGGGTGGAGACTTTCTGGAGATCCCTGTAGGTATACCTGCCCTGAGTTCCCTGTGGGTGGAGCCTGCCTGGAGATTCCTGTGGGTGGAACCTATACAGAGATCCCTGTAGGTAAGTGGTTCTCAACCTGGGGGTCGGGACCCCCTCAGGGGTCGAATGATGATTTGCCAGGGGTCACCAAATACTGGGCTGTTCAGGAAGCCTGCACCACTCTCCCAACCTTTTTGCGGCCACATAGCAGGGCTGTCCCTGGAGCCTGTGGCCGCCCAGCTGGGCTGTTCCTGAAGCCCGCGGCCGCCCACTCAGCCTCTTTGCAATAGGACAGAGAGAGATAAAAGGGAAAGAAAGGAGAACAAAGAGAAAGAGTGGTACATCCTAAAATGTACCATAAGGGGTTTTAATACTGTACAAGTGGAAGGGACTCAGGGAGAGCTAAATGTCCGTGGGTGAGGGGCGCAAATTACTCGTCTTGCCTTGGGTGCTGACAACCCACACTACAAATTAATTTTACTGTTAGGGGTCCCCACAACTTGGGAAATTTTATCAAGGGGTCGCAGCACTAGAAGGTTGAGAACCACTGCTGTAGGTGGAACCAATGTTGAGATCCCTATCGGGGGAACCTGTCTAGAAATACATGTATGCGGAACTTGGCCTGAGTTCCCTATGGGTGAAGCCTCTCTGGAGATCCCTGTAGGTGAACCTGCCCTGAGTTCCCTGTGGGTGGAGCCTGCCTGGAGATTCCTGTGGGTGGAACCTATACAGAGATCCCTGTTTGTGAAACCTGTCTAGAAATTCATGTATGTGGAACTTGTCCTGAGTTCCCTGTGGGTGGAGCCTCTCTGGAGATCCCTGTAGGTGAAAACTGTCCTGAGTTCCCTGTTGGTGGAGCCTGTTTGGAGATCCCCATAGGTGGAACCGGTCTAGAAATCCCTGTATGTGGAACTTGTCCTGAGTTCCCTGTGGGTGGAGCCTGTCTGGAGATTCCTATGGGTGGAACCTGTCCAGAGATACCTTGGGGTGATCATCTGGGTTACCAGCTACCGCCAGCCTCCTTGTAAGAGAGGTGTTACACCTAGGAGACTGCATATAACTGTTTGTGCTAGGCTGAACTGTGCTGGGTTGTTTAGCACAGGTACAGCTTGATCCAAGGTGGATATATTTTAGAAATGGATGAGATGTTACATTAATCTGTGACTTTCTGTTCTGCACAGGTAACGCAACATCAGCTTTCAATGCTGGGAACACCGCTGGCTTCTTCAACTTCTATGGCAGTCGTTTGAGCTGTACCTGCCAGGGCCCGCTAAATGAGATGACCACTCCCACCACCAGTCTACATACGACAAACACCCCCACCACCAGTCTACATACGACAAACACCCCCACCACCAGTCTACATACGACAAACACCCCCACCACCAGTCTACATACGACGACCATCTCCACCACCAGTCTACATACGATAAACACCCCCACCACCAGTCTACATACGACGACCATCTCCACCACCAGTCTACATACGATAAACACCCCCACCAACCAGTCTACATACGATGACCACTTCCACCACCAGTCTACACATGACGACCACTTCCACCACTCTTCAAAAGACGACCACTCCCACCACGAATCTACATGAGATGACCACTCCCACGACCACCACCACTGTGGTCACCAGCCTTAGCACCAAGTCCTGTGATGGTAAGAAGGGTTACTGCTAATCAAAGCTGAACTCCAGACAGATGTATAATACACAAATGAATGCAGCTCTGTATTTCTTAACCACTTGACCTCCGGAATATTTACCCCCTTCATGACCAGGCCATTTTTTCACTATTCAGAAATGTGCTACTTTAACTGGTAATTGCACGGTCATGCAACACTGTACCCAAATTAAATTTAAATAACTTTTTCCAACACAGAAAGAGCTTTCTCTTGGTGGTTTTTGCTCACCACTGTGTTTTATTTTTTGCAATATAAATGAAAAAATACAGTCAAATTATAAAAATGTTTGCATTTTTTGGATTTTTTGGTATAAAACATATTCAAGAAATAAAAAAAAAATCGAATTTCTTCATAAATTTAAGCCAAAATTTATTCTGCTACATGTCTTTGGTAAAAATAATTCCCAGTAAATATATTTTAATTGGTTTGTGTGAAATTCATAGCATCTACAAACTATGGGATATACAGTATATATTGGAATTTTAATTGTTTTATTTTTGGAATACTAGTAATGGTGGCGATCAGCGACTTATAACGGGACTCTAATAGTGTGGCAAGCAATCTAACACTAACTGACGTTGAAGGGGAACCGACTAGCTGACACTGACATAACCAGTGACACTAATACAGTGATCAGTGCTAATGGTATATACCGACATTGTACTAAGGACACTGGCAGGGAAGGGGTTAACATCTAGGGGTGATCAAACTGTGTAACTGCTTTTACTAGGAGATCTGCTTTCCAGGGAGAAAAATCAGCCACATCGCTGCTCCATGTACAGAGCCCTGTGTTGTTAGTAAACATAGGGCTCTGTACTGTGATTCGCTAAGCTAAACAGCAGGTCCCGGCCATTGGCCGGGACCTGCTGACTGACTTGTGCTGTACGGAAGCACAGATCAGGCAGCGGGAGCGCCCCGTACCTAGAAATGTACAGTCATGTACATGTACGTGATTTAGCGCAGAGTGCCCACGCCATCGCTGTACATCTACATTGAGCGGTCCGCTAGTGGTTAATACACCATTAAAGTGGATGTAAACCCAAAATGTATTTTTTATTTATTTTTTGCTGTCACAATGTAGAGTATAAGATTTCCTATCATCTGTACCAGGCGATTTAGTACGCAATTGCAGCGCTATACAAGTTACTCACTCACTCACTGTACCAGGTCTTGCCACAAAGAGTTAATCCAGCTCTGAGCAATCCTCTTTTATTGTTCAGTGAGATAAAACGAGCAAACAGAGAAAGACCTTTGTCCGTTCCGCCCCCTTGCTTTGAGTGACAGGCTATTTACATATCTCGTGCACTAGCTTTAGACAGGCATTATTTTTTAATTTCCACCCCCCACTCCTTTTCTGAAGTCATGTGGTTACTTTTCTGGATTTTGACTGGATGTTAGTGATCATAAAGGAAGGAATACACAGGAGAAAATGCATGTTGACAAGGGGAGTGTAGAGGTGGGCGGGGAGTCTACTGACATCACAACTCCACCCACCAAGCTCCAGACAACAGATCCACCCACAGAGTCTGCAGGTTTTCAGTTCTTATAACAGACAGAGGGGGAGACATTTGACAGGTAAGGATACATGCAGGAGGCGTCTATATCCTTATAGATTAGCACTATGGCAGGAGTTTAGAAAGGATGAGATGAGGGTTTACATCCACTTTAAACTGGATAAGAGGAAAAGTAAAAGTCAGCATGTAAGAGGGGCTTTATTGTCAGCTAGATTTGGCATCAAGAGCACAAGGCCCACCCCTGCTAGAACATTGTCCTCCCCTGCTAAAGCCAACCCCTCTGCCATCTTGTGCCCCACTCCATATCAGAGGTCTCTACACAACATTCCCGGCTATCGACCCTTTACTAGACATGTGCAATTAGTTTTGTTCTGAATTAGTTTTTTAACAAATTTAGACAAATTTGTTAATTCGGAAAAATCTGAGTTAACGAAAAAACCCATTTAACAAATTTTTCCGAATATTCGTAAATTCGAAAATTCGTAAATTCATAGATTCGAGTCTTCGAATATTCGAAAATTTGTAAATTTGAATATTTGAAAATGCAAAAATCCAGTAGTTGTTGTTTCAGTTGGTGTTGTTGCAGTTGTTGTTTCAATTGTTGTTGTTTCAATTGTTGTTGTTTCAATTGTTGTTGTTTCAATTTCAGTAATTGTTTTCAGTTGTTGCTGTTGTTGTCGTTTCAGTTGTTGTTTCAGTTGTAGTTGCTTCGGTTGAAGTTGCTTCGGTTGTAGTTGTTTTCAGTTGTTGTTTCAGTTGCTGTTGTTGTTTCTGTTGTTGCTTCTGTTTCAGTAGTTGATGTTTAAGTTGTTGTTGTTTTCAGTTGTTGTTGTTTCAGTTGCTGTTGTTGTTTCTGCTGTTGTTGTTATTGTTTCAGTAGTTGTAGTTGTTTTCAGTTGTAGTTGTTTCAGTTGTAGTTGTTTCAGTTGTTGTTGTTTCAGTTGTTGTTGTTGTTTCAGTTGTTGTTGTTGTTTCAGTTGTTGTTGTTTCAGTTGTTGTTGTTTCAGTTGTTGCTATTGTTTTCAGTTGTTGTTTCTGCTGTTGTTATAGTTGTTTTCAGTTGTTGTAGTTTTCAGTTGTAGTTGTTTCAGTTGTTGTTGTTTCAGTTGTTGTTGTTGCTGTTGTTTTCAGTTGTTGTTTCTGCTGTTGTTTCAGTAGTTGTTGTAGTTGTTTTCAGTTGTAGTTGTTTTCAGTTATTGTAGTTGTTTCAGTTATTGTAGTTGTTTCAGTTATTTTAGTTTCAGTTGTTGTTTGTTTCAGTTATAACTTAACTATTACTAACTATTAAATTATAGGTTTTGGAATTTCCTTTCAAATTTGGCTTTTAGTGAACGTAACAAATACAAATTTATCCGAAGTTACAAATGATCAGAAATAATGAATGCTGTATCTAAACGAATGGAACGTAACAAATTAATAATATTAAATAACAATAATTATAAAAACTTTTTATTATTATTATTAAAGGAGTAGTAAAGTTACATGTTTTTTCACCTTAATGCATCCTATGCATTAAGGTGAAAAAACATTCGACAATACCGCCCCCCCCCCGAGCCCCCGTTTTACTTACCTGGCCCCTCGAAAGTCCCGCGCTCGTCCCCGTCATCCTCTTCGTTTTTCAGCCTGGCCGGCGATTGGCTACACTGGATGGATTGAAAGCAGCGCAGCCATTGGCTGGCGCTGCTGTCAATCACATCCAATGATGCGGCGCGCGGGGGGCGGGGCCGAGTGATACAGTCGGCGGCTATGGCCGCCGCTGTATCACGGGAGCGCGCCCGCAATCACTCCACACCATGCGAGCTCACTCGCATTATGGTGTGGAGTCCTTGCGGGGAGGAGCCAAGACAGCCACCGAGGGACCCCAGAAGACCAGGATCGGGGCCACTGTGTGCAAAACGAGCTGCACAGTGGAGGTAAGTATAACATGTTTGTTATTTTTGGGGAAAAAAAAAGGAAGCTTTAGTGCTCCTTTAATTCATTCCATTCCATTCTTTTAGATGCAGCATTCTTTATTTCGGGTAATTTGTAACTTCGGATAAATTTGTATTCGTTACGTTGACTAACCAAATTTGAAAGGAAATTCCAATACCTATAATTTAATAGTTAGTTATTATTAGTTAGTTAGTTAGTTAGTTATTATTTCAAATTGTGAGGTTTTGGTTCTTTCGAATTTTCTTATTTTCGAATTTACGAATTTACAGATTTCTGAATTTTTGAATTTCCGAAAATTCGAATTTACGCATTTTGGTCATAACAAATGACCCGAAAAACAAAGAAAAAAAAACCTGAATGAAATGAAAACGAAAATTAACAAATTTTTTGGCAGTGCACATGTCTACCTTTTACATACCCAAAGGAAGGAATGTCCACACATAAAGTAGTTTGCTTCACTTTACTGATGGAATTCTGGAAATGGTATTGCAGTCACATCACATTGACAATGCAGAGTCACTTGACATTACCAAACCATTCACCTTTAGGCCCCTTTCACACTGGGGCGGGAGGTGCAGTGGCGGTAAAGTGTCCCTTTATTTTAGCAGCGCTTTACCGTTGGAATTGCGGCGGTATTCGACCGCTAGCGGTGGGGTTTTAACCCCCGCTAGCGGCTGAAAAAGGGTTAATACCGCTGGCAATGCACCTCTGCAGAGGAGCATTTCCAGTGGCACAGCCGCGCTGTGCCATTGATTTCAATGGGCAGGAGCGGTGGAGGAGCGGTAAACACACCGCTCCTTCACCGCTCCAAAGATGGGGCTAGCAGGACTTTTTTCACGTCCTGCTAGCGCACCGCTCCAGTGTGAAAGCCCGAGGGCTTTCACACTGGAGAAACAGCAGCAGCTGTTTAGGGTCGGTTTGCAGGCGCTATTTTTAGCGCAATAGCGCCTGCAAACCGCCCCAGTGTGAAAGGGGCCTTAGTGGACCGTCCCCAGTAGTCACATGTGAAAGCATTTTCAGTACCTTGGCAGCCATCTCCCTTTTCCAGTCTCTTCTTCACCCCAGGGTCATTAATACTCTCAGGACTAATCTCTCTGTAGTCACCTCCTTGCTAGTTACACCTCTCCCGGGACCCCCCATGGAAGCAGCCTCACTAAGGGAACTCTTGGCCTCGCCTAAAAGGCCTTTTGCAATCTGTAATAGCTCCGACCTCCATAAGAGACAGAAGGACTACAGCCAGCTCTTTGGGGGTGCAGCTCTACTCCTCTTGGCCTCCTGTCCTATCCAGAGCCTACACATGCTGATTACATCCTCATAGGTGTGGGGTGTTTAGCTCCCATGTAGTGTTGGGCGAACATTGCCTGTTCGCCCCATTCGGGGAATGGCCTGCAATGCACTGTGCGCCGCACAGTGCATTTTAAACCCTGATTGGGCAAAGCTTTGCCCAATTAAGGCGCAGTAAAAGCTGGTTGTTAAGGAGCGGGGCCAGGAAGCCGGTCACCAAGTCCTTAGCAACTGATGAGTCATCATCTGTCAGTGGGCTTCCCCGCTGACAGCTGAATAAAAAAAAACATTTGCAGGAGAAGAGTTTCATAGTTGGGGTTCACAAGCCAATGTTGGTGCAGGAGAAGAGTTTTGTAGTCGGGGGTCACAAGCCAAGGTCGGTGTAGGAGAAGAGTTTCATAGTTGGGGTTCACAAGCCAATGTTGGTGCAGGAGAAGAGTTTTGTAGTCGGGGGTCACAAGCCAAGGTCAGTGTGGGAGAAGAGTTTCATAGTTAGGGGTCACAAGCCAAGGTTGGTGCAGGAGAAGAGTTTTGTAGTCGGGGGTCACAAGCCAATGTCGGTGTAGGAGAAGAGTTTCATAGTGTTGTGGAAAATTTTATGAAGATGTATTTAATATGTATTGTCATAGTGTCACCCAGTGTTGGTACTTCCGCAACCCGCTCTAAAGAGCTGACTGGGGCAGTCTGAGGCCGGTTGAGATAAACTTTCTGATTTGGAGAAGGGTGTTTGCGGAGTGGGACCTCTCTGCAAACACATTATCGGTTTAGCGGATATATGCTCTTGTCATCTCTGTATGCCTGATCAACATTGAGGTGGTGACATGAGCATACACCTGCAGATAAGCTCCCCTCATCGGGAACTGTGTTCATTGGTTATTGTATTATTATTGTATTATTGTATTCCTTTAAGCTATATTTCTTGTGTGGTATTCATGTATTGGATTGTATGGGACATCTTGTTAGAGGGATGCCCTTATATGGACATTTGCTGTGTGAAGAGGAGATCCTGTGATGACCACTCCCATGGAGGTCAGATGCTGTGTCCTCACTTCCTATGGAAAAGGTCACATTCTGTGATGACCACTCCCATGGAGGTCACATGCTTTGGAGTTTAATAAAAAGCCTTTTGAGGGCGTTGGCATGGCAGTGTTTGCTGGGAGGCCTTGATGATGACATAGCTGTGTGGTGATGCTTCCTTCTTTGAATGAATGGCAAATCGAATGAATGGTGAGTGAATCTTAGGTTAAGAATAGGGATGAGCTTCGTGTTCGAGTCGAACATACGTTCGACTCGAACATTGGCTGTTCGATCGTTCGACGAAGATCGAACGATTTGGGCCGTTCGCGCCAAATTCGAGTGACGCGAACGGCCCACAATGCACTACGCCATCGCAGTGTCATCCAGGCGCTGTGATTGGCCAAGCATGCACTGTGACCCCGCATGCTTGGCCAATCACAGCGCCGGCAGCGAGGAGAGCAATGATTGGCCACAGGCAGGATGCCTGTGGCCAATTATTGCTGAGGGTGTTTAGTACACGCCCCACACTATAAAAGGCCGCCAGCACGGCGGCCTAGTGTAGTGTGTTCCGGAGCAGGGATAGAGTAGCATAGGCAGGGACAGTGACTGTTATTTCTTTCTTGCTTAACCTGGATTCCTTTAGTTTAGGGAAAGAGAAGGATAGGTAGGGAGAGTGTCAGTGTGTTTTGTGCTTCTGCTATAGTGTGCTTAAAAAAAACATTTATTCTAGGGACAGAAAACTCTAGGTAGGGACAGTGTCAGTTTCTTTCACTCTGCAAGTCCTTGTTTCCAGGGACCTGTAAGGACAGTGAGTTAATTGTCCTTGTGCTATATTGTGCTTAAAAAAAACATTTATTCTAGGGACAGAAAACTCTAGGTAGGGACAGTGTCAGTTTCTTTCACTCTGCAAGTCCTTGTTTCCAGGGACCTGTAAGGACAGTGAGTTAATTGTCCTTGTGCTATATTGTGATTAAAAAAAACATTTATTCTAGGGACAGAAAACTCTAGGTAGGGACAGTGTCAGTTTCTTTCACTCTGCAAGTCCTTGTTTCCAGGGACCTGTAAGGACAGTGAGTTAATTTTCCTTGTGCTATATTGTGATTAAAAAAAACATTTATTCTAGGGACAGAAAACTCTAGGTAGGGACAGTGTCAGTTTCTTTCACTCTGCAAGTCCTTGTTTCCAGGGACCTGTAAGGACAGTGAGTTAATTGTCCTTGTGCTATATTGTGCTTAAAAAAAACATTTATTCTAGGGACAGAAAACTCTAGGTAGGGACAGTGTCAGTTTCTTTCACTCTGCAAGTCCTTGTTTCCAGGGACCTGTAAGGACAGTGAGTTAATTGTCCTTGTGCTATATTGTGATTAAAAAAAACATTTATTCTAGGGACAGAAAACTCTAGGTAGGGACAGTGTCAGTTTCTTTCACTCTGCAAGTCCTTGTTTCCAGGGACCTGTAAGGACAGTGAGTTAATTGTCCTTGTGCTATATTGTGATTAAAAAAAACATTTTTTCTAGGGACAGAAAACTGTAGGTAGGGAGAGTGTTTTTTTTCTTTCACTCTGCAAGTCCTTGTTTCCAGGGACCTGTAAGGACAGTGAGTTAATTTTCCTTGTGCTATATTGTGATTAAAAAAAACATTTATTCTAGGGACAGAAAACTCTAGGTAGGGACAGTGTCAGTTTCTTTCACTCTGCAAGTCCTTGTTTCCAGGGACCTGTAAGGACAGTGAGTTAATTTTCCTTGTGCTATATTGTGATTAAAAAAAACATTTTTTCTAGGGACAGAAAACTGTAGGTAGGGAGAGTGTTTTTTTTCTTTCACTCTGCAAGTCCTTGTTTCCAGGGACCTGTAAGGACAGTGAGTTAATTTTCCTTGTGCTATATTGTGATTAAAAAAAACATTTATTCTAGGGACAGAAAACTCTAGGTAGGGACAGTGTCAGTTTCTTTCACTCTGCAAGTCCTTGTTTCCAGGGACCTGTAAGGACAGTGAGTTAATTTTCCTTGTGCTATATTGTGATTAAAAAAAACATTTTTTCTAGGGACAGAAAACTGTAGGTAGGGAGAGTGTTTTTTTTCTTTCACTCTGCAAGTCCTTGTTTCCAGGGACCTGTAAGGACAGTGAGTTAATTGTCCTTGTGCTATATTGTGCTTAAAAAAAACATTTTTTCTAGGGACAGAAAACTCTAGGTAGGGAGAGTGTTTTTTTTTTTTCACTCTGCAAGTCCTTGTTTCCAGGGACCTGTAAGGACAGTGAGTTAATTGTCCTTGTGCTATATTGTGCTTAAAAAAAACATTTATTCTAGGGACAGAAAACTCTAGGTAGGGACAGTGTCAGTTTCTTTCACTCTGCAAGTCCTTGTTTCCAGGGACCTGTAAGGACAGTGAGTTAATTTTCCTTGTGCTATATTGTGCTTAAAAAAAACATTTATTCTAGGGACAGAAAACTCTAGGTAGGGACAGTGTCAGTTTCTTTCACTCTGCAAGTCCTTGTTTCCAGGGACCTGGAGAGACATTGAGTGAATTGTCCTTGTGCTATATTGTGATTAAAAAAAACATTTATTCTAGGGATAGAAAACTCTAGGTAGGGACAGTGTCAGTTTCTTTCACTGTGAAAGTCCTTGTTTCAAGGGACAGAGAAGGACACCTGAAGGTAGCCCTTATTGCTTTTTTCCCATCTCCCTGCAGGCCATCTATTAGAATGTCTGGAAGGCAAACAAGGAGAGGCAGACAGTCAGGAGGCAATAAAAGAGGGCAAGCAGGCTCTGTGTCTGGGGGCAACAGTGCTGGTCGTGGACGCGGTGCATTGTCATCAGCACATGGCCATGGGACACGCTTGTCCTTCTTTTCGGCAGCTGGACATGTTGAGCCACATCATGCCGAAGACTTGGTAGAGTGGATGACCAAGCCCTCCTCCTCCTCCTCATCCTCTCTCACCCAGGCTCAGGGTACTGGAAAAGCAGCTGCCAAAGCGTCGTCTTCCCTGGTATCAATGTCAGACAAATCATCAGTCACTCCTTCCCTAGACCCACCATGTCCTCCTCCTGAGGAGTCCCCCGAACTGTTTCAGCACAGTGTTGGGTACATGCTCCAGGAGGATGCCCAGCGTTTCGAAGGGTCTGATGATGAAACCCAGCTAGAGGAAGGCAGTAGCGTGAGAGCAGACAGAGGGGATGCTCAAGAAGGACACCAATCTGGCAGTCATGTTCCAGCAGCTGCAGCATACTGCCAGATTGGCTCCAGTGATGAGGAGGGAGGGGATGATGAGGTCAATGACTCCACGTGGGTGCCTAATAGGAGAGAGGAGGAGGAGGAGGATGAGGAGGAGGCACATCTCCAACGAGGCAGGATGCCCTTTGGTGGCCAGCGTAAGGGCAGTACACCGACGGAATCACACCGCAGAGCTCCGCCTGTGCAGGGCGCTGCCTCTGCCCGTCATTCAAAAAGTTCTTTGGTGTGGGCCTTTTTTGAGGCTAGTGCATCAGATCGCACAGCTGCTGTTTGCAACATATGTCTCAAGCGTATATCGCGTGGCCAAAACATCAGCCGCTTGGGTACCACATGCCTGACCAGACATATGTTGACCTGCCATGCAGCTCGTTGGCAAGCCTACCTCAAAGACCCACACCAAAGAACAAAGCGGACCTCTCCTTGCACCGCATCAGCTGGGATCTCCAACCCCACTATAACTTCAGTCCTCTCTGAAACATGCACTGAGAGGAATGAAGGTGTAGAATTAGGTGTGTCACAGCCAAGTACTTGCGCCCACTCTGCTAGCAGTACACCGACGTCCGATTCTAGCAGGCAAATTTCCCTGCCCCAGCTGCTGGACCGTCGAAAGAAGTTCACTCCCAGCCATCCACATGCCCAGCGGTTGAATGCTAGCTTGGCTAAATTGCTAGCGCTTCAACTGCTGCCTTTTCAGTTGGTAGACTCGGCCCCCTTCCGTGAGTTTGTGCAATGTGCGGTTCCTCAGTGGCAGGTTCCCAAACGCCACTTTTTCTCACGGAAGGCTATTCCGGCTCTCTACCGGCATGTGGAAGGCAATGTCTTGGCCTCGCTGGACAGGGCGGTCAGCGGTAAGGTGCATATTACCGCTGACTCATGGTCCAGCAGGCATGGACAGGGACGTTACCTTTCTTTCACGGCCCATTGGGTCACTCTTTTGGCAGCTGGGAAGGATTCAGGACAAGGTGCAGTAGTGTTGGAGGTTGTCCCACCGCCACGCCTCCAAAATGCTACTACTGGTTGTGACACACCTCTCTCCTCCACCCCCTCCTCTTCTTCTTCCTCCATGGCCTCTTCCTGTGGTTTGTCCTATGAACCAGCGGTGCTCCGTAGCCGTTCACGGGGCTACGCAAGTACGCAGGCAAAAAGATGCCATGCCGTGCTTGCGCTGGTGTGTTTGGGGGACAGAAGCCACACTGGGGCAGAGGTCCTGTCTGCTCTGCAGGGCCAGGCCGAGAGGTGGTTGACGCCACGCCAGCTTAAGCCAGGAATGGTGGTTTGCGACAATGGCACCAACCTCCTCTCCGCCCTCCGACAGGGACAACTGACCCATGTGCCCTGTGTGGCTCACGTCCTTAACCTGGTGGTGCAGCGGTTCTTGGGCAGGTACCCGGGCTTACAGGATGTCCTGAGGCAGGCCAGGAAAGTCTGTGTGCATTTCCGCAGATCTTATAATGCCAGTGCTCGCCTGGCTGAGCTGCAAAAGGAGTTGAACCTGCCCAAGAACCGCCTTATATGTGACATGCCCACCAGGTGGAACTCAACGTTGGCCATGCTGCAGCGGCTGCACACGCAGCAGAGGGCCATCAATGAGTACCTGTGCGACTACGGCACCAGGACAGGGTCAGGGGAGCTTGGTTTTTTTTCTCCACGCCAGTGGGGCATGATCAGGGATGCATGCACTGTCCTGGCACCATTTGAGGAGGCCACGAGGATGGTGAGCAGTGACAGTGCATGCATCAGTGACACTGTACCTCTTGTCCACCTGTTGGAGCACACGCTGCGTGGAATAATGGACAGGGCACTTGAGGCAGAACAGAGGCAGGAAGAGGAGGACTTCCTTGCCTCTCAAGGCCCCCTTTACCCAGACAGTGTTCCTTCTGTCCCACCCATCGCACAGGAAGAGGAGGAGGAGGAGGAGGAGGAGGAGGAGGAGGAGGATTGTGTCAGCATGGAGGTGGAGGCTGGCACTCAGCATCATCAGCAGCAGTCTTTTAGGGATGATTTACAGTCCCAAGAAACCAGTGGACTTGTACGTGGCTGGGAGGAGGTGGCTGCGGATCATGTCGTCCTTAGTGACCCAGAGGACTCCGGAGCGAATGCCTCAGCAAACCTACGCTGCATGGCCTCCCTGATCCTGCAAAGTCTGCGGAAGGATCCTCGTATTCTTCGGATCAAGGAGAGGGACCATTACTGGCTGGCCACTCTCCTTGATCCCTGGTACAAGGGTAAGGTTGCGGACCTTATGTTACCGTCGCAGAGGGAGCAGAGGATGAGACAACTCCGGGAGGCCTTGCAGAAAGGTCTGTGCAACGCGTTCCCAGAGACTGGGAGGTTGCAAACTCCTGGTCCTGGACAACGAGTTGCTGAGGCTTCGGCCAGTCAAAGAAGGAGCGGTGGGGAAGGTGGCCGTCTGACCGATGCGTTCAGACAATTCTTTAGTCCGCAGCCCCAAAGTATGATCGGTTCCAGCAACCATCGCCAGCGTCTGATAAACATGGTGCAGGAATATCTAGGGGCAAGGTCAGACTTGGACACCTTCCCCACCGAAAATCCTCTGGCTTACTGGGTCTTGAGGATGGATCACTGGCCAGAGCTTGCACAGTATGCAATTGAGCTACTGGCCTGTCCTGCATCCAGCGTTCTTTCGGAACGCACATTCAGTGCTGCTGGAGGATTTGTCACGGATCACAGGGTGCGCCTGTCCACCGACTCGGTTGATCGACTGACTTTCATCAAGATGAACCAGTCTTGGATCACCACCAGCTACCACACACCTGATGCTGATATAACAGACTAATTGATTTTAAAATGTCACATCCCTTCAAGACTGATGCTGATGCTGAGTGCCTGTGCTGTTATGTTGACTGCCTATCCTCCTCCTCCGAGTCCTCAATGATACGATTGATGATGATAGCTTGGAAGATCATTTTTGTTTATGGGTGCCGCCACCAGTGCCTAACGCCCAATTTTTCAGCCCCTGTTTAACAGTGGCGTGTAATTACAATTTTTGAAGCAATACTTTGCAACAGGGCTCATTGCTGTGCTCCAAGTACAGTATCTGTGAGGAGTTGCAGTGTTGTGCCACCAGTGCCTAAGGCCCAATTTTTCAGCCCCTGTTTAACAGGGGCGTGTCATTACAATTTTTGAAGCAATACTTTGCAACAGGGCTCATTGCTGTGCTCCAAGTACAGTATCTGTGAAGGGTTGCAGTGTTGTGCCACCAGTGCCTAAGGCCCAATTTTTCAGCCCCTGTTCAACAGGGGCATGTAATTACAATTCTTGATCTAATAATTCACAGCAGGGCCCATTGCTGCACCCACCAAGAGTAACTGTCAGGGCTTACAGTGTTGTGGCACCAGCACCACCATCAAAGGCCCAATTTTTACTACCACTGTTCAACAATTATATGTAATTAAAATTCCTGATATAATAGTTGACAGCAGGGCGTTCCAGCACCAACCAAGAGTAACTGTGAGTGCTTACAGTGTTGTGCCAACACCAACAACTAAGGGGCCTATTTCTGCAGAGTATATACGGCAGGTCCCTACTTTCAAACATCCAACTTACAAACGACTCCTACTTGCAAACGCAAGAAGACAACAGGAAGTGAGAGGAAATCTACCACTAGGAAGGAAAATTCTCTCCTGTAAGAATAAATATGGGAGAAAGGTGTCTCCTCTGTACTGATGCTTTATCAGCAATCCTTGTTTCAAGAAAAACACCACATTTCAAAAACAGTTGTCATTAGGACGGAAAGTGAGGTGAAATGTTCTGAACAGGGGCACAGACAGCAAAACAAATGTTACAGGGGTGATAACCCTTACCTATGTTTTCCAAAAAGTTTAAAAATAGATTTTTGGTCTGGAGCTACACTTCAACAATGTACCTGTTCAAAATTACAAACAGATTCTACATAAGAACAAACCTACAGTCCCTGTCTTGTATGCACCGCCTGTATACGGCTGTTCAGAGTATATAGGGCCTTTTTTATTTTATGTGCGGGGTTCCCCTTAATATCCATACAAGACCCAAAGGGGCTGGTAATGGGCTGGGGTAGGGGGGGGGGTCATGGGGTAGCTATGCCATTTTTCTTAAAGATTTTCATCCATATTACCGGGACCAGACATTACATTAAAGCCGCAAGCAGTTTTAAATGGCTTTTTTTTCCTTTAGAAGTGTCATTTTGTGCAGGGACAGTTCTAAACACGGGAAACACGTGGCACTTCACAGGCATACTTTAGACACCCCCCAGGTACGATATTTAAAGGAATATTTGACTTTTTTTTTTTCACTTTATGCATCATTAAAATGACTGCTCCCGGAAAACGACCGTTTTTAAAACTTATTTTTGCATTGATACATGTCCCCTGGTGCAGAACCCGGGTTCCCAAACCCTTTTTAGGACAATAACATGCATAATAGTTGTTATAATTAGCACTTTAGAATTCGAACGTTCGCATCCATTGTATTTAATAGGGTTCTAATGTTCGTTCGAACTTTCGGTCCGTTCGCGGGTTCTGGTGCGAACCGAACCCGGGGGTGTTCGGCTCATCACTAGTTAAGAAGCATTATTGCATTAAGATGAAATGTGTGCTTATTTAGCACAAGGTAAAATGGCTGTGTGCTCTGCATACAACCAATCCTGCCACTACAATAGTTAGGGGTCACAAGCCAAGGTCAGTGCAGGAGAAGAGTTTCATAGTCGGGGGTCACAAGCCAAGGTCGGTGTAGGAGAAGAGTTTCATAGTTAGGGGTCACAAGCCAAGGTCGGTGCAGGAGAAGAGTTTCGTAGTCGGGGGTCACAAGCCAAGGTCGGTGTAGGAGAAGAGTTTCGTAGTTAGGGGTCACAAGCCAAGGTCGGTGTAGGAGAAGAGTTTCATAGTTAGGGGTCACAAGCCAAGGTCGGTGTAGGAGAAGAGTTTCATAGTTAGGGGTCACAAGCCAAGGTCGGTGCAGGAGCTGAAAAACCACGTGATTTGGTGAATGTTGGCTGAAAATGTTGTGCCGTGTGAATGCAGAACAAGTTCACGACCAACGCCCTTCGGACCAAAATCCACGGAAAAGTCAGATGGAAGTCCGATCGTGTGTATGAGGCTTAAGTATCAATAGAGGTAGCTCAAGGCAGCAGGCGGGATAATGTATAAAGCACACTAATTTGGCAACCAGGAAGTACAGAGACATGGCTTAAATCAGGAAGTTCATGGGAGGAGCAAAGAGTTCAATGTTCAGCAGAAATCAAGGCACAAGGCAGGGTTGTCCAATAGATCAGACAGGGTGCTGTCCAATAGCTAAGTGAGAAGAGTTATTTCCTGTCGTGGAAATACAGGTTCCATGCAGAGCATACAGCCTATATTTCCTGTGCTAAATAAGCACACACTTTAGATTCCATCTTTTTGCAATAATGTTGTCTTTAGCCTAAGTTCCACTCACCGTTCATCCGTCCCATCATTCATTCCAAGAAGCAAGCCTCACACATAGGTCTTATCATCAGGCCATCCCAGAGCAGAGTCCCTAGCCGACGCCTCCTCAAAGACTTTTATTAGACTCCAAAGATCTCACCAGCAGGTAATCACCTCCCCCATGGGAGTGGTCATCACAGCATGTGACCTCCATGGGAGTGGTCATCACATGATGTCCTCTTTACACAGAAAAAGTCCATATAAGGACATCCCTCTAACAAGACGTCCCATTACATGAATACCACACAAGAAATATATACAATTCAATACAATAATACAATAATACAAAATAACATAATGGCTAAAGTCCTATGGGCGTGTCCAGGCAGGGAGAGCGCGCATGCTCCCAGCAAACTAAGCCGTATTGCTTTAAAACATGGACGCTCTCCCCGACTCTGACAACGCTCACAAGCTCTCATAATACAGCTGATAGGAATCCTTATTCTGCGCTATTCCATAGAATAACGCATATTCAGATTATACTATTATTGAATGGGGGAGGGAGGCTATCTGCAGACGCGCGCTACGAATCCCAATCAATGTTGATCAGACACAGCAGAGACAAGAGCACGCATCTGCCTATAACCAATGATGTCATTGCAGAGCGAGGATATCCCCTCCTTAACGATCGTCCATGCTAATGCACAGAGGGCCCTCGTCGGTGGACATATCTGCACCCTGCAAACATCACACTCCAACCTCAAGACGTTTTCCCTACCAGACGGGATTCAACCAGCCTCAGACTGCCCCAGTCAGCTCTTTAGAGCGGGCTGCGGAAGTACTAACACTGGATGACACTATGACAATACATATTAAATATTAGACATGTGCACAACCAAAAAATTAGTTTCCTATCGTTTCGTTTCGTCTCGTTCCGTATGTTCGTAAAGATTCGTAATTTCGTAAGACGCGAGTTTTCCTATTCGGACTCGTTCGTATGTTCGTAACAGTTTAATTTTCGTTGATACTGAATGATTCGTAGTTCTGTCTAAGTTATTTTCGTTGATTTGAAATTCGTAATTTTGTTGATATTGAATGATTCGTATTTCTGTTTAAGTTATTTTCATACTTTCGTAACAGTTTGATTTTCGTTGATACTGAACGATTCGTAATTCGTAATTTTGTTAGATAATAATTTTCGTTTTTCTGTACACTACTCTGCCGTTTCTGTTGATTCGTAACATTGTTTTGTTTTCCTTGATTCGTGTCTACTACCGTGCTTCGAATGGATTCGTAATTTTTTTATACTTTCGTAAATACATCTCGGCGCGGTCATTCGCAATCTCGCGTTACTAGTTATTTTTATTTTCAACACGCGGCTATAGCCGCGTGTTGAAAATGAAACTAAAATATGTCCACGTGCTTCGAATGCATTCGTACTTCCGTAAATACATCGCGGCCATTCGCAATCTCGTATTTTAGTTTCGTTTTCAACAAGCGGCTATAGCCTCCGCCCCTGTACGCCATTTTGAGAGGGTGTAAGTGGTGTGGTGAGGGAGGAGCAGAGAGCAGTGCAGAGAGTGATATTGTGGTTTTTGTAGTTGTTTTTGTGTGGTTTGGTGGTTTTATTGCAATTAGAATGTCTGGGAGTGAGAATGGACGTGTGAGTCTTGTAAGTGAGAATGTTGGTGTTAGTGAGTGTGTTGGTATGAGAGTTGGTGTTGGTGTGACTGAGAGTGGAGGGGAGCGGAGGAGTGGAGGAGGGGACTCAGAGGAGAGGCGTGGAGTGGAGGAGAGGCGTGGAGTTGAGGAGAGGCGTGGAGTGGAGGAGAGGCGTGGAGTTGAGGAGAGGCGTGGAGTTGAGGAGAGGCGTGGAGTGGAGGAGAGGCGTGGAGTGGAGGAGAGGCGTGGAGTGGAGGAGAGGCGTGGAGTGGAGGAGAGGCGTGGAGGGGAGGGGAGGCGTGGAGGGGAGGCGTGGAGGGGAGGGGAGGCGTGGAGGGGAGGAGAGGCGTGGAGGGGAGGGGAGGCGTGGAGGGGAGGGGAGGCGTGGAGGGGAGGGGAGGCGTGGAGGGGAGGAGAGGCGTGAAGGGGAGGGGAGGCGTGGAGGAGAGGAGAGGCGTGCAGGGAAGAAGAGGCATGGAGGGAAGAAGAGGCGTGGAGAGGAGAGTATTGTTGGGGAGAGGAGGAGTGGAGGGGAGAGTAGTGGAGGTGAACGGAGGCGTGTAGTGGAGCCAAGGCCTGAAAGGGAGTGTGGAGGTGGAGTGGAGCGGAAGCATGCCAAAAAACGGAGACATGTGTCCCCCCCTACATCAGATAGTGCTGAATCAGACATGCAGCAACCCCACCACAAAAGTAAGCAAGAAAAATCAAGGGGGCCTGTATATACCCAAGAGGAGAATGCAGCATTGGTTGCTGCAGTTCTAAAAGACAAAGTGACACTCTTCTGCCAAACTGTGCCAACATCCGAGAAGGCAGCAGGCTGGGGACGGGTCCAGAACTCCGTGAATCTGGTCTCCAAGTTTTGCAGGCCCACCACTGGTGTCAGACACAGGTAATTATTGCAATATTTTTTTTTTTTGTTCACAAACATTTTTATTGGTTACAAAAGGGTGGTACAATCACTCAGTGGTGTATTTATGTTTTGTGCTGCCCTACACCTGACTAAACTTGTGCACCCCCTAATTTAAATATGACCCACCCTTTCCTGTCAATGCCACGCCCATTCCTGTTTAAGACCCGCCCTGTCATCTGTAAACCACAGCCTATTCTCTTTAGAGCCCCACCTCTCTCTCCGTACATTAACCACCTCCCACTGCACATAAATGGCTGTGTGGTCATTTCCTCGTCAGGAACGTCCCTCAGAACGAGCCATGCGCTGCGGCTCGATCCTGTGATCATTATGATCACAGAATCCAGCTGAGCAGAGATCGGATATGGGCGCTGTGATTGGCCCTCCCGATCACGTGACGGCTGATCTGTGACAGCTCTCTGTGTGATGATGATTTTACACAGAGAGCTGTTACAGATCACCCCACAAACAGTACACCAAGCACCACTGTCACCCCTGTCCCCATAAAACACCTGTCTGTCCTCCATCACTGCAACACCAAATAAACACTGACTTGGGTTATTTCTACAGAAGAAATCTAGCAGCATCATTTATGGTCAAAATTTATCAAGAGAAATTACTTTTTTTCAAAATTTTATAACAGAAACTAAGAAAAATGCTTTATTTTTGGGCAAATTTTCAGTCTTTTTTTTATTTGTAGCGTAAAAAATAAAAACACCAGTGGTAATTAAATATTACCAAAAAAAGGCTGTATTTGTGTGAAAAAAAATATAAAAATGTAATTTGACTACAGTGTAGCATGACCGCGCAATTGTCAAAGTGTGACAGCGCTGAAAGCTGAAAATTGGCCTGGTCTGGGAAGGAGGGGGGTGAAAGTGCACAGTATTGAAGTGGTTAAAAGTGGGTACCAAGTGCAGCCTCATCAGTGCCCTTCAAAGCAGCCTCATCAGTAGGGGTGCAACGGATCAAAAAACTCACGGATCGGATCAATTTTCGGATCAGCAAAAAAAAAAAAAAGACAAAATCTTGTTACACCCACCGGAGTTTTAGATTTCATTTATTTTCAACACAAAATGGAGCTTATTTGCTTAAAGTGGTTGTATACCCACAAATATGAAATGCACCTACAGGTAAGCCTACATTAAGGCTTACCTGTAGGTGCTTGCAATATCTCTGAGACCTACACGGTCTCTGAGATATTTGCAAAAAAGAGTGCACCGCTATCTACGGCGCATGCGCGCCGTAGATAACGGCGGCTCTTGAATGGCAGCCTGCCGGACACTGCCGGAATTCACGCATGCGCGGGGATCGTGTCGTTCCCCGCGCATGCGCGGGAGTGACGTCATCGCCGCTCCGGTCAATCACAGCGCCGGAGCGGCGATACCCGGAAGTCACTCCGGGTATCATGGATGCGACGGAGGACGTGTCCGAGGACCGCTGCGGGGGCTTCGATCTAAGGTAAGTGATTGATAATGAGCTAGTATGCTAGTCATACTAGTTCATTATGACTTTGCCTTGCAGGTTGTGAAAAAAAAAAAAAAAAGTTTTGCGGTATACAACCGCTTTAAATACAGTATTTGGAAATCCGACGGACTCTTTACATGTTACATTTTAAAAGCAGCAGCAAACCTGCTGACCTTACATGGTTGCTAATGTGACAGAACACCTCTGATTTTCACATTCAACTGTTGAATGTGAAAATCAGAGGTGTTCCGTCACATTAGCAACCATGTAAGGTTTGCTGTTGCTTTTAAATTTAACATGTAAACAGTAGACTTGTGCACAACGGAAAAATTTGTTCCGTTTCGGTTCGTTTCTTTCCGGTCCTGTTGATTCGTAATCTGTTGGGTGAGGGACACTTGTAAAAACAATTAATGTCCCCTTCCATCAAGGCGTTTGGTTCCATTATTCAATAGAGCCAGGTTATCTTCAAAAAGGTTCTTTTATTCTTCCAAAGACAAGAAAAAGACAATGCTTACATAATGACAGCTGGTAACACATGGTAAGTTTGTAGCTTCAGAAGGGGGAATGAGGTGACAGATCGTAGGATGGTATATCTTCGAGCAGGGTCCCTTGACCTTCCATAGCGAAGGATCACTTCTCCCGACAGTTCTCCAGGGCCCCATCGCCCGACATTCCCTCCCTCATGTTCAAAACCCTTGGGTAGATATACTGTTTAATAATGTTATGTCAGCATTATTTACATTTAGCATCGCTCCAAGGAAGGTATCATTAACTGTCCTAGGGAAGTAACACCCACTTGTGTATATTTAGTAACATAACTCCACCCATTATCCTGACATAGTTCCTTAGAATAGATATTACATACACAGCAAATGTCCTTTTGTCTGTCCTCAGCAACCTTCAAATTTAACATGTTTCAATAAAGAGTACAGAAACTTTTATCACTTAAAATAGTAATAAATTCAATATCTAACATAATCATTCGTAATTTTGCTAGACGGGATTTTTCGTGTTCGGACTCATTCGTATTTTCGCAAGCGACATTTTTCGTTGAATTTTTTGTTGCTTTATAATTCGTACTTTCGGTAGAGTACGTTGTTTTTCGTTGATTCTGGACACAACTCCTACTTTCGTAACTTTTTTTGGGTTCGTTGATTCGTAATTTTCCGTGTCTCTCTCACAACGACGCTGCCTATTATGCCTAATGTGCTTCGAATGGATTTGTACTTTTCTAAATACATAGCGGTTATTTGTAACGATTCGAAATCTCGTATTTTACTTTCGTTTTTTACATGCGGCTATAGGCTCCGCCCCTGTACACCATTTTGAGAGGGTTCAGCACGGTGAGGGAGAAGCAGAGAGCAGAGCAGAGTGAGTGTTATTGTGCTTCGAATGGATTCGAAATCTCGTATTTTACTTTCGTTTTTTCATGCGGCTATAGCCTCCGCCCCCTGTACACCATTTTGAGAGGGAGTTCAGCATGGTGTGGGAGAAGCAGAGAGCAGAGTGAGTGTTATTGTGCTTCGAATGGATTTGTACATTCGTAACTTTTTTCATAACGAATTATGCCGAAGACATTCGGGCATTCGCTATTTTGCGGTATAATTTATTTCGGATTCGGTCTTATTCATAATTGCTTTGTTCGGAAATTCGAATGCTTCCGAATGTCCGAAAGTTGCTAAATTCGGACGAATTTCGATTCGTTACGAAACGAATTGCACAAGCCTAGTAAACAGTCCGATGGATTTCCAAATAATGTAGCATATAAGCTCAGTTTTGTGTTGAAATGAAATGAAATCTAAAACTCCGGTGAGTGTAACAAGATGTCCGCTTTGCCCCTTCTCTATCATTACTGTGCAGGAGTGTGGGGTGGAACAAGATGGCGGCGAAACGTCACTAGAGCGGCCGCGGCCGGGTGTACCAAGATTGCCGCCGCTCTGGAGCTAGGCCGAAGCCGCGGCCTTTCCTACAGCCAAGGCTCCGGAGCGCTCCGCCGATCGTGTGGTGATCCGATCCGAACAAGGTGGCCGTTCGGATCACCACCGATCCGTTGCACCACTACTCATCAGTGCCCATCAGCGCAGCCTTGTCAGTGCCCATCAGTGCAGCCTCGTCAGTGCCCATCAGTGCAGCCTCGTCAGTGCCCATCAGTGCAGCCTCGTCAGTGCCCATCAAGGCAGCCTCGTCAGTGCCCATCAAGGCAGCCTGATCAGTGCCCATCAATGCAGACTCACCAGTGCCCATCAGCACAGACTCATCAGTGCCAAATAAGGGTCTCCAATTGCATTCTAATAATACCAAATTATGTGCGCAGACTGCACTTCCTATTTAAGCACCCTTTACATTGGGCCGATTTGGCATGCGATATCGGCAGCTATTGCTGGCAATGGCACCGTCTGCATTGGTGCAACGAAAAACTTTGTGGCACCGCACAGATTCCCAAAAGTAGTTCCTGTGCTACTTTTGGCGACTTAGGGGGTGATTTGAATAGACATATGTGCATGAACCCGCACAGATGTCTGTCAAATCGCCCCCTAAAGTCGGACTGCATTGCTGGTTTGAAATTGTGAGAGTTTAGCTGAACTTGCACGGTTTCTAACCTGCATCAGTGTGAACCTGGGCTGAATGTAGTCAGCAGGATGGGTAATAAAATTCAGACTGATCTACAATTAGAAATTACACTTTTCTTCATATGTCAGAAGGCAGCATTAGGCCGTGTTCACACCTATGTGAATTGGATGTTGGTTTACCTGCATCCAATTCGCATAGCAGGAGAATGTAACTGGCTCTCTATGGAGCCAGTTCACATATCTCCAGGGGCAGCTGTGGAGTGCACTGCGTCTTTGGCTCTGTTTCAGGGCCAAATTCAGGCAAAGATTCGGTCCTGATTCATCCCTGAAATGGAGAACAGGGATGCACAGCGTTCTTGTGCGATCCGCGGCCAGTTCCAGTGGAAACCCTGCCAAAGCCTAGGTTCACATTGGAGCAATTTGTCATGCGATTTGAGAGATTAAATTGCATGACAAGTCGCAGCCTATTGGAGGCAATGGCACTGTTCCAATCGGTGCGACACCGATTTTGCAGCGTTACACCGATTTGCAAAGGTAGTTTCTGTACTACTTTTGCCGATTTCAGGTGCGACTTCAAGAGACATCTGTGTATGAAGCCCCACAGATGTCTATCAAGTAGCACCTGCAATAGTGCTGACCTTGCTACTTTGAAATCGCGTTACTTCAAGTGAAGTAGTGCGATTTCAAAGAATGATCAATGTGAACCAGGGCGGAGATATACAAGTAGCTATGAAAGGTTAACCACATATACAAGCACACACCAAGGTGTTAAGGCCAGACCTTCAAGGGTCGGACTCACAGCTAATTCTACTTCAGCAGCCTGTTCTGCCTGGTGCCTACTTGGATTAGGATATACTGAAGTTACATCAAAAAAGCTGCTGCTATCTGTTGTGATATTGTCTGATATTTTTTTTACATCTGGAGGCTGAGCAATTCCCTCCTGCTCAAGCTGTAAAATTTCAATTTTTGGCTGCCTAAAATTATGGACACTAGCAACAGCCTTAGTACTAGGAACTGCACAGCCTCTCTTGTAAAAAAGAGACGGTGTTACAGTTGGCCTCTTTTTTGAAGTTGTTGCTGTGTCACACTGAACTTTTTCCTTTGTTGCTTCCCTTGTGGTGGGAATGTGATGAGTGGGAGAAGTAGAGTCCATTATAAAATATTTCTATTTTAAAATAGTATTATTAATCTTTTTTTTTTTTTTATAAAAATAAATAAAATAATTGGTTCTGGAAAATAAAGGGATTGAGGACTGGAGTATTCTTATTTTACCGGTCCATGCAAAAAAAAAAAAATATACTAATCTACTTCTCCTACCATGAATACGTAGTATATGCTGCCTGGGCTGGCCTAGTAGTGGCACTGGCTAACACAACAAAAAAAATAGGTAGGGGCAGACAGACAGCAATATAATAAAACACAGTCCCAGAAAAGGGAAAAAAACGAACTTTAGAAAATCCTAGGAGTAATAGAAATAGTAAGAAATTTATAATTTCTATATCAATCTCTTTGAATGACTCACAAATCAAACACCACCCACACCCTGTCTAGAATGTAGTCTGACAAAGAAGAAAAATACGATGTCAGAGATATTACATAAATAAAATTATAAATTAGAATGTAGACTCTAGAATCTCAATCTAATATCCTTAAGAAACAAAGAATTTCTCTCTCCCAAGTAAAAAATTTACTCACAAAATCCAACAGAACAGTGCAACCTACCCAACCACACCCTATCTGGACTCTGGATGGAATGCACTGCAGTCTAACACAGAAGAACACACATACACACACATTATAGCACATGTCTATAAGAAACAAGCTCATTGGGGGAAGAGACAACCTCTTCAGGGGAAGGGACAAGCTTATTGGCCATTGGCCAAAGTCCAGAACTAATTCAGAACTAACGAAATAGAATTTAAGTTTTTACGAATTGTCGTTGTTTTCATTTCCGTTTTCCGAAGATTCGTAATTTTTTTTCCGTTCATTTTGATATTCGTTAATATGGATCTTTGTTCGTTATTCGTTGTTTTGTTTTTCGAATATTCGTAATATCTCGTTTTCGTTCATTTTTATTTTCGTTATTTTTTATCTTTTTTCTGTGTTTTCGTTGTTTTTATGTTTTCGTTTTTCACTTTTTCGTTTTTTTTTTGTTTCAAATTTACTAAATTTGTATTTTATTTGTTTTCCATATTCGTTCGTTTAGATTATTCGTTGTTCGTTTGTAATGTTATCGAACCGTTCGTTCATTCGTATGTTTACGAATCAACGAATATAACGAATTTTGACGGATAACGAATTCGTAACTAAACGAATTGCACATGTCTATTAAATATGTCTTCATAAAAATCTCCACAACATACCAAACACAGGAGAGGTCCCGGGTTCAAGTCCAGGCCCTGACAACAGATGTCAGTGATGCTTTTTTCCTTTCTTTCTGGAGGTCAACAGGTGTCAGGCAAAGTGATTGACGTGGATCCCCCCTGACAATTAAACCCCCCATGTTGAGGGCATGTTACCTGGTATTGTTTAGGATGGGGGCACACACTCGCCCCACCCTCCCCCCTTTCCTGGCCTGTCAGGCTACATTCTTGCAAAAAGGGTCTGTTGTGGATTTTTGGGGGGAACCTTTTTTCCTTGATATTTGCATGGGGTTCCACCTTAGCCACTTCCCGTCCAGTGATGTACCTGTATGTCGCTGGACTTTCGGTGGTTGTACGGGGATGCTGCAGGCACCCCGGTACCTTTTTTAGAGCCCATGGTCGGCTCTCTTGTAATAGCAATCGGAGCGGCTAACCATATTACAAGTAGCAGAAAGGGTCCCCCCATCCCCACCGCCTTCCACCGGGGACACCGTCCCACTGAGAGACCCGAATGACCAGCTGGTGTGTCTGCCGGCTGGCCAGACAGCCAAGCGAAGCCGGGATCGGCTGTTCGTAATAGTAACCCAGGAACGATTACATGACATAACTTCCGGTTTACTCGGAAACCATCAGCGCCATTTTTTGAAAATCAAAAGCATTCAGGATCGCCGATCTTGGTGTTTTGATTGCGTTTAAGCGCAGAGGAGAGATTTGGGGGTCTTATTGACCCCCAGATCCATCCATAAAGAGTGCCTGTCACATACCTATAGCATAGTTGCCAACATTGCAAAAAAAAAATCGGGGACACTTTTTCGCATGTAGGCGGAGCCTTGCTATAATTAGGGGGCGGGGCATTCTTTTGTAGGTGTGTCACACCCTAGCAGAAAAAAGCTGCGTGGGAAGCGCTCCACGGCGAAAAATGGGCATGGTTTACGCGGGTAGTGGGAGTGGCTTAAATGGGCGTGGCTCAAAGGGTGTGTGGTTAGAGTCTGAGATGAATGAGGGATGGAGGGAGAAAGAAAGAGAGAAAGAAAGAGGGAGGGAAGGAAAGAGAAGGAAGGATGATGGGACAGCAGGCCCAGATCCTACACCACAATAGAAATGTGTGTATTCCAGAGTTTAACAATCAGCAGATAAAGATACTCCAAACACCTGGTGTTAGCTCTTCAATTATCCCGGCACCACGGCTGTTATGGTGTCAGGATGACTGAAGTGCATTATTTCTATTATTACATTGTAATATAAAATGAAATCATTCAACTCACCATAATGCATAATCAGTGTTAGCCCCGAGTGTGTCACCTGCCACACCGCCTGCCACCAGATGCCATCAGGTGCCCCCAGCGGAGTCCATCCTTACATCAGGCATACCCAGCGGAGTCCTTCCTTACATCAGGCGTACCCAGCGGAGTCCCTCCTTACATCAGGTGTCCGCAGAGGAGTCCCTCCTTACATCAGGTGTACCCAGCGGAGTCCCTCCTTACATCAGGTGTCCCCAGCGGAGTCCCCCCTTACATCAGGTGTCCCCAGCGGAGTCCCCCGTTACATCAGGCGTCCCCAGCGGAGTCCCCCGTTACATCAGGCGTCCCCAGCGGAGTCTCCCCTTACCTCAGGAGTCCCCAGCGGAGTCCCCCGTTACATCAGGCGTCCCCAGCGGAGTCCCCCCTTACATCAGGCGTCCCCAGCGGAGTCCCCCCTTACAGCAGGAGTCCCCAGCGGAGTCTCCCCTTACATCAGGCGTCCCCAGCGGAGTCTCCCCTTACATCAGGTGTCCCCAGCGGAGTCCCTCTTTACATCAGGTGTCCCCAGAGGAGTCCTTCCTTACATCAGGTGTACCCAGCGGAGTCTCTCCTTACATCAGGCGTCCCCAGCGGTGTCCCCCCTTACATCAGGCGTCCCCAGCGGAGTCCCCTCTTACATCAGGTGTCCCCAGCGGAGTCTCTCCTTACATCAGGCGTCCCCAGCGGCGTCCCCCCTTACATCAGGCGTCCCCAGCGGAGTCTCTCCTTACATCAGGCGTCCCCAGCGGCGTCCCCCCTTACATCAGGCGTCCCCAGCAGAGTCTCTCCTTACATCAGGCGTCCCCAGCGGAGTCCCCTCTTACATCAGGCGTCCCCAGCGGAGTCTCTCCTTACATCAGGCGTCCCCAGCGGCGTCCCCCCTTACATCAGGCATCCCCAGCGGCATCCCCCCTTACATCAGGTGTCCCCAGCGGAGTCCCCCCCGGTCAGCCAAAACACGGATGTAGTACAATAGAAGATAAAGCTGCTGTGGCGCCGCCCACCCCCGGGGAGGCGCGGGGTGTGGGCGGCGCCGCAGCAGCTTTATTTTCTATTGTACTACAGCCGTGTTGTGGTCTTCTTTAAAATGGCCGTGGACCTCTAGCGGCGGCGGCCCACGGCGGCCAAAATCGCGGAAACCGTGAAAAATCTGGATTGGCCGGGACATTGGCCGGGGCAAAATAAATCCGGGAAAAGTGTTTGAATCCCGGGAATGTTCCGGGCAATCCGTGACTGTTGGCAACTATGCTATAGCTGTCACAAGGATGTCTACATTCTGTGTGACAGCAATAAAAGTATTAAAAAAAAAATAGTGTAAAAAAATAAAAATAAATAATAATTGAAAGAAAAAAAATTAAAGTGCCCCCACCCTCCCGTGGTTGCACGCAAGGGAAAACGCGCGCTTTGGTCGCGCATGCACACAAACAGCGATTGACCCACACATGTGAGGTATCGCTGCGAATCTCAGATCATGGACAGTAATTCTAACTAGGGATGAGCCGATGAATTGTCGACTCCCGGCAATACAGAGAAAAGTCATTGATAAAAAAAAAAAAAAAGCGTGGGGGTCCCCCCAAAATCAATTACCAGGCCCTTCAGGTCTGGTATAGATATTAAGGGGAACCCCGCCGCAAATAAAAAAAAAATGTGTGCGGTTCCCCCCAAATATCCATACCAGGCCCTTCAGGTCTGGCATGGATTTTAAGGGGAACTCCACCCCAAATTTTTACAAAAATGGCGTGGAGTCACCCCAAAAATCCATACCAGACCCTTTATCCGAGCACGCAACCTGGCAGGCTGCAGGAAAAGAGGGGGGATGAGAGAGCGCCCCCCCCTCCTGAATGTACCAGGCCACATGCCCTCAACATGGGGAGGATGTCCCCATGTTGATGGGGACAAGGGCCTCATCCCCACAACCCTTGCCCGGTGGTTGTGGGGGTCTGCGGGCAGGGGGCTTATCGGAATCTGGAAGACCCCTTTAACAAAGGGGACCCCCAGATCCCACCCCCCCCTATGTGAATTGGTAAGGGGTACATTGTACCCCTACCATTTCACGAAGAAAGTGTAAAAAAAAATAAAAAAACACCTTGGAAAAGTCCTTTATTAAAAAATAAATAATAAAAAAAAAAAAAAAAAACATTCCAACGATGAAATCCAGTGTCCCGCAGCGATCCGATGTCCAGCGCTGTCCGTCATTGGCTGAGCCTGAGCGGACCTGATGGGGAACTTCCTCCGCAGTGTATTAAATGTATAGACCCGCCCCTTCTAAAGTTCCCCATCAGGTCCGCTCAGCCAATGACTAGGTGTAAGGCTAAGCGGACCAGATGCGGAACATGAGAAGGGGCGGGTCTATTCATGTATTACACAGTGAAGGAAGTTCCCATCAGGTCCGCCCCCTCGTATGTCAGACCCCGCCTACGTCATTGGCCTGAGCGGACCTGATGGGGAACTTCCTTCACTGTGTAATACATGAATAGACCCGCCCCTTCTCACGTTCCGCATCTGGTCCGCTGAGCCTTACACCTAGTCATTGGCTGAGCGGACCTGATGGGGAACTTTAGAAGGGGCGGGTCTATACATTTAATAGACTGCGAGGAAGTTCCCCGACAGGTCCGCTCAGGCTCAGCCAATGACGGACAGCGCTGGACATCGGATCGCCGTGGGACACTGGATTTCATCGCTGGAATGTTTTTTTTTATTTTTTATTTATTTATTTTTTTAAGAAGGACTTTTCCAAGGTGTTTGTGTGATTTTTTTTACATTTTTTTTTACACTTTCTTCGTGAAATGGTAGGGGTTTGTTAAAGGGGCTTCCAGATTCCGATAAGCCCCCCGCCCGCAGACCCCCACAACCACCGGGCAAGGGTTGTGGGGATGAGGCCCTTGTGCCCATCAACATGGGGACATCCTCCCCATGTTGAGGGCATGTGGCCTGGTACAGTTCAGGAGGGGGGGGGGCTCTCTCGTCCCCCCCTCTTTTCCTGCGGCCTGCCAGGTTGTGTGCTCGGATAAGGGTCTGGTATGGATTTTTGGGGCAACTCCACGCCATTTTTTTTAAATTTGGGGTGGAGTTCCCTTTAAAATCCATGCCAGACCTGAAGGGCCTGATATGGATATTTGGGGGGAACCGCACGCCATTTTTTTAAATCTTTTTATCAATGACTTTTATCTGTATTGCCCGGAGCCGACAATTCATTAATAGCCGCGAGTGAGTTTTAAATGACTTTTTTTCCTTCAGAAATTACATTTTTTGCAGGGACAGTTCTAAGCACGGGAAACATGCGCCACTTCACAGGCATATCATACACACCCCCCAGGTACGAAATTTAAAGGAATATTTCACTTTTATTGTTTCACTTTAAGCATCATTAAAATCACTGCTCCTGAAAAAACGGCCGTTTTTAAAACTTTTTTTTGCATTGATACATGTCCCCTGCGGCAGGACCCGGGGCCCCAAACACTTTTTAGGACAATAACTTGCATATAAGCCTTTATAATTAGCACTTTAGATTTCTCCCATAGACTTTTTGAATTTGCCGCGAACACCCCAATTTGTTCGCTGTTCGGTGAACGGGCGAACAGGCAATGTTCGAGTCGAACATGAGTTTGAATCGAACTCGAAGCTCATCCCTAATTCTATCACCAGACCTCCTCTGTAAATCTTAAACACTCAAGGACCGAGCCTCTTTTTCAGATGGTTTTTTTTAAGTTAAAAAAAAAAAATTTTTGTTAGAAAATTACTCAGAACCCCCAAACATTATAATTTTTTTTCTAACACCCTAGAGAATAAAATGGCGGTCATTGCAATACTTTTTGTCACACCGTATTTGCGCCGCGGTCTTACAAGCGCACTTTTTTGGGAAAAAATACACTTTTTTTAATTAAAAAATAAGACAACAGTAAAGTTAGGCCAATTTTTTTTTTATATTGTGAAAGATAATGTTACGCTGAGTAAATTGATACCCAACATGTCACGCTTCAAAATTGCGCCCGCTCGTGGAATGGCGACACACATTTACCCTTAAGAAATCTCCATAGGCGACGTTTAAAACATTCTACAGGTTGCATGTTTTAAGTTACAGAAGAAGTCTAGGGCTAGAATTATTGCTCTCGCTCCACCGATCGCGGCGATACCTCACATGTGTGGTTTGAACACCGTTTTCACATGCAGGCGCTGCTCACGTATGCGTTCGCTTCTGCGCGCAAACTCGTCGAAACGGGGCGCTTTAAATTTTTTTATTTTTTTTTTATTATTTATTTTACTTTCTTTTTTTTATTTTTACACTGTTTTTAAAAATAAAATAAAAATTAGGTCACTTTTATTCCTATTACAAGGAATGTAAACATCTCTTGTATTAGAAAAAAGCATGACAGGTCCTCTTAAATATGAGATCAAAAAGACCTCACATCTCATATTTACACTAAAATGCAATAAAAAATAAAAATAAAAATTGTCATTTGAAAAAATTAAAAAAAAAAAATGTCCCTTTAAGAGCTATGGGCGAAAGTGAAGTTTTGACGCCGCTTCCGCCCTGCTATGGTATGGAGACGGGTGGGGGGCCATCTTCCCCTCACTCAGCTCCATACCCATCCACGGACTGGACCCGATGGCCTCCGCTGATACTGATGGCTCCGCTAAGTGGCGGGAGGGTGGGGGGCTAGGGTGACCACATTTCCAAACTACCATTCAGGGACACCCCCCCTTCTCAAAAATCAGCTTGTGCTGTAACGAATCACAGCACAGCGATTGGAAACAAGAGGCGGGATTTATAATTTCTCCAATCACAAGCAGGGGGCGGGGATTGTGCACCTCCAGGCATTCCTGGCCAGGACAAGTGTCTGTCAGTGAGTAAAGCGGTGATGTGGCGGCCTTTTTTGGGGGCATGGGCCGCTGGTCAGGTCAGGTGATAAGAAAGTTGTCATTCAGCACTGAGGCCGTGTTGTCTTGAATACAATCCTCATGGTGGAGTTCTCAATTCTCTAACACGTCTCTCTCTTCCTCCTGCAGATGGGTTGGCTGAAATCTACTTGATGGACACTCCCCTTACTTGGTGGGACGCCCTCCGCTACTGCCGCCAACACTACACCGACCTGTTAAGTGTGTCCGATGACCGCACCCAAAACCTTGTGGCTGCCATGATTAAGCAGGCCGGAGCGTTGGGGACCGGACTATGGATCGGCCTCCGCAGGCACAAAGTATGGGGGTACCTATACTGGATGGATGGACAACCCACCGACTACATGAACTGGGGGGACGGTATGCCCAGCGACCCCCTCACCAACCTGTGTACCCTCATCTCACTAGAAAACAACTTCACCTGGTATGACCAGTGCTGTGCCACCCACCTTGGTTTTATCTGCTACTGACCCCCTTCCCCCCAGGGTATATAACACCCACCAATCACTACTGACCCCCTCCCCCGGGATATATAACACCCACCCATCACTACTGACACCCCTCCCCCCAGGATATATAACACCCACTAATCACTACTGACACCCCTCCCTACCAGGATATATCACACCCACCAATTATACTGACCCCCTCCCCCCCCAGGATATATAACACCCACCAATCATTACTGACCTCCTCCCCCGGGATATATAACACCCACCCATCACTACTGACACCCCTCCCCCCAGGATATATAACACCCACCAATCACTACTGACACCCCTCCCCCCGGGATATCTAACACTCACCCATCACTACTGACACCCCTCCCTCCAGGATATATAACACCCACTAATCACTACTGACACCACTCCCTCCAGGATATATAACACCCACCAATCACTACTGACCCCTCCCCCAGGATATATAACACCCACCCATCACTACTGACACCCCTCCCCCCGGGATATCTAACACCCACCAATCACTACTGACACCCCTCCCCCCAGGATATAAAACACCCACCCATCACTACTGACACCACTCCCTCCAGGATATATAACACCCACCAATCACTACTGACCCCTCCCCCAGGATATATAACACCCACCCATCACTACTGACACCCCTCCCCCCGGGATATCTAACACCCACCAATCACTACTGACACCCCTCCCCCCAGGATATAAAACACCCACCCATCACTACTGACACCACTCCCTCCAGGATATATAACACCCACCAATCACTACTGACCCCTCCCCCAGGATATATAACACCCACCCATCACTACTGACACCCCTCCCCCTGGGATATCTAACACCCACCAATCACTACTAACACCCCTCCCCCCAGGATATATAACACCCACCAATCACTACTGACACCCCTCCCCCCGGGATATCTAACACCCACCCATCACTACTGACACCCCTCCCTCCAGGATATATAACACCCACCAATCACTACTGACACCCCTCCCCCCGGGATATCTAACACCCACCAATCACTACTGACACCCCTCCCTCCAGGATATATAACACCCACCAATCACTACTGACACCCCTCCCCCCGGGATATCTAACACCCACCAATCACTACTGACACCCCTCCCCCCGGGATATCTAACACCCACCCATCACTACTGACACCCCTCCCTCCAGGATATATAACACCCACCAATCACTACTGACCCCTCCCCCAGGATATATAACACCCACCAATCACTACTGACACCCCTCCCTCCAGGATATATAACACCCACCAATCACTACTGACACCCCTCCCCCCGGGATATCTAACACCCACCCATCACTACTGACACCACTCCCTCCAGGATATATAACACCCACCAATCACTACTGACACCCCTCCCCCCGGGATATCTAACACCCACCCATCACTACTGACACCCCTCCCCCTGGGATATCTAACACCCACCCATCACTACTGACACCCCTCCCTCCAGGATATATAACACCCACCAATCACTACTGACCCCCCTCCCCTCAGGATATATAACACCCACCCATCACTACTGACACCCCTCCCCCCGGGATATCTAACACCCACCCATCACTACTGACACCCCTCCCTCCAGGATATATAACACCCACCAATCACTACTGACCCCTCCCCCAGGATATATAACACCCACCAATCACTACTGACACCCCTCCCCCCGGGATATCTAACACCCACCCATCACTACTGACACCCCTCCCTCCAGGATATATAACACCCACCAATCACTACTGACACCCCTCCCCCCGGGATATCTAACACCCACCAATCACTACTGACACCCCTCCCCCCAGGATATATAACACCCACCAATCACTACTGACCCCTCCCCCCAGATATATAACACCCACCAATCACTAGTGTGACCCCTCCTCCCAGGATATTGACTGTCTGAGGGCCTTAAAGAGCTCCATTTATCTTGACATGATGACATCACACACATAGGCGGCTCTTTAATTAGGCAAACTAGGCGGTCGCCTAAGGCCTCGCACTCACATGGGGCCTCGTGGCCGCCCAACTTACCCAATGCATTACCCCAGTTTTGAGGGACAGGGGACCCTAACGCTGCTGTGCTCAGGCAGCGTTAAGAGCCCTGACTCAGGAGCGGGGCCGCCAGTGTCCCCAACAACCTGTGAATATCGGTGACACCACCCCCTGTGACGTCAATGACCCAGCACGCCCTCAGTCATTGACGTCACAAGGGGGCGGGTTCACCAGGTGACATCTACGGGTGGCCCCCGCCCCCTAGTTATTAAAGAGCAGGATCTGGGGGCCACCTTGTTAAAGTGGGCTTCCAGATTCCGATAAACCCCCTGTCCCGCGTGAGTGGGGCCCCATGTCAAGGTTTGCCTAAGGCCTCACAAAGCCTAGAGCCGCCTCTGATCACACATGTCCATATCAAAGGGAACTCCAGTCCCGGGATATCTGAGGTTTATGTATGACAGGTTCCACCTGAATACTCCCCGAGGAGGTTCTAATCATTGGCACCTAATCTGGAACACCACATTCTAATTTCATGGGGGTAAATATTGGGGTGCACTTACATTGTTTGTTCCCATATATGACCTTTACCTGTACGTGAATCAGGATCTAATGTTTGCCTATTAAATTACTGTATGTCTAAAAGTCAACAATTTCCAGTGTCCAGCGGTCGTATTCATATCTTCAAATGACTGGACATCATAGTACATTGTCTATACCCCACCCCATCCCAGGCACACCCATTCCATTCAGGGGTCTCCAAACTATGGCCCTTCAGCTGTTGAGGAACTTCAAGTCCCATAATGCCTCTGCCTTTGAGTGATGCCTATGGCTGCCAGTCTTGCAATGCCTTGTGGGACTTGCAGTCCATCAACAGCTGGAGGGCCGTAGTTTGGAGTTCCCTAGAGAAGGGTGATATAAAAGAACTACATTTTTGGGACTTTGAATTGAAATTATTATTATTTCAACATTAATACAACATTACTTATTTAGCTACCACTGCACCTATTACATTAATGGATGAAATGCTACATTTTTTAACCCATAAACAATCACTATGCCATGCACCATCTACTATATTATAATTCCTATATTGATCCCTACATTTATTTACTATTAATACTATTATATTATACCGCATATACTCGAGTATAAGCTGACCCGAATATAAGCCGAGGCACCTAATTTTACCACAAAAAACTGGGAAAACGTATTGACTCGAGTATGACTCGACTCCATGTGCATACCTCACTGTGCCCATGCCTCACTGTGTCCATGTGCATGCCTCACTGTGCCCATGCCTCACTGTGTCCATGTGCATGCCTCACTGTGCCTCACTTTGCCTCACTGTGTCCATGTGCATGCCTCACTGTGCCCATGCCTCACTGTGTCCATGTGCATGCCTCACTGTGCCTCACTTTGCCTCACTGTGTTCATGTGCATGCCTCACTGTGCCCATGCCTCACTGTGTCGATGTGCATGCCTCACTGTGCCTCACTTTGCCTCACTGTGTCCATGTGCATACCTCACTGTGCCCATGCCTCACTGTGTCCATGTGCATGCCTCACTGTGCCCATGCCTCACTGTGTCCATGTGCATGCCTCACTGTGCCCATGCCTCACTGTGTCCATGTGCATGCCTCACTGTGCCTCACTTTGCCTCACTGTGTCCATGTGCATACCTCACTGTGCCTATGCCTCACTGTGTCCATGTGCATGCCTCACTGTGCCCATGCTTCACTGTGCCCATGCCTCACTGTGCCCATGACTAAACTGACGTTTAACATGGGAGTCTATGGAAGTGGTGCATGGCTTTAAAAAATCGGTGCTCCCCGGCTGTAGGTCTCCCAGACAAAAAACTTTGCACACTTGTGGATGAGAAATGGGGCTACATGTGTGCCAAGTTTGGGATCCAGGGGACCTACGAACGGCCGATACCATAGTTGCCAACATTGCAAAAAAAACATCTGGGACACTTTTTTTGTATTGAGGCGGAGCCTTGCTATAATCAGGGGGCGGGGCATTCGTTTGTAGGCGTGGCATGCTGGAGTGAAAAATGCGGCGTGGTTTACGTACGGTAGTGGGTGTGGTTTAAATGGGCGTGGTTTAAAGGGGTGTGGTTTACGCACGATAGTGGGTGTGGTTTAAATGGGCGTGGTTCAAAGGGGTGTGGCTAGAGTCCGAGGTGAGAGAAAGAGAGAGAAAGAAATAGAAAGAAAGAAGCCAGATCCTACACCACAACAGTAATGTGTAACAAAATTGGCAGATAAGGATACTCCAAAACACCTGTTGGCGCTTCAATCATCCCGGCACCATGGATGTTACGGTGTCAGGATGATTGAAGTGCATTATTTCTATTTTTACATTGTAATATAAAATGAAATCATTCAACTCACCATAATGCCGAATCAGTGGAAGCCCTGAGCGTGTTACCTGCCACGTCACCTGCCACCAGATGGCCTCCCCAGCAGTCCGTCCTTGCATCAGGTGCCTCCCCAGCAGTCCGTCCTTGCATCAGGTGCCTCCCCAGCAGTCCGTCCTTGCATCAGGTGCCTCCCCAGCAGTCTGTCCTTGCATCAGGTGCCTCCCCAGCAGTCCGTCCTTGCATCAGGTGCCTCCCCAGCAGAGCCCCCTCCACACTTGTGGACAAGGGTCCAAAAATCATGATTGTCCCGGGAAATTCGGGACTGTTGGTAACTATGCAGGCGTCCCCAGTGGAGTCCCCCCTTACATCAAGTGTCCCCAGAGGAGTCCCTCCTTACATCAGGCGTCCCCAGCGGAGTCCCTCCTTACATCAGGCGTCCCCAGAGGAGTCCCTCCTTACCTCAGGCGTACCCAGCGGAGTCCTTCCTTACATCAGGTGTACCCAGAGGAGTCCCCCTTACATCAGGTGTCCCCAGCAGAGTCCCCCCTTACATCAGGCGTCCCCAGCAGAGTCCCCCCTTACATCAGGCGTCCCCAGCGGAGTCCCCCCTTACATCAGGCGTCCCCAGCGGAGTCCCCCCTTACATCAGGCGTCCCCAGTGGAGTCCCCCTTACATCAAGTGTCCCCAGCGGAGTCCCCCCTTACCTCAGGCGTCCCCAGCGGAGTCCCCCCTTACCTCAGGCGTCCCCAGCGGAGTCCCCCCTTACATCAGGCGTCCCCAGCGGAGTCCCCCCTTACCTCAGGCGTCCCCAGCGGAGTCCCCCCTTACATCAGGTGTCCCCATCGGAGTCCCCCCTTACATCAGGCGTCCCCAGCGGAGTCCCCCCTTACATCAGGCGTCCCCAGCGGAGTCCCCCCTTACCTCAGCCGTCCCCAGCGGAGTCCTCCCTTACCACAGGCGTTCCCAGCGGAGTCCCCCCTTACCACAGGCATCCCCAGCGGAGTCCCCCCTTAACCACAGGCGTCTCCTGTCTCGGCCGCCATTATTGTTTCCCCTTCCCCGAAGGGGAACAAAATAGAGGCGGAGCCGACAGTGTGGCTGAAAAAAAAAAAAAATTAAGCTGTGGCGCTGCCGACCCCCGCCCCTTTCCATTACAGACAGACCTGCAGCGGGGCGGGGCGGGGGGGTGGCCTGCCGGCCAGCCAAAACACAGATGTAGTACAATAGAAGATAAAGCTGCTGCGGCGCCGCCCACCCCCGGGGAGGTGCGGGGTGTGGGCGGCGCCGCAGCGGCTTTATTTTCTATTGTACTACATCCGTGTTTTGGTCTTCTTGAACATGGCGGCCGGCCGAGAAATTGTCTCCGCCAGCCGTGGACCTCTAGCGGCGGCGGCCTGCGGCGTCCAAATTCGGGGAAAACGGGAAAAATCGGATTGGCCGGGACATTGGCCGGGACAAAATAAATCCGGGAAAAGGGTTTGAATCCCGGGAATGTCCCGGCCAATCCGTGACTGTTGGCAACTATGCGATACCAGGGCCCCAAAGTCACCAGAGAAATGACCGTTTAACATGGGAGTCTATGGAAGGGGTGCCCGGCTTTGAAAAATCGGTGCTCCCTGGCCATAGGACTCCCGGACAACAAACTTTGCACACTTGTAGAGGAAGAGTGGGGCTACATGTGTGCCAAGTTTGGGGTCCAGGGGACCTACGGACGGCCGGTACCGGGTCCCCAAATATGCGGAAAAATAGGCGCAAAAAGGTGACTCGAGTATAAGCCGAGGGGGGCATTTTCAGCACAAAAAAATGTGCTGAAAAACTCGGCTTATACTCGAGTATATACGGTAATTTTTTCAGATGGTATACACCCTTATGTCCTTTTCACAACCCATGGGGCAACTACCCTCGGAATGTTCTTCCCCTGGTTGGTTTTTCCATCTTGATGCTTTTGGGGTTAGCCTCCTCAGGTTTCGGGGCGGACTAACATTCCAGCCTACCTCCAGTTCCCTCAGTCCATGTCCAGACTCTGATTTGACTTGCCAGTATGAGTGACCAATTTTTACTATTTTTATTTATTTTTCTCTAGTCTTTATTACATTTTTACATGATCACTTATCTACTTTTAAACATCCTTAGACAATATCTCTGCATCTGCTCCTGAAGAGTAGCGCTACAGCTACGAAACACGTCGAGCTAATAGATGCCTTCCCTACTGTCTTTTTATTCAAGATTAGTGATGAGCCGAACACCCCCGGAAAATCTTTAAGAAAAATGGCATAGCTACCCCATGACCCCCCCCCTACCCCAGCCCATTACCAGCCCCTTTGGGTCTTGTATGGATATTAAGGGGAACCCCGCACATAAAATAAAAAAGGCCCTATATACTCTGAACAGCCGTATACAGGCGGTGCATACAAGACAGGGAATGTAGGTTTGTTCTTATGTAGAATCTGTTTGTAATTTTGAACAGGTACATTGTTGAAGTGTAGCTCCAGCCCAAAAATCTATTTTTAAACTTTTTGGAAAACATAGGTAAGGGTTATCACCCCTGTAACATTTGTTTTGCTGTCTGTGCCCCTGTTCAGAACATTTCACCTCACTTTCCGTCCCAATGACAACTGTTTTTGAAATGTGGTGTTTTTCTTGAAACAAGGATTGCTGATAAAGCATCAGTACAGAGGAGACACCTTTCTCCCATATTAATTCTTACAGGAGAGAATTTTCCTTCCTAGGGGTAGATTTCCTCTCACTTCCTGTTGTCTTCTTGCGTTTGCAAGTAGGAGTCGTTTGTAAGTTGGATGTTTGAAAGTAGGGACCTGCCGTATATACTCTGCAGAAATAGGCCCCTTAGTTGTTGGTGTTGGCACAACACTGTAAGCACTCACAGTTACTCTTGGTTGGTGCTGGAACGCCCTGCTGTCAACTATTATATCAGGAATTTTAATTACATATAATTGTTGAACAGTGGTAGTAAAAATTGGGCCTTTGATGGTGGTGCTGGTGCCACAACACTGTAAGCCCTGACAGTTACTCTTGGTGGGTGCAGCAATGGGCCCTGCTGTGAATTATTAGATCAAGAATTGTAATTGCATGCCCCTGTTGAACAGGGGCTGAAAAATTGGGCCTTTCGTGGTGGTGGTGGTGGTGGCGTTGCCACAACACTGTAAGCCCTCAGAGTTACTCTTGGTGGGTGCAGGAATGGGCCCTGCTGTGAATTATTAGACCAAGAATTGTAATTACATGCCCCTTTTGAACAGGGGCTGAAAAATTGGGCCTTTCGTGGTGGTGGTGGTGGTGGCGTTGCCACAACACTGTAAGCCCTCAGAGTTACTCTTGGTGGGTGCAGCAATGGGCCCTGCTGTGAATTATTAGATCAAGAATTGTAATTGCATGCCCCTGTTGAACAGGGGCTGAAAAATTGGCCCTTAGGCACTGGTGGCACAACACTACAACCCCTCACAGATACTGTACTTGGAGCACAGCAATGAGCCCTGTTGCAAAGTATTGCTTCAAAAATTGTAATGACACGCCCCTGTTAAACAGGGGCTGAAAAATTGGGCCTTAGGCACTGGTGGCACAACACTACAACCCCTCACAGATACTGTACTTGGAGCACAGCAATGAGCCCTGTTGCAAAGTATTGCTTCAAAAATTGTAATGACACGCCCCTTTTAAACAGGGGCTGAAAAATTGGGCCTTAGGCACTGGTGCCACAACACTACAACCCCTCACAGATACTGTACTTGGAGCACAGCAATGAGCCCTGTTGCAAAGTATTGCTTCAAAAATTGTAATTACACGCCCCTGTAAAACAGGGGCTGAAAAATTGGGCCTTAGCCACTGGTGGCGGCACCCATAAACAAAAATGATCTTCCAAGCTATCATCATCAATCGTATCATTGAGGACTCGGAGGAGGAGGATAGCCAGTCAACATAACAGCACAGGCACTCAGCATCAGCATCAGTCTTGAAGGGATGTGACATGTTAAAATCAATTAGTCTGTTATATCAGCATCAGGTGTGTGGTAGCTGGTGGTGATCCAAGACTGGTTCATCTTGATAAAAGTCAGTCGATCAACCGAGTCGGTGGACAGGCGCACCCTGTGATCCGTGACAAATCCTCCAGCAGCACTGAATGTGCGTTCCGAAAGAACGCTGGATGCAGGACAGGCCAGTAGCTCAATTGCATACTGTGCAAGCTCTGGCCAGTGATCCATCCTCAAGACCCAGTAAGCCAGAGGATCTTCGGTGGGGAAGGTGTCCAAGTCTGACCTTGCCCCTAGATATTCCTGCACCATGTTTATCAGACGCTGGCGATGGTTGCTGGAACCGATCATACTTTGGGGCTGCGGACTAAAGAATTGTCTGAACGCATCGGTCAGACGGCCACCTTCCCCACCGCTCCTTCTTTGACTGGCCGAAGCCTCAGCAACTCGTTGTCCAGGACCAGGAGTTTGTAACCTCCCAGTCTCTGGGAACGCGTTGCACAGACCTTTCTGCAAGGCCTCCCGGAGTTGTCTCATCCTCTGCTCCCTCTGCGAAGGTAACATAAGGTCCGCAACCATACCCTTGTACCGTGGATCAAGGAGAGTGGCCAGCCAGTAATGGTCCCTCTCCTTGATCCGAAGAATACGAGGATCCTTCCGCAGACTTTGCAGGATCAGGGAGGCCATGCAGCGTAGGTTTGCTGAGGCATTCGCTCCGGAGTCCTCTGGGTCACTAAGGACGACATGATCCGCAGCCACCTCCTCCCAGCCACGTACAAGTCCACTGGTTTCTTGGGACTGTAAATCATCCCTAAAAGACTGCTGCTGATGATGCTGAGTGCCAGCCTCCACCTCCATGCTGACACAATCCTCCTCCTCCTCCTCCTCCTCCTCCTCTTCCTGTGCGATGGGTGGGACAGAAGGAACACTGTCTGGGTAAAGGGGGCCTTGAGAGGCAAGGAAGTCCTCCTCTTCCTGCCTCTGTTCTGCCTCAAGTGCCCTGTCCATTATTCCACGCAGCGTGTGCTCCAACAGGTGGACAAGAGGTACAGTGTCACTGATGCATGCACTGTCACTGCTCACCATCCTCGTGGCCTCCTCAAATGGTGCCAGGACAGTGCATGCATCCCTGATCATGCCTCACTGGTGTGGAGAAAAAAAACCAAGCTCCCCTGACCCTGTCCTGGTGCCGTAGTCGCACAGGTACTCATTGATGGCCCTCTGCTGCGTGTGCAGCCGCTGCAGCATGGCCAACGTTGAGTTCCACCTGGTGGGCATGTCACATATAAGGCGGTTCTTGGGCAGGTTCAACTCCTTTTGCAGCTCAGCCAGGCGAGCACTGGCATTATAAGATCTGCGGAAATGCACACAGACTTTCCTGGCCTGCCTCAGGACATCCTGTAAGCCCGGGTACCTGCCCAAGAACCGCTGCACCACCAGGTTAAGGACGTGAGCCACACAGGGCACATGGGTCAGTTGTCCCTGTCGGAGGGCGGAGAGGAGGTTGGTGCCATTGTCGCAAACCACCATTCCTGGCTTAAGCTGGCGTGGCGTCAACCACCTCTCGGCCTGGCCCTGCAGAGCAGACAGGACCTCTGCCCCAGTGTGGCTTCTGTCCCCCAAACACACCAGCGCAAGCACGGCATGGCATCTTTTTGCCTGCGTACTTGCGTAGCCCCGTGAACGGCTACGGAGCACCGCTGGTTCATAGGACAAACCACAGGAAGAGGCCATGGAGGAAGAAGAAGAGGAGGGGGTGGAGGAGAGAGGTGTGTCACAACCAGTAGTAGCATTTTGGAGGCGTGGCGGTGGAACAACCTCCAACACTACTGCACCTTGTCCTGCATCCTTCCCAGCTGCCAAAAGAGTGACCCAATGGGCCGTGAAAGAAAGGTAACGTCCCTGTCCATGCCTGCTGGACCATGAGTCAGCGGTAATATGCACCTTACCGCTGACCGCCCTGTCCAGCGAGGCCAAGACATTGCCTTCCACATGCCGGTAGAGAGCCGGAATAGCCTTCCGTGAGAAAAAGTGGCGTTTGGGAACCTGCCACTGAGGAACCGCACATTGCACAAACTCACGGAAGGGGGCCGAGTCTACCAACTGAAAAGGCAGCAGTTGAAGCGCTAGCAATTTAGCCAAGCTAGCATTCAACCACTGGGCATGTGGATGGCTGGGAGTGAACTTCTTTCGACGGTCCAGCAGCTGGGGCAGGGAAATTTGCCTGCTAGAATCGGACGTCGGTGTACTGCTAGCAGAGTGGCCGCAAGTACTTGGCTGTGACACACCTAATTCTACACCTTCATTCCTCTCAGTGCATGTTTCAGAGAGGACTGAAGTTATAGTGGGGTTGGAGATCCCAGCTGATGCGGTGCAAGGAGAGGTCCGCTTTGTTCTTTGGTGTGGGTCTTTGAGGTAGGCTTGCCAACGAGCTGCATGGCAGGTCAACATATGTCTGGTCAGGCATGTGGTACCCAAGCGGCTGATGTTTTGGCCACGCGATATACGCTTGAGACATATGTTGCAAACAGCAGCTGTGCGATCTGATGCACTAGCCTCAAAAAAGGCCCACACCAAGGAACTTTTTGAATGACGGGCAGAGGCAGCGCCCTGCACAAGCGGAGCTCTGCGGTGTGATTCCGTCGGTGTACTGCCCTTACGCTGGCCACCAAAGGGCATCCTGCCTCGTTGGAGATGTGCCTCCTCCTCATCCTCCTCCTCCTCCTCTCTCCTATTAGGCACCCACGTGGAGTCAGTGACCTCATCATCCCCTCCCTCCTCATCACTGGAGCCAATCTGGCAGTATGCTGCAGCTGCTGGAACATGACTGCCAGATTGGTGTCCTTCTTGAGCATCCCCTCTGTCTGCTCTCACGCTACTGCCTTCCTGTAGCTGGGTTTCATCATCAGACCCTTCGAAACGCTGGGCATCCTCCTGGAGCATATACCCAACACTGTGCTCAAACAGTTCGGGGGACTCCTCAGGAGGAGGACATGGTGGGTCTAGGGAAGGAGTGACTGATGATGAGTCTGACATTGATACCAGGGAAGAGGACGCTTTGGCAGCTGCTTTGCCAGTACCCTGAGCCTGGGTGAGAGAGGATGAGGAGGAGGAGGAGGGCTTGGTCATCCACTCTACCAAGTCTTCGGCATGATGTGGCTCAACATGTCCAGCTGCCGAAAAGAAGGACAAGCGTGTCCCATGGCCATGTGCTGATGACAATGCACCGCGTCCACGACCAGCACTGTTGCCCCCAGACACAGAGCCTGCTTGTCCTCTTTTATTGCCTCCTGACTGTCTGCCTCTCCTTGTTTGCCTTCCAGACATTCTAATAGATGGCCTGCAGGGAGATGGGAAAAAAGCAATAAGGGCTACCTTCAGGTGTCCTTCTCTGTCCCTTTACTTAAGGATTTCTAAATATGGTTGAGGATGATTGCTTTTGCACAGAATAGCACAACGACAATTTCCCTGACTGTCCAAAAAACAAGGATTTCAAAGATGGTTGATGAGGAAGCACACTATAGCACAAGGAGAATTCCCCTCACTTTCCTTCTTTGTCCCTAGAAACAAGGACTCGCACAGTGAAAGAAACTGACACTCTCCCTACCTAGAGTTTTCTGTCCCTAGAAAAAATGTTTTTTTAAAGCACACTATAGCACAAGGAGAATTCCCCTCACTTTCCTTCTTTGTCCCTAGAAACAAGGACTCGCACAGTGAAAGAAACTGACACTCTCCCTACCTAGAGTTTTCTGTCCCTAGAAAAAATGTTTTTTTAAAGCACACTCTAGCACAAGGAGAATTCCCCTTACTTTCCTTCTTTGTCCCTAGAAACAAGGACTCGCACAGTGAAAGAAACTGACACTCTCCCTACCTAGAGTTTTCTGTCCCTAGAAAAAATGTTTTTTTAAAGCACACTATAGCACAAGGAGAATTCCCCTCACTTTCCTTCTTTGTCCCTAGAAACAAGGACTCGCACAGTGAAAGAAACTGACACTCTCCCTACCTAGAGTTTTCTGTCCCTAGAAAAAATGTTTTTTTAAAGCACACTATAGCACAAGGAGAATTCCCCTCACTTTCCTTCTTTGTCCCTAGAAACAAGGACTCGCACAGTGAAAGAAACTGACACTCTCCCTACCTAGAGTTTTCTGTCCCTAGAAAAAATGTTTTTTTAAAGCACGCTATAGCACAAGGAGAATTCCCCTCACTTTCCTTCTTTGTCCCTAGAAACAAGGACTCGCACAGTGAAAGAAACTGACACTCTCCCTACCTAGAGTTTTCTGTCCCTAGAAAAAATGTTTTTTTAAAGCACACTATAGCACAAGGAGAATTCCCCTCACTTTCCTTCTTTGTCCCTAGAAACAAGGACTCGCACAGTGAAAGAAACTGACACTCTCCCTACCTAGAGTTTTCTGTCCCTAGAAAAAATGTTTTTTTAAAGCACACTATAGCACAAGGAGAATTCCCCTCACTTTCCTTCTTTGTCCCTAGAAACAAGGACTCGCACAGTGAAAGAAACTGACACTCTCCCTACCTAGAGTTTTCTGTCCCTAGAAAAAATGTTTTTTTAAAGCACACTATAGCACAAGGAGAATTCCCCTCACTTTCCTTCTTTGTCCCTAGAAACAAGGACTCGCACAGTGAAAGAAACTGACACTCTCCCTACCTAGAGTTTTCTGTCCCTAGAAAAAATGTTTTTTTAAAGCACACTATAGCACAAGGAGAATTCCCCTCACTTTCCTTCTTTGTCCCTAGAAACAAGGACTCGCACAGTGAAAGAAACTGACACTCTCCCTACCTACAGTTTTCTGTCCCTAGAAAAAATGTTTTTTTAAAGCACACTATAGCACAAGGAGAATTCCCCTCACTTTCCTTCTTTGTCCCTAGAAACAAGGACTGGCACAGTAAAACACACTGACACTCTCCCTACCTATCCTTCTCTTTCCCTAAACTAAAGGAATCCAGGTTAAGCAAGAAAGAAATAAATGTCACTGTCCCTGCCTATGCTTGTCTTTCCCTGCTCCGGAACACACTACACTAGGCCGCCGTGCTGGCGGCCTTTTATAGTGTGGGGCGTGTACTAAACACCCTCAGCAATAATTGGCCACAGGCATCCTGCCTGTGGCCAATCATTGCTCTCCTCGCTGCCGGCGCTGTGATTGGCCAAGCATGCGGGGTCACAGTGCATGCTTGGCCAATCACAGCGCCTGGATGACACTGCGATGGCGTAGTGCATTGTGGGCCGTTCGCGTCACTCGAATTTGGCGCGAACGGCCCAAATCGTTCGATCTTCGTCGAACGATCGAACAGCCGATGTTCGAGTCGAACGTATGTTCGACTCGAACACGAAGCTCATCCCTATTCAAGATACCATGATTACGGTTCACTGGAATATGCCTATATATTACTTACTGTGGGAATACGTTGCAACTAGTCTGGTGTGTCATCATTATGTCATTACTGTGGCTCTAGGCCAATGTGCTATCTGTGTGTCATTACTCATTATGCTATTCTGTTCATTTATTACTATTGTATCATGTCATGGAATAAAAGTTTTTTACTTTACTATGATGGTTACTACATGTCTATGCATTTACTATATGGCACTATAGATGGCTCCACCACCAGACAGCATTATAGTACCATGCAATGCTATTTTCCTGGCTGCATGCTTCAATTCAAAGTCCCAAATTTTTATTTTATTTTATATCAACCTATCGGGGATGGAGGTACATCAAGCTGGCCTCACCTAAAAGTCCCAACCTCTTAGTTTCAATTCAATAGCCCTAGAGAAGGGTGACCAGACATCCCCGGTTTCCGGGGAGCAGTCCCCAGATTGAGGACACTGTCCCCGGACCAAGTCTGTCCCCGGATTGGATTTGAACAGGAACTGGGGCAATTTTAAAGACAGTCAGTGCAGGAGAATGAAAAAAAAATCAGAATTACACCCCCACCCCCCGCTCCGTCGCTCCTACTAGCTTAGGGGGGGTGTATTTTTTCCATTATCTGTGCCCCTTTCTGATGATCATGTGCTGGTCGGAGCGGAGGGAATATTTCTTCAGTTTCGGGTGTCCATTCAGCTCCGCTCACATGTTCTTCTGCCTTGGCTCAAGTTCCGGACAGCCGCCTGCCAGATTATCTCCTTGTCTTTCCTGGCGGAGTGATCTTCCTCCGCTCCCCACCCAGTTGTAGCCGGGGCCCGGAGAGTAATGCCGCGTACACACAAGCAGAATTCCCGTCGGAAAAAAGTTGGATGGTTTTTCCGACGGAATTCCGCTCAAGCCTGCCTTACACACACACGGTCACACAAAAGTTTGGTGAACTTTTGACTGCCAAGAACGCGGTGACATAGAAGACTACGATGAGCCGAGAAAATTAAGTTCTATGCTTCTGAGCATGCGCCGATTTGTTTCCGAACATGCATGTTTTTTTTTTTGCACGTCGGAAAAGCATACAGACGAACGGATTTCCTGATAGGATTTTTTTCCCGTTGGGAAAATAGAGAACCTGCTCTTTATCTTTTTCCGGCAGTTTTTCCGTTGGAAAATGTCAGATGGAGAATACACACGGTCGGGATTCCCGACCAAAAGCTCTCATCGGACTTTTTCCGACGGAGAATAAAACGGTCGTGTGTACGGGGCCTAAGACTTGACAGGCTGTGAGGCGGGCAGCGGCGACGATGGGCAGAGAGTCACTGATTGCCGCCATTACTAGTAAAGAAAAAAAAAAATGTCCCCGGATTCCATTTTAAAAATCTGGTCACCTTACCCTGGAGTACAGCTCTAAATAATTGACCACACTAAAGCCTCGTACACGCGGCTGGTTTTCTCGTCAAAAAACGACAAGGAAACTGCCGGCAGAGCTTTCTTGCCGAGAAAACCGGCGGTGTGTACGAGGCTTTCAGGTTTCTCGTCAAGAAAACTGGCCAGAATCTCGACGAGAAAAATAGAGAACCTGCTCTCTATTTTCTTGTCGAGATTCTCGTCGGCCTCTTTCCCGATGAGAAACCAGAGAGTGTGTACGCGTACCTGTCGCCATGGAAACCCGCGCATGCTCGAAATGATTTTGACGCATGCGCGGTAGCTTCCTAGGCATAGGTAGGGTGTAGCAAGATGGCGGTGGCGGCATCGAATGTGAAGAGCGCACGTAGTCGATGACGTCACTGCGTTCGTTCCATTTAAAAGAACAGCGGTTCTTTTGAATCGAGCGTGTGTACACTCGGCCGGGACAAGGTTCTTGTCAAGAATCTCGTCTGGAAAAACGACGTGTTTTTTCCTGACGAGATTCTCGGCCGTGTGTACGAGGCTTCAGCCCTGATGATCAATCCATGGTGAGGAATGTCTGAAGCCCTGTACACACGATCGGATTTCCTATGGTTTTTAAACCAATGGATTTTTCCATCGGAAAACCGATGAAGCTGACTGCCATCAGTCTTGCCTACACACCATCAGTCAAAAAACCGACCGTTCCAAACGCGGTGACGTAAAACACTCAGATGAGCCGAGAAAAATGAAGTTCAATGCTTCTGAGCATGCGTCGACTTGATTCTGAGCATGCGTGGGTTTTTTATCCGATGGAGTTCCCCACAGACGATCGGAATTTGCTATCGGTTTTTTATCCATCGGAAAAATTTAAAACATGTTCTATTTTTTGACACCGATGGAAAAAAGACCGATGGAGCCCACACACGATCGGTTTGTTCGATGAAAAAAAATCCATCGGACTGTTTTCATCGGTAAAACCGATCGTGTGTACGCGGCTTGAATGTTGCAGAAACAAATATTAGACTGATAATGATATGAATTGCAGAGCTGTCAGGTCTGAGGGGTTGACTCTGCACGAGTGAGACCATAACCAGAGGCTGCCGGTGGAATGTGGTTCTTGTGGTTTGATTTAGGATTGGATATGAGATGTCACCGAGCTAACACTGAGACACTGAGACGCCTGCTTCTGTTTTTCATGACTTTGTTTCTCTGAAAAGAATCTGCAGTGCGTGTTTGTTCCTAGAAACGGGCGTGTTTTCTAAGTACACCTTTTTCGTGTGAAAAGAAAGTGCTTTTCACCGTGGAAGCTTCAAGTTCTGAAGAACTCGTATCGGTATCACTTGTTGTTTTGCATGTTTGAGATCTCCCGGCAGATTTTCAGAGGTTCAGAAAAGAAAGAACTAGAAGTATGCAGCCCATCACGTCCATTTTCTGCATTTTCCTGAACGTTTGCCCCACAAATGATTATGTTAGCAGATCAGGAACTGAGCGAGGTTTCCCAGGACTGTCACTGACCACAGTGACCGCTTGCAGGTGGCAAGGGGGGGGGGGGGGGAAACATTGACTGGTTTGGTCCTGTCCAACAGATACAACGACAGTTGCTGCCAACTAGACATGTGCAATTTGTTTAGTTACGAATTCGTTATTCGTCAAGATTCGTTATATTCGTTAATTCGTAAACATACGAATGAACGAACGGTTTACTAAAATTACCAACGAACAACGAATTATCGAAAAGAACGAATATGGAAAACAATGAAAATACGAAATTAATAAATTAGAAATAGCGAAAATACGAAAAAGTGAAAAAACGAAAACATAGAAACAACGAAAATACCGAACAAAGATTAAAAATAACGAAAATCAAAATGAACGAAATAAAAAAAAAAAATTACGAATATTCGGAAAACGGAAATCAAAACAACAAATTCGTTAGTTCTGAAATATTTCTGGACGTTGGCCAATAAGCTTGTCCCTTCCCCTGAAGAGGTTGTCCCTTCCCCTGAAGAGGTTGTCCCTTCCCCCAATGAGCTTGTTTCTTATTCCCTTGTGTGTTTTTCTGTGTTAAGCCTCGTACACACGGTCGGACTTCCATCGGACCTTTCCGTGGTTTTTTGTCCGAACGGAGTTGGTTGGGAACACCCATAGCATACACACGCTCGGACTTTTCTGCAAACTTTCTTAAAACTTCTTACAACATCACGTGTTTTTTCTGCTCTTTTCCGATCTTTACCGCCACCCTTTGGTCAACTTCTGCTATTGTTGGTTGATTTTAACATTAGTTGTTTTGTCCATCGGACTAAAGTCCGATGGTTTTCTGTACACACGGTCGGACTTTGCTCCATCGGACTTTTGTTGGGCAAAAGTTTGTCCGTTTGCAGACCCAACTTTTGTCCGATGAAATCCAAAACCAAACGAAAAAAGTTTGTCCGATGGAGCGTACACACGGTCGGATTGTTGGTCCAACTTGCTTAAAACGAAGTTTGTTGGGCAAAAGTCCGACCGTGTGTACGGGGCTTAAGACTGCAGTGCATTCCATCCAGAGTCCAGATAGGTTGTGGTTGGGTAGGTGGCACTGTTTTGGTGGATTTGTGAGTAAAGTTGTGACTTGTGAAAGAGAAATTCTTTGTTTCTTATGCCGCGTACACACGATCATTATTCACGGCGGTTAAAAAACCGCCGTGAATAATGACAGGAAAAACGAGGGAACCGCTTGGTTCCCTACACACGGTCGTTTTTCCCGTCATTTTTTCTCTTGACGAGAAAAACGACCGTCTGTGGGCTCCGCGGCAGTGTTTCCCTATGGGAAAACTGCCGCGGAAAAAAATGCTGGAAAAAACGACGAGAAAATTTAGAACATGTTCTAATTTTTCTCGTCGTTTTTTATGCCGTTTTTCTCACCGAGAAAAACAACCGTTTTTCTCGGCGAAATGAAAAAATGCAGTTTTTCTCGTCGAGAAAAGCGGTGGTGTGTACGCGGCATTAAGCATACTCTGTCTAGATTCTAATTTCTATATTACGAATTATGCCCCGATTACAAAGCTACGAAAACAATGTTACGAAAGTACGAATAAATGAGCCGGTCAATCTCAAGAAAGTACGAAGTAGTGTTTAGAATAAACGGAAAATGTATTCTAACGAAAGTACGAATGTAATTAAAATCGACAAAAGTACAATTTTCCAATCAACGGAAATTAGACACGGAAATACCAATCATTGCAAATCAATGAAAATATAGTTCTTACGAAAATACGAAAGCGGCCGAAAATAAAATATAAAGAAAAATACGAATTTCGAATCAACGAAAATTAGACTAACGGAAAAACGAATCAACGGAAAAATAACCCTTACGGAAATACGAAAGAGTCCGAATACGATAACCCACGTCTTACGAAATTACGAATCGTTACGAATCAACGGAAACGCACAGAAACTAAACCAAACTAAACAAATTTTTATGTTGTGCACATGTCTACTGCCAACTTGTAATTAATAATTATTACTAGGGATGCACCGATACTGGTATCAGTATCGGGGCCGATGCTAGGCATTTTCGCGAGTATCGGTACTCGCAGAAATGCTCCGATACCCTAACCCGATACCGGAAGTGACGTGTACTGGACACGCTTGTCTCCCTGAAGGGAGATGCCAGCGTCCCAGCTAGTATGGTCAGGGGCAGGGGGGGGGGGCCTCAGGAAGGTATTATGCACTTTCTCTGACCTGACCCTGATGCCTGAATACCGACACCCCCCGAATGATCTGGCTGCAGAGAGGAAGCTTGCAGTGGGGGATGTCTGTGCAAGGGCCGGCAAGGTACTTCACATTAGTACAACAACAGTAAGGCATGTGCACAATGTAGATTTTAAAGGAGGGGGGAGAAGATGAAGGCAGTAGAGGAGGGGTGAGCACGAGTCAGAGTTGAGGAGGGGTGGATGGGGGATCATGTGAATGAGAATTCAGTGGAATGTTGTGGTGGAGGAAAACTGGACCCTGCACTCTGCATGTATGACCCTGCACTCTGCATGTAATGTGCCTGAAATCTGCATGTAATGTGCCTGGACCCTGCACTCTGCATGTAATGTGCCTGAAATCTGCATGTAATGTGCCTGGACCCTGCACTCTGCATGTAATGTGCCTGGACCCTGCACCCTGCATGTAATGTGCCTGGACCCTGCACCCTGCATGTAATGTGCCTGGACCCTGCACCCTGCATGTAATGTGCCTGGACCCTGCACCCTGCATGTAATGTGCCTGCACCCTGCACTCTACATGTAATGTGCCTGAACCCTGCACTCTGCATGTAATGTGCCTGGACCCTGCACTCTGCATGTAATGTGCCTGCACCCTGCACTCTGCATGTAATGTGCCTGAACCCTGCACTCTGCATGTAATGTGCCTGGACCCTGCACTCTGCATTTAATGTGCCTGGACCCTGCACTCTGCATGTAATGTGCCTGGACCCTACACTCTGCATGTAATGTGCCTGGACCCTGCACTCTGCATGTAATGTGCCTAAACCCTGCACTTTGCATGTAATGTGCCTGAACCCTGCACTCTGCATGTAATGTGCCTGGACCCTGCACCCTGCATGTAATGTGCCTGCACCCTGCACTCTGCATGTAATGTGCCTGAACCCTGCACTCTGCATGTAATGTGCCTGGACCCTGCACTCTGCATGTAATGTGCCTGAACCCTGCACTCTGCATGTAATGTGCCTGAACCCTGCACTCTGCATGTAATGTGCCTGGACCCTGCACTCTGCATGTAATGTGCCTGGACCCTGCACTCTGCATGTAATGTGCCTGGACCCTGCACTCTGCATGTAATGTGCCTGAACCCTGCACTCTGCATGTAATGTGCCTGGACCCTACACTCTGCATGTAATGTGCCTGGACCCTGCACTCTGCATGTAATGTGCCTGAACCCTGCACTTTGCATGTAATGTGCCTAAACCCTGCACTTTGCATGTAATGTGCCTGAACCCTGCACTCTGCATGTAATGTGCCTGGACCCTGCACTCTGCATGTAATGTGCCTGGACCCTGCACTCTGCATGTAATGTGCCTGGACCCTGCACTCTGCATGTAATGTGCCTGGACCCTGCACTCTGCATGTAATGTGCCTGAACCCTGCACTCTGCATGTAATGTGCCTGGACCCTGCACTCTGCATGTAATGTGCCTAAACCCTGCACTTTGCATGTAATGTGCCTGGACCCTGCACTCTGCATGTAATGTGCCTGGACCCTGCACTCTGCATGTAATGTGCCTGAACCCTGCACTTTGCATGTAATGTGCCTAAACCCTGCACTTTGCATGTAATGTGCCTGAACCCTGCACTCTGCATGTAATGTGCCTGGACCCTGCACTCTGCATGTAATGTGCCTGGACCCTGCACTCTGCATGTAATGTGCCTGGACCCTGCACTCTGCATGTAATGTGCCTGAACCCAGAGAGTCCTGGAGCAATGACAAAAGGGGAAATAAGCGGAGGGACGGCATGACAGGTGAGACAGGCCGTAGCCAGCAGAGGTTGTGTTTCCCTTTAAGAGAAGGGGGGTGGCCGTGGGGAAGAAGGGGAGGGGGAGCGCAGTTAGTCAGGGAGGAAGTGACGTTTTCTCACTTCCTCCATTTCACTCACGAGGTAGAAAGCTTCACAGCCGGTGCCATGGCTGATGTGGCTGAACTAATAGCGCAATTGCGGGCTGCGGTGGCCGCGCAGGGGGCAGATTGGCTGCAGGAGCAGGTTGCTGCAGTGGTGGATGAGCGGGCGGCGGCGCCCGCCGGGGGGGGGGGGTCGCTCCGGGGCGCGCTAGGCGGTCCAGGCCGCCTGAGCGGTACAGTCCGGAGGCATCCCCGAGTGTTTCAACTTCCGTCCGGAGACCCGTTGGGGGCCCTCCGGCCGCATCCCCTGGCCGCACGCAGCCTGTGTCGGCTGGGGGGGCCGGGAGGAATCCGCGCCGTGGACGGAGTTCGGAGGTGGGGGAGACGAGTGGCCCTCTTGCCCCTCCCCCTGCCGCGCGTCGGAGATGCGGTGACATCGCGGTCGAGGCTGCGGGGGATGCCCGGAACAGCCGTGCGGCCCAGCGGGGAGGATCCAGTTCGCGGGCCAGTGGCTGGGAGGCGGTGGCGGTCAGGGGTCCGGCGGTGCCAGCAGGACGAGCGGTGAGGGGTTTGGCGCCTAGAGTGACGGATGGAAGTCGAGCGGATGACACCCGGGCCAGGGGGCGGACCCGCAGTCCGTCGGTGGAGGTTGCGAGTGGGTCAGGTGTGCCGGGATCGAGGGGACGTGAGGCCCAGCCGCGACAACCCTTGCCACGTGGGTCGCGTCCGCAGGGTGTGCAGCCAGCGCTTGTGTCGGCGGGATCGGATAACAACAGGTCTGAAGGGGAGCTGTCCGGGTCAGACGGTGGCGAGGACTCGGGACAACTGGCTTCGATGGAGAACAGTTCGGCGGCTGGTGGACCCAGTCTCAGGCAGCCCGGTAAGTCCCACTCTTCGGTGGTCATTTGTTCCTTATTACAAGATTTATTGGGTCAAGGGGGTGTTGGGGGGGGCTTAGGCGCGACACCTGGGTCGCGTTCTTCCCCACCGGGGAAAAAAGCGGCAGGGGAGACGCAGGACTTGTGGTCTGGGTTGGAGGATTTGGTCAGGCGTTTTAAGCTGGGCGGGGGCGACATGGGGTCGCCCGCGGCGGCTTGGGGGAAAACAGGGGGTTCATCGCAGGGGGTGGGGCTTTCGGATGCAACCGGGGCCCTAGGCGTGCAAGCGGTAGAGGTGTCAGAGGAGGTGCAGGCCCCATTGGAAGGGGGGGCGGCCACAACAGGGGGGCAAGTGGCTACGGGAGAGAAAAACAAGGAAGTGATCAGGCTGGCGGACGCCGCTAAGAATGAGATGTACATTTGTTTTGAGGCACCGTTAGGAACTCACCTCAAGCCGGAGGTCAGAGAAAAGCTGTGGAAAGGTGAGTATGTGGAAATCTTCACGTTGCTCCCCTTGGACAAATTCAACCTGGATAGGGTGAAGCCGGAAGAGAGCAGGAAGGAGGATGAGGAAAAGAGGCGTTATCGTCTTATACCCCGTACTTTCACCAATTGGTTGCAAGCGTTTGCGATCATGGCTTGTGTGATAGGGCAGAAGGCCCCGGAACATTGTTCTGGGCTGTTCATTTATTTGGAGGCGGTTAGCGAAGCGTACAGGACGTATGGTGGCGTAGCCTGGTTGAGGTATGACGAACAGTTCCGGCAGAGGATGGCCATGAGACCAGGACTGCGATGGGATCACAAGGACATCAACTTGTGGATGCGACTGATGACAGCGTCGCGGGCATCCAATCAGTTTTTTCAGGGGGGGGTCGGAGGTGCTGCGGCCTCAGGACAACCGACCGAGAAAAGGTGGGGCTACTGCTGGCAGTTCAACGAGGGCACGTGCAAGTACGGAGCAAGCTGTCGCTTCAAGCATGTGTGTTCAGGATGTGGGGGCAGTCATGCCTTGTCCAAATGCTTTAAGCGAGGCAGGGGTCGCCCCGGGGATTTTGGGGGAAAAGGGAACAACGCCAATACGGGTGGAAAGGATGCTTCCCTTTCTCAATAGGTATCCCGACAGGCGTGCAGCCAAGTTGTTAGAGGAGGGTTTCGCCGGTGGTTTCAGAATTCCTTGCGCGCCGTTTGCAGTCCCCCCGGCAGCCAAGAACCTCCGGTCTGCATTGCTACATCCTTTGGTGGTTTCAGAGAAGCTGGAGAAGGAGGTGCAGTTAGGGCGGATATCCGGACCGTTCACAGATGCGCCCATACCTGATTTAGTGGTGTCTCCCTTGGGGGTTGTCCCCAAGAGGGAACCTCAAAAATTTCGCTTGATTCATCACCTGTCCTTTCCCAGGGGTGGGTCGGTGAACGATGCTCTTGCGCCGAAGGACTGCACGGTATCGTACACCTCCTTCGATGCGGCTGTGACATGGGTGCGTAGGTGTGGACGGGGAGCGCTGTTGGCAAAAGCCGATGTTCAATCTGCTTTTCGGTTGCTACCAGTACACCCGGACAGCTTTCGTTTCTTGGGCTGCATGTGGGAGGGGGCTTACTACGTGGACCGTTGTTTGCCCATGGGTTGCTCCATCTCTTGCGCGCTCTTTGAGACTTTTAGTTCGTTCTTAGAATGGGTGGTCCGGGACGTGTCGGGGATCAGTTCGATCATCCACTATCTGGATGACTTTCTGTGTGTGGGCCCGCCGGGGTCTACCGTTTGCAAGGTCCTGCTGGGGACGCTGCAATACGTGGCCGACCGTTTTGGGGTCCCTTTGGCCCCTGAGAAGACAGAGGGCCCCACGTCGTCCTTAGTTTTTCTGGGCATAGAGCTGGATTCAGAGAAGATGGAATGCCGGCTGCCGGAGGATAAGCTGGAAGCATTGAAGGAGGAGGTGCGAGGTGTTATCGGCCGTCGTAAGATTCAGTTGCGACAGATGCAGTCACTATTGGGTAAGTTGTGTTTCGCTTGCAGGATAATGCCCATGGGCAGGGTATTTAGCCGCAGGTTGTCGGCTGCGACAGCCGGGGTGCGGGTTCCTACTCATTTTGTAAGCCTAACCAGAGAGCTTCGTGAGGATTTGGAAGTGTGGCACGGATCCCTGGAATCCTTCAATGGGCGGGCGTTGTGGATGAAGGGGCCCGTTAGCAATTTCGATCTGGACTTGTTTACAGATGCGGCTGGCTCCACGGGGTATGGGGCGTTCTGTCAGGGAAAATGGAGTGCGGCTCCATGGCCAAAGGAGTGGGAGGAAGCGGGGTTCTTGAAGAACCTGGTACTATTGGAACTTTTCCCAATTGTGGTGGCGTTTGAGTTATGGGGGGATTCATTCCGGAATAGCAAGGTGCGCCTAAACGGTGATAACATGGGAGTGGTTCAGGTAGTGAATAAAGTGTCGGCCACATCACAGCCAGTGGTGCGTTTGCTGAGGCATTTGGTTTTGCGCTGCTTGCAGTTCAATGTATTTGTGTACGCAGTACATCTTCCTGGGGTGGATAACACCCTGGCTGACGCGTTGTCTCGTTTTCAGTGGGACAGGTTCCGGGAGTTGGCACCAGCAGCGGAGCAACGAGGGGTTACCTGTCCCGACTGGATGTGGGACATTGCCTTGACAGCGCAGCACAGTGGATTAAACGGTCGGTGAGTGGGGCCACGTGGAATGCCTATGCTAAGGTGTGGCAGGAGTGGGGGTCATTTGTTCGGGGGGCTGGGAGTTTCCCCGGGGGGTGGAGAAGAGGGAGCGGCTCTGATTTATTTTCTCACATTGAAAATGGAGCAAGGCGTTTCTGTGTCCGCGGTGGACCGTACACTAGCGGGTTTGGCGTTTCTGTTCAAATGGCAGGGTTGCAAGGACCATACTAAAGAATTTTGGGTGAAGCAGGCAGTGAAGGGGTACAGAAAAGGTCGGAAGGCGGCTGATAGCCGCAGGCCGGTCTCGTTCAGAATGTTGGAAAAATTGTTTCTGCAGCTGCGCTCCGTGTGCAGTTCGGAATATGAGTGTCAGTTGTTCCGGGCAGCATTCACGCTTGCCTTTTTTGGGGCCCTGAGGGTAGGAGAGCTGGTCAGTTCTTCCAAAATGGCTCCGGGGGGGTTGTTGGCGCAGGATGTGGAATGTTCGGGAGATTTGGTGGGCATATGGGTAAGCAGGTCCAAAACGGATCAAGTAGGAAAAGGTATGCGGCTTCAGTTGTTTCGCATCCCAGAGGCGTCAATCTGTCCTGTACGGGCGGTGGAATCCTTTTGTTCCATGCGTCCGGGACTAGAGAGTTCTTTTCTTATGCATCGGGATGGGGCAGCGTTGTCAAGGTTTTAATTCATAGCGGTGTTCAAAAAATGTTTGGTGGCAGCGGGGTATGACCCGACGGGTTATGCCTCTCACTCCTTCCGCATTGGGGCAGCTACGGAGGCGGCTAGGGCAGGACTGCAGGCGGACGCGGTGAGGAAGATTGGGAGGTGGGAGTCTGATAGGTTTCGCCTTTATGTTCGCCCTCAGCTGTTACAGGAGTAAAGGGCATTTGGGTAGGTGTTGTATGGGGTCTGGGCGTTGGCAGTTTAGAATGTGCCATTAATTCGTTGTCCTAATGTTATTTCCATGTTTTTCAGGTGGTGAACCCAGACTAGTTTGGATTTTGGGTCACTCGTACGTGTTCTGGGGGGCGAAACGGGCCGATGTTCGGCCCAATGGACGGCAGTTAGGAATTCCCTTACGAGAAGCACGGGTCCGTTGGATCGGGGTGCCGGGTATGACGTGGAGTGGGGTTATGCTGGAAATACAGAGGTTCGCTGGTCGGGAGAGGGCACCGGATGTATTGGTGCTACATGCGGGAGGCAACGACATGGGGGCCAGATCAATGCACCAACTGATACGGGACGTTAAGTCTGATTTTTTAAGGTTGCGCACTACATTCCCGGGTATGGTGGTTATTTGGTCGGACATGGTAGGCAGGACATCCTGGTGGTGGGCATGGTCGGTGGACAAAGTCAATAAGGCCCGGATAAAAGTCAATAAGGAAGTGGGGAGATTTTTTGTGAGGAACGGGGGCCTGGTGGTGCGCCACCGCGAATTGGAGGTGGATACGTGGAGGTACCTAAGGGGAGATGGGGTCCACCTGAATGCAGTGGGCATTGACCTGTGGAACATGGGTTTGCAGGAAGGAATTCAGCAGGCCCTTAGGGTGTGGGGTTGCTCGCAAGGGTAAGGTTTTACCCCTTGCGAGCTGTGGCGGAGTTTGGTTCCTGGAAAAGGAGGTAAAAGGAGAAGGTCTGGAGAAAAAGGTGGTACCCATACGTGGTATGGGGTTTTTTGAGTACCTTCTGGTCAACAAGGGTTAACCATGAAGGGGGGTAAATGGTAGGGCACTGCGACCAGGTGTACCGTCTCCGAGTCGGTGTCTTGCGACTGGAGGCCTAAGGGATATGTTAGTCCCAGTGCCCAAGTTGGGAGTTGGTGGTCTATAAGCCCACCAGTGGTATTGGAAGTGTTATAAATGTTATTTAAACGGTTATTTAAGTGGTTATTTATTTCATATAAAGTTGTTAAAATAAATAGGCCGGAAGGCCAATTTTACTCCACAACCTTGTCAGTCGTTATTTATTAGAATGGTACAAGGGGGTGGGTAAGGTGGTAGAGGGTAAGTCAAAGCGAAGGATCGGTCTTTAACATGTCAAGAGAGTCCTGGAGCAATGACAAAAGGGGAAATAAGCGGAGGGACGGCATGACAGGTGAGACAGGCAGTAGCCAGCAGAGGTTGTGTTTCCCTTTAAGAGAAGGGGGGTGGCCGTGGGGAAGAAGGGGAGGGGGAGCGCAGTTAGTCAGGGAGGAAGTGACGTTTTCTCACTTCCACCATTTCACTCACGAGGTAGAAAGCTTCCCACCCACCCTCCCTGTGTGAGGGGTAAGACAAGGGCGAGCGTCATGGGCGGTGTTTAGTTGGATGTGGCGGAGTTTGGTTCCTGGAAAAGGAGGTAAAAGGGGAAGGTCTGGAGAAAAAGGTGGTACCCATACGTGGTATGGGGTTTTTTGAGTACCTTCTGGTCAACAAGGGTTAACCATGAAGGGGGGTAAATGGTAGGGCACTGCGGCCAGGTGTACCGTCTCCGAGTCGGTGTCTTGCGACTGGAGGCCTAAGGGATATGTTAGTCCCAGTGCCCAAGTTGGGAGTTGGTGGTCTATAAGCCCACCAGTGGTATTGGAAGTGTTATAAATGTTATTTAAACGGTTATTTAAGTGGTTATTTATTTCATATAAAAGTTGTTAAAATAAATAGGCCGGAAGGCCAATTTTACTCCACAACCTTGTCAGTCATTATTTATTAGAATGGTACAAGGGGGTGGGTAAGGTGGTAGAGGGTAAGTCAAAGCGAAGGATCGGTCTTTAACATGTCATGCACTCTGCATGTAATGTGCCTGGACCCTGCACTCTGCATGTAATGTGCCTGAACCCTGCACTCTGAATGTAATGTGCCTGAACCCTGCACTCTGCATGTAATGTGCCTGAACCCCCTGTACTGTGCCCACCAGCTGCCACCTCTGTTCCCATGTCTCCCAATGACCCTCCCATCTGCACCATCTTCCCCTAGTGATCACAGCCTTTTCCATCCCAACTCTCCCACCCCACAATCCCTATTTCACCCCACCCTCAACTACCACCACCTCCTAAACCGCCACTCTTCCTAGGCGATAGGTATTGGTAATTTGTATCGGCGAGTACCTGAGGTAAAGTATTGATACTCATACTCAGTGTTTAAAAAGTGGCATCGGTGCCTCCCTAATTATTACTTATTTGCCATGTTGACCCATTAGATGGCCTAAGTTATCAGGGACCATAAATCAATCAGCAGGGACTGCAAATTGATCAGCAGGAACCCCAACTAAATCAGTGGGGACCCCAAATTAATCAGAAGGTGCCCCAAATCAATGAGCAGTAGCTGTAAATCAATCAGCAGGGACCACAAATCAATGAGCATGAATCACAAATAAATCATTGGAGACCACAAATCAATTAGTGAAGACCACAAATCAATCAGTGAAGACCACTAATCAATCAGCGAAGACCAAAAATCAATCAGGGAAGACCACAAATCAATCAGTGAAGAACACAAATCAATTATTGGAGACTGCAAATCAATTATTGGAGACCGCAAATCATTTATTGGAGATTACAAATAAATCATTGAAGACCACAAATCAATCATTGGAAACCACAAATCAATCACTGGTGACCATAAAGCAATAATTGGATACCACAAATCAATCACTGGAGACCACAAATAAGTCATTGGAGACCACAAATTAATCATTGAAGACCACAAATAAGTCATTGGAGACCACAAATCAATCATCTGAGACCACAAATCAATCATCTGAGACCACAAATCAATCACTGAAGACCACAAATCAATCACTGAAGACCACAAATCAATCATTGAAGACCAAAAAGCAATTTTTGGAGACACAAATTAATCATTGGAGACCATAAATCAATCATTGGAGACCACAAATCAATAATTGGACACCAAAAAGCAATCAGTGAAGAACACAAATCAATTATTGAAGACCAAAAAGCAATTATTGAGACCACAAATAAATTATTGGACACCATAAATCAATTAGCGGATTGTGACTCAGGAACACAGAGATCGTTTGGAGCATCATAAGACGGAGACAAGGTGGCTAATTTAGCAGAAATACAATGACAACACGAGCTTCCTGCAAAGACATTGAAATGTGACACTCCACACACAGGAATTCCACCTTAATTTAGCTGTAGAGCAGTGGTCTCTTAACTGTGGCCCAGAGGTGTTGTGGAGATTTTTATGGAGATGTATTTAATATGTATTGTCATAGTGTCACCCAGTGTTAGTACTTCCGCAACCCGCTCTAAAAGAGCTGATTGGGGTAGTCTGAGGCTGGTTGAATCCCGTCTGATAGGGGAAAACGTTTTGAGGTTGGAGTGTGATGTTTGCAGGGTGCGGATATGTCCGCCAACGGGGGCCCTCTGTGCATTAGCATGGACGATCGTTAAGGAGGGGATATGCTCGCTCTGCAATGACATCATTGGTTATAGGCGGATGGGCGCTCTTGTCTCTGCTATGTCTGATCAACATTGGTTGGAATTCGTAGCGTGCGTCTGCAGATAGCCTCCCTCCCCCATTCAATAATAGTATAATCTTATTATGCGTTATTCTATGGAATGGCGCAGAATAAGAATTCCTATCAACGGTAACTTTAGCCATCCTACGTTTATTGTATTCATGTATGACATCTCCTGTTGGAAGGAATGTCCAAGTGTTGTCATTTTCCTGTGAGGAGGGAACATCCTATGAGGTTCCCGCCCATGGGGAGGGGATTGGTTGCTGCAGCCAATCACCTCCTGTCTTGAGATCTTTTGAGTTTAATAAAAGCCTATGAGTAGGCGTCGGCTTAACAGTCTTTGCTGGAATGGCCTGATAAGAAGATAAGCTTTTGTGGTGCTGCCTTTCTTGGATGAATGATGGGACGAATGAACGGTGAGTGGATCTTTAGCAAACTTAACTTAACGATAGCATTACTTCAAGAAGATGAAATCTGATGTGTGCTTAGATAGCACAGGAATTATAGGCTGTGTGCTCTGTAAACAGCAGCCTAAAATTCCACAACAGAGGCCAGATATGGCCCTTTGCTAGCTTTTAAGCCTCGTACACACGACCGAGTTTCTCGTAGAAAAACGACAAGAAACTTGCTGGCAGAGCTTTCTTGCCGAGTAAACCGGCCGTGTGTTCGCGGCTATCATGTTTCTCGTCAAGAAAACCGACAAGAATCTCGACGAGAAAAATAGAGAACCTGCTCTCTATTTTCTCATCGAGATTCTTGTCAGCATGTTTCTCGACGAGAAAAGTGTGTGTGTGTACACTTACCTGTCCTCCGGGAAGCCCGCGCATGCTCAAAATGACTTTGACGCATGCACGGTAGCTTCCTAGGCATAGGTAGGGTGTAGCAAGATGGCGGCGATGGCATTGAATGTGACGAGCGCACGCTCGTCGTAGTCGATTACGTCACCGCGTTCGCTCAATTCAAAGAACCGCGGGTTCTTTGAATTGAGCGTCTGTACACTCGGCCGGGACAAGTTTCTTGTCCAAGAATCTCGTCAAGAAAAACAACGTGTTTTTTCTTGACGAGATTCTCGGTCGTGTGTACGAGGCTTTATTCTTGGGGCAATATTCCTCCCACTGACACTAACAATGAGACACCATTCTTTTCGCTGACACCAACAGCGTGGCATTGTTCATCCTACTGAAACGAATGATGAAGCACTATTCCTCCCGCTAATACCAGTAATGGGGCACTATTCCTCCCACTAATACCAGTAATGGGGCACTATTCCTCCCGCTAATACCAGTAAGGGGGCACTATTCCTTCTGCTAATACCAGCAATGGGGCACTATTGCTCCCAGGTGGTATCTATTTGTATTACTTCCACTGACAACCAAGCCTGACACATTGTTTACTCCTACTGGCCACAGTCCGGCACCTCTAAGGTCTGAAGGACAATAAACTGTCCCTTTGTTTAGAAAGTTTTGAGACCCCTGCTGTAGAGTATGCATATGAAATGTATGTGATAAGGACAGCCTTGGAGATTTTTCACCCCAGCACTGATTGCTCATGAAGGACACCTGCACAGTTTTGGTTCCATTTGAGGTGGCAACTAAAATGGTGAGCAGCAATCAGGTGGAGATAAGAAACCCCATCCCTTTAATGTTTATTGAATTCAAGTTTTTCTGCCCAATAGACCCAGCCCTGGAGTCACAAAAGGAAGGGGAGGCCATAATGCTATCCCAAAGCCACCATAAACCTCTATCTACTGCTTCTACATCTGTTAAGCGGAGGCAGTAGAAGGTCATGTAGGAGTCGGAGGAGAAGACTTGTGAGGTCACAGGGGAAGAAGAGGAAGATGGACAAGCTTTTTACTCTTCCCTAACCCTGAGCAAAATACGTAGTTGGGGGTGAACAGTTGGAGGACAATGTAGTCTTTAGTGATAATGAGGACGCCTGGTCCCCATATGCTGGACATTTGTGCCAAGTGGGATCCTTATCTTTACAAGAGGCTATGCATTTAGGTAATTAATGAGAGGGACCAGCACAAATCAGCACAGGATACAATAAAGATCTGAAGGCTTTTTAAGATATAGGGTTAAAATCCAAATGAATCAGGTCACTGGATTTACATTCCCACTCAATGTGGGTAACCAATATCCTGCTAGGGGACCCCTGATACATTCTAACCTACAGTTCAGGTTTACACCATGCTTCCAATCTTCCTTGGCCCCCGCCCATTCACAGCTAGTTCCCTTCAGGGGTGAATGGGTCTGAGGCTGGCCTTTGTCGGTATGGATTATACTACATTTGGGACCCCTGATCCAAATGCACTCTCCAAACCCTCTTATTAGAGTTACATTATCCTCTCCACCGCCGACCCCAAATATTCCAATCACCTCCACATACGTCTGGTTGGTACTGGATGAATACTCAACTATCCGAATTATTTAAAAGTCAAGACTGCTTCTGTATTCTATTTGTTCATTGCTGTATTGTTCATATCATACGTTGTATCATTTGTCTTAGAACTCCTTCGATACAAAAGAATAATGGGAATGATGAGCACCATAGGTGCCCAGGGACTTTTAGAACGATGTTCAGATGGGAAAAGATAGAAATACACATAAGTATATATAGAAAAATTTAAATTTTATTAAACACCTTTAAAACAAACAGGCATTAAATATAATGACCATCCACATAAAATACATGACACAGGAGTCACAAACATGATGAGCTGCCGTCAAGAGTCACTCGACTAGTTTCGCTCAAATAGAGCTTCTTCAGGAGTTTTAATTGACAATGAGCGCAGATCATACTAAAAAATAGAAATTTACATATGTCAAGCAAACATGGATGTATAGGCGAGTTTGTTGTATGTTAGAGAAAACATAGGCATGCATTAAGCAAGTAAATTGCAAAAATAGCAGGTATTGGGAGAATAATATCTTGAATGTTGAAAAATGTAGTTAGATAGCAAACCATGTGGCACAAACTAATTAATACAAAAGTGATCACGACTTGAATGACAAAACTAAACTCACCAGGGAACTCCGTTTTGCACAAGAAGCAGAAGGTCAAAGAAAGGAATATAAGACGTTCCAAAGGATATCTTGAAAGAAACAACCCACAAGAGGAAGCGGCCATCCAGAATATCAAAAGCCACAGAGAGCTAAGGCAAATATGGTATTGAAACCTACTGTTAGGGTATGTACTTACCGAGGCCGAGATGCCGAGAGTGGTTCACCTTTGCGACTTGACGCACTCCACCCCCTGGAGGTGAGACAGGGAGTGGATGGCGAGAAGCGGCACCGGCTACCGGCAGGTGGTGGGTACTTGTAGACGGTCCGGTAGTGCTGAGTAGACTGAAGAGCAGGCTTCAAGCAGGAACTAGCTGGATTGGTAAAGTTCAAACAGCGGGAGACAATTGAAGCCGGTGCAGGCTGAGTCCGGGTTGCAATTGCAGAGGTAACAGTCCCGGCTGGGGGTCTAGCACAGCAAAAGGTAACAAGTCCAGAAAATACTGGGAACAAGGCAGGAGTTCAAAGGAAACGTGGAAGTCCAAAGGTACAAGCAGGAGGTCAAGGATTGTAGACAGGCAGCAGATCCGAGTCACAGGCCGAGGGTCAAACACAAGAGAAGGCAGAAGTCCGTATAACAAGCCGAGGGTCAGGTCCAGGAGAGAGATCAGAGGAATCAAGCCAGTCCGGGTCACAAAGAGATTTTCAAGGTAGTTTTCCAGAGTCTTGGGTACACAGGAAAGCTGACAAACCAGCAACTTGTCAGTGCAACTGGGTTTCTTTAAATAGGCCCGCCTGGATTCCTATTGGTGCGCCGCCGCGCATGCGCGCGCGTCACTGCGTCGGCGCGCGCACCTGAGAACGTAGAAGCGCCGTCCCGCACACGCGCATGCGCCGAAGCGTCATTCCGCCGCGCTTGCGCATTGGGCGCTGATTGGCGCTGTTGGACGGAAGATTTCCCTGACACCTACAATGGTTAATAAATATGTAGCGCCCTCACTCGCTCTCTCCCTTCTTCTTGGCTGGTTAACTCGTCTAGGGGGACCAGAGAGAGGGGTGAGGTGCTGCCACCAGCTCGCCCCTCTTATGTGTATAGAGGTTTGTGCTAAGATCTTTACCTTCGGGTCTGTGTCCCTATCCAGAGATTCCACTTCAAATATGACAGGTAGATAGGTGAATGTAGAACACTTTGCTCCCAGAAAAGTAAGCCCACACCAGGTGACAGTACAACATCTATATTTATTTCCGCAGAGATAAATATGCCTCTTTGCAAGCAGACAGGTTGTTACAAACACAACTTGGTGGGGAGAGGGTTCAGGCACAATCCTTTCGGATTAGAGAAGCTGTTAGGAGTTCACAACAACTTTTGGCGCACGGTCGCTGTCACCGTGAGGTTGGTCCCTGCCACAGACCGGTGTGAACGATGAGGTCTCTGCCACAGACCTTAGGATAGGCCTCTGCCACCGACCTGATGTAGTTGGGTCTCTGCAAAGACCATAGAACATGGACTACCTTCTAATGGCGACTCCTGTTAGGGAGATGATCCATCCCGGACGGTCCCCAGAGGCCTGCACTGTCACCAGCCAATGCTGCGCTGGATCTTCAGGCCAGGTCGCCTCCCTGGTTCTCCTCGCCCGAGACTCAGGTCCCCTCACTCGGTGGGCCCCTAGGTATCTTCTCCCATACGGGACCCAGTCGAAGGTACTCGGCCCCAGGCCTCGGCTAGTACCTCACCCCAGGCTTAAGGTGCCTGGGATGGAACTCGAACTCCCTCGCACCCAGGCCAAGGGCACCTGGGCGCGGACGAACAGAACAGCAGCCCCCAGGCTGAAGGTGCCTGGGGCTCGGACCTCGTGCGCAAGATGTCCGCCCCCTTTATACCCTCTCCCAGCAGGCACAGCGGGTTCCCTGCCCCGCCGTACTACTGCCGCGAGAGGACACAAAGGGCATGGCCCTATAATGATGGTTCAACCGCAGCCCAAGGCGACAGCGCCACCCAGGGGCCGCAGGGAACTGAACACCATTAAATCCTCCACGAACCAAATTGCCCATAGATCCCTAACAATTAGTGTATCTTGGTCATACTACCGCCCAGACACTCCCCCTAAATGTTAACCCCCGCTACAAATAGATATCTTAATGGAATTTCTCTAGGAAAGATGTCCCCATGCACAGCAACTTAACATTAGCATGGATGAAAAGTTTCAAAGAATAGGGTCATAAAAGAAGACCGCATAAAAAGCATACCTGATAAATCAGGTAATTAAGCAAAAGTGCCAATAAATTTAGTTTCGATGGGTTTTAGGAAGCCTCACTCAGCAGCTTGTGGAAAAGTTGAATCTGGTTGTGGATGATCCAGCTTAGCCAATCATCCAGTGTTGGTGAAGGCACACCACAACACTGGTGTGCTGAAGGTAAAAAAGAAGAAAAAATAATGCAATTCAAAAAGCTGACCAATGAGGGGATAGAGCCAAATCTATATGGCAATAAACAACCTTGCAGAAAAGGCTTACCTGGTATGTAAAAAGGGTACTGGACAGGGTTGGACAAGCAGAGCAACAACCTCTCCCTGGGGGGGAGAACGTCCTGACAGAAATCGCGGTGTTCACTGCGCTCCTATACCCTCCAACCCGGCGGCGTCTGACGTCACCGCCTGGAGGCGGACGATTTGATAAACCTTGTGCGCATGCGCAGTACCCAGAGGTCAGCTTGGCCTCTTTGTCTAAAATAAGAACTCGGTTGACACTTTGTACACCATATTTTATTGTCTTTAACCTTCTGTACACCTGTAAAAACGAATAAAAACTTAAAGGAAAAATAAATAAAAAATCCAAATGAATCAAACCTGCTTACATATTTCATCCTAGCGATCTTATTCATCATCGCTGTTGCATGGCCACCATAAAATACCAAAATGGCTGATCTCTTGCCAGCACACCAGAGGAAAAACAGAGGGAGCACAGAATGCCTCACTTTGAAAAAGTGTGTTGATGGTGCCTCTTCTGTATTTCCTGGATGGGGCAGGGATCCTTCTGCTGACCAACAATCCTCAGCTGCTGACCCACCCTCAAGGATCAGCAAGAGCAGCAGCTTCAGTATGGTTTTGCATAGATTTTTCAGGCTATTCATGGCTACAGTCCAGGACAGATTATTGTTGAGTTTCTCTGAAGGCACTTGCCTGCCATGTTGGACGTGTGACACGAGGGCCTTCGGCATAGCAGGAAGACTTGTCACAGAGAAGCTCCCCCACCTGTCCTAAAACAGCATTGACTGGCTTTTATTCAGGGCTTTTTTTCTCATAGAATAGGTGCAGGAACTCCTCCCTTCCAAGTCACCCTGGACTCCACCCCCTACCAACCTCCGAGCACCGTTCCTTGGTTCCACCCCTTATCCACCTCCCAGTACCACTCCTTTAAGAGAATGCAGAAACAAGTATCATTTTGTGGTGCCAAGTATTTTCTATGGAATTTGTTAATGATAACAAAGGCAATAAAATAGACCTAGCAAGAATGGACACCTCAGCGACAATAGATCCACCCCAGCAACAATGTACTCCCAACAGCCAGCATCAATAGACCCTCCAGCAGCCAGCAGATCCCTCCCAGCAACAATTGACCCCCTGCACCCACCCCTAGTAAATTACCTTGTCCGGTGCCGGAATCTCAGCTCACTTCCGCAGGTGCACTGGTGTATGTGGAGGAGGGACGGCAGCTGCCTAGTTCACCTAGCGATAGCACCGGCCCTGTGTATAGCATTACCCCCAAAGGAGCTGCTGAGAATTGACAGGTTCTCCTGCAATAGTACAGAGTCTGCCAGGCCCGCAGTCACAGTACCACGAATATCGATGTAGCAATATGGACTACAACCGCAAAGTACAATGATCCTCTGGTAGTTCTATGCATCACATGTCCTTCTAGTGCCCATTGTTATCAACTGACATCATATTTGTGAGCCAAACAAAGGGATTGTGGGATGAGTAGTTCCTCAGACTGATAATTGCTTCGCATGACTATGCACCTGGACTACATATCCCAGGGATCTTTGCTACCTTCAGATAGATTGCTGGGAGTAGCTATAAAAGAAGAAGAAGCCCGCATGGGGCTCTCTTCCTCCTGGGCCTGACGCGAGATGGACCTCTCCGTGCATGGAGAGAGGGGTCGTGGCCTACCACGCGGTATACAACATTTCAACCCGGCTGAGAGGGGCTCAGCTCTGTGTGCTGTTCATCTGACATCCATCCAGCACCACTCCAGTCACCTGCTAACCTGTTTCCTGAGCTTCACATCGGGAGATCGAGGCGGCAGATCCGCTGCACAAGTGGCGCAGCATGAGCCACTGTCCGGAAGGCATCGAATAAGCCTGGTCGTTGGTGAAAGGGCAATCGTCCAACCTTTACAAAACCTGGGACTCTTTTCACACACTTCTCTATCTTAGGAATACTTTACTGAATCTACTTTGAACACTGTGCATAGACACCTTTAGCATACACTATTTCAAGAAACCTTATTGTTTGCTATTACAACTTATTGGATACAATTAACGAGCTCCTACGTGCCAGTGAAGACCATCAGATCTGCAACGGGGACATTGCTGTTGACAGCTATAAGGGCCTTTATACCGATGCCATTAAGTCTGACCTCTCATTAGGGTAACAGTTATTAAGCTGGCCAAGGTTACCCCGTTAGAAGTTGTCAGTATAACCAGTTAGCTGTGTTTATCCTTACAGGTGCTAGCAGTACTTCATTTTGTAAGTGTATTTAATAGACATAGACAGTTTTATCTGAAAATATCTTGTCTTTTGTTAGTCGGAGGAATTCCTTTGCTGAGTTGGCGCTGTTGCCCAAAACTCAGCAGATCTATTACCTCCTCTTTGTGACAATATCTCTTTTGAACTGTTCTAGTAAATATTATCAGAACATAAATACACAGAGTTGTCTGACTGATTACTTTAAGGATGTCGGAACCCAGAGTGTCAGGTGGGTTGGAATGTTCATCAGGTCATGGCAGTACAGATGAGCAGGTAATTCCAAGCAGTCCCTTAAGGGGTCGTGCTACACCTACAACACAAGAAAAATGTCTTGGATTTTATTTGCAGAAACTTGAATGGGGGGGGGGGGAGGTTGAGGTTGGCGTTTAAGGGTCCGGGATGCTCCAAAATGATAGCAGAAATCAACAGGAGGACAAACTTCTTACAAAATCCTTTTGAAACAACCTTGAATGGAGGTGTAGCAATACCCCCGAAAGGGCCGCTGATTAATTTTGGGTCACGCAAACTACCTCCATGGCTCCCTTGTCAGGGTAAAAAGTTTTCAGAAAAGTCAATGTCCACACAGATGTAAAACCTCAACAATAGGGCTTTATTTTCTTTTGCTGTAGAACTTTAGAGAAAGTGTGAAACAACAGAAGTAGGGGAAGGTTCAGGCACGTGGTACAAGAGATGCAAACAGTCAGTATATTCGCCACTTAAGCCCGAGTGGGTATTGCTCACCCGGATAGTCCCCTCTCACGGTCCCAGCAACCAGAATGATGCAGTGATCAGTCTTTAGACAGTTTCTGCCACAAACTGCTATGGGTGAACGAAGGTCCCTGCCACAGACCTGGTGAACTTGGGTCCCTGCCACAGACCTGGTGATCTTGGGTCTCTGCCACAGACCTGGTGAACAAAGGTCCCTGCCACAGACCTGGTGAACTTGGGTCCCTGCCACAGACCTGGTGATCTTGGGTCTCTGCCACAGACCTGGTGAACAAAGGTCCCTGCCACAGACCTGGTGAACTTGGGTCCCTGCCACAGACCTGGTGATCTTGGGTCTCTGCCACAGACCTGGTGAACAAAGGTCCCTGCCACAGACCTGGTGAACTTGGGTCTCTGCCACAGACCTGGTGAACTTGGGTCTCTGCCACAGACCTGGTGAACTTGGGTCTCTGCCACAGACCTGGTGAACTTGGGTCTCTGCCACAGACCTGGTGAACTTGGGATGCGTCCGGGAATCCTCTGCCACAGGATTTTAAAAGTCCAGAACCTCCAGCCGAGCAATAATAGAGCCTTTAAGCCGAACCGGCGTATTACAGGGCTTTTCGTATAATGGATCCCTCCTTGAATGGGTTGCCAGGCCTCTCCCGAGACATTGGCATCTCGCCAGTCTCCTCCGGGGCAGGTCCTCCCCGACTCCCCTCCTCAAGAGCTTCCTTCCCACGGATGGACAGCTTGGGATACCTTCAAAAATGTAGGCCCAAACCAGCAGAGCCGGGCCTACCGAGCAGAGATGTAGCCTCGGGCTGAAGGTGAACACACACACGCCCCATGAGGGCCACGAGGCGCACCAGGAAGACGAACCCCCAGAAAATGGCGTCTGCCCCTTATGTTAAGGTGACCAGATTTTTTTAATTAAATCCGGGGACATATTTTTTTTTTACTAATAATGGCTGCAATCAGCGACTCATAGCGGGACTGTGATATTGCGGTGGACAAATTGGAAACCAGTGACACAAATACAGTGATCAGTGCTAAAAATATACACTGTCACTGTACTAATGACACTGGCTGGGAAGGGGATAACATCAGGGGTGATCAAAGGGCTAAATGTGTGCCTAACCAGTGTTTTCTCACTGTGGGGGACCAGGATCAATGTCTTCCATACTGACTGAACAGCGATCTGCCTTTTTTACATAGGCAGACCACCGTTTTGCCTGTGTACATGACGATCAGCGGGTACCGGTGGACCCAGACATGCAGGATTGCGTATATACATGATCCTTCGCAGCGCAAATGGTCTGTAGCCATAAATCTGCTATCGGGCAATCGGCAACTGGTTAAGATCAGCAGCATTATGATAACTCACAGGCAGTAGGCGCTCTATCATGGCTCTGGTTGGCTCTGTCACAGTGTGTCACATGACATGGCTGCTGGGTGCTGATTTTGTTAACTTATGACCAATATGCCAGAGAGACAGACACAGTGCAATGTAGTCTATTCACAGACACCCCAAAGCACTCCTGTGTTGAAGCCTTGAAGGCACTGGCAGCCCCACCATCGGATCCGCTTCCCCTCTGTTCCTGCTGCTGGACATCGTCAGCTGAGCTCAGCTGCCTCTCTCTGCCTGTCGCCGCCGCCGCCACCCACCTCACAGCCTCTCAAGTCTCACTCTCTGGGCCCCAGACTACTACTGGGTGGGGAGCGTAGTAAGATCACTCCGCCAGGGAAGGCAAGGAGATAAACAGGCAGGCGGCTGACTGGGACTTGAGCCAAGGCAGAAGAACATACGAGCGGAGCAGAATGGGCATTCACCCGAAACTGAAGAAATATTCCCTCCGCTCCGACTGGCACATGATCATCAGAAAGGGGCACAGATAATGAAAAAAATACCCCCCTCTAAGCTAGTAGGTGCAGTGGAGCGGGGGGGGGGGTGTAATTCTGATTTATTTATTTTTTTATTCTGCACTGACTGTCTTTGAAATTGCCCCAGCCCCTGTTCAAATCCAATCCGGGGACAAAACCGGGGACAGACTTGGTCCGGGGGCAGTGTCCTCAATCCGGGGACTGTCCCCTGAAACCGGGGATGTCTGGTCACCCTACCTTATGTACCCCTCCCCAGCATGCACAGCGGGCCAACCACGCCCACCGCCCGGCTGCTGAGAAGGGACACCCCCAATACGCTGTGATACACCCGTATTGCAACATGGGCCAGCGGTGGCAGTGCCACCTACGGGTAAACAGGGAAATAACTGCCAGGCAGTATCACAACCAGAGCAGAAGCAAGATATTAAGAGCAATCAGTAGGTCTGAGCCCAACTATTGGCTCAGACTATCCCCTAAATTTAAACATTGCGTCCCAACCATTTGGGATGGGCGCTACAGAGGTAATAGGGAATTGCCAGTAATTCTAGGTCTCCATAAGAGAAGACCCAGTCCATCCAGTAACCTCTGGCACTCAATTCCTTCCTGCACACCTGAGAGTCCAAAACCAGGTCCTACTCATGGTGTCTTATGACAGCTGTCTCCCACCCAGCTTCCATGCAACACTCTTCAGCGAGGAAGGCAAAGATCCTTCTCCAGACCAGACTACAACAGGATGCCCTCCAGGTGAAAATAATCCTTTCAGCATATCTTCTCCAGGCCCTCAGCCCAGCACTTGCAGAGACCCAAACAGCACATTCAGTACACAGGCTGCACCCTAGGGGCATCAGCCCCAGGACAAAGACCCTCTCAGTAGGCCTCCCAAACATTTATTACCTTCCTCAGCCACCTTCTGAGCACCCTTTCCCAGGGATCTGCTGCAATCAAATAAATATTCATAACCCAATAGCTGACCCACCTACTCTATTTATGGAAGCTTCTTTTATAGGCAAGCAGAAGCAATCAACTACCAAGCTTAGGAAAACGTTATGTGGCGCTGTACCTAAAAAAAATTAACGTCCTTTTTTTCCCACAAATAGAGCTTTCTTTTGGTGGTATTTGATCACCTCTGCGGTTTTTATTTTTTTCCGCTATAAACAAAAAAAGAGCGACAATTTTGAAAAATACACAATATTTTGTACTTTTTGCTATAATAAATATCCCCCCAAAAAATTAAAACGTTCTTCATTAGTTTAGGGCAAATTGAATTCTTCTACATATTGTTGGTAAAAAAAAAATTGCAATAAGCGTATATTGATTGGTTTGCGCAAAAGTTATAGCGTCTACAAAATTTATGGCATTTCTACTATTATAATTTTTTTACTAGTAATGATGGCGATCTGCGATTTTTTATTGCGGCGGACAGATCGGACACTTTTGACACTTTTTTGGGACCGGTGACATTTATACAGCGATCAGAGCTACAAATAGCCACTGATTACTGTATAAATTACTGTATGATTACTGTATAAATGTCACTGGCAGGGAAGGGGTTAACACTAGGGGGCGATCAAGGGGTTAAATGTGTGTCCTAGGGAGGAATTCTTACTGTGGGGGGAGGGGACTGACTGGGGGAGGAGACATATCGCTGTTCCTACTTAGGAACACACAATCTGTCTGTACTCCCCTGTTTACACACACAGATCCCTGTTCTGGCTCTGTCAGGAGCAATCGCAGGAGCCCGGCGGACATCGCGCCCGCCAGCCACGAGCATCGGCTCCGGGGACACACTGCGGGTCGCGTGCGCCTGCCATATCGATTTAAAACACCGACGTACAATGTGCTGTGCCTGTCTATAGCGGCTCCCTCTCTTTCCTCCACCCTTGCAGGCTTGAAAGTCAAATCCTGTACTGAGGGAGTTGGGGGGGGGGGGTTTGCTGTCCTAGGATTCAGACAGTTCAGCTCAGGAGTGAGCCCAGAGGTGTGCCCTTATAGCAAGTGGCTTGTAATAGGGGCACATCAAGAAGAGGAGGAGCCAGGAGCACCAGCGGGGGCAGGGTCGCAATCAGGAATTTTGGGGCCCCTTACACAGCTTCAGGCATGAAGAAGCGGGGGGGGGGGGGTGCTGTCGCTGCGAATTGTTGAGGTTGGGGGGGGGGGCCTTTGGGTGCTGATGAACAAAAAAGAAGAACAAAAAAAAAAGGGGGGTTGCCATTCTTCGGGGCCCTGGGGACCTCCGCCGACCTTCTAGGCCCCTTACAAAAAAAAACAAATTATAAAAAATATATATATATATATATATAAAAAAAAAAAGAGGGGGGTTGCCATCCGGGGCCCTGGGGGCCTCCGGGACTCTGGGGACCTCTGGGCCCCTTATGAAAAAATAAAAAAATAAATAAATAAATAAAAAATAAATAAAAAAAAATAAAAGGTGGGTTGCCATCCGGGGGCCCTGGGGACCTCTGGGCCCCTTAAAAAAAAAAAAAGAAGAAATAAAAAAAAAATATATATAAAAAAAAAAAGGGGGAATGCCATGTGGGCCCCTGGGGACCTCTGGGCCCCTTACAATAAAAAAAAAAAGGGGGAATGCCATGTGGGCCCCTGGGGACCTCTGGGCCCCTTACAATAAAAAAAAAGGGGGGTTGCCAAACGGGCCCCTGTGGACCTCCGGGCCCCTTACAAGGTGTACTATCTGTACCCCCTGATGGCGGCCCTGAGCGGAGGACCCAAGTGAAGGAGGTTAGGGCCGATTGGTACAATTCCATCCCCAAACTTACAGATCAAGAAGACTACAATTCATAGAGAGATCTTTCCTGCCCATGGAGGAAATGAAAGGACAGAAGCAGCAGAGGGTCACACTAAATCATCATTTTTGACTTTGTAAATTATTTTAAGCTTTTAATATCATTACTTTTGATTCTCGCTCCCTAAATAATGAACTCGCTTCACATGTATCTTTGCTCGGGGTTTCTTGCTGCGTTGCAGATTTTATCTTCCATTTCTTATGTATTTCGATTTTTTTCATCATTCAGCATTTAATATTTATTTTTGTTCCTATTAAGATTATTTTTAACATTTTCTGTTCTTTATATGTGTAATGTCCCAATGTCACTGGGTTCGATGTTTGTACTTTTTCCATCTAACATGCAATACATTGTGACAGCCGTGATCAGGGCTACTGTTGGAAATCACGGGGGCCCCCATACAGCCAACCTGACAGGACCCCCTTTCCCCTGTCCTGAAAGTGACTGAGGACATCGATTTATCAGTCCCTTTATCTGCAGTCTCAGCTGTACAGATGAATGAATAGGAAGCGCTCCAAGGCTTCCTGCTCATTTACAAACTGAAGCATAGTGAACACAATTTTCTATGCTTTACAGATTAATGGACACAGGGCTGATCGGTAATGACCGCTCACTGTGTTCATTCGGGAAAGGAAGGGGCCGGTAAATGACATATTTACTGGCTCCTTCCCCCACTCTCCATCTTAAAACACCCCCCTGTGTGCCTGCAGCAGCTGTCGGTGGGAGAGGGTAGGGAAGCTGGCAGCGCTGTGGGGGAAAGGGGCACACAGGGGGCCTGGACAGCAGATGGAAGGGATGCATGTGCTAGAACCAATCCCCCTGCAGGACAGCCGGAGTGGAGAAAGAAGAGGAGAAGCCAGCTGCCAGGGGAAGGCAGAAGAGGATTGATGTTTGCAATACAATAGTATTTGGGATAGGCAGGAGCGGCCATGGGGGGGCCCCCGGACTGCTCCACAGCCCGCATCTTTCCTGGCCCTGGGATCACCCTTTCCACTCTTTAGCGGTAAATATGTCAGCATTTAGAACCTATATGGTATTCATGATGTGATGATATGTTTTACAAGTCTGATGATATGCAATGTGTCTTCTAGAGCTAATTGTCCCCCTGATGATGACCACATACAGGTCGAAATGCGTCTGGGATTCTGCACCTTAGCATCTCGATATGCAACCACATGCTTCAATCTCTGTACTACTTGGATATACGCTTTGTTGTGGAATGTATACTGTACCATTGGGCCAGCCCTCTTTTTTATATATTTTTACTGACATATGATCGATGCCTATATGCTGCATTGTAATTATTATACCATTACTGTGTGATTCCCAATAAATGTACTGTTTTTCTGTTATCCATTGTACAGTTTTCTGATAGTTTTATACCGCTGTCCAAAGCCCCACTGGGGAAATTGTCCCTTCTTTCTTTCTGCAATACAATAGTATAGCCAGACCTCCTACTTAACCTGTGCCCGGGCCCCCCTTTTGAACTGATGGGGCCCGGGCCCAGTACAGGAGGGCTGGCTGTACTGCCTTATCAGCAGCCCAGGCTAGAGTGGATACATTGTAGCTTCTCTGTTACTGTATAGCTGGAAAATCCACCTGTTAGTGAGCGGTGACCTTACCGCCATTAATGTTTAAACCGCTAGCAACAAAAGTGAGTACACCCCTAAGTGAAAATGTCCAAATTGGACCCCAATTAGCCATTTTCCCTCCCCGGTGTCATGTGACTCGTTAGTGTTACAAGGTCTCAGGTGTGAATGGGGAGCAGGTGTGTTAAATTTGGTGTTATCGCTCTCACTCTCTCATACTGGTCACTGGAAGTACAACATGGCACCTCATGGCAAAGAACTCTCTGAGGATCTGAAGAAAAGAATTGTGTCTCTACATAAAGATGGCCGAGGCTATAAGAAGATTGCCAAGACCCTGAAACTGAGCTGCAGCACGGTGGCCAAGACCACACAGCGGTATAACAGGACAGGTTCCACTCAACAGGCCTCGCCATGGTCCACCAAAGAAGTTGAGGTCACGTGCTCAGCGTCATATCCAGAGGTTGACTTTGGGAAATAGATGTATGAGTGCTGCCAGCATTGCTGCAGAGGGTGAAGGGGTGGGGGAGGGTCAGCCTGTCAGTGCTCAGACCATACGCCGCACACTGCATCAAATTGGTCTGCATGGCTGTCGTCCCAGAAGGAAGCCTCTTCTAAAGATGATGCACAAGAAAGTCTGCAAACAGTTTGCTGAAGACAAGCAGACTAAGGACATGGATTACTGGAACCATGTCCTGTGGTCTGATGAGACCAAGATAAACTTATTTGGTGTCAGATGGTGTCAGGCGTGTGTGGCGGCAACCAGGTGAGGAGGACAAAGACAAGTGTGTCTTCCCTACAGTCAGGCATTGTGGTGGGAGTGTCATGGTCTGGGGCTGCATGAGTGCTGCCGGCACTGGGGGGCTACAGATCATTGAGGGAACCATGAATGCCAACATGTACTGTGACATACTGAAGCAGAGCATGATCCCCTCCCTTCAGAGACTGGACCGCAGGGTAGTATTCCAACATGATAACCACCCCAAACACACCTCCAAGACCACCACTGCCTTGCTAGAGAAGCTGAGGGTAAAGGTGATGGACTGGCCAAGCATGTCTCCAGACCTAAACCCTATTGAGCATCTGTGGGGCTCCTAAAACAGAAGGTGGAGGAGCGCAAGGTCTCTAACATCCACCAGCTCCGTGATGTCATCATGGAGGAGGGGAAGAGGACTCCAGTGGCAACCTGTGAAGCTCTGGTGACCTCCATGCCCAAGAGGGTTAAGGCAGTGCTGGAAAATAATGGTGGCCACACAAAATATTGACACTTTGGGCCCAATTTGGACATTTTCACTTAGGGGTGTACTGACTTTTGTTGCCAGCGGTTTAGACATTAATGGCTGTGTGTTGAGTTATTTTGAGGGGACAGAAAATTTACACCGTTATACAAGCTGTACACTCACTACTTTACATTGTAGCAAAGTGTCATTTCTTCAGTGTTGTCACATGAAAAGATACAAGAAAATATTTACACAAATGTGAGGGGTGTACTTACTTTTGTGAGATACTGTATTTCTTGCTTCATTACAAATTATAATTAAGGAAATAACAATTTTGTATACATACAGTGCCTTGACAAAGTATTCATACCCCTTGAAATTGTATTATGTTACAACCAAATACGTAAATGTATTTTTTGGGGGATTTTATTAGGGATGAGGAGAACACCCCCTGGTTCGGATCGCAACAGAACACCTCAAACATGCAAACCTTCTTAAAGTCTATGGGACACGAACATGAAAGAGGGGGTGGGACGGGTAACCCCGCCCCCTCTAACGCGTCACGGGGGTTTCCCGTGACGCGTTAGAGGGGGCGGGGTTACCCGTCACGTCACGGGTGGCCCCGACCTCCGTTATAAAAGAACTGTTAAACACTGCTTGCGCGTCATTAGCCGGGAGGCTCCGGTGCAGGGAAGATGTGCGTTGTTCCTCGCTGGAGACTCGCCGCATCGCTGGAGATTCATGGATCATCGCTGGACAGACTGCATTACAACGCTGGAATGGCTTTTTTTATTTTTTATTTTTAATAAAGGACTTTTCATAACTGTGTCTGTGTGGTTTTTAACATTTTTGACACTTTCTTTGTGAAATGGTAGGGGTACAATGTACCCCGTTACCAATTCACATAGGGGGGGCGGGATCTGGGGGTCCCCTTTGTTAAAGGGGTCTTCCAGATTCCGATAAGCCCCCCGCCCGCAGACCCCCACAACCACCGGGCAAGGGTTGTGGGGATGAGGCCCTTGTCCCCATCAACATGGGGACATCCCCCCCATGTTGAGGGCATGTGGCCTGGTACGGTTCAGGAGGGGGGGCGCTCTCTCATCCCCTTCTCTTTTCCTGCAGCCTGCCAGGTTGCGTGCTCGGATAAGGGTCTGGTGTGGATTTTTGGGGGGGACCCCACGCCATTTTTTTTTTTATTTTGGTGCAGGGTTTCCCTTAAAATCCATACCAGACCTGAAGGGCCTAATATGGAATTTGGGGGGGACCCCCACGCTTTTTTTTTTGGTTCGGGGTTCCCCTTAATAGTCATACCAGACCCAAAGGGCCTGGTAATGGACTGGGGGGGGGACCCCTGCCGTTTTTTTCAATGACTTTGATCTGTATTGCCGGGAGCCGACAATTCATAAATAGCCGCGAGTAGTTTTAAATGACTTTTTTTCCTTCAGAAATTACATTTTGTGCAGGGACAGTTCTAAGCACGGAAAACAAACACTACTTTACAGGCATACTATAGACACCCCCCAGGTATGAAATTTAAAGGAATATTTCACTTTTATTGTTTCATTTTTAGCATTATTAAAATCACTGCTCCCGAAAAAACGGCCTTTTGTAAAACTTTTTTTTGCATTGATACATGTCCCCTTGGTCCAAAACACAATAAAAAGGAAATGATCTTACATACACCAAGTAACAGACCTAGCCCTCTGAAAAATATATTATAGACTCTATAATCATCATGGCTAATAAAAAATCACCAAGACATTGGAAATCTGATACAATTCCTTCCCCATCAGAATGGAAGAAACAATTCTCAAACAACATAAAAGTAAAAAAAAAAAATGCATTATCAATAAAAATAATTTCCTTTACCTCTATAAATAAGGGAAGACTTGGTTTGAACACATAAAACTCCATAATATTTAAAATGGGATTTTTTTCCTCCTCGTTTTTTTTACCTTTAAAGTTTTTTTTTTTTTTTAAATTGATTAATATTAGGTTTTAAAAAAAAAAGTATTTTAGGTTAGCCACTGTCAATTGTAAATTTTTTATCTACAATGGCCTAGTTTTTTTTTACAATCTTTAATCTCTTTATATTAGAAAAACAGCAATATATAAATAAATACAATTTTCCTTATTTACTTACTGTATATGATGAATGGAAGCCTTGGTTTGAACACATAAAACACCATATTATTTAAGATGGATTTTGTTTTCCTTCGCATAGATATTTTTTTTACTCTTAAAGGTGATTGTAGTTTGTTTTAGTTGGAATTTGGGGGCCCCAAGCAGAATGGAAAAGCGGGGGGGGGGGATTGGCTCTTTTTTTTTCAGGACACCAACTTGTTGAGCCGTGTGGGGGGGTGCAATCGCCAAGCCAATCGCGGGGTTGTTGAGCGGGGGGGGGGGGGCAATCGCGGGGTTGTTGAGCGGGGGGGGCAATCGCGGGGTTGCTGAGCAATGGGGGGTGCTACCGTGGGACATTCACGCCGTTCGCGGGAGGGGGGCGCCGATCGCACGATATTACAGTATCATTACAGTGGATATGCGGGGGGGGGTGAATGACTTACCTCCTCATCCCGTGCTGCCTCGTCGAGTCCTCTGGCTCCTCTTTCTGCTGTGCTGCTCTCTGCTGGGGCGCCAGGACAACTCGGGGCCCCAAGCAGTTGCTTGGTTTGCCTGTCCTGTTCCGATGGCCCTGCCCCCGTAGGAGCTGCTGGTTAGTTTTGGGTTTTGCACGTCGCCTCTTTAGCCTCGTTGTCCGGGTAGGAAAGCTTGTAGGAAATGCAATGTCCACACAGATGTAAAACCTAAACAGTCAGGCTTTATTTTCTTCTGCAGTATAACTTTGAGAAAGTAGGAGGTAGAAGAAGAGCAGGGGAAGGTTCCGGCACTCAGCAAAACTAGCACAAATATCAGCTCAAAATCACTCACCACTCTCAATGTTAGAGTGGGTATTGGTCACCCGGATAGTCCCCTCTCACATGGCCTAGCAGCCGGGATGACACACGAACCAGCAACGGGGCAGTCTCTGCCACAGACCTTTTAGAGTGAACAAAGTCTCTGCCACAGACCTTCTAATGTTGAATGAAAGGATAGTCCAGGAATCCTCTGCCACAGGATTTCAAAGTCCCAAACTTCCACCTGTACAGTAAAAGAGCCTTTAAGCCAATCCGGCGAACTGCAGGGCTTGTAGTACAGGGGATTCCTCCTAAACAATGTTACCAGGCCTCACCCAAGACGTCAGCACTTTGCCGGTCTCCTCCAGGGCGGGTCCTCCCCTGGTTTCCTTCATTAAGACAGCTTCCTCCCCACAGCTTGGGATCCCCTCTCCGAATGTAGGCCCCAGCTAGACTAGCCGGGCCTACTAGATAGCGATGCAGCCTCGGGCCAACGTGGCTCCGAGACCAAAACCACACACACACACCCCGCGCCCGGAGGGCCACGAGGCGAACATGAACCCGATCAATGGCGTCTGCCCCTTAAAGCGGTTGTATACCGCAAAACTTTTTTTTTTTTAAACCTGCAAGGCAAAGGCATAATGAGCTAGTATGACTAGCATACTAGCTCATTATCAATGACTTACCTTAGATCGAAGCCCCCGCAGCGGTCCTCGGATACGTCCTCCGTCGCCACCATGATACTTGGAGTGACTTCCGGGTATCGCCGCTCTGGCGCTGTGACTGGCCGAAGTGGCGATGACGTCACTCCCGCACATGCGCGAGGAACGGCACGATCCCTGCGCATGCGCGAGTTCCGGCCGTGTCCGGCAGGCTCCCATTCAAGAGCCCGTAGGTGCATGTACTATATGAGGGTATACAACCGCTTTAAGTATCCCCTCCCAGCAGGCACAGCGGGTCGACCACTCCCACTGGACCGCTGCCGAGAAGGGCCACTCAATGCACCATGGTCTGCCCGTGTTTCAACAGGTGCCTGAGGTGGTAACGCCACCTACAGGCAATAAGGGAAACTACCATCGGGCGAACCACAGCTAGAACAGAAGCAAATCCCAATGTAATTCAACAGTCTGAGCCCAACTACTGGCTCAGACATCCCTCTAAATTTTACATAGCGTCCCAACCTTTTGGGGAAGGCGCTACATTAGATTCCAGAACTTAGTTACTGTCAGATGATACATTTTTATCTGCAATGACCTAAAGTGTTACTATTTTCTTTTTATCTTAGAAACAACAATAATATCTAAAAAATTATTTGTCCTACTTATATAAATAATGGAAGCCTTGCTTTGAACATTTAACACCTCAGAGCCCCCATGTGCATTTATGTCCCCCTCAGAGCCCCCATGTGCATTTATGTCCCCCTCAGAGCCCCCATGTGCATTTAGCTATGAGGAAAGATTAGAGGAACTGAATTTATTCTCTTGAGAAGAGGAGATTGAGGGGGGATATGATCAACATGTACAAATATATAAGGGGTCCATATAGTGAACTTGGTGTTGAGTTATTCACTTTACAGTCATCACAAAGGACAAGGGGGCACTCTTTGCGTCTAGAGGAAAAGAGATTTCACCTCCAAATACGGAAAGGTTTCTTCACAGTAAGAGCTGTGAAAATGTGGAACAGACTCCCTGCAGAGGTGGATCTGGCCAGATCAGTAGAACCCTTTCATGACTAAGCCCATTTCTGACATTTGGTGTTTACAAGTTAAAATGCGTATTTTTTGCTAGAAAATTACTTAGAAACCCCAAACATTATACATATATTTTTTAGCAGAGAATCTAGAGAACAAAATGGCGATCGTTGCAATATTTTATGTCACACAGTATTTGCGCAGCGGTGTTTTAAACGCAATTTTTTTGGAAAAATTAACTTTCATGAATTTAAAAAAAATTAAAAAGCAAAGTTAGTCCAATTTTTTTGTATAATGTGAAAGATGATGTTACGCAGAGTAAATAGATACCAAACATGTCATGCTTTATAATTGCACGCACTCGTGGAATGGCGACAAACTACGGTACCTTAAAATCTCCATAGGCGACGCTTTAATTTTTTTTTACAGCTACTAGGTTAGAGTTACAGAGGAGGTCTATGGCTATAATTATTGCTCTCGCTCTGACGATCGCAGCGATACCACACATGTGTGATTTGAATGCCGTTTTCATATGCCGGCGCGACTTCCGTATGCGTTTTCTTTGCTGCGCGAGCTCGCGGGGACGGGGGCGCTTTAAAAATGTTTTATTTTTTTTCTTATTTATTTTATTTATTTTTATAATTAAAAATAGTGTTTTTTTTTTAAAAAAAATTGATCACTTTTATTGCTGTGACAAGGAATGTAAACATCCCTTGTGACAGTAATAAGTGGTGACAGGTACTCTTTATGGAGGAATCGGAGATCTAAAAGACCCCCAATCCCTCCTTTGCACTTCAAAGTATTCAGATCGCCGAAAACGGCGATTCTGAATACTGTGTACTTTTTTAAATTCGGCGCCATTGGCAGCCGAGTAACCCGGACGTGACGTCATGACGTCGCTTCCGTGGTTACAGTGAAGAGACTGAATCAAAGCCATTCGCGGCTTCAATTCAGTCTCTCTCTAGCCGCCCGAGGTGGCGCATCGTGGATCGGGTCTCCCGGTGGGATGGGAGGCCCGGTAAGAACGGCGGAGGCGGCGGGAGGGGGGGGGGGGATGTCCCCTCCAGCTCCTCCGGTATAACAACCGAGCGACTTTTAGCCGCATCGGTTGTTATACCTGGAAAGCCAATCGCCGGCTCTAAATAACGGTACCGGGATGATGCCTGCAGCTGCGGGGGGCATCATACCGGTATAACCCCCGAAAGCCGAGTACGCATATGTGCGTACCCTCGGCGGGAAAGGGTTAAGAAAGGCCTGGATACTTTCCTAAATGTACAGAATATAACTGGATAATGACATTTATAGGTAAAGGTGATCCGGGGAAAATCCGATTGCCTCTCGGGGGATCAGGAAGGAATTTTTTCCCCTGCTGTAGCAAATTGGATAATGCTCTGCTGGGGTTTTTCGCCTTTCTCTGGATCAACTGTTGGTGTAGAATTGGGTATATGGGATTGTACGATATTATTATTATTATTATTATTTTTTTTTTTTTTTATGGTTGAACTGGATGGACTTGTGTCTTTTTTCAACCTGACTAACTATGTAATACTACTATGTAATTTAAGGGATATATTTTCCTACTCACAAATACATTTTCTCTTTATTTTATTTTGTTTAATTGAATAATATTACATTTTAAAAAATGTATTGAAGGTTAACCGCTGTCAGATGATGCAATTTTATCTGCAATTGTCTGAATTTTTTTTGCAATCTTCTTGCAATCTCTGTACAATATATGTGAAGTTATAATTTAGAATGTATTGTTTCTGTATTTTTTTTTTCTCATCGTTTTGTTATTCTATACATTAATAAAAATAAAATATAAACATTATATACATATATATATATATATATATATATATATATATATTTTTTTTTTTTTTTTGTTCAGCTTTTTTTTTTTTTTTCAGTTTTTAAGTGTAGAAAACAATAAATAAATAATGAAATACTGTTTATGAAAATCAAAACTATATGTTGTTATAATTTTGAATTTTATTGTTTCTGTCTTTTTTTTCCCTCATCTTATTGTTATTGTATACATTATATACCTTCACATTTGATAATATATATGCAGTGGGGTCCCTAAATTTAGGGGAATGTTTGAGTGGTAGTTATACCCAAACCCTTTGATTATTAGGGCTTGCTGGCCAATTTTGTACCGCAGGTGGAGTACCAGTGTATAATTCCCTGTGGCCTGTGGGTGGCACTGTCGCTTGAGGCCAGGGTTGAACAGCTGGTATAGTGCTGTGCCTTGGATGTCCCCTCTCGGCAGTAGTGCAGTGGGCGTGGTCAGCCTGCTGTGCATGCCGGGAGAGGATACAAAAGGGGCAGACGCTGCCTGTTGGGGGTTCGTCTTCCACCCCAGGATTGGGGTTCCGTGTCTTGTCTCGGGGGTCCTACCCCGGGGACAGGGATGCTGTCCGGTGAATCAGTCCCAGGCACCTTTAGTCCTGGGGCTGCAACTAAAAGTCCTTGGGCCCAGCACCTTTGGCTGGGGCCCACAAAGGATTGAGGAATCCCATGGTGCCGCCTTGCGAGGAGGCCCGTATCTTAGATGAGGAGGCCGGGGGAGGACCGTTCCGAGGGACTGGTGAGAAGTCACAGTGAAGGAAGGGGCCTGGTAACTCTCTGGAGGGATGTCTTCTCCTTGAAAGAGGCTTAACTTTGAAACCAAGTTCACCAGGTCTGTGGTAGAGACCAAGTTCACCAGGTCTGTGGCAGAGACCCAAGTTCACCAGGTCTGTGGCAGAGACTGTGTGTTTAGTTTGAGCGCCATTCTGGCTGCTAGTCTCCTCTCTGAGGGAGACTATCTAAATGGGCTAAGTCTACTTGAGAAGCTAAGTAGTGAAGTGTATTTCGTTTGTGCCTGGACCTCCTCCACACCTTATGCTGTCCTGTTCTCCATCCAACCTTTCCTATCTAGAGACTGTGCTTTAAGAAAATACACTCTACGTTGGAGTTGCAACTGGTGTGGACCTTGGAGTTATTGGGGGAAATAGAGACTTGTCTTTATTGTGCATGAAGATGAGAACCATTCTCTGGAGCAGTGTTTCTCAACTCCAGTCCTCGAGGCGCCCCAACAGGTCATGTTTTCAGGCTTTCCATTATTTTGCAAAGGTGATTTAATCCGTTTCACTGCCTTAGTAATTACCTCAGCCTTTCATCTGAGGGAAATCCTGAAACATGACCTGTTGGGGCGCCTTGAGGACTGGAGTTGAGAAACACTGTTCTGGAGAACCTCGCTGTGGAGACCCGTTTCATAACATCGCTTAACCTCTTCACACAAGAGGGTACGGGCACATAGCACGGTGTGCTTTTTCCTGCCAAGGAGCCAAAGGCAGGTAAGGGGTTTGTGTGCTATATATATATATATATATATATATATATATATAGACTGCTCAAATTTTTTTTAAAGGAACACTTTTTAATCAGAGTATAGCATCATGTCAATTAAACTCCTGGGATCTTAATCTGGTCAGTTAAGTAGCAGAGGGGGAGGGGTGTACACAGAGGGGGTTGTTAATCAGTTTCAGCTGCTTTGGTGTTAATGAAATTAACAACAGGTGCACTAGATAGGCAACAATGAGACGATCTCCAAAAAAGGAATGGTTTTACAGGTGGAGGCCACTGACATTTTTTCCCCCCTACTCATCTTTTCTGGCTGTTTTTCACTAGTTTTGCAATTGGCTAGGGTCAGTGTCGCTACTGGTAGCATGAGGAAATGGCTGGACCCTATAGAGGTTGCACAGGCGGTCCAACTCCTCCAGGATGGCACATCAATACGTGTCATTGCCAGAAGGTTTGCCGTGTCTCCCAGAACAGTCTCAAGAGCATGGAGGCGATTCCAGGAAACAGGCAGTTACTCTAGGAGACAGAGGCATAGCTTGAAGCTTGTGGGCTCCGATGAAAAATTTGACCTGGGCCCCCCCCCCCCCTTACTACCACCCACCACTTCCACCGTGCGTGCAGATACACCCACCACACACCAAGAAACTCAAAGTGGCTTAAGAGTTTTGAGTTCCCAGAGTTCCTTCTTACATTAGAGGACAGGGATCACTGCTGAAGAATCAGAGGACAGGGATTACCGCTGAAGAATGAGAGGACAGAGATCACCGCTGGAGAATATGAGGACAGGGATCACTGCTGAAGAATCAGAGGACAGGGATTACCGCTGGAGAATGAGAGGACAGAGATCACCACTGGAGAATGAGAGGGCAGAGATCACCACTGGAGAATGAGAGGACAGAGATCACCGCTGGAGAATGAGAGGACAGAGATCACCACTGGAGAATATGAGGACAGGGATCACCACTGGAGAATGAGAGGACAGAGATCACCGCTGGAGAATCAGAGGACAGGGATCACTGCTGGAGAATCAGAGGACAGGGATCACCGCTGGAGAATGAGAGGACAGGGATCACCGCTGAAGAATCAGAGGACAGGGACCCCTGGCAGGTCACTTGGCAGTTGGCAGAGCTCCTTTCCCATTCCAGCACACTGTATACAGCTCCCACCCCCCACACTACACAGGGCTGAGATCACATTCCTTTACACACAGTCTGTCAGCCTTCACAGGGTGTATCTGACTTTTATGTTGCCGTTCTAACCTGTGAAATTCTCTGGTCGGACGGGCAGTGTAGTTGCAGTAGGCAGATACACTCAATGCAGATTGTGGCTGACAGGCTGTGTTGTAAGGGAAAGTGATTTCAGCTCTGAGGAGCAGTATAGAGTACTGCACTGGTAAGGGAGCTCAGCAGCCGGGCATAGTATCCAGGGCGGAGGGGGTGGTCAGAGGGCTTTGGGATGGCGCAATTTAGATCTGGGGGGGGCAAAGCCATATGACACAAAATCTGGAGCCTGCAGCCCCTCAGGTGGTGTTAAGGGATTTGTTTTAGCAACTTCTGAAAGTTTCTCTGTCAGTGTTGGCAGGTGTTGGGGGAAGGTCACCTCCCGGAGGTGTGTGTTCTTTCCCCAGTTGTCAGGGAAGTGGGGTAAGCGGACATCCCCGCGTGGGGGGGGGTACAGAGAATCCCAGCAGATGACTAGGAGACACTGAGCAGTGTCTTACCTCACCAGTGACATTGGTTCCATCGTGGCTACAGGACGGCACTCTCCTCCTCTTAACTCACTGAGCTTGGTTACCATTCTATGTTGCCAGCACACAGCACAGACACTTCCCCATCCTGGGCTGTTCTCACCCCGTTCTCCTCTCCGTTCAGAAAATGGCTCACAGCTTCTCCCCAGCAAATGAGAACAGAGGGGTGCTGACTGTGGAAGGCAAAGTGGAAGCCCAGTACTAGAGCGTGGCTGTGGGGCCCTAGGGCAGATCGGACCTGGACTTTGTGATAATATGACAGGGAGGCTGCAGGGGCCCCCTGGAGCTAGGGGCGGGGTTGCGATTGTGACCCCTGCAACCCCTTATGCTACGCCCATGCTAGGAGAGCTGGACAGAGCCGCAGAACGTCCTTAACCCATCAGCAGGACCGGTATCTGCTCCTTTGTGCAAGGAGGAACAGGATGAGCACTGCCAGAGCCCTACAAAATGACCTCCAGCAGGCCACTGGTGTGAATGTCTCTGACCAAACAATCAGAAACAGACTTCATGGGGGTGGCCTGAGGGCGCCAACGTCCTCTAGTGTGCTCTGTGCCCACTGCCCAGCATCATGCCCCATGCTTTTCACAGATGAGAGCAGGTTCACCCTGAGCATATGTGACAGACGTGAAAGGGTCTGGAGAAGCTGGCGGAGAATTTTATGCTGCCTGTAACTTCATTCAGCATGACGGGTTTGGTGGTGGATCAGTGATGGTCTGGGGAGACATGTCCATGGAGGGACGCACAGACCTCTACAGGCTACACAATGGCACCCTGACTGCCATTAGGTATTGGGATGAAATCCTTGGACCCATTGTCAGACCATACACTGGTGCAGTGGGTCCTGGGTTCCTCCTGGTGCACGACAATGCTCGGCCTCATTTGGCGAGAGCATGCAGCCAGTTCCTGGAGGATGAAGAAATTGATACTATTGAATGGCCCCCACACTCACCTGACCTAAATCCAAAAGAACACCTCTGGAACATTATGTTTCGGTCCATCCGGTGCCGCCAGGTTGCACCTCAGTCTGTTCAGGAGCTCAGTGATGCCCTGGTCCAGATCTGGGAGGAAATACCCCAGGACACCATCCGTCATCTCATTAGGAGCATGCCCCAACATTATCAGGCATGCATACAAGCACTTGGGGGCCATACAAACTACTGAGGACTATTCTAAGTTTCTGCAATAAAATCTTAGCAAAATGGACTCGCCTGCTGCATCACTTTTTCACTTTTATTTTTGAGGTGTCTTTGAATTTAGCCCTCTGTAGGGCGATCATTTTTATTTCCAGCAAACGATGTGGCATCCTTTCCTTACAAACACATTACCCAGTCCATACCAGTATAGATCCCAACACATTACCCAGTCCATACAAGTATAGATCCTAACACATTACCCAGTCCATACCAGTATAGATCCTAACACATTACCCAGTCCATACCAGTATAGATCCTAACACATTACCCAGTCCATACCAGTATAGATCCTAACACATTACCCAGTCCATACCAGTATAGATCCTAACACATTACACAGTCCATACCAGTATAGATCCTAACACATTACCCAGTCCATACCAGTATAGATCCTAACACATTACCCAGTCCATACCAGTATAGATCCTAACACATTACCCAGTCCATACCAGTATAGATCCTAACACATTACCCAGTCCATACCAGTATAGATCCTAACACATTACCCAGTCCATACCAGTATAGATCCCAACACATTACCCAGTCCATACCAGTATAGATCCTAACACATTACCCAGTCCATACCAGTATAGATCCTAACACATTACCCAGTCCATACCAATATAGACCCCAACACATTACCCAGTCCATACCAGTATAGATCTCAACATATTACCAAGTCCATACCAGTATAGATCCTAACACATTACCCAGTCCATACCAGTCTAGATCCTAACACATTACCCAGTCCATACCAGTATAGATCCTAACACATTACCCAGTCCATTCCAGTATAGATCCTAACACATTACCGAGTCCATACCAGTATAGATCCTAACACATTACCCAGTCCATACCAGTATAGATCCTAACACATTACCCAGTCCATACCAATATAGACCCCAACACATTACCCAGTCCATACCAGTATAGATCCTAACACATTACAGTACAGATATCCAGCATGAGATTTTTTCTCCATTGAGATCTGATGTGTTTTCGGTGTTATTTTAATTTTTTTGAGCAGTGTATATTGTATACAGTATATACATGTAGCGCTACCCCCAGTTAAGAGAGCCGCTTGGTTTGATTTTGGGCTCTGTATACAGTACCGCCAACCTCCGGCAATCTTACTCGACCCACTCTGGCACAGTTAGTCTAGGGTTATATTTGTATCACATTCAATAGTATTGCAAGGGATAATCTCTTAGCAGTAAGACAACACACTGAGGCGAGAGACTAAATATAACAGTTTACTCTTATCTCAAAGGTAGCATAGGCAGAACACAATGCATGCAACTGGCTTGCAGAGCCCTGCAGAAATCAATACAGCACACAATAATGGCGCTGCGCGGTACTCCACCACGCGTAGCTATTATGGTATGCGCGCCCTTTGGCGCACTAAACAATATCTTAACTCCCCACCCCGGTCAGGCCTGACATGGAGTAAATCTCAGTCATCTCCTATAGGCATTTCTTCGCATGCCAGCTTTCGTGGTGCACTTGATGAATAGTACTTTGTAATCCACAACCAGGCAATAACTTGGAACACTATACTGGGGGGAACACTTCAACTCTGTCCTGCTACCGGTCCCCCCGGGGAACAGCAGATAAACGAAACTGTGGGCCTATGCAGTCTATAGGCCTGAACACGGCACAGTCTATTGGTTTGGGCAGGAGCCCGCTCACCACTCCGGACGCGATCCCAGTCCGGGACGTCCACCCTGCTGTGTATCCGCACACAGCGTCTGCAACGATCGCGTCCCCGATCCAACTGATGTCCTCACTCGACAAGTCAGGTGCCACCCAGGCTCCGCAGTGGGGTGGAAGGCTCTTTGGAAGTTGCGCAAGGCCCAGCCTTCAGGCCTTGCACTGCAGCAGATCCACACAGGAAGAAACTCTTGCTTGCAGCGCGGTGTCCAAAGAGACCGAGCTCCGCCTCGCCTCCTCCTTAAATAACCCCTCCCATGAGTCTCTGCGGTGGCTAACTGCACTCTGGGTGCTGAACGGGGTTCTGGGCAATGTAGTCCCGGGGCCTTAAAGGAGACCCCGCTACACACTCCCCCCACTTAAACTCTTTGGTCCCCAAAGATAACATAAACTTAAATCACAGAACGTACAACATCAATCAAAGTTTCGTATGATGTTGGCAGCGGAAATTCCCACCAAAACCGAGGTAGTGAACTCCCCTGCCCACAGGTCACACTATCATTAGTGTCCTGCCTAACTGTGCCAGAGAGTGAGTTGGGGTTGCCTCCCACCAAATGAACAGTGGGAGGATCAGGGTCTTCCATACTCCTTCTGGCAGTAACCACAGCGTCTTCCGCATTTCTCCCCATCTGTGGGTAAGTTAATCTGGGAGGCTTTATGGCTCTTCGCTTCCTCTGTCCTCTTGGACTTTCTGATGAAACGGGCTCCTCCTCCGGAATCGACTTAGGAATCTCCTCTGTTTCGGGAACACTGGACTTCGGAGCAGGGAGATACATGGAATCCCTTGGATCTTCCTCTGGGGGTAAGTCACAGACACTCTCCCAAGCATCTGACCAAGGACTGGACGGGATGAACTCAGGGGCTTCTGCATTCAGTGTCTGGTCCTCAGCATCTTCTTCAGGTGGAAGATCAATAGCAGAAGTTTCTGGAGCCTGGGAAGGCCACAACCAACCAAGTTCTTCTCCCTCATCTTCACTTGTTTCCGAGGTCTCTGCATCCCAGATCCGGGGGGTCTGGGACCGAGTGTTTGGTCTCCAGGTTGTAGATCTTGGATCCTAACTTTTAAGTCAAAATTTTTCTTGTTGCGGGCCCCCCTTTGCTCCGAGGCTGCCTGGGCCTGTTCATAGGCCAATTTCAAATTACGTCTGAGCCTATCGACATATCCCTTGTGGGAAGTAGCAGAACAATGGTCTATGGAAGTGCCAAAGGCCAGATCTACGGGTAGTCTTGCTTCTCTCCCGAACATAAGTCGATAGGGTGAGTACCCTGTAGCATCACTGGTGGTGCTGTTGTATGCATGCACAACTGCCACTATGTGGTTGCTCCAATGCTGCTTCTTTTCACTACTTAGGGTCCCCAGCATGTTGAGCAGGGTTCGGTTGAACCTCTCCAGCTGAGCATCACCTTGTGGATGATAGGGGGTAGTTCTTGTCTTCTTGATCCCCAAAGAATCCAGGAGTTTCCGGATCAATTGACTTTCAAAATCCCTTCCCTGATCTGAATGGAGCCGTTGTGGTAGCCCATAATGTAAAAAGTATTTCTCCATCAGCACTTTGGCCACGGTGGAAGCCTTCTGGTCCTTGGTTGGAAAGGCCTGGGCATGCCGGGTGAAATGGTCGGTTACTACCAGAACATTTCCTAGTCCACTCAGGTCGGGTTCGAGGCAGAGGAAATCAATGCATACCAGATCAAGTGGGCTTTGACTTTGCAGGTGGCCCATTGGGGCAGCTTGATGAGGTAAAGTCTTTCTCTGGATGCATCGTGCACATGAGTGGCAGTATTCTTCAACTTCAGCCCTCATGCAGGGCCAATAGAAACAGTCCCTAACGAGTTGGAAGGTCCTTTCCGCCCCTAGGTGGCCATGGTTGTCGTGCAGGGCAACCAGGACTGTCTCTCGGTGCTTCTCGGGCAGGAACAGCTGCCATTTGTCTTCCAGGTCATCAGAGGGGCCCCTTCGGTAGACCACTCCATGACGCACCTGCAACCTGTCCCACTCTTTCCTCAACAGGCGAGCTTCCTTTGAAGGGTGGCGTAAGAGTCTATTCGGGTCCTGATTCTCCAGAGCCTCTAGGACCAATCTCCCCATGGGGTCTTCCAATTGGTCGGATCTCAGCTCCTTCTTGGACAGTTTTGGCAAGTTATCTTCCCCCAGTTGGGTTACTGCACAGTATTGCTTGGGAACTCTTACTATGGTAACCCCTATCTCTTCTGCTCTTGAGCCGCCACTGGCTTGAAGTTCAGCCCCTTGACAGAGGGCCCGTACCCCGTTGGGTGCCACTTGGGTCCAGTCTTCTGTACTGCAAGTGGGGACGTAAGATCTTCTAGACAAAGTGTCTGCGTCTCGGTTTCCAGCCCCAGGTCTGTACTTCAGGCCGAAATTGAAGGCAGACAGCGCCGCCAGCCACCTATGTCCTGTGGCATCCAACTTTGCTGTGGTGAAAAGATAGGTGAGGGGGTTGTTGTCGGTTTTCACTGTGAATTCCGTCCCATACAAATAGTCTCTGAGTTTGTCAGCTACTGCCCACTTAAGGGCCAGGAACTCCAACTTATGGGTGGGGTAGTTCTTTTCGGAGGGAGTAAGACTTCTGCTCACATACGCAACAGGCCTCAGTTGCTCTTCATGCTCCTGGTACAGCACTCCTCCCAAACCATCATGACTAGCATCTACATGAAGTTCATAAGGCTTCTTAAGGTCTGCGTAGGCCAGGACAGGGGCAGTGGTTAATGTCTTCTTCAACATCTGGAAGGCATTCTCACACTTCTCGTTCCACTGGTCCTTGACTGACTCCCCTGGCTTCCTAGGGCCCGAGTCATCCTCTTCCCCTCCGTCTTTAGCAGCTCATTCAGAGGCCTGGCTATCCGAGCGAACCCCTCCACAAACCTCCTATAATAGGAACAGAACCCCAGAAAGGATCTGAGCTCTGTCACAGGGGTGGGCCTGGGCCATGAGGTGACTGCCTCCAATTTTTCGGAGTCTGTGGCTACCCCATCTTCAGACACTATGTGCCCCAGATAGTTAACTGATGACTGATAGAATTGGCATTTTTCAGGTGAGAGCTTGAGTCCTTCCTCACTCAGTCTCTTCAAAACTTTCTCCAGCCTTTCTTCAGGGCCCTCACCGGGACCACTTCTGGGACTACTTCTAAGCCCGAAGGTTCTTCCCTTGGGTCGGGTTCCAACATGACAAAAGGGCCAGGCTGCTCCCAAGTGAGTTTCACTGTGGCTTTCAAGCAGGTTACTTCACCGGGCTGCAGCACTATTCCCCTTCTTCCCAGCCTCCAGACCTTCCCTACCCCCTCTTCCGGGGCCTTCTGTTCCAAGATCAGCCGTTGGTAGGCTGTCTTCAACATTGGGTGGATCTCAGTGACTGTGGGGTCTTTCCTTCTTGTCAGGGGGGCCAGAAGTCTTCGGACCAGATCCGTGTTCGTCCCTATTATCAGGGAACTCTTGTTAGCTCCAGGCGGTCGGGGGCACACCACAGCTAAGGTGTTGAAAACTTCAGCCTTTCCGGCTATGGATGGGTCAAAAGTCAGCTTTATAGGCAGATAGCCATCATAAGGGAAACTCTCTGTCCCAATTCCCCATATCTCCAACTCTTCAGTCTTCTGGATGGGTAGGTGACTTAAATGCTTGTCATAAAAGTCCCGGTACAACAGGGTCACTTGCGCCCCAGTATCCAATATGGCTCTTGTGTAGACTCCCTCCACTTGAACTGGTACTATCCGGGAGGGACCCACCAGCTTCTCTAGATATCGCTTCAAGGGGGTCTCTTTCTTTTGATCTTTGCATTTTCCCTTTTGACTTTCTTTCTTCCATTTCTCTTTGGACTTAAGTCTCTCTTGGGCCTGGTATGTATTGATCTCCCTCCTTTTGGTGGGTGTAACTACCCGCTGAGGGACACTACTCTCTTTCTTTGGGGTGCGTTCCTTCTGAGGAACCTTGCGTTTCTTCTGAGGGGTCTTCTCCACTCTTTTCATGTGCTTCTCATTCAGTTTGGAGCTCACTGGAGATGATGGGCACCCGGTTGACTCCTTCACCGGAGCCCGCTGAAGTTTTCCGGCGGCTTGCGGTTATTCATCTTTTTTTTCTTTGGGCTGGCACTCACTTTGGCGAAATGGCCAGCTCCTCCACAATTGAAACAAATCACATCCCCCCAATCTTCCAGGGATGCGGGCGCTGCGGTGTTGGGAAACAGCTCCTTCCTCAGACTTTCCCTCTCTGGTTCCCTTGACTTCTTTTCCATCAGAGAGGTCAGCATCCCCAATACTTGGGACATCTGTGACTTCAAGGTATCCACCTCTGAGTCTCTTTCCAGGGTCATGGCCGTCCTGACCATCACTGGAGGAGGATTCACCGACTCAACCGGTAGGCTCCTCTCCTTCTCCTCCAGCATAGCTTCTTCCTCTCTGACCACTCGGATCAAGTCAGGGTACTCCAGGCTCTTCCCGTCCTGTCTTGTGCATAACGCCAACGCGATGGGGTCCAGGGGCTGAGATCCTCTCATCACCTGTTGAACACGGGCCTCATCCACCTTCCGTGGGTCAATCCCCTTCTTCAGAATCATCTTATGCAGGATCTTATCCAGGCGCCTCATGAACTCTGACAACTTCTCTCCTGTCTTCTGGTAGCAGTGCTACAGCTGATAAGTGAGCTCAGTGATTTTCTCTGTTCCACCGAACACATTCTGCAGAATGTCCAGATAGTCCTGTGCATCACAGTCTGTCTTACTCATCTTGAGGTTGCGTATGGCCTCTAGAGCAGGCCCCTTCAAGCTCTCAGCAATTCTCTGCTTCTTTCTGTGGTCTGGGACTTCCCATTCTTCTAGGGCCTGAGTGGCACCGTCTAACCACTCCTCAAACCCCTCTTCACCCGAAGGTACAGGCTTCCTTCCTGAGAATATTCTAAGCTTTCTGTATCCTGACATCTGGTAATCTGTAGGATCTTTCTTGCACTGGGCCACAAGTTCCCCCAGGACCGCGCACAACTCTGCGCCGAGGGTGGTAGATGGCGACCTGGGACTTTCCCTTTTCACCTGTCTTTCTACTTTTGGGGTGGGTGATGGAGATAGTTTCGGTGTCTGAAACCGTTCTTCTGGCTTGAGCGGCAGCGCGTGTATTAGGCTATAAGTCTGATCATCTATAGCTACTACACTTGGATTCTTGAAATGTTCTGGGACTCCGTCCTTCCACTCTATGAATGCGTGGGTCAGTGAGGAATTCGTCCTGACATCCACCACCCATGCCTTCTGATACGGTGACAGTGACATCACTAGCTGCTTCACCGCTTCTTCTTGCCAGATCCCTGGGAGTTCTATGACTACTACCCCGGTTGGATCTGTGCCGACCGCTTTACACCACTGTCCTACTTCTAGTGGGTCCATGCTGGTACTTTTGGCGCGTTACTTGCTGCAACAGGATCCCGGACTCGAGAGCCCCCACGTGTAGCGCTACCCCCAGTTAAGAGAGCCGCTTGGTTTGATTTCGGGCTCTGTATACAGTACCGCCAACCCCCGGCAATCTTACTCGACCCACTCTGGCACAGTTAGTCTAGGGTTATATTTGTATCACATTCAATAGTATTGCAAGGGATAATCTCTTAGCAGTAAGACAACACACTGAGGCGAGAGACTAAATATAACAGTTTACTCTTATCTCAAAGGTAGCATAGGCAGAACACAACACATGCAACTGGCTTGCAGAGCCCTGCAGAAATCAATACAGCACACAATAATGGCGCTGCGCGGTACTCCACCATGCGTAGCTATTATGGTATGTGCGCCCTATGGCGCACTAAACAATATCTTAACTCCCCACCCCGGTCAGGCCTAACATGGAGTAAATCTCAGTCACCTCCTATAGGGATTTCTTTGCATGCCAGCTTTCGGTGGTGCACTTGATGAATAGTACTTTGTAATCCACAACCAGGCAATAACTTGGAACACTATACTGGGGGGAACACTTCAACTCTGTCCTGCTACCGGCCCCCCCGGGGAACAGCAGATAAATGAAACTGTGGGCCTATGCAGTCTATAGGCCTGAACACGGCACAGTCTATTGGTTTGGGCAGGTGCCCGCTCACCACTCCGGACGCGATCCCAGTCCGGGACTTCCACCTGCTCTGTATCCGCACTTAGGGTCTGCAACGATCGGGTCCCCGATCCAACTGATGTCCTCACTCGACAAGTCCGGTGCCACTCAGGCTCCGCAGTGGGGTGGAAGGCTCTTTGGAAGTTGCGCAAGGCCCAGCCTTCAGGCCTTGCACTGCAGCAGATCCGCACAGGAAGAAACTCTTGCTTGCAGCGCGGTGTCCAAAGAGGCCGAGCTCCGCCTCACCTCCTCCTTAAATAACCCCTCCCATGAGTCTCTGCGGTGGCTAACTGCACTCTGGGTGCTGAACGGGGTTCTGGGCAACGTAGTCCCGAGGCCTTAAAGGAGACCCCGCTACATACACTTTGTCAGCTTTTTTTCAGTTGTTAAGTGTTTAAATAAATAAATAAATAAATATAATGAAATATACAGACAGCAAAATGATATGGTGTTCTAATTTAGAATTTATTGTTTTTGTCTTTTTCTCTCATCCTATTTTTACTGTATACACTATAAACCCTTACATTTGATTAAAAATATATATATATTTGTTCAGATTTTTTTTTCCATGTATAAAAAAATAAATAATAATTTATAATTAATAATGAAATGTGAATGGAGAGGAAAATAATTTATTGCTACCCCAGGTATGGATTATGGTGGTAAAATACCAGTAAAAAGAAAAAAAAAAAAGAGTCAAAGAATGTCAGATTTCAATTGCAAAATATATACAGTATTACTGATGGAAATTGTTCTGGAATAATATTTCTAATAAGTAACATAATCAGTGATGGCATTTTTCACAGAAAAGCCTTAAAATATCAAAATCGGTCCCTGAATTAACTTTTTTTGGGCGTTTTTTCTGCCACCTCCATCAAATTTTTTGGTCTGTCATACGAGGCATAAGATAAGCTTCATGTTACATTTATACAAAGTGGGATTTTATTATCAGCGATCGGGTGATTAGATATGAAGCACAAATAGCTGAATCTGAATTTTAGTGTAAAGCTTATAATTTCCGGCTGAGGTCTCAAAACTTGCATATAAAACTCGCACCAAGGTGGCAATACACACAATTCCTATCTACATCACGGGACAGAAGACCTCTAGAAGATCACGATGACATCAATGAGCGTTTCCTGCACCGTTCTCTTCTGTCTCCTGGGTGGCATTGCCGCTTTACCCCACCAACGTACCAAAGTAAGCCCAACCACCATAGAGCAAGTCATGTCCATCCTGGAAGACCTGAGAAATAAGGTAAGAACGTGCCACCTCCTGTTAGGAATGTTCCAAACTGCCCTGGGTTTGGTTTGAGCGTTGTTTGGCGAACTTCAAAGACGTTCAGATGCCCAAACCCCACTGAAATCCATGGGAGACTAATCTGTCAAATAAAGAATTTCCCATTTTTCTGGGCTAATGAGCAAGGGGGGTGTTAGCCACTTGCCTACAGGGCACTTTCACCCCCCATCCTGCCCAGGAGAATTTTCAGCTTTTAGCGCTGTCACACTTTGAATGACAAATGCGCGGTCCTGCTACACTGTACCCATATGAAATGTTTATAATTTTTTTTCGCACAAGCTGAATCTGGTATGAACTTTAGCCGCTTCAGCCCCCGGACCATTTGACTGGCCAAAGACCGGGCCCCTTTTTTGCGATTCTGCACTGCGTCGCTTTAACTGACAATTGCGCGGTCGTGCGAGGTGGCTCCTAAACAAAATTGGCGTCCTTTTTTTCCCACAAATAGAGCTTTCTTTTGGTGTTATTTGATCACCTCTGCGGTTTTTATTTTTTGCGCTAAGAACAAAAATAGAGCGACAATTTTGAAAAAAATTCTATATTTTTTACTTTTTGCTATAATAAATATCCCCAAAAAATATATATAAAAAAATATTTTTTTCCTCAGTTTAGGCCGATACGTATTCTTCTACATATTTTTGGTAAAAAAAAAATCGCAATAAGCGTTTATTGATTGGTTTGCGCAAAAGTTATAGCGTCTACAAAATAGGGGATAGTTTTATGGCATTTTTATTAATAATTTTTTTTACTAGTAATAGCGGCGATCTGCGATTTTTATCATGACTGCGACATTATGGCGGACACATCGGACACTTTTGACACTATTTTGGGACCATTGTAATTTTTACAGCGATCAGTGCTATAAAAATGCACTGATTACTGTGAAAATGACACTGGCAGTGAAGGGGTTATCCTGTAGGGGGCGCTGAAGGGGTTAAGTGTGACCTAATGTTTGTTTCTTACTGTAGGGGGGCGTGGCTTGCCGTGTGACGTCACTTATCGTCGTTCCCTATGACAGGGAACAGACGATCAGTGACAGGCTCACTAGGAAGCACGGGGAGAGGTTTGTTTACACTTGCCTCTGTGACCCGATCGCGGGACACCGGTGGCGATCGGGTCCGCGGGTCCCACGGGTGCGGTCACGGAGCTCAGGACCGGGTCGACCAACGATTCTGCCGACATATATCGGCGTGAGGCGGTCCTTAAGTGGTTAAAGATATACCTCACAAAAAAAAATGCATGAAGCCCCCCAGGAAATCTATATTAGACTTTAAAAAACACTTCCCTACCGCTGGACGTCATATGACGTCCTTGACTTTCGGGGGGGGGGGGGGATATCTGAATGATGGGTGCAGCTACAGGCATCATTCAGGTATCATTCTTTGCAGCCGGTGATTCTGTGCACGATAAGAATGATCATAGCGGCAGTTCCACCACTTGATCATTCTTATAGGCGACGGGAGGGGACGTGGGAGGGGACGTCCCCCCCTCCTCCCGCCGACATCCGGTGCTTCTCCGGGCTCTCCCGTGCCATCGGGGGCCCAGAGAACAAATCCGACAGCGCCGGATGACGACGATAGAGATTTCCGGTGACCAGATCTTCATTAGTCATCTCTAGGACCGGGCGCAACGTTATGACGTCACACCCGGGTACCTGGAAGTAAAACAAAGCCGCGATCGCGGCTGTCAGCATGAGATCAGTGAATTTTTTTTCACGATCTCATGCTTTCCCGCCTGGAGGAGAGATGTGGGGTCTTATTGACCCCACATCTCTCCATAAAGAGGACCTGTCACAATAGATTCCTATTACAAGGGATGTTTACATTCCTTGTAATAGGAATAAAACTGATCAAAAAATAAAAAATAAAAGTGTAGAAATAAAAAAAAAAAAGTAAAATAAAGAATAAGAAAAAAGTAAAACGCCCCTGTCCCCGGTAGCTCGCGCTCAGAAGCGAACACACATGTAAGTCCCGCCCACATATGTAAACGCCATTCAAACCACACATGTGAGGTATTGCCGCGTGCGTTAGAGCGCGTGCAACAATTCTAGCACTAGACCTCCTCTGTAACTCTAAACTGGTAACCTGTAAAAAAAATTAAAGCGTCGCCTATGGAGATTTTTAAGTACCGATGTTTGGGGCCATTCCCTGAGGAGCGCAATTTTAAAGAAGCGTGACATGTTAGGTATCTATTTACTCGGCGTAACATCATCTTTCACATTATACAAAAAAATTGGGCTAACTTTACTGTTTTGTTATTTTCATAATTATTGAAACCGTTTATTTTTTTTCCAAAAAAAGGCGTTTGAAAAATGATTGCGCAAATACTGTGCGAAAATGCAATGACCGTCATTTTATTCCCTGGGGTATCTGCTGAAAAAACATATATAATGTTTGGGGGTTCTGAGTAACTTTCTAGCAAAAAAATTATGATTTTTACATGAAGGAGAGAAGTGCCAGAATAGGCCCGGTAGGGAAGTGGTTAAAGCGGTTGTAAAGTCATTTTTGTACTTTTACCTACAGGGAAGCCTATAATAAGGCTTACCTGTAGGTAAAAAAAAATCGCCTAAACCTTTACGGTTTAGGAGATATTCCCCTCGCAATGCGCCGCTGACAGCAGCGGCGCATGCACACAGGGGATTCTCGGGCTGAAGGCTCGGCAGACGCCGGAACGAAGTATCCCGCGCGCATGCGCGTGAGTGAGACATCGCGGCTCCAGCCACTCACAGCGCTGGAGCCGCGATACCCGGAAGACACGCCGAGGGAAGATGTCATCTCCCTCTGCGTGGACCAGGTGAGTTAACGATGCCTCGTTCTAAGGTAAGTATTTCATAATGAGTTAGTATGCGGTGCATACTAGCTCATTATGCCTTTCCCTTGCAGGTGACAGAAAAAAAAAATCAGTTTGTGACTGTACAACCGCTTTAATCTGAGCATGTGGCCTGGCTGACAGAGAAGGGCATGCGCCACCCTGAACCGTACCAGGTCACATGCCCTCAACATGAGCGGATGCCTTGTCGGGGGGAGCCCCTTGGCAAAGCACCTTGTGCCCATGTTGATGAGGACAGCCTCTTCCCTACAACCCTGGCCAGTGGTTGTGGGGGTCTGCCAGCAGGGGGCTTATCAGAATGTGGAAGCCCCCTTTATTCAATAAGAGGCCCTCCAGATACTGGCCCCCCCTTTGTGAATGAGTATGAGGTACATGGTACCCCTTCTCATTTTAAAAAAAAGGTGTAACCTAACAGTAAAGACACCCAAACGTTTGACAAGTCCTTTACGGCTCGATTCCCTGGTGCACACGACTGATCCTATGGGTATCACTAGCCTGAGCTGTCATCAGCTGTATAGGGGGAGGGGCAGGGATAGTGGTGACATCATTGCCTAAATGGCCAGTGGCCATATTTGGATGGTGATGACGCCGCTGTCCCTAACCCTTTGCTTATGTGGCGGGGGACAAGCACCTGCTGCTTCCTGAGGAACCATTGACAGCAGTAGAAATACCTCTTCTATATATGATGCTCGGCTTCCCGCTGAACAGGGGGACAAACGGTCAAAGGTTTGGTCCGAACCTAGAATCCAACAGAACCATTGGCCCATCCTTATGCCCCATATTACAGAATATTATTCCATGCCATTTCAAAGATTCAAAAGGGTTTCCAGGGCTTGAGGTCTCAGATTAGTGGGACTCTCCTTTTTAGGGTTTCTGTAGATGGCCGTTGTTGGTAAATTCTGCATTCTTCATTAACATTAAGTTCTGTTGACCACTTGCCAATTGCGCTATAGCCAAAGGACAGCTACTGCATGGTCGTCCAGTTCTAGGGGGGCTTCTATGGACATCCTCCCAGAACCTGCCCCCCTTTAGACACAGCTGATCACAGATCAAGGTAAAGGGCCAATCACAACGGCCCTTTACCATGTGATCAGCTCTGCCAGGAATGGTTGACTGATCTAGCAAAGTCTCGTAAGACTGAACGCAAAGCATTGTGGGACATTTGAAGTTTTCACCCCATAACTCTTTTTCTCTCTCCCTAGACTATTCCCCGAGAGGTTGCATCATATTTTCCAAGGATGGACGCTGAAAAGGTAAGAAAGCCATAACACATGGAGATGATGTTATTGTAGCTGAATGGTGGAGATACCTCTACAAATGGATTTCAGCCAGGTCACTCCTTCTCCTCGGGGGTCATTCACACTACTGGGGTGTGCTAAGGTGGCCACACGTTCATTTGTCCATCTGTGATGGCACCCCAAAACATCTTACTGATGCAACAGGTGGCAATGTACCTAGGTGTGCGACCTGTGGTGCCACCTGCCGAAATGGTAAATTCACCTTTTATGGTGCACTAGCAGCCTATTCATTTGCTCGCGCAATAAGGCACCCCACTTATGTGACTGGCTCCTAAATTCAAATTTCTCCAATGGATTTGAATTATTCAAATCGAATTTGAATCAAATTCTAATTTAAAATATTGAATCAATCTGAATTCATTGTGAAGAATAACTGATTCTATTCTATTCAAAATTCTAATTTCGGAAGACCACTATATTCTTTGTATTATATTCCATTCTATACATTTTTTCTATTTTATTTTATTCTTGTCTATTCTATCCTATTATTTTATTGTCTGTTCCAGGGGTCTCCAAACTTTCCACTTCAAGGGCCACATTGTATATTTTACACAAATTTGCAGTCCGAAAAAAAGTTGTGTCCCCATCACAGCCACACGCACATTTATGTCCCCCTCAGAGCCCCCCCGGAATACATTTATGTCCCCATCACAGTCCCCTCACACACATTTATGTCCCCCTCAAAGCCCCCACATACATTAATGTCCCCCTCAGAGCCCCATGTGCATTTATGTCCCCCTCAGAGCCCCCTATATACATTTATGTCCCCCCTCAGAGCCACTCGTGTGCATTTATGTCTCCCTCAGAGCCCCCCATGTACATGTATGTCCCCCTCAGAGCCCCCTATATACATTTATGTCCCCCTCAGAGCCCCCATGTGCATTTATGTCTCCCTCAGAGCCCCCATGTGCATTTATGTCTCCCTCAGAGCCCCCTATATACATTTATGTCCCCCTCAGAGCTCCCATATGCATTTATGTCCCCCTCAGAGCCCCCTATATACATTTATGTCCCCCTCAGAGCCCCCTATATACATTTATGTCCCCCTCAGAGCCCCCATGTGCATTTATGTCCCCCTCAGAGCCCCTATATACATTTATGTCCCCCTCAGAGCCCCCATGTACAGTTATGTCCCCCTCAGAGCCCCCATTTACAGTTATGTCCCCCTCAGAGCCCCCATGTGCATTTATGTCCCCTTAAGAGTCCCTGTGTACATTTATGTCCCCCTCAGAGCCCCCATGTGCATTTATGTCCCCCTCAGAGCCCCCATGTGCATTTATGTCCCCTTCAGAGTCCCTGTGTACATTTATGTCCCCCTCAGAATCCCAGGTACATTTATGTCCCCCTCAGAGCCCCAGGTACATTTATGTCCCCCTCAGAGCCCCCATGTGCATTTATGTTCCCCTCAGAATCCTATGTACATTTATGTCCCCCTCAGAGCCCCATTTGCATTTATGTCCCCCTCAGAGCTCCCATGTACATTGATGTCCCCCTCAGAGCCCCCATGTGCATTTATGTCCACCTCAGAGCTCCCATGTACATTTATGTCCCCCTCAGAGCCCCCATGTACATTTGTGTTCCCCTCAGAGCCCCCCACTTCCATTTATGTCCCCCTCAGAGCCCCCATGTACATTTATGTCCCCCTCAGAGCCACCGTGCACATTTATGTCCCTCTCAGAACCCCCATGTACATTCATGTCCCCCTCAGAGCCCCCATGTACATTTATGTCCCCCTCAGAGCCCCCATGTGCATTTATGTCCCCCTCAGAGCCCCCATGTGCATTTATGTCCCCCTCAGAGCCCCTGTGTACATTTATGTCCCCCTCAGAGCCCCTGTGTACATTTATGTCCCCCTCAGAGCCCCCGTGTGCATTTATGTCCCCCTCAGAGCCCCCATGTACATTTATGTCCACCTCAGAGCCCCCATGTACATTTATGTCCCCCTCAGAGCCCCCATGTACATTTATGTCCCCCTCAGAGCCCCCATGTACATTTATGTCCCCCTCAGAGCCCCCATATACATTTGTGTCCCCCTCAAAGTCCCCCATGTACATTTATGTTTTTTTTTTTAATTCATAAAAGTGTTTTTTTTTTCCCCAAACAATTGTGTTTGAAAAACCGCAGCGCAAATACCGTGTGACATAAAAAATTGCAACGACCACCTTTTTCTTCTATAGGGCCTCTGCTAAAAATATATATATATATATATATATATATATATATATATGTGGGATGGGAAGTGGTTAGAGGTCCTTCAATACTGCAATGTATGTGCATTTATTTATAAAGTTTTAAAGCTGAATTCCTGGTATGGCAATTTGTACATAGTTACATGTTCCAGCTTGGACCAATATAAGTATGTATGTGCTAGGGTTGTCCCGATACCACTTTTTTAGGACCGAGTACAAGTACCGATACTTTTTTTCATGTACTCGCCGATACCGATTACCGATACTTTTTTAATGTCATGTGACAGTTTGACTGATGGGCACTGAAAGATGGCACTGATAGGCGGCACTTATGGGCACTGATACGTGGCACTGACAGGTGGCTGGCACTGATGGCTGGCACTGATGGGCGGCACTAATGGCACTTATGGGCACTGATAGGTGGCAATGATGGATTGCACTGATAGTTGGCACTTATGGACACTGATGGCACTGACAGGTGGCTGGCACTGATGACTGGCACTGTTGGCACTGACAGGTGGCTGGCACTGATGGGCAGCACTTATGGGCACTGATGGCACTGACGGCACTTATGGGCACTGATGGATGGCACTGATAGTCGGCACTTATGGGCACTAATATGTGGCTGGCACTTATGGGCAGGCACTGAAATGCTGCAATAAATGACATGAGGAAAAGATTTTGAAATGTTATGCTGCAACGGCCATCTTGGTACACCCTGCACTCAGCATCAGTAAGTAACAGCAGACATCTTGTTACACCCAGCCCAAACTATTTGGGCTGGGTGTAACAAGATGTCCGCTGCTGGCTTACTGTGGCCAAGTGCAGGGTGTACCAAGATGGGCGTCGGGATGTCCAAGCTGACAGTCACCCAATCCTGATGCGGCTGCGCCCTGCACACTTCCAGCTTACCTAGCTGAGGACTCGCTCTCCGCCCCACTGACTCAGCCTACGGATGTGTCCTGCCCACTCCGCCCTCCCTCTCCGCTCGCAAACTCTGCCCGCCCTCGCCGCTCACAAACTCCGCCTGCCTTCGTCGCTCAAACTCTGCCCGCCTTCGTCGCTCAAACTCCGCCCGCATTCGTCGCTCAAACTCCGCCCGCCTTCGTTGCTCAAACTCCGCCCGCCTTCGTTGCTCAAACTCCGCCCGCCTTCGTTGCTCAAACTCCGCCCGCCTTCGTCGCTCACAGACTTCGCCCGCTCTCTCCGCTCGCAAACTCTGCCCGCCCTCTCCGCTCACAAACTCCGCCGACCAGGTATCGGGTCAGGCATCGGGAGCATTTGTGTGAGTACAAGTACTTGCGCAAATGCTCTGTATCGGTCCCGATACCGATACTAGTATCGGTATCGGGACAACCCTAGTATGTGCCATACCCATCCCTGTGGAAACTGGAAATCACTGTATAGATGCTGCTACTACACCGCTACTACAGTAATCTCCACTATCTTCCAGATCCTGTGACGTGTGGCTGCCCTGCTCCATAGTGAAGACTGGAGGCTGCCCGCTCGGAACAGGAGCCATTCATATAATGCCTTGCATTCTTCTCAATAAATGCAAGTCATTCTGTGATTGGGTGAGGTGGAAATTATAATGTCACTATCACGCCTCATCACATCATCCAATCAGAGACTGCTTTGTATTCATTGAGAAAATGCAAAATGCTCTCTGAATATTGCTCATGCCGCACAGCAGCGGAGCTAGTGGAGATCACTGGAGTAGCGGTGTAGTAGTTTTATATTAGTGGTGCTTTATTCAGCGATTTCCACTTTCCACCAGGATCCCAGAGGTATAGGACAGACATACATACAAGCTGGACAATGTAACTATGTAAAAATGTCCGTACCTGAAATTCAGCTTTAAACGCCTTCTCTTCTCAATGTTATTGGAGCTTCAAAATCACATTCCAGTGCATGGAACATTTAGTTATCATTGTGTGAATTCTTCTATGGTAGATGAGCCAAACCGAACCCTGGAATACCATGATATCCATACTCTATATGCCCTATACCCTAAATGCCGTACACTCTATGTCCTATATCCTAGATGTCATACCCTATATGCCCTATACCCTAAATGCTGTACACTCTATGTCCTATATCCTAGATGTCATACCCTATATGCCCTATACCCTAAATGCCATACACTCAATGTCCTATATCCTATATTTCATCCCCTATTTGTCCTACATCCTATATGTTATCTCTATAGGCATACGCCCTATATGTCATACATCCTATGCTCCCTAAACCCTATATGACATACCCTATATGCCCTATACCCTATATGTAATACATCCTATATCTCATATCTATATGCCCTATATGTCTTACCTTATATGTCATACATTCTACAGTGCCTTAAAAAGGTATTCATACCCCTTGAAAAGGGGTATGAATACTTTTTTTAAGGCACTGTATATGTCATACCTACATGCATACACCCTATATGTCATACCCTATATTGCCTATACCCTATATGTCATACTATATATGCCCTATATCCTATATGTTAAAACTCTATATGTTCTACATCATATATGTCATACCTATATGCCCTATGTCCTATATGTCATACCCTATATGCCCTATAACCTATATGTCACACCCTGTATGCCCTAAATTCTATATGGTATACCCTACTTGTCCTGCATCCTATATGCCATACCTATAGGCCATATATCCTATATATTATATCTATATGCCCTATGTCCTATATGGCATACCCTATATGCTCTTTAACCATTATGTCACACCCCATATGGCCTATAACCTATATGTCACACCCTATATCCTATGTGTTATACCCTATATGGCTTTCATCCTATATGCCCTATATCCTATATGACATACCCTATATGCCCTATACCCTATATGTCATACCGTATATGCCCTATACCCTATATGTCATACCCTATATGCCCCATATACTATATGTCATACTTTATATGCCCTATATCCTATATGCCCCACACCTTATATGTCATACCCTATGTGTCCTATATTCTATATGTCCTACATCCTACATGTCATACCTATATGCCGCATATCCTAAATGTCATAGCCTGTATGCCCTATATCCTATATAACATACACTATATGCCCTATACCCTATATCCTATATGTCATACATACATGCCCTATATCCTATATGCCATTACAAATAGCTTACGTGTGCATTATTAAGATAGATGAGCACAGTCTTCAAATTCATTTAGGTGGTAAAGCATCCCAAACCATATTAAAAAGTCTGCCCATCATGTAACTGAGCTGAAGTCCCTGCACTCTGTGTTTAAGGACTCATCCTCTCTGTGGTCCCTTGTGAGAGTTAGAGCTAGAGCCCGCCACTCCAGGAAGCATATGATTTGCTGAGTGAAGGAGTGAAGGACTCTGACTCACAGGGGCAAGACATTATATCGGTAAGACTCTGATCACTTACCATTATAATGCACAAGGAAGCCTTAGGGAGAGTTGGAAGAAATGGAACATTTAGCAGCTTACCAGTCCTTACCAGTCCTTACCAGTCCTCAGATGTGGTGGCTGCAGTAGTTGTGCATGCTCAGCTCAGTGTATATTCTTAGCACCGTCTGGTGCCAAAAATTAATATACTTCTGGGAGCAAGCATGGGAGTTATGTCATCCCCTTCCAGCCAACCAATGGTGGAAGGCACCCAGAGGAAGCCTGAGATAAGATTTTCAGTATTGCTGTTATCTGTACACACAAAGCTGTTGAACGCTCTCAATATCTCTACAATTCACAGAACCTGACATTGGAGGAACTCGCCTGCAGAGGCCTCAAATCTTTGGTGGCCATCTTCAACCAAGGGAAGGAATATGCTAAACTGGAATCCTCTCTCATCCAGCTCTCAAACAAAGTAAGTACACCCTGTATACATGTGTATCCAAGCCTCACTTCATGCCTCAGTTGCTATATTAATCTCTTGCTGACCGCATAATGGATGCATACAGTGGAAAGAATACCGCACATATGTGTTGTGTGCTAAGAGTGCTTTCACTGTGCCTTCCCAGCAATCTGACCGAGCTGTCACCAAGAGCTTTTGATCAAGTCTTCTGATCAGGAGCCAGCGGTATGGGCTCCAGTGGGAATCCCTTCTGCCTCCTGGGCATTAAAGGCCACTTAAAGGTCCCATGGCAGCATTAAGAGGTCAAAGAATAACCCCTCACAGTACCCCTCCCAGCAACCCTTTCAGTACCCCATCAATACCTGTCGTAGTACCCCTCTCATACCCCCCCCCCCATCATGACATTTCCCTGCCAAAAGCTCTCTAATGCCGCATACACACGATCTGAATTCCCGACAAGAAAAGTTCGATGTGAGTGTAGCGCTACCCCCAGTTAAGAGAGCCGCTGGATTTGTTTCGGGCCCTGAGTACAGCACCGCCAACCCCCGGCAATCTACTCGACCCACCTTGGCACAGTTAGTCTAGGGATTGTTCTCTTATCACAATCTAACAGTCTATGCACATAATCTATTTGTATTGCAAGGGTAACCTCTTTGCATAAAGACAACACACTGATAGCAACAGATAAATTATAACGTTTCTTTACTTTGGATAAAAGGCATAAGGTTAACACATAACACATATAGGTCTGCAGAGCCCTGCAGCAGGAAATATAACGCAGGCGGTTACCCGCCAAGTACAACTACCTCTAACTATGCGCCCTTATGGCGCAGCAACCAAAGTTCTAACTACAGATCAGGCCTGACCCAGATCTAAACTCAGTCTCTAGAAGAACAATTTCTTTGCATGCAACTTGACTGGTGGTGCACAACAGGAATGGTAATTTGTAATCCAAAGGGTAGGAAAGTGAGAAGAAGAATGAACCCCTCACAGGAGACTACTCAGCTCAGTTCCGCCACTAGTCTCCTATAGGACAGTAAAATAGAACCTGGAGGGCCAAGGCAGTCTCTAGGCCGAATCAAAGTACAGGTCCTTCTCAAAAAATTAGCATATTGTGATAAAGTTCATTATTTTCTGTAATGTACTGATAAACATTAGACTTTCATATATTTTAGATTCATTACACACAACTGAAGTAGTTCAAGCCTTTTCTTGTTTTAATATTGATGATTTTGGCATACAGCTCATGAAAACCCAAAAATCCTATCTCAAAAAATTAGCATATCATGAAAAGGTTCTCTAAACGAGCTATTAACCTAATCATCTGAATCAACTAATTAACTCTAAACACCTGCAAAAGATTCCTGAGGCTTTTAAAAACTCCCAGCCTGGTTCATTACTCAAAACCGCAATCATGGGTAAGACTGTCGACCTGACTGCTGTCCAGAAGGCCATCATTGACACCCTCAAGCAAGAGGGTAAGACACAGAAAGAAATTTCTGAACGAATAGGCTGTTCCCAGAGTGCTGTATCAAGGCAAGGCACCTCAGTGGGAAGTCTGTGGGAAGGAAAAAGTGTGGCAGAAAACGCTGCACAACGAGAAGAGGTGACCGGACCCTGAAGAAGATTGTGGAGAAGGACCGATTCCAGACCTTGGAGGACCTGCGGAAGCAGTGGACTGAGTCTGGAGTAGAAACATCCAGAGCCACCGTGAACAGGTGTGTGCAGGAAATGGGCTACAGGTGCCGCATTCCCCAGGTCAAGCCACTTTTGAATCAGAAACAGCGGCAGAAGCGCCTGACCTGGGCTACAGAGAAGCAGCACTGGACTGTTGCTCAGTGGTCCAAAGTACATTCGGAAATCAAGGTGCCAGAGTCTGGAGGAAGACTGGGGAGAGGGAAATGCCAAAATGCCTGAAGTCCAGTGTCAAGTACCCACAGTCAGTGATGGTCTGGGGTGCCATGTCAGCTGCTGGTGTTGGTCCACTGTGTTTTATCAAGGGCAGGGTCAATGCAGCTAGCTATCAGGAGATTTTGGAGCACTTCATGCTTCCATCTGCTGAACAGCTTTATGGAGATGAAGATTTCATTTTTCAGCACGACCTGGCACCTGCTCACAGTGCCAAAACCACTGGTAAATGGTTTACTGACCATGGTATTACTGTGCTCAATTGGCCTGCCAACTCTCCTGACCTGAACCCCATAGAGAATCTGTGGAATATTGGGAAGAGAAAGTTGAGAGACGCAAGACCCAACACTCTGGATGAGCTTAAGGCCGCTATCGAAGCATCCTGGGCCTCCATAACACCTCAGCAGTGCCACAGGCTGGTTGCCTCCATGCCACGCCGCATTGAAGCAGTCATTTCTGCAAAAGGATTCCCGACCAAGTATTGAGTGCATAACTGAACATAATTATTTGAAGGTTGACTTTTTTTGTATTAAAAACACTTTTCTTTTATTGGTCGGATGAAATATGCTAATTTTTTGAGATAGGATTTTTGGGTTTTCATGAGCTGTATGCCAAAATCATCAATATTAAAACAAGAAAAGGCTTGAACTACTTCAGTTGTGTGTAATGAATCTAAAATATATGAAAGTCTAATGTTTATCAGTACATTACAGAAAATAATGAACTTTATCACAATATGCTAATTTTTTGAGAAGGACCTGTATAGTCTATATGAATGAGCAGGTGCTCGCTCACCACTCCGGACGCGATCCCAGTCCGGGACTTCCACCTACTGTGTCTCCACACACAGTATCCGCAACGACCGGGTCTCCGGTCCAACTGATGTCCAAACTCGACAGAGCCAGGTGCCACCCAAGCTCGGCAGTGGGGTGGAAGGCTCTCTGGAAGTTGTGCAAGGCCCTGGCTTCCGGCCCTGCACTGCAGCAGATCCGCACAGGAAGCCCTGTTGATTGCAGCGCGGTGTCCAAAGAGGCCGAGCTAAGCCTCGCCCTCTTCTTATATAGCCCCTCCCATGAGTCTCTGCGGTGGCTAAATGCACCCTGGGTGTTGAACGGGGTTCTGGGTTACATAGTCCAGGGGCCTTAAAGGAGACCCCGCTACACACTCCCGCCACTTAAACTCTTTGGTCCCCAAAGATAACATCAAATTATAGTACGCACAACATCAACCAAAGTTGCGTATGATGTTGGCAGAGGAAATTCCCACCAAAAATAAGGAGGTGAACTCCACTGCCCACAGGTCACACTATCATTAGTGTCCTGCCTAACTGTGCCAGAGAGTGAGTTGGGGTTGCCCCCCAACAAATGAACAGTGGAGGGATTAGGGTCTTCCATACTCCTCCTGGCAGTAACCACAGTGTCTTCCAAGCTCTTCCCCATCTGTGGGTAAGTTAATCTTCTGGGAGGCTTTATGGCCCTTCGTATCCTTTGTCCTCTTGGGTTTTCTGGTTCAGCTGGAACAGGTTTCTCTTCTGGAACCGACTCGGGAGTTTCCATTGGTTCAGGAACATTTGACTCCGGAGCAGGGAGGTACATGGAATCTCTTAAATCCTCTTCGGGGAGTATGTCACAGGCATTTTCCCAAGAGTCCGACAAAGGGCTGGACGGGATGAACTCAGTAGCTTCTGCATTCAGTGTTCTGTCTATGGTGTCTTCTTCAGGTGGAAGATCAATAGCAGAAGTTTCTGGGGCCTGGGAAGGCCAAAGCCAATCAAGTTCTTCTCCCTCATCTTCACTTAGCTCCGAGGTCTCTGTCTCCCCCATCCGAGGGGTCTGGGACCGAGTGTTTGGTCTGGTAGTATCCAGAATGGAAGTTGGCTCAGGGAAATCCCTCACAGGGGGTATCCTAACTGCTTTAGCTAGTGGGAGTAGGTGGTTCCGATGCCAGGTCTTTAAGGGCCCCACCTTCCCTTCTGGCTTAAGTCTGTAAACGGGTAGGCCCGGTAATCTCTTGCAAATAACATAGGGTTCACATCTCCATCTGTCTGCAAGCTTGTGTTTTCCAGGGACCCCCAAATTCCGTAGCAACACTCTATCTCCAGGTTGTAAATCTTGAATCCGAACTTTCAGATCAAAGCTTTTCTTGTTGCGGGCCCCCCTTTGTTCTGAGGCCGCCTTGGCCTGTTCATAGGCCAACCTCAAATTGTGTCTGAGTCTATCAACATATCCTCTGTGGGAAGTGGCAGAACAATGGTCCATGGAGGTGCCAAAAGCCAGATCTACCGGTAGTCTTGCTTCTCTTCCGAACATAAGTCGATAGGGTGAGTACCCTGTAGCGTCACTGGTGGTGCTGTTGTATGCATGCACAACTGCCGCTATGTGGTTACTCCAATGCTGCTTCTTTTCACTGCTTAAGGTCCCCAGCATGTTGAGCAGGGTTCGGTTAAACCTCTCCGGCTGAGCATCACCTTGTGGATGATGGGGGGTAGTTTGTGTCTTCTTGATCCCCAAGGAATCCAGGAGTTTCCGGATCAGCCGACTTTCAAAATCTATTCCTTGACCTGAGTGAAGCCGTTGTGGTAGCCCATAATGTACAAAGTATTTCTCCATAAGTACTTTGGCTACAGTGGAAGCCTTCTGGTCTTTGGTTGGGAAGGCCTGGGCATACCGGGTAAAATGGTCGGTTACTACCAGAACATTCCCTAGTCCATTCAAATCGGGTTCGAGGCAGAGAAAATCAATGCATACCAGATCCAGTGGGATTTCACTTTGCAGGTGGCCCATTGGGGCAGCTTGATGGAGTAAAGTCTTTCTCTGGATGCATCGTGCACATGAGTGGCAGTATTCTTCAACTTCGGCCCTCATGCAAGGCCAATAGAAACGATTCCTAACGAGTTGAAAGGTCCTTTCCGCCCCTAGGTGGCCATGGATGTCGTGCAGAGCAGCCAAGACAGTCTCTTAATGTTTCTCGGGCAGGAATAACTGCCATTTGTCTTCCAGGTCATCAGAGGGGCCCCTTCGGTAGACCACTCCCTGATGCACCTGCAACCTGTCCCACTCCTTCCTCAACAGGCGAGCTTCCTTTGAAGGGTGACGCAGGAGTCTATTTGGATCCTTATTCTCCAAGGCCTCTAGAACCAATCTCCCCATGGGGTCTTCCAGTTGGTCACACCTCAACTCCTTCTTTGACAGTCTTGGCAAGTTATCTTCCCCCAGCTGGGATACCCCACAGTATTGCTTGGGAACTCCTACTATGGTAACCCATATCTCTTCTGCTTTTGAGCCGCCACTGGCTTGGAGTTCAACCCCCTGACAGAGGGCCCGCACCCCTTCGGGTGCCACTTGGGTCCAATCTTCTGCACTGCTGGTGGGGATATGAGATCTTCTAGACAAGGCGTCTGCATCTCGATTTCCAGCTCCAGGCCTGTATTTTAGGCTGAAATTAAAGGCAGACAGTGCCGCCAGCCATCTATGTCCAGTGGCATCCAGCTTTGCTGTGGTGAAAAGATAGGTGAGGGGGTTGTTATCAGTTTTCACGGTGAATTCTGCCCCATACAGATAGTCTCTGAGTTTGTCAACTACCGCCCACTTAAGGGCCAGGAATTCCAACTTATGGGTGGGGTAGTTCTTTTCAGAGGGAGTCAGACTCCTGCTCACATATGCAACAGGTCTCAGTTGCCCTTCATGCTCCTGGTAGAGCACTCCTCCCAGACCATCATGACTGGCATCTACGTGAAGTTCATAAGGCTTCTTTGGGTCTGCGTAGGCCAGGACAGGGGCAGTGGTTAGGTTTCTCTTCAACATCTGGAAGGCATCTTCGCACTTCTCGTTCCACTAGTCCTTGACTGACTCCCCTGGCTTTCTGGGGCCCGAGTCATCCTCTTCCCCCTCCGTCTTGAGCAGCTCATTCAGAGGCCTGGCTATCCGAGCAAACCCTTCCACGAACCTCCTATAATAAGAGCAGAACCCCAAGAAGGATCTGAGTTCTGTCACGGTGGTGGGCCTTGGCCAGGAGGTGACTGCCTCCAACTTCTCGGGGTCTGTGGCTGCCCCATCCTCAGACACTATGTGTCCCAGATAGTTGACTGATGACTGATAGAATTGGCATTTTTCAGGTGAGAGCTTGAGTCCCTCTTCACTGAGTCTTCTCAAAACTTTCTCCAGCCTTTCTTCATGCTCTTCCAAGGTTCTCCCAAAGACAATAATGTCATCTAAGTATACAAGGACTTCGATGAGGTTCATATCTCCTACAGTCTTCTCCATGAGACGTTGGAAGGTGGCTGGGGCTCCAGACAGACCTTGAGGCATCCGGTCGAATTCAAAGAAGCCCACAGGGGTTATGAAAGCTGTCTTCTCTTTGTCTTCTGGATGCATAGGGATTTGATAGTACCCGCTCTTGAGGTCCATAACACTGAACCACTTGGCTCCAGACAAGCTCTGTAGGGCATCCTCTATCCTCGGAGTGGTGTATTGGTCGGGTATGGTTCTCCTGTTGAGGGTCCTGTAGTCTATGCACAGCCTCAATGATCCATTCTTCTTTCTGACCACCACTATCGGGGAGGCATAGGGGCTCCTAGATTCTCCGATCACACTGATTTGCTTGAGCTCGGCGAGCTGTTCCCTCAAGTCCTCGAGGTCTGCTAATGGAACTCGCCTGACTCTCTCCCTGAAGGGCTTGTCTTCCTGGAGGCGGATTCGATGGGTGGCACTCCTTGCACACCCCACATCGAACTCATCTTGGGAGAAGATCTTTTCCCACCTGGTCAACTGGGCCTTGGCTCTCTCTTTCCAAGCCCTGGGCAGGTTTGGGTTCTCCATGGAAAGTTTCTCCCACTTAGTCCCTTCTCCATCTGTCTTCTCCACATCCGACAAAGCAACTGGGGTAGCAGAGCTCACCTGGCCCAGCAACATCCTGGCTGGGATTTCCATGATGCCATCAGTAGTATTCCTGACACTCACAGGTACTTTACAGTGGGCCTTCTTCAGGGCCCTCAATGGGACCACTTCTGGGACTACTTCTAAGCCAGAGGGTTCTCCCCTTGGGTCAGGTTCCAACATAACAAAGGGCCCAGGCTTCTCCCAAGTGAGTTTCACCGTGGCTTTTAAACAGGCGACTTCACCGGGCTGCAGCACTATCCCTCTTCTTCCCAGCCTTCAGACCTTCCCTACCCCTCTTCTGGGGCCTTCTGTTCCAAGATCAGTCGCTGGTAGGCTGTCTTCAACATTGGGTGGATCCCAGTGGCTGTGGGGTCTTTTCCTTTTGTTAGTGGGGCCAAGAGTCTTCGGACCAAATCCGTGTTGGTCCCTATTATTAGGGAACTCTTGTTAGCTCCAGGCGGTCGGGGGCATACCACAGCTAAAGTATCGAACACTTCGGCCTTCCCAGCTATGGATGGGTCAAAAGTCAGTTTTATAGGCAGATAGCCATTATAAGGGAAACTCTCTGTCCCAATCTCCCATATCTCCAGCTCTTCAATCTTCTGGATGGGTAGGTGACTTAGATGCTTGTCATAAAAGTCTCGGTACAACAGGGTCACTTGTGCCCCAGTATTAGTGATGAGCCGAACACCCCCGGGTTCGGTTCGCACCAGAACCCGCGAACGGACCGAAAGTTCGTACGAACATTAGAACCCTATTAAATACAATGGATGCGAACGTTCGAATTCTAAAGTGCTAATTATAACAACTATTATGCATGTTATTGTCCTAAAAAGGGTTTGGGAACCCGGGTTCTGCACCAGGGGACATGTATCAATGCAAAAAGAAGTTTTAAAAACGGTCGTTTTTCGGGAGCAGTCATTTTAATGATGCATAAAGTGAAAAAAAAAAGTCAAATATTCCTTTAAATATCGTACCTGGGGGGGTGTCTAAAGTATGCCTGTGAAGTGCCACGTGTTTCCCGTGTTTAGAACTGTCCCTGCACAAAATGACACTTCTAAAGGAAAAAAAAGCCATTTAAAACTGCTTGCGGCTTTAATGTAATGTCTGGTCCCGGTAATATGGATGAAAATCTTTAAGAAAAATGGCATAGCTACCCCATGACCCCCCCCCCTACCCCAGCCTATTACCAGCCCCTTTGGGTCTTGTATGGATATTAAGGGGAACCCCGCACATAAAATAAAAAAGGCCCTATATACTCTGAACAGCCGTATACAGGCGGTGCATACAAGACAGGGACTGTAGGTTTGTTCTTATGTAGAATCTGTTTGTAATTTTGAACAGGTACATTGTTGAAGTGTAGCTCCAGCCCAAAAATCTATTTTTAAACTTTTTGGAAAACATAGGTAAGGGTTATCACCCCTGTAACATTTGTTTTGCTGTCTGTGCCCCTGTTCAGAACATTTCACCTCACTTTCCGTCCCAATGACAACTGTTTTTGAAATGTGGTGTTTTTCTTGAAACAAGGATTGCTGATAAAGCATCAGTACAGAGGAGACACCTTTCTCCCATATTTATTCTTACAGGAGAGAATTTTCCTTCCTAGTGGTAGATTTCCTCTCACTTCCTGTTGTCTTCTTGCGTTTGCAAGTAGGAGTCGTTTGTAAGTTGGATGTTTGAAAGTAGGGACCTGCCGTATATACTCTGCAGAAATAGGCCCCTTAGTTGTTGGTGTTGGCACAACACTGTAAGCACTCACAGTTACTCTTGGTTGGTGCTGGAACGCCCTGCTGTCAACTATTATATCAGGAATTTTAATTACATATAATTGTTGAACAGTGGTAGTAAAAATTGGGCCTTTGATGGTGGTGCTGGTGCCACAACACTGTAAGCCCTGACAGTTACTCTTGGTGGGTGCAGCAATGGGCCCTGCTGTGAATTATTAGATCAAGAATTGTAATTGCATGCCCCTGTTGAACAGGGGCTGAAAAATTGGGCCTTTCGTGGTGGTGGTGGTGGTGGTGGTGTTGCCACAACACTGTAAGCCCTCAGAGTTACTCTTGGTGGGTGCAGGAATGGGCCCTGCTGTGAATTATTAGATCAAGAATTGTAATTACATGCCCCTTTTGAACAGGGGCTGAAAAATTGGGCCTTTCGTGGTGGTGGTGGTGGTGGTGGCGTTGCCACAACACTGTAAGCCCTCAGAGTTACTCTTGGTGGGTGCAGCAATGGGCCCTGCTGTGAATTATTAGATCAAGAATTGTAATTGCATGCCCCTGTTGAACAGGGGCTGAAAAATTGGGCCTTAGGCACTGGTGGCACAACACTACAACCCCTCACAGATACGTTACTTGGAGCACAGCAATGAGCCCTGTTGCAAAGTATTGCTTCAAAAATTGTAATGACACGCCCCTGTTAAACAGGGGCTGAAAAATTGGGCCTTAGGCACTGGTGCCACAACACTCCAACCCCTCACAGATACTGTACTTGGAGCACAGCAATGAGCCCTATGGCAAATTATTGCTAAAAAAATTGTAATTACACGCCCCTGTAAAACAGGGGCTGAAAAATTGGGCCTTAGCCACTGGTGGCGGCACCCATAAACAAAAATGATCTTCCAAGCTATCATCATCAATCGTATCATTGAGGACTCGGAGGAGGAGGATAGCCAGTCAACATAACAGCACAGGCACTCAGCATCAGCATCAGTCTTGAAGGGATGTGACATGTTAAAATCAATTAGTCTGTTATATCAGCATCAGGTGTGTGGTAGCTGGTGGTGATCCAAGACTGGTTCATCTTGATGAAAGTCAGTCGATCAACCGAGTCGGTGGACAGGCGCACCCTGTGATCCGTGACAAATCCTCCAGCAGCACTGAATGTGCGTTCCGAAAGAACGCTGGATGCAGGACAGGCCAGTAGCTCAATTGCATACTGTGCAAGCTCTGGCCAGTGATCCATCCTCAAGACCCAGTAAGCCAGAGGATTTTCGGTGGGGAAGGTGTCCAAGTCTGACCTTGCCCCTAGATATTCCTGCACCATGTTTATCAGACGCTGGCGATGGTTGCTGGAACCGATCATACTTTGGGGCTGCGGACTAAAGAATTGTCTGAACGCATCGGTCAGACGGCCACCTTCCCCACTGCTCCTTCTTTGACTGGCCGAAGCCTCAGCAACTCGTTGTCCAGGACCAGGAGTTTGTAACCTCCCAGTCTCTGGGAACGCGTTGCACAGACCTTTCTGCAAGGCCTCCCGGAGTTGTCTCATCCTCTGCTCCCTCTGCGAAGGTAACATAAGGTCCGCAACCTTACCCTTGTACCGTGGATCAAGGAGAGTGGCCAGCCAGTAATGGTCCCTCTCCTTGATCCGAAGAATACGAGGATCCTTCCGCAGACTTTGCAGGATCAGGGAGGCCATGCAGCGTAGGTTTGCTGAGGCATTCGCTCCGGAGTCCTCTGGGTCACTAAGGACGACATGATCCGCAGCCACCTCCTCCCAGCCACGTACAAGTCCACTGGTTTCTTGGGACTGTAAATCATCCCTAAAAGACTGCTGCTGATGATGCTGAGTGCCAGCCTGCACCTCCATGCTGACACAATCCTCCTCCTCCTCCTCCTCCTCTTCCTGTGTGATGGGTGGGACAGAAGGAACACTGTCTGGGTAAAGGGGACCTTGAGAGGCAAGGAAGTCCTCCTCTTCCTGCCTCTGTTCTGTCTCAAGTGCCCTGTCCATTATTCCACGCAGCGTGTGCTCCAACAGGTGGACAAGAGGTACAGTGTCACTGATGCATGCACTGTCACTGCTCACCATCCTCGTGGCCTCCTCAAATGGTGCCAGGACAGTGCATGCATCCCTGATCATGCCCCACTGGCGTGGAGAAAAAAAACCAAGCTCCCCTGACCCTGTCCTGGTGCCGTAGTCGCACAGGTACTCATTGATGGCCCTCTGCTGCGTGTGCAGCCGCTGCAGCATGGCCAACGTTGAGTTCCACCTGGTGGGCATGTCACATATAAGGCGGTTCTTGGGCAGGTTCAACTCCTTTTGCAGCTCAGCCAGGCGAGCACTGGCATTATAAGATCTGCGGAAATGCACACAGACTTTCCTGGCCTGCCTCAGGACATCCTGTAAGCCCGGGTACCTGCCCAAGAACCGCTGCACCACCAGGTTAAGGACGTGAGCCACACAGGGCACATGGGTCAGTTGTCCCTGTCGGAGGGCGGAGAGGAGGTTGGTGCCATTGTCGCAAACCACCATTCCTGGCTTAAGCTGGCGTGGCGTCAACCACCTCTCGGCCTGGCCCTGCAGAGCAGACAGGACCTCTGCCCCAGTGTGGCTTCTGTCCCCCAAACACACCAGCGCAAGCACGGCATGGCATCTTTTTGCCTGCGTACTTGCGTAGCCCCGTGAACGGCTACGGAGCACCGCTGGTTCATAGGACAAACCACAGGAAGAGGCCATGGAGGAAGAAGAAGAGGAGGGGGTGGAGGAGAGAGGTGTGTCACAACCAGTAGTAGCATTTTGGAGGTGTGGCGGTGGAACAACCTCCAACACTACTGCACCTTGTCCTGCATCCTTCCCAGCTGCCAAAAGAGTGACCCAATGGGCCGTGAAAGAAAGGTAACGTCCCTGTCCATGCCTGCTGGACCATGAGTCAGCGGTAATATGCACCTTACCGCTGACCGCCCTGTCCAGCGAGGCCAAGACATTGCCTTCCACATGCCGGTAGAGAGCCGGAATAGCCTTCCGTGAGAAAAAGTGGCGTTTGGGAACCTGCCACTGAGGAACCGCACATTGCACAAACTCACGGAAGGGGGCCGAGTCTACCAACTGAAAAGGCAGCAGTTGAAGCGCTAGCAATTTAGCCAAGCTAGCATTCAACCGCTGGGCATGTGGATGGCTGGGAGTGAACTTCTTTCGACGGTCCAGCAGCTGGGGCAGGGAAATTTGCCTGCTAGAATCGGACGTCGGTGTACTGCTAGCAGAGTGGCTGCAAGTACTTGGCTGTGACACACCTAATTCTACACCTTCATTCCTCTCAGTGCATGTTTCAGAGAGGACTGAAGTTATAGTGGGGTTGGAGATCCCAGCTGATGCGGTGCAAGGAGAGGTCCGCTTTGTTCTTTGGTGTGGGTCTTTGAGGTAGGCTTGCCAACGAGCTGCATGGCAGGTCAACATATGTCTGGTCAGGCATGTGGTACCCAAGCGGCTGATGTTTTGGCCACGCGATATACGCTTGAGACATATGTTGCAAACAGCAGCTGTGCGATCTGATGCACTAGCCTCAAAAAAGGCCCACACCAAGGAACTTTTTGAATGACGGGCAGAGGCAGCGCCCTGCACAGGCGGAGCTCTGCGGTTTGATTCCGTCGGTGTACTGCCCTTACGCTGGCCACCAAAGGGCATCCTGCCTCGTTGGAGATGTGCCTCCTCCTCATCCTCCTCCTCCTCCTCTCTCCTATTAGGCACCCACGTGGAGTCAGTGACCTCATCATCCCCTCCCTCCTCATCACTGGAGCCAATCTGGCAGTATGCTGCAGCTGCTGGAACATGACTGCCAGATTGGTGTCCTTCTTGAGCATCCCCTCTGTCTGCTCTCACGCTACTGCCTTCCTGTAGCTGGGTTTCATCATCAGACCCTTCGAAACGCTGGGCATCCTCCTGGAGCATGTACCCAACACTGTGCTCAAACAGTTCGGGGGACTCCTCAGGAGGAGGACATGGTGGGTCTAGGGAAGGAGTGACTGATGATGAGTCTGACATTGATACCAGGGAAGAGGACGCTTTGGCAGCTGCTTTGCCAGTACCCTGAGCCTGGGTGAGAGAGGATGAGGAGGAGGAGGAGGGCTTGGTCATCCACTCTACCAAGTCTTCGGCATGATGTGGCTCAACATGTCCAGCTGCCGAAAAGAAGGACAAGCGTGTCCCATGGCCATGTGCTGATGACAATGCACCGCGTCCACGACCAGCACTGTTGCCCCCAGACACAGAGCCTGCTTGCACTCTTTTATTGCCTCCTGACTGTCTGCCTCTCCTTGTTTGCCTTCCAGACATTCTAATAGATGGCCTGCAGGGAGATGGGAAAAAAGCAATAAGGGCTACCTTCAGGTGTCCTTCTCTGTCCCTTTACTTAAGGATTTCTAAATATGGTTGAGGATTATTGCTTTTGCACAGAATAGCACAACGACAATTTCCCTGACTGTCCAAAAAACAAGGATTTCAAAGATGGTTGATGAGGAATGCTTTGGCACACTATAGCACAAGGAGAATTCCCCTCACTTTCCTTCTTTGTCCCTAGAAACAAGGACTGGCACAGTGAAAGAAACTGACACTCTCCCTACCTACAGTTTTCTGTCCCTAGAAAAAATGTTTTTTTAAAGCACACTATAGCACAAGGAGAATTCCCCTCACTTTCCTTCTTTGTCCCTAGAAACAAGGACTGGCACAGTGAAAGAAACTGACACTCTCCCTACCTACAGTTTTCTGTCCCTAGAAAAAATGTTTTTTTAAAGCACACTATAGCACAAGGAGAATTCCCCTCACTTTCCTTCTTTGTCCCTAGAAACAAGGACTGGCACAGTGAAAGAAACTGACACTCTCCCTACCTACAGTTTTCTGTCCCTAGAAAAAATGTTTTTTTAAAGCACACTATAGCACAAGGAGAATTCCCCTCACTTTCCTTCTTTGTCCCTAGAAACAAGGACTGGCACAGTGAAAGAAACTGACACTCTCCCTACCTACAGTTTTCTGTCCCTAGAAAAAATGTTTTTTTAAAGCACACTATAGCACAAGGAGAAATCCCCTCACTTTCCTTCTTTGTCCCTAGAAACAAGGACTCGCACAGTAAAACACACTGACACTCTCCCTACCTATCCTTCTCTTTCCCTAAACTAAAGGAATCCAGGTTAAGCAAGAAAGAAATAAATGTCACTGTCCCTGCCTATGCTTGTCTTTCCCTGCTCCGAAACACACTACACTAGGCCGCCGTGCTGGCGGCCTTTTTTAGTGTGGGGCGTGTACTAAACACCCTCAGCAATAATTGGCCACAGGCATCCTGCCTGTGGCCAATCATTGCTCTCCTCGCTGCCGGCGCTGTGATTGGCCAAGCATGCGGGGTCACAGTGCATGCTTGGCCAATCACAGCGCCTGGATGACACTGCGATGGCGTAGTGAATTGTGGGCCGTTCGCGTCACTCGAATTTGGCGCGAACGGCCCAAATCGTTCGATCTTCGTCGAACGATCGAACAGCCGATGTTCGAGTCGAACGTATGTTCGACTCGAACACGAAGCTCATCCCTACCCAGTATCCAATATGGCTCTTGTGTAGACTCCCTCCACTTGGACAGGTACTATCGGGGAGGGACCTACCAGCTTCTCTGGATATCGCTTCGAAGGGGTCTCTTTCCTTGGATCTTTGCATTTCCCTTTTGGACTTTCTTTCTTTTCTCTTTGGACCTAAGTCCCTCTTGGGCCTGATATGCATTGATCTCCCTCCTTTTAATGGGTGTAACTACCCGCTGAGGGACATTATTCTCTTTTTTCCTTTTTGTGTGTTCCCACTGAGGAACCTTGTGCTTCTTCTGAGGGGTCTTGTCCACTCTTTTCCCGTGCTTCTCATTCAGTTTGGAGCTCACTGGAGATGATGGGCACCCGGTTGACTCCTTCACCGGGGCCCGCTGAAGTTTTCCGCCGGCTTGCGGTTATTCAATTTTTTTTTCTTGGGACTGGAACACACTTTGGCAGCATGGCCAACCCCTCCACAATTGAAACAAGTCATGTCCCCCCAATCTTGTAAAGATGCGGGCGCTGAGGTGTTTGGGAACAGTTCCTTCCTTGGTCCTTCCCTCTCCCTCTCTGGTATCCCTGGATCCTTTTTCATCAGAGAGGTCAGCATCTCCAATACCTGGGACATCTGTGACTTTAAGGTATCTACCTCTGAGTCTCTTTCCAGGGTCATGGCCGTCCTGACCATCACCGGAGGAGGGTTAACTGGCTCAACTGGTTGGTTCCTCTTCTTCTCCTCCAGCATAGCTTCTTCCTCTCTGTCCACTCGGATTAAGTCAGGGTACTCCAGGCTCTTCCCGTCCTGTCTTGTGCGTAGCGCCAAGGCGATGGGGTCCAGGGGCTGAGATCCTCTCATCATCTGCTGAACACGGGCCTCATCCACCTTCCGCGGGTCGATCCCCTTCTTCAGTATCATCTTATGCAGGATCTTATCCAAGCGCCTCATGAATTCTGACAGTTTCTCTCCTGTCTTTTGGTAACAGTGCTCCAGCTGGTAAGTGAGATCAGTGATTTTCTCTGTCCCACCGAACACATTCTGCAGAATATCCAGATAATCCTGTGCATCACAGTCTGTCTTGCTCATCTTGAGGTTGCGTATGGCCTCTAGAGCAGGCCCCTTTAAACTCTCAGCAATTCTCTGTTTCTTTCTGTGGTCTGGGACTTCCCATTCTTCTAAGGCCTGAGTGGCACCGTCCAACCACTCCTCAAACCCCTCTTCACCCGAAGGTACAGGTTTCCTACCAGAGAATATTCTGAGTTTTCTGTATCCTGACATTTGATAGTCTGTAGGAGCCTTCTTACACTGGGCTACAATCTCCCCCAGGACTGCGCATAATTCAGCGCTGAGGGTGGCAGGCGGTGACCCGGAGCTCTCTTTAGCCTTCCGGTTTTCTGCTTTTGGGGACTGCGGTGGGGATACCTGTGAAGATGATGGTTTGGGTGTCTGACCCCATCCTCCTGGTATGAGTGGCAGCGCATGTATTAAGCTATAGGTCTGATCATCCATCGCTCTTATACTTGGACTCTTGAAATGTTCTGGGATTTCATTCATCCATGCTATCAGTGCGTGGGTCAGTGTGGAATCCATTCTGACATCCATCACCCATACCTTCTGGTTCGGGGACAGTGACGTTACTAGCCACTTCACCGCTTCTTCTTTCCAGGTCCCTGGGAGTTCTATAACTACTGCCGCGGCTGAATCTGTGTAGGCCGCCTTGCCCCACTGTTCTACTTCCAGTGGGTCCATGCTGGTACTTGCTGCAACAGGATCCCGGACTCGAGAGCCCCCACGTGTAGCGCTACCCCCAGTTAAGAGAGCCGCTGGATTTGTTTCGGGCCCTGTGTACAGCACCGCCAACCCCCGACAATCTACTCGACCCACTCTGGCACAGCTAGTCTAGGGATTGTTCTCTTCTCACAATCTAACAGTCTATGCACATAATCTATTTGTATTGCAAGGGTAACCTCTTTGCATAAAGACAACACACTGATAGCAACAGATAAATTATAACGTTTCTTTACTTTGGATAAAAGGCATAAGGTTAACACATAAAACATATATGTCTGCAGAGCCCTGCAGCAGGAAATTTAACGCAGGCGGTTACCCGCCAAGTACAACTACCTCTAACTATGCGCCCTTATGGCGCAGCAACCAAAGTTCTAACTACAGATCAGGCCTGACCCCGATCTAAACTCAGTCTCTAGATGAACAATTTCTTTGCATGCAACTTGACTGGTGGTGCACAACAGGAATGGTAATTTGTAATCCAAAGGGTAGGAAAGTGAGAAGAAGAATGAACCCCTCACAGGAGACTACTTAGCTCAGTTCCGCCACTAGTCTCCTATGGGACAGTAAAATAGAACCCGGAGGGCCAAGGCAGTCTCTAGGCCGAATCAAAGTATAGTCTATATGAATGAGCAGGTGCTCGCCCACCACTCCGGACGCGATCCCAGTCCAGGACTTCCACCTACTGTGTCTCCACACACAGTATCCGCAACGACTGGGTCTCCGGTCCAACTGATGTCCAAACTCGACAGAGTCAGGTGCCACCCAAGCCCTGCAGTGGGGTGGAAGGCTCTCTGGAAGTTGTGCAAGGCCCTGGCTTCCGGCCCTACACTGCAGCAGGTCCGCACAGGAAGACATGTTGATTGCAGCGCGGTGTCCAAAGATGCCGAGCTCAGCCTCGCCCTCTTCTTATATAGCCCCTCCCATGAGTCTCTGCGGTGGCTAAATGCACCCTGTGTGTTGAACGGGGTTCTGGGTAACGTAGTCCAGGGGCCTTAAAGGAGACCCCGCTAAATGAGCTTTGGTCGGAAATTTTGACCGTGTGTAGGCCCCATCAAACTTTTTCTGTCGGAATTTCCGACAACAAAAATTTGAGAGCTGGTTCTCAAAGTTTCCACAAGAAAAGTTATTGTCGGAAATTCCGATCATCTGTATGCAATTCCGACGCACAAAAAAACACGCATGCTCAGAATCAAGCAGAAGAGCCGAACTGCCTATTGAACTTCATTGATCTCGGCTTGTTGTACGTCTTGTACGTCACCGCGTTCTTGACGGTCGGAATTTCAGACAAGATTTGTGTGACCGTGTGTGTGCAACACAAGTTTGAGCCAACATTCCGTCGGAAAAAAATCCATAGTTTTCTTGTCGGAATTTCCGATCGTGTGTACGCGGCATTAGCATTCCTCTCAGTACCCCTCTCAGTGCCTCTCTTAGTGCCCATCTCAAAACCCATCTCAGTATCCCCCCAGTATCCATCTAAGTCCCCCCCCAGTATCCCCCCCAGTCCACTTCTCAGTTCCCCTCTCAGTATCCCCCCAGAAACCCTCTCACTACCCATCCCAGAACCCACCTCGATACCACTCTCTCAGTACCTCTTCCAGTACCCTTCTTGGTACCCCTCTTTGACCTCTTCCTCCCAGTACCCCTCTTAGTACCCATATCAGAACCCATCTCGATATCTCTCTCAGTACCCCTCTTAGTACCCTTCCTCCCATCACCCCTCCCAGTACCCTTCTCATTACTCCTCCCAGTGCCTGTTCCAATACCCCTCTTAGTACATGTACCAATGCCCGTCTCAGTACCGATCCCAGTACCCCTCTCGGCACCTGTCTCAGTACCCCTCATAGTTTATTTCCCAGTACCCTTCTAATTATTCCTCCCTGTACCTGTCCCAGTACATCTTCCAGTACTCCTCTCAATACCTGTCACGGTACCCCTCCGA